>OY292279.1:38321329-39540700 GCA_958496175.1 Sisyra terminalis | reverse complement strand
AAAGCCACTTATCAAATACACAATCAATTTTAATTACGTAAGCGGTTCCTATTAGCCGCCCCACTGGGCATTTCCTATCAACAAATATATTTCAAATCAATAGTTTAAATTAAATATTAAAACTCTAAAAATACTCAATCCAAACTAAAAAAATTATTTATAATTCAGAAAAAAACCGATAAGAAGAAAGAACTGAAGTGAAATAAAACCAATTCCCTCAAGACATAATTATTGGTCCAATCTAAATTGCATTGCCGTCATATCAAGTGAATAATTGCGATTTTTGTAATCCAAAACAGGATTGAGTTTTAATCGAAAAAATCCAGGGAAATGAGAAACACGATATTCACGGCGGATAAATTTTCAATTTGAACGTTTAAAATTCGTTTATTTATAGGAAACTTTTTTATGTGGTTTACTTCGTTTAAAGTAACTATAGCACTCTGTTTTGTTTGATAGAATGAAAGTCTGGACAGTCTGGACAGCTTGAAGGCTGGCGCCTTCTCCGGAATTCTTTGTAAAATAAATTTTTAAAAGCTAATAAATTTAAAATTCGATGCATGTATAAGAAACTGTGAAATTGCTAAAGCATAAGCAATAATATTTAATGGATTAATATCTTCTGTAATGTTCTATTTTGTATGCTTGGTTCAAATAATGCACATTCTTAATTTTCCAAATGGTCGTTTTTACGGTTCCAAAGTTAAAAAGCTTTATATCCGTTTTTCGTGGGGGGGGCATAACAGTTTTACTCAAAGACTATTAGAATCTATTAGATTATTAAATTATTAGTCTATTGTATGATTAGAACTATAAAAATTAAATTTGGAAGATACATTCTATACAATACTAGAAAATCCTATAATTATAACTATAAATTATAACTATTATCTATTATAACTAAGAAATAAGAAAGCTCATCACCCATAAACGTGTAAGGTACCATTAGGATACTATTAGGTATCATAAGATAGGTGCTGAAAAATGATTAGGAAAAAATATTGGAAATTGAATTCTAACTATTGACTGAGTAGCTGAGTATCTGTATAGTTTATGTACAGGGTATGGTTTATGGTTCATAGTAGTTATAGTATATTTATTATATCTTTATTAGACTGGGCCAAAAAAATCGACTATTTTTTTTTTGAAAAGTATTTCGAAAATATTGTTCAAGATGACAAAAAAAATATCGGGAAAGTTTGAGCCCTTAATATTAATATTAAGAGGTCTATCATCTTTAATTTTGATTTTTTATTTGTGCTTTTATTTTTGCGGCAATGCTGTCAAACTATCAAGGTAAAAAAATTCATCTGCACATATATTTATGGAAAATTAAATTCCCTACAAAAAGCGTATCTTTAAAAATTTTCACCAGACATGCTGTTTCCGAATAATCAAGCTTTAAACATTGATATAATTTTTAGATTTATCTTCTTTATTTTGGAATTTTGTAACTAACGAACAAATAAGTATATAGAAATAAACAATATAGATTCTTAAAGGGAATTTAATGCTCTACAAAAAAGGTCTCTTAACATTTTTACATAAAATCACTCTTTCAAAATTGGTTCAACAACGAAAAAAACAATAATTTAATTTTTCCTTTAACTTTAATTGTGAATAACTTTTGAAAAAGTGATTGTATGTAAGAACGTTAAGAGACCTTTTTTGTAGAGCATTAAATTTTCTTTAAGAATCTATATTGTTCATTTCTATATATTTATTTGTTCGTTAGTTACAAAATTCAAAAATAAAGAAGATAAATCTAAAAATTATATCAATGTTTAAAGCTTGATTATTCGGAAACAGCATGTCTGGTGAAAATTTTTAAAGATACGCTTTTTGTAGGGAATTTAATTTTCCATAAATATATGTGCAGATGAATTTTTTTACCTTGATAGTTTGACAGCATTGCCGCAAAAATGAAAGCACAAATAAAAAATCGAAATAAAAATGATAGACCTCTTAATATTAATACTAAGGGCTCAAACCTTCCAGAATTTTTTTTTTGTCACCTTGAACAATATTTTCGATATATTTTTCCAAAAAAAAAAATATTCGATTTTTTTGGCCCAGTCTAATCTTTATGGTTAAGTACGTAACTTCTTTTTGTTTCACATATTTATAACTTAATCGTTTGTTTATTTGTCCAAGTACAGGTACTATGTACCTCTTTAGAATTTAATCAGAAGTAAAATAATTGAATGAATAAAATGTGCAATATTGCGTCTAATGTACTTAACCATAGAAATGTTTGGCTTATCAATGAACTAGTATTAATCAGTGGATTTTCATTTTGATTTATTTACGCTAGAGGTGCTAATGATTGCTTGGGATGGGAACCATTTATCTTAGAACGGTTTAAAGAGAAATTAAAAAGTGCATTATTGTCCATGCAACACGAAATAAGTAAAAATAACAAGTAAGTAAGTTAACAAAACACACAAACTTTAAAGTATAGAATTGTAAAATTTCATTGCATAATGATAAAAATTATATTTTTTTTTAGAATTACAAAAGAACCAAGGTTTAGAACCAATAAGAAGAACCAATAAGCTTTAGTTATTTACTAGCAAAAATAAACAATGATTTTTACCTCACACGAAAATTATATTACAATAAAAGCTCCGAAAAGCTCAAGCGAAAAAGTACAATGGTTACAGAACTATCAGATTTATCTTCCACATAGCTAAGATTTTACCAAAGTACTATACAGAAGATTGGAAAGGACTATGGACAAGGTGCTGGATGAGAATCAATATGGTTTTAAAAGTAACGAGAAATTTCATAGGACTAAGAATAATTAGTGCTGAAGAAGAATCAGGAAATGCACATGTATTTCATCGACTGGTAAAAAGCTTTGGATCAATCGAGAAAATTGGAAAAGCTAATGGATATCCTTCAAAAAAATTAAATTGACTGGAGATATAGGCAATTAAACTTCAATTTGTGGCAATTGACTTGGAACTGTTGGCTTAGATAGAAAAAGAATTACAAATTATGTAAAGTATTCGGAGAAATTTATGGAAAAATATAAATGCAGGAAAGCTAAAAGTAATGAGGATATTGGAGAGAAAAACACCTCTCAATATTAATGAGGAAAATATTCAATTAAAACAGACCTAATTCCAATATTTAGAATGTAGTATTACCAATAAAAAGAAAAAGAAAATTTAGTAGTGAAGTTAAATTAAACCACGTGGGAAACTAAGCCGGCCATTATGCAGAAAACTTTACGTTACGGGTCACTAAACCTAGATTTTTCATAGATTTCTCGTTTTTCTCTCAGTAACTCATGAGTTACAAGACCTACAGAAAAAATGTAAATGTCAAATTTATACGAAATTTAATTTCCTACAAAAAAGTTCCAGAACACAAAATTGCTAAGATCGATATTGCTCGAGATATTGAGCCTTGAATTTTTCTTACAATAAAATTTTTACTTAAATTTTACTCAATAATCCGTAAAAATTTTATAGTAACAGAAATTCAAGGCTCAATATCTCGAGAAATATCGATCTTAGCAATTTGGTGTTCTGGAACTTTTTTGTAGGAAATTAAATTTCGTATAAATTTGACTTTTACATTTTTTCTGTAGGTCTTGTAACTCAAGAGTTACTGAGAGAAAAACGAGAAATCTATGAAAAATCTAGGTTTAGTGACCCGTACTACCTCGCCCGTGTAAAATACGATTTTGCCGCAATAGGCACTTTTGTAGAGCATACAATTATAAAAAAATCCCGACTTTGAACAAGGCGATACCATAAAATGCCGCTGAGCTATAAAAAATTTTAAAAAAAAAATTAAAGTTTACGTGTATTTTAAATGGAAAATATTCACACGCTGTGAGCGAGTACTTAATATTAAGAGCTCAAACTTTCAGGAAATTTTTTTTGAAGTATTTCCAACAAAATTTCGGCATGGAAGCATAAAAAAATAGTCCCAAAAAAAAACATCCTAGTAATTACATAAGAACTTGTAAGTTGTAAATAAATTATCCTACTTCATTTAACTGTTTTTCTCTCATTTTATCGTATCATGTTCTTTATTCAGCAGTGTTAAATTGTTTTAAATAATTAAATTGAAATATTTTAAATACGCTTTTGGAATGAGGAACGTATTAAGGCACCAATAATCGCTTAATTAATGTAGTGAGATTAAACGGAGAGATCAAAGGCTAGCGATGGATATGAAGCGGCAAATCAAATGCCTCAGGGTTGTATGTTAAAGGAGAAGTAATGAGAGTTCAAATTTCCTGAGTGATTTTTCGTAGGTACAGCTTTTCAATATCGATTAGTCATTTATTGACTTTTAATTATGAATTTTTAAATTAAGATAGACTGCAAAAGTTTATTACTATGGACTTAAAAATAATATTTAATTGAAGTGTTTTTTTACGTCATCGTTGATATTTTTAGTGTCTTAAATTTGTAATGACTCTTGTTTCAATTAGCAATTGTCTAATGAAATATTTTCCATAAAAAAATCAAATTTGTCTTATAAAATTTACTTCTGAGACTCTAACGATTATAAATTTAGTAAATCACATATTGTACCAATGTTTACCTCACTGCGGTACCCATTTCTATTTTATACTGTATCTATATATTAAAATTCTTAAGTTTTTTTCGCCAATTGGGTACAAAGGATTAGAGTATGGATATGACAGATATAAAACCAAAACTGCGACAATTCATAAATCCCGAAGATTATATTAAATATCCGTCAAACCCGCGAGACTGACTCACCAAACCATTGGGATTCGATTGAATCCAGGTTAGGAACCATTGGTTTAAAACTTATAACAAGAAATTTTGAATAATTTTTCCGAGCACAATCTCTATGATTATAACAGCATAATTTTTTATGTTTCCTGAATATTAAAATAATCGCTAACGATTGTAAAGTCTAAAATACTTCACTTTTTGTATTTATCAAAATTATTTCCCAGAAATTTGGGACTTTAAAAAACATCTTATCTCCGTTTGAAAACAATAACGAATTAGGTAGTTGGAAACATGATAGGACATGCATTTTTGAATCAATTATAAAGATAAAACTTTTTATCTTAAGATAAATACTTTTGCGATAAACTATTAATTAATTTAAGTCAAAACAAATTCATTTATTACTCAATTAAGTACGAGACCAAACATACATACAAAATTTCTGTGTATTTTTATTCGTTTGTGAATTTAACGAATAAAATGAGAAAATTTTATCATAATTTTCAAGTGAATCTAATTGTTGCATTGTTACTAGCTTGTCAATTAATTAATAATGTCTTGGTAAGTATTACTCATAAATTTTTTGGTTGAATTTACTTATGTAATAATGATTGAATTATGGAAAAAGGCCAAAGGGAATTCCACGAATGATTCAATTAAAATTTATGGAGGAAACATTGCAGGACGAAGTCAATTCCCGTTTCAAGTAAGTCTTAATTATCTTTATATTCTTATTAATATTGGGGACCCAAATACAATATGAGTAGTAAATGATAGGACTGTTTAGTTTCGTTTTTTACAATCGTTAAAGTTCTTATAATTCAATTCTACTGGATTTTTTTTAATAATTTGTAATAATAATCTATCCTCTTTCTTCAGTCGTTCCTCGATTCCAAAAATCGAGCTTTATTGCTTTATTCATGGTATAAGCCTTCTCCATACTTCTATCCATATGGTTCCCATTTCTTCTACTACTGCCATATTTGTAAGGTCTTCGATTTGGTCTATAAATCTAACAAGGAAATCTACCCTTTGTTCTTTGCCATTCACAATCCCTTGGATCACAATTTTTTCCATTTTTCCATCCTCTGGATTATTGGGAGTAGCCTTTCATTTAGATCCCTGGGTATGGAAAGGTTTGTTCTGTACCATTCAAGGAAACCCCTCAATATCTTATGGTAGCATATCATTTCTATTACTTCTGTTCGTTTAGTGTCCAAAATTCTAACCCATAGGTTGCGGAAGTGAATACAAAAACAATTTTAGTTATAAAAATTATTCCCATCACTAGGGTCACCATTTCTAGTGACAATGCTTTTTCCCTAGGAAAACCACAGCCAGGGGAATTACAAAAAAATTATAATTTTCTATTGGAGATAATTTTCTATAATTTTCTAAAGATTTATTGTGGTTTCTTTAAATTTCCAAGTAAAATACTTTTCCTTCTTTTAGTTAAGTTTTATATTTCATTTTCCTAAAATTCATTGGTTTAAAAGCTAATGGAAATACCTAATCAAGGCAGGGGAATTACAAAAAGCTCTGCTTTAGTATTTGAGAACAAAACTCATTATTTTGTCCTAAAATTTCGAATTTAGTTACTTTTCGTTGTTCTGATTAAATTTTTAATGGACCTACGTCACCAAATTCATTACATTTGAAGTCTTTAACAACTTTACAAAGGGTAGCAAATTGATTTCTGTATGTTTATATATAAATGCATTTTTTAATGGAATTGATAAAGTTTTCAGGAAATTTTTCCACCCAAAATTAAAGCCAATGTATCTAAGGATCTTTTAAAATCTTCAGATGAAGAATTCAAACGTTAGCTATCATCTTTTCATCTAATGCAAAAAGTTAACCATGAACATTTTTTTGAGATGTGAGAAAAATCACAAGAAGCTTATATAAATATAGTGTTAATAGAAGCTTAATAACTTAATGCTACTAAGCTAATGCTGTAGTAGCTTAATATTGCATAATAGCTTAATGTTTTATCTAAAAATTCAAGCAAAGGATTTTAAACGACTTTTACAAATGCGGGATTATAATGAAAAAATCGGGATTTCTATTACCTGAGCTTTTCTAATAAATTTTTCAAATAAAAGTGGTCTAAAAAGTTACACTAAGGATCTTTTTATTCCAAAAAAACTACTGGAAAACTTTTTTGATCAATTTTTGACCAGAAACTCGCTTCATAGTTGAAGATTTTCTACGTCGGTATCATATAGCTTCAACTCCTTTTTACACACATAAGCTTATGAGGATAAAACGAGTTGACAAGAATACTTTTATAGAATAGAATAGAAGAAAAATAAACTTAAACCTTTTTAAAACTTAAAAAGCTCTTCTAAATATATTTTACTTTACATAAAGTATTTACTCAAAATTGTTATTGAATGTTGTTTATACTGTTACAAACTTAATTACAATGGGATAAAAGAGAGACGAAAGACGTTCCAAAACACTTTCCGTGAGATTCTAATGTAGGATAGAAAGAAATAGGAATCATTTGAATCTATAAGAAGTTTCTGGAACAATCGGGAAACTTCCTGGTCCCTAGTCACTAGGATCGAGACGAGGAAAGATAAGGTTCATCTAAATTGGATTAGAAAAAAAATCATACCTCATCATTTATCGATTGTACAGAAAAATGTTCTGAAAGAATTTTTTAGGAAATTTAATGCTCTACAAAAAAGGTATCTTATATTTTTTCCGTAAGCCTCACCATTTGAAAGATATTAAGGATTTAATTTTGATTATTTTAAGACAAATTTCATTTTTGTTTATGAATTTTATAACTCGACAATAAATGACTCTTATACAATGCGCAATACAAATTTTGGTTGGAAATTAACTGCTCTATAAAAATGGTTTCTTATGTTTTGGCGATTAAATTAACCCTTCAAAAGATTTTTCAAAAAATTGTTTTTCTCTAATACTGAATAATATATGTATAATGAAACTTTTACTTTTTTTATTAATAAATATTTAACTAAGCGATAAATAATGTACAATTTATTTTTTTTTAATGGAGACAAATATACTTAAGCATAAAAAAAAACTGGAACAATATTTTGAAGTTTCTCAATTGATAAAAACTAAAATTCGTGTAAATTTTCTCAAAAATTATAAATTAAATTGAAATTTTTCGAATATCTCATAAAAAACTTTTAAAACCCGTATACATGAAAGTTTGATGGTGAATATCTTTTGAACGGTTAGTTTAATCGCCAAAACATAAGAAACCATTTTTATAGAGCAGTTCATTTCCAACAAAAATTTATAGTGAGCATTGTATTAGAGTGTCCAGTTATAAAATTCATAAACAAAAATGAAATTTGTCTTAAAATAATCAAAATTAAATCCTTAATATCTTTCAAATGGTGAGGCTTACGGAAAAAATATAAAATACCTTTTTTGTAGAGCATTTAATTTCCTAAAAAATTCTTCCAAAACATTTTTCTGTACAATCGATAATTGATGAGGTATGAATTTTTTTCTATTGGACTGAGAAAAAAATACAAAACTGCGATGGGAAGATCAACCTATGAAAATTAATAGCTCATACTTTGTGAGAATTTTTTAAGGTCTCTAGCAATCCATTTTTCCGCGTCACTTGTAAAAAAAAAAATAATCGATTTTTTTGACCCACCCTAGTAATTAAGTAGGGAAAACACTTTAAAATTTAATCCTATTACGCAATTATGAAAAACTTCTTTTGTGTACCAATTATTTAAATGAAAAATGATTTCATAACATTAGGAAAATAATGGAAACAATTGATAGAAGAATGAAAATCAGTACTTAGCTTTTCAACCCTTTCATATAAAATTAATTATCATTGAAATATCACTTGAATTGATAGAAGGTATTTTGTTGGAAAAACTCCAAAAATATCAAAAACCATTATTTATCAAAGCAAAAACGCAAAACAAAGAATTGTCCAAGACCAACAATATCAAAAGGAAAATTTCTACATGGAAAATATGTTTCGTAACTTCTAAATCGACTTTCATGTAATTATACATCCTCGTAATGTATACAATCCTCGTATATTATTTTAGATCTCTGTACGAATCATTGGAACGTTTTATGTTTTATAAATTGAAAATTCATAAAACTACCCAACCTAATATATATATATATATATATATATATATATATATATATATATATATATATATATATATATATATATATATATATATATATATATATAAATCGGCCATCAGGATCTAGGTCCTAAACTATAAATTAAAATAAAGAAATACTAGCTCCAACTTGGAATAACTTTCACCACACCTATAGTAATGCCATCTACAATCATCAACGTTAATTACTACTAGTACTAGTGCTTTGTTTAGAGCTTTCTCATCATATAATTCGCTTAATACTCTGTTAATCCCCAATATTAAGGATCACTAGATTTACTCTTATACTTCGTACAAAATTTTATATTTTTAGGTGGGACTTTTCTATGATGTAAGCGAAGGACGAGCTTTTTGTGGTGGTTCATTAATTTCCGCCAATTATATCTTAACAGCTGCGCATTGTTGCGATGAGTACAATAAACCATAAAGAAATTTAACTCCTAATAATTTTTCTTCCATAATTTAAGGGCAAATGAATACACTGTCGTTTTAGGAGCCTTCAATATTGACGATGAATCGGAAGAGGGCCAAGTGACTTTGGATGCCACCGATCCAATCCTTCATCCCCAATGGGACCGAAAATCATTGCAAAACGATATTGCCATTATCAAACTACCGCAAACGATTGATTTTAATGGTTAGTGTTTATATTGTGTTGGGTTATGAATAGCAATTTCACTAAAATTGGATTTTTTTTAGAAGCATAACATTTCAACTAAATTGGAATTGAAAATCGTTTCAAACGCATTTTCTTGACAATTTAATTGAATTTTTTTTTGATGATAACCATTAGTTAAATCAATGAAATTATTTTTAAGTTTTTTTTAGAATATATTCAGCCAATTGGTTTGCCTCATCGTTCCGATGAGTCGGAAACTTACGATGGGGTTGAAGCAACCACCAGTGGTTGGGGATACTATTCAAATGGTAAATATTTCTCCCCCAAATAAAAAAAGATATCAACCAAAAAAAAATTTGTTTTCAAAGATGTTCAACGCAGAAGTTCGGTGCTGCGTTATGTTTCCAATCCGGTCATCAACAATGGAGATTGTTCAACGGAAATGTTTGGCTTTGGAATTCCAGACACCAATATTTGTATGTCAGGCCAAGACGGCAAGTCCATATGTAACGTAAGAAAACCCAAGTTGAAAATGAGAAAAAAAATTGTTCCTTACAAAAGAGTTATTAGGGTGATAGTGGCGGACCATTTTTTATTTCGACAAATGGAAACGAATTCACGCAAATCGGGGTGACATCATTCAATTTGAAATTGGGTTGCGATCTGGATTTCCCGTCGGTTTTTACGCGAATCACCAAATATTTTGATTTCATTCAAGATAATAGCGATGTTGTTATTACATAATGATTGCTTGTTATGGCGCTTTATCGTTTGAGGAAAATAAAGAGTGTAATTGAAGAAAATGGAATTTGTTTTGGTTTTTGTGCATGGAAATGGCATTCGTAGAATTGACGTTTCATACAAACCCGGCCGCCAGCGGGGATGTTTTGACTGGATGAATTCCTGTTAAGGACTGTTCTTGAGATCAGTTTGAACGATCAAAAATATCAATAATCTCTTATTATTTTCAATTTCCTTTGCTTAGTTTCGCTTCGAAAATAAATATATTTTTTATAGAATTTTTTAAACAAGAGCTTTATTGAAAAATGTATGACTCAGAAAATAATCTAAATCTAGGAATCTTAAAGACATTTTTTTCCAACTAATGTATTAATTGAAGAATAATACAGTGATAATTATTATATTTCTAATGCAATACCTTTGTATTTTAATGGTATATAATGAAGAAAGTCCTTTGAAAGAAATTCAGAAAATCAGATCATCATTTAAGGGAAACAAGAGGAATGATACCTTGAAACTAAATTTGAGTTGAAATTCATTATCTCAATAACAATTTATGCAAAAAAACTTTTTAAACTTTCCAATATATTATAGGAAAATGTATGCCGCCAAAGACAGAAAACTAATAATGTATTTAAACTCACACGTGTGAGTGAAAACCCAACATAGTAATGAATGTCTGAAATTTAAATTAACTGATCGTTGTCATTTGTTTCAACTGACATTCGAATTTCATTCAACAGACCTAATACACAAATTCTAAAAACAAATCAAAATGTTTTATGTTTACTCTAAACCAGTGGTTCTTAGCCTTGTTGGATGTACTGAGCCCCACCAGTTCCATATGAGTATTCACCCAATCCTTCTTAATTGGAAAAATAAAATATATCGACAAATTTGTTGTAAAAATAAAATCAGCTCCAGAATGAACTTTGAACCATTTTGGGATGAAATGTTGGTACTAAAATAATACGTTAATACTACAAAAAGCTTTCTATGTCTTTTGATTTGCGAATAAATCGAAAAAAAAAACATAAATTAGAAAATATTTTTTCCCAACAATGTGTAAACTAAATTGAATGAAACGTGGTCGTATTATGAAAATATATAACAGCTTTACTTAGAAAAAGAAATAAAAACCTTCAATCTTTAGATATTGTATCTTAGTTTTTCTATTTTTAGGCAAAAATTAAAAAATAATAGAAACTATATCGTGTAACTTAAAAACTACCTTAAATATAGAGAGATTAGATATAGAGTTCTATTTTTTTTGTTAGATAAGTTTCAATTAGGCCTTTTATATTAATCTTCAATGATGTGTAAAGTATGTTGTATTTAATATAAAACAAAGTTGATTTATTATTAGAAACAAACACTTAGGGTCTGCTTAAAATTTAAACTCTTATAAGTAGATATATTTTAAAAGGTTAAGTTTATAAGTGAATATCATGTTTTTTGGCTTTCACATATTGTAAACCTGAAAATCCGAAATACGTATTCACAAATAAATACATTAGTGAGTGAGTACCCTTACTAACATTTTGAATGCGTAAGTGGGGATAACTATTTTCATATTTGAATATCTATTTGCAACAACTTTGTATGTACAACATGAAATTTGGAAAGTTTTTTCCTTATACAATGCAGATATATAATAAGAAAGGGTTTTTGAAATTTCCTCCCCTAATGAAAAACGGTATCAAAGTTTGTACGGGATAATGTTTAATAGGATTAATAAACAATCAAAATTTCAAATTTAATAATCAAAGTCCGTTTTACTCTACCAACGTTATAACAGAGCGCATGCGCATAGCCCATTCTGCACGGACGCACGGCAAGATAGCCAATTTATATATATGATTGGTAACTAGATACCCAAAGTAACTTCAGATACTTTTTGAAGAATGGACTTATCTGGTATCTTGATACTTTCCCAAAGCATGACTCATCATGAGACCATGAGATCTGATAACTTGATATGAGTAAATCGTAGGGCTTGGAATTTTATTAGTTTTAGTATATTTGCATAAAATATTTTTGGTAGAATTTGATTTAACTATACGAAGAATAACGGGAATATGATGTCATTACGTTTTGAATACTTCTTACTAGAATATATTTTAATAAAAATAACACATCAATTTTCGTCATATTTTTTATCAGCCTAGGTTTATTGAAAAACAATGAGGGGAAATGTCAGATCATTATTCAATGCAATACATAGTTCTTGACAGATGCTTGTCATTGTCAGACAAATATGAAGGCAATATACTTTATACTTTCATTATTCATCTTCAACTCTTCAACTTTTGGTTTTGGTCGATTAATGTTTGAGATGTAATTTTAACCACTTTCTTGAAGAAAATGGAAAATGTATTGATAACAAATACTTTTATTACCTATAAAGTTGATAGGTAATCTTTATTTTCACATTAGTCTTTAGGTAGTAGTATACTTTTGGTGGACGTATTCGCAGTGGATCATCATCCCTTATTGAAAAATCATTATTGGCTTGGATATATAAAAGGATTCGTTTCATTAATTTTTTAACTTAAACTAAATAATAATTTATGATAAAAGGAATTTTACAATTCTCCAACATAAACGTTTGAAAAGTTTTTTTTTTCGATTTTAAACGGAAAACACACGATCTTATTTTTCTCTCATGGCGAAAACAAGACAATGTTTTCCACTTGGCTGAATTTGTGCAAAGATAAATGTGAACAGGCAATAAATGGAACGGATTTTATAGACAGGCAAAGGCTCGAATTCGCCTGATATTCATTCAATCATATCGTTCTCCTTGGTTGCAGTGTGCGATCAAGCAACGGTACCAATGTCTTTTAAACGATAAAATAAAGGAAAAAAAAAACATCAATATTGCATCTTTTCGCATTATAGGATTAATATTTTGCACCATTCCCAGCCATTGAAATAAAAGTAATAACATCACAAATGTAGAAACTTCTCAAATAACTTAATAAAAGTGTATAGCTTTCCTCTTATAAAACGAGAAAAATTGAATACAAAAAAGCAAGTTATAGGTAGAAATAATAATTGAACTATCATTGTGTATAATTAAGTTTCATGATTTATATATTTTTTTTTGCATATCTTATGAAAACGTGAATTAAATACGATAAAAGGATTTTGTTTTATCTGGGCTGAATTTCTATTTGAACTTATGATTTAATATTGGAAACGTTTTGCAGATTATAAGTGGCTTATCTAAGTGGAAATTGTGTTAAGTTCAATTGGTAAATAGCACATTGTATTGTACTTCTAATACAGTTTATATTGAGTAAATGCAAATTTAATTTTTGATACGAAATATTAGTATAGTATTAACACCACCAGGGTTGACAAATTCTTTGGGTGGAAAGAGTTTCCAATTTCGCCTTGTTTACAAAATATCGATACTTAAAAGTTTTTTTTTCACTTTTTAGATGAATTTTTCAGGAATTTCATGAAAAAAAGTTAAATACTTGCAACCGTAGGTTCACAGTTAGCTACATAGTTAAAGCTATAGTTGTATGTATTTACCTTTTTTCATGAAAACCCTAAGAAATCCGTCTTAAAAAGTGAAAAAAAAAACAATTTTTAACTATCGATATTTCGTAAAATAAGCGAGATATCAAAATATGTTACTTTTTATTTTCGTTTTATTTCGTCGAGAAGAATAAGAATCCGTTGTTAAATCGTGGCACCAGAAGAATCGTAGTATCCCCAAAGGGATTTTTTAAAAGTGATTTAGCAAGTGTTATATTTGCGAAAATTGCACTTTGTGAATAAATTACTTTCAATATTGTAATTGCATTTTATAAACAAAGTATTTCATTTCCCAGATGAGAAGAACCCTTAAGGGAAAAATTATCGAGATTTGAGAAAATCCTGTTACAATACTTATCCACTATTGAGCGTTGTATCTCTGTTATATATCTAATATCTACTGTATGCAAATGGAGGTACTATATATTGTATTCACTTCATTCAAAATATCAAATACCTCTTTGTCTAAATTCGATAGCTTGTTAATTTTATTAAGTACGAAGAAAATTCAGGTTATTTAAGATCTTTTTGTTTTTATTTTTTATTTAATATTTTTATTGTCCAATTAGCTACGTTTCGTTACTAATCGTAACTTTTTCAGGCTTCTTGATTCACAAAATTAAATATTTTTAATTAGTAACGAAACGTAGCTAATTGAACAATAAAAATATTAAATAAAAAATAAAAAACAAAAAACAAAAAGATCTTAAATAACCTGATTTTTTTTTCTTATCTAAAAAAATATAAAACCTGAGATCTGAATTTTATCATTTAGTAAGTACCTAAATAAATAATTTCTGTAGGCTACTTATATCCATGGATATCCCATGTAAAAGCTTTTATACAATAAGAAAACAATTCAGGTTGTTTAAGATCGATTTTTTTATTTAATATTTTTTTAATATTCAAATTAACTACGTTTCATTACGTATCGTAACTTCATCAGGCTACTTGAATCACAAAAAATATAATAGTTTCGATTATATTTTTTGTAAGAATTTATTATAATTTTTGTAAATCTAGAAGCCTGATGAAGTTACGATACGTAACGAAACGTAGCTAATTTGAATATTAAAAAAAATTAATAAAAAACCGAACTAAATATGAAAAATTTCAATACTAATTTTCAACAAATGTTTTATAAAAAAAAAAAACTGTTACTTCAAGTGTGGTTTTGTGTTTCCTATGGTGCCCTATTCATTATAAATAGATCAGTGGAAACCGTGGAAATACTGTATAATGTTTTCTATCTCATTCTTTCGCTCGTTAAATCCTTTTCATTTATATGTTTGCCCCTTTTTACTGTTGCTTTTCCGTAACTAAAGAAGTTTGCACTTCACAAATTAATATTACCATTACCCAAGAAGAGTATAGGAAAGATTATAAATCCAACTTGTAAAGAGTTATAAAATTGAAAATCACTTACTATTAAAAATCATCTTTGGCTATAAAACCCATAATTCCATTTTCCATTGAACCCAACAGCAACGTAAATTGTTCACTTCACAAATTAGTAACTAGACAAAACTTTTTTTAAATTTCAAGTACATTAAAAGTCTAATGAAAAATAAAAGTTAATCAAATCACTTAATAAATAATTACAAAAGAAATTATTGCAAATGCAATGCTAACATTCCGTTTACCAAAGATGTGCAACATTCCCGACTACTTAAAATTAAATCGATTTTTCTTATATAAAATTTCCAACAATCAATTCAAAAAATACACAACAACCTACTTAATACTTTCAATTAAGTGTTTTTCAAAGAAAAATCCACAAACAAATATTTTTTTTGGAAAATTTTTCAAATTTACTACGCGAAAATTATGACGTCTTTTCAAATTCACCGGATCGCGTCACTGGTATTCAATTGTTTTTTTCGATACGCCAATTAAATTGGCAATGCATCGGTGGAAAAAAAAGTAACTAAAACATGTCAAAAATGAATGACGACTTAATTGTAATAAGTTTAAATTAATTTAATGATTTGAGGTTAGCAACTAATTACTCATTAAAAATTATCCCATTTAAATGAAGTTGCAGGTATTAATTAGTAACATATAATATATTATTGTTTTATTAACTTTATCTGTTGTTTTTATGTATAGTTGCAAACGACCATCTCAATTTAATTCAGCAAAATTTTATAAAAATTTCAAGGATAAAAAAGCAAAATTTAATATGACTCCAACCATGGTATTCGCAGTACAAATCGCAATAACTTAAATTCTTTGAATTGCATATTTCCTTGTATAATTTTTCAGTGGAAAAGCTTTTATTCGGAATATATCACAAAGCGTATATTTGATATTAAAAAAAGCTCTCCTAAAACACTACAATCTAGTAAGTTGTACTTGAAACGCGGTACCTATATATTTTTCAAAAACTTGATATTTATAGAAACCATTAGAAAACACTTATGAACATCTATTTATCTATTGATCTTTTCCCATTTCTTTTTCTCTTACCTAAGCGATTGTATTCCGTCGAGACGTCGTATTTTTTTTTTGCCTGTTTTGTTCCCCAAATTGCAATGTGATGTTCTTACTATCTTATGAATGTTCCTTCATTCTTAACACATCCATCTATCGCGCATTTTTCCAGCAATAGAAGATGAAAATAACTGCTCGACTACATAAAATATTTTCAAGACAACCTCCACTCAAATGTAAGTATTTTTTAACCAAATGACGGTATTTTTTCTCGTCTTTTATTTTTTCAAATCTTGTGAAATTTTGTGGTAAATGTATATTATGTAAAGTGATGTAGGTGGTACTCCTCCAATGCTATACCGACACTTTGGCTGATGTGAAATGAGACAAGTAAATCTCAGCAAGTAATATAAATTCCCAACAAATATAACGCAACGAAAACAATCAGCATCAAGGGGTTTTATTTCCAATAAGTATTTGTTCAATTTAGCGAATTCAAAATGGATACACTTTGACCGAATTAAATTTATGTTTCAATACCAACGATGGAACCAATATTGGTAACAAGCAATAATTTATAATCCATCAGCTTAAAATTTTTATAAAAAGCTATAATTTCACAGGATTCGATTGGTCAAGGAAGTCTGGAAAGTCAAGAAATTTCTTTGATTCAAGGAAAAGACAGAACTTGACAAAAATTACTGAAAATTTTTGATATCTTCATAATTTGATTACTATTTAGACCGAAAACAATATTGATATTCGTAAATAAGCTTACTAACTAACATTTGTACGTTAAATAGGCTCGATAGAATATATATGAAAAACCACAACGATTTTTGGTTATAATTTTCAATCTTTTTCACAAGATTAATCTTTAGCCGAGAAATTTTCAATCAGGAGGACTTTAGTATATAATTCTTTAAATTTGTGTTATAAACTAGAATCTCTGTTTTATCTAGAAAAAATAGTTAAGATAAAACCTTAATTTTGACTTCTTTTTAAAATGTTTTAGAGAAAGAAGATCTAAATCTACTAATTTGATGTGTATCTACAATGGATTATGGATCACTGTAATATCTAAGTCAAGTTTTAACTCTTAACCATTTCCGGATTTATTTAGATTTTCATTCGATACCACCAATCATAACCAAAATAACTGGATAATAATGGTATGAGGATATCGAAGATATAAGAGAGTTGAGCTTTTGAAGGTTGATCGAAATTTTCTTCAGAAAAGAATAATTTTCTACCTGTTTTCTTATCTGTTTGCTTACATGGTTGTATGATCTTCGTAAATAAGCTAATTAACTAACATTTGTACGTTAAATAGGCTCAATAGAATATATATGAAAAACCACAATGATTTTTTATTTTAATATTCAATCTTTTTCACAAGATTAATCTTAATCTTTACCCGAGAAAATTTTAATCAGGAGAACTTTAGTATAGAAATTTAAGAAATTTGTGTTATAAACTGGAATCTCTGTTTTATCTAGAAAAAATAGTTATGATAGAACCTTAATTTTGACTCTTTTTTTAAGTGTTTTAGAGAAAGAAGACCTAAAATTATCAATTTGATGTATATCTGCAATGGATTATGGATCATTATAATATCTATATCAAGTTTTAACTCCTAACCATTTCCGGATTTATTTGGATTTTCATTCGATTACATCATTTAGGACAACAATCGGAAAATTTCCGAAACTGAGGAACCACGTTGCCAACAAAACGGGATAATGAAGGTATGAAGATGTCGAAGATATAAGAGACTTGTGCTTTTGGAATTTGGTCGAAATTTTCATCAGCAAAAAATAATTTTCTAACAGTTTTTTTATATATCTCATTTATACAGTCCTATACTTCACTATATCTATGAATTCCATAACGCTGAAATATTCCTTGAATGATTCTTAAAGCTCAAACAAATGGTGCTTAATATGTATTTTAAACGAAAATTCAGAAAACTAACAGAAAAATAACATTTGCTGGGGAAAATTAAGCAAACCTTTGTAGTTTTCTCATGGAACTTTCAAAGTTTGAACATTAATTTTCTTTTCATTCGACTAGCTTTGATTCAATTTCCCGATTTTTCTTTTAACATTACCAAAATCAAGTCATCTTTTCAATAAATTTAGAATGTTTATTTTTCTTGAGTGGTTCCAATGTTTCTTCTATAACACATAATCGATTTTCTTTCCATAATTCAATATTTATTATTCAACCTGTTTATTTAATTTTCTTCATTCTTCTAAAACAGAGATCAGCAGTTGCGGCTCACGAGCCGCATGCAACTCTTAATGTTACTTTAAGTTACGCTTAAATGTTACTTAAACGTTTGCGGCTCTTTTTCCAACTTTAATTTTCCAAAAAAAAATAATGCTGGTCGTTCTTTTGTGTTACTGATGTGTGCATTTTTGGTAATGATGCTTCTCAAATATTTAAGTTAGAGTACATTTTTATGTTCTAATTCCAATTTCTGGAAGTCTTCCTCTGAAGTTCCTTTAATTTTCAAACTGCATTTTGCAATTGCTTTGCAAAATTGCATTTCGTTGTTGTTAAAGCAGTTCATCTCTGTCTGTAATACTTTTTGTTAAAATGGAGCCTAAAAGGTTTTACACTAGTCTACTAATATTCATAAATAATTTAGATTAATAGCACAATACTATTGATAGTAGTGTATTAATAGTACAAGAACTATTGATCACTGAAGTCTAAAATTTAGGAGGGAACCTTGGATTTTCTTTTTCTGATTTAGGGAGCAGTGGTATAATAAAGTTAAAAAAGTACTGATCTAGAAAAACTATAAACCTCCAGCTTTATTTGTTCGTTTCAATTAATCGAATTTTATTTAAGAATAAATCTCATTTAACAATCATTTGAAACGGTTTGGTTTTTTTTCCTAGCTCATATCCAGATGGTCCTGGAAAACTTAGTGCAACTTAGATGTCTCCTACGTTGAATGATTGTCATTTGAGTAAAACTCAAGATTATCCTGTTTAAAGCCCTATAAGCCTTTTAATTTTTTCCTGTCTAAATTTCGAAATCTGTCTGCCTAAGACTTTATTCTAGGATGTCAATTAAGTGGTCAGCACTATCCTCCTGAATTGTTAGTTCTTCACGTTGATTTAAAGAAGTTTTCATTGTTTTACAACCCTGCTTCCCCATATACATATCCATTCCACAAATTTATGGTTTCTGTTTTATTTTCGTTAATAATAATAATTTCCGATTATGGAAGTAAATGACCCCATTACTCAAAGATTCCGAACCTTTTGGCGCCGAAGAATGCATTCTAGGATTCCAATTAAGTGGTCAGTTCTATTCGCTATTTAAGATAAAATTTTTGAAAATTATTAAAAGTGTTAATTTTTTTTATTGTAGGGACCTAGCACTGAGAATATATAAAATTATATACGGGCACCATGGTGATATGGGGCTAAAGACCAATATCTTTGATGATTTTTCCAATTAATGGATAATAATATATGTCTTATGACTCAATTTCTTCTTTATTACGACGCGTTTCAACAGTTTTTGACTGTCATCATCAGGTAATGATTATTTTGTCAATTGTAAACAAATTTCATATAGGTCGTTTGTTTTATATAATTTGTCGTTAAGAATGTTATTTGACAAAATAATCATTACCTGATGATGTCAGTCAAAAACAGTTGAAACGCGTCGTAATAAAGAAGAAATTGAGTCATAGGACATATATAAATAAAATACTTATCAATGTTAAAAATTATTTTTCCAGTCGGTGCAAAGCCTCAATTTTTCTAAACCTTCATTTGTTAATCATTTCCTATGGAACAAAACATGGAATATATGCTTGATAGATTACGATTTCTATCGATAGATTAAAGTAAACTATAATATAATCGGTAGGTAAGACTTTTTTCATAAATTTGGTTCTTAAGACAACGGAAAAACGTCACTTTATCTTTGAGAAAAATAGCAACAAAATCATCCCATTTTCCTAAGTTTCTCAGATACAATGAAATGCATGTTTGTACGTTAGCTTAATATATGAAATGAGAAAAATATTTTTCTCCAGCGATTTTTGTTGCATTCCGTCGTTTCAAAATGATAGTAAGGTACCTCTCCTACAATAACTACACAACAAACAAATTATTTTCTCTATTATGAAACGAAACAACAAAGAAACGAAGAAACAAAAACGAAGACAATAGATATGTACGTGTCTATATGTGAGGGGGATGTATGGAAAGCTTTTGGTGGTGGCGGATCGGGAGACGGGAAAAATGACGAATACGAGGAAAAGCTCCCATGTAGCAATTCACGATGAAATATCACTCCTATTACAAATGATTAACGACCATATATTTACCATTTTTCCAAAATGAGCTTTTTATTTTCCACATAGAATTTTTCTTAAAATGTATAGGGGGGTAGTTACCTTGGTGGTGTTCTATCCTTGCTTATTTTTGAGGGAATTTACAGATGTGAAGTGTGTGTTAAAGGGAGTGAAAGTCATCAATTTTCGTTTTGCCTACACTGTTTTTTTTTTCGCTATATATGTGCAGTGTTTTTCCTCTTTTTACGCCAATCGTGTCGTCTCGCTTGGATCGACGATGCGGCGTTTTTCCGCGTTCGCATTGTTGTAATTTGCGGAGGAAAAGCGAAATTGTTTGATGTGGTTTTTGAAGAGGCCAACGATTCAAAGGATATTAAAACTTTCGCCTTTTCGCCCGATTGTTTACTGTTTCGATTTTTCCTTCTTGCCAAGTTCAAGTTGTCTTTTCGATACGGAAAATATCCGCGAACTCACGTTACAAACGGTAATATATGTCGTATCAAACATATATAGCCACTTACTCGTACGTAGCCTAAGTGTGTTTCCATGTATGGGAGCATTTGTCACGCAACTCACGTGCAAAGTGGCTTTTTGACATAAAATCTCTGCTTTTCTCTATATGTGGAAAACCGGGGAAAACTTGCATACGTTGCTTCATATATTCTTCGTTTGTAGGTGAAACGCGTTGCGTTCTGTCATTCCCGAATATTTGTCTTTTCGGTACCGAAATATGTCCGGGATATATCCCACTAATCCTACCGACATGTGTCCAGTCACCTTTTTTCCTTCCTCCTACACAATGATACGACGACTTATCCTCCCGTATCTCTTTTCAATCTGTTAACGTAGATATTGAAAAACAGTTCCTCTAATCTCTCAATAAGAACCGTTTATGTGCCAAGAATATATTATTTTACTTAACATTTCTGGAGAATAAAGATTTGGGAATTAAATCCCCGATTGTGACAAAAAAAATGTCTCTTTTCCTGTTGACAGCGGAATGAGGATTGAAAGTCACAAAAACGAAAAGCTACTCACATTGATAAATTCGAATTCAATTGTTTTGATGATATTTTTTTACTTTAATCTAACGTATATCACTCATTTGATATTATAATTCTTTACTGGCGTTATAAAAATATTACTAAACTGAATTTTTTATTAAATATGACGCCGTGATGCTACAGTAGAAAGTTGGTCACAAAAGATAAGCGTAAAACTTCAAGAGGGTGAACTCTGGCCAATTTTTGGGAACAATTTGCACAGGACTAAAAAACGCAATCAAGTCGACCGAATTGACCGTTAGCACACGTTTTTTGTTATTCGGTAGAGGAAACCAACTAAAATGATCGATGATGAAGTTAAAAAGTGCCAGGAAGAGATAACACTCATAACAGGCACCGTCAGTTGTTATTTTATCTTTAAAACGGTATAAGCTTGGATCAGGAACCTCGAAATTTGAGAACTGTTTCGAATGGTTTCGTAATTATTCCTGTACGTATTGTTCACTCGAATGCAATTTGCACGTAAATTTTGACATATGCCAGAAATGAAGAAGCGACGGTTATTTTCAAATATGTATTTATATTGTCATATGTAAAATTAGGTTTTCGGCTCAAGTCCATTTTAGCACACCCACAATCTGGCAACATTGCATTTTCGACTTTGTTTTTAATTTAATTCGTAGTTAAAAATCATCGCAAAAATCATATTTACTAAAAAATATATTTTTAGTATCAAATTAATTAAACACCTTTTTAATTATGGCCATCTGAATGTTTAATATTTAATTGAAAGCCCGATTACTGATATTTAAGTTCCCATTTTGAGTTGTACGAGTATACTCGTATGCTGTCTATGTAGGATAATACCGTCTATTGTATTTATGGATGATGATTCCATACGTGAATATTTTTCTAAGGGCTATTTTTCTGTTGTGACCACTTCTTTAGCTACTTTTTCTTTAGCAATTTCCACATATTTTCAATGGATTTCAAATCAAGGCTTTTATCCTAAAGTAGGGTAATAGGGATGGTAAACAAAATTTTACCCTTATCCAGAAAATATATTTGTTAAAAACCAAAAAAAAAATGTATAATGTATTTAATTGAAAGCCAGTTTACTGATATTTAAGTTCCCATTCTGGGCAGTATGTTGTCTATGTAGGACAATACCGTTCGCTGTATTTGTGAATGATGATTCCATACGTGGATATTTTTTCTGAGGGCTATTTTTTCTTTTGTAACCACCACTTTAGCTACTTTTTTCTGCAGCAACTTCCCCATATTATCAATGGGTTTCAAATCAAGGCTATTATCCTAAAGTAGGGTAATAGGGATGGTAAACAAGATTTTACCTTTACCCAGAAAATATATTTCTTAAAAATCAATACAACTTTTTATTATGTAAAAAGTAAACAATATTAAATTTAATTTAGTAGAATATGTACACTTTGTATAAGATATTTAGTGCGTCTAATAATATGATTAGGAACTGTATGATACGCTGACGAAGTTGCGAGTATCGGCTGGTTCTAAGAGTTCAATTAAATCCCTGAAGATACTACATGCAAAAGTGATAGTTTTGTACCAGGAATTCGCGATATTTGCCAAGTTCCATGAGATCATTTTGTTTTTTTTCAATAGTTCAACCATTGATTAGAGTCTAATTTATTTGTGTGAAAACTTAATATGGAAAATATTAGGGTAATAAAACTTTTAAAGTCTCATTAGCTCGTATATGTTGCTTTTATTTTGATTTAAATCGAATTAATTTTCGTTTGAATTTCAATAAACTATTAATTAAATGTTGAAATATCCCAAATGTTGCCGTTAGTACCTAATATGGTGCAATAACATTATAATAGGATAGTATAGCAGACTTTATCATTTACCTTCTCGTACAGCATAGTCAAAGTAAGTGTGAAATGAAGATAAATTACATTTGTCGTCGTCGTTGTGTTGGTGGCTTATTGTTTAAGGTAACGGTTATGGAATATGAATATGTTGGTGTCTCATTTGAATATTTGAAATGAAATAATGTTGGCACGTGGAATAGTGCGTGGTGATAAAAGTAGCTCTATAGTCTATTCGTAGCCATGCTGCATGCATATTTCACATTCCCAACTCGTATACTCATTTTTATTCCTCCGTATTTTTGTTCAAGTATTTCACAGGTAAGTAGGTACCAACATTTATCTACTTACAAACCACCTACCGTATAATAGTTGAGTACCTACCCTACCTACGTATCTACCTGTTAGATAAAGAATACAACTCGAGAATATTCCTAGTTTCACTAACGTATATAATATGCAACAGAAAAGAATTATTACCCTAAAACAACACAGATATGAACAATATATGTTCCACTCGAAGATTGGAGAAAGCATTCTTGGAAAAGCTCATTTTATAAAAGAATTTTCAATTGTTTTGAAAAATCAACATACGCAACAACAAACAAAATCTTCGAAAAACAAACTTAATTTTCTATCTCTTCACTCCTTTTTTTTCTTCCCCATTGTTTTGTTTTCCTCGAAGAAAAAAAATGGAAGTTAAAATTACAAACCCTTCAAGATCTTTTCCATCCAATCACTTGGTTTCGTTTGGGTTTTAAGGTAAAGACTAAAAGAGATTAATCTTTTAAAGCCGGTCATGATGACTTACGGTTTTTTTTACGTGTTGGACTTTAAAATTGAAATTAAATTAGAAACAACGTAATTGTCTGGAGTCTTTACCTATATAAAATGAGTTCGGTGAATTATTTAACATAAATTTTATTCATTGAATGACTTACTTGCATAATTTAAACCAATTACGGGTGATGAAGAGAAAAGTTTTTACACGGAAGGCTTTAGCTTCACAAACCAATAAAGTTGGTTTCTTGTAGAAAGTTATAGAATCGATAAATCATTTTATGATGGAAAATTGATTTAAACCAATCTTTACAATATATTGATTTAAAAGTTTTTATAAGGATGTTTAAATTTAACAATAAAATGAAATTCACCTGGTGGAATTAAATGAAAATTCGCAGAAAATCCGGCTGGAAAGACCAATATGTTAGCATATATATTTATTTTTATTACTGCAAAAAACATAATTTTAAGTATTCAAATCAAGTGCATAAGAGCATATTTTTTTTCGAGTCGCTTTGCAAGATAATTTATTTACTTCATAGTTTAGAATTCTAAAGTTAGTATTGTTTTTAGAATGAGGAAACAAGGGGTTTCAACTCATAAATTGTGCATATATACAAACATTATAATATAGAGTGTTTGGGGTATTGTTTGCCAAAAAACTTTTAGAAAGGGGTGTAGCTATTTGTTATCTCATCCAAACAATAATTTATTTCTTGAATCTATGCGATTTTTTTCTTTTATTTTCTTGACATCTCGAAATATTTCAAAATTTTGATGCATTACTTTAAGCTCATTTGCATATTTGCAATTTTTACAATATTTTTATGAAGAAAAAAAAAACGGTAGTGCCTCAAATGGAGCATCAGCTAATAGTAATTTGTGATAGCTAAAATATCAAACAATTTTAAACATAATTTTTGCTCTTAATAGTGGCAAAGACAAAGTATGTAAACATATACATGTGAGTGTAATACAGATATAATAATTAATGTCTCAATTTTGAACTAACTATTATTGTTATTGGTTTCAACTGTCATTTTGTTTTCATTTAATTGCCATTTGTCAATTTTGCCAGTACTGGGCTGAGAATATTTCCCAGAAAGTTACTAGTTTTCAAATAATACATTAAATTAGTGGTTCATGTCCTTCTAGTGACATCAATATCTGTTAACGACGCATTTTTTACTTTGTTTTTAATTTAATTAGCGACTTTTTTTGTTAATTCAATTCTATACCTTATGATTTGTACTTTTGTTGGTAAATTTTCTCTATGACGTAATTTACTTGCGAATCAATTTAAAACAAAGTAGAAAATGCAACGTTGCCAGATATTGATGTCGCTGTTGTTTTATGGCTCGAGAGTTCAAAAAATAATTTTATCACGTGCATACTATATAATAATCGTCGCTTGCTTTCATAAGGAATAAAGCTTCTATATTAGATATATGTGTAAATAAATAGAGCTTTTTCTTTAAATAGCGTTTCCCTGAAAAACATGTAAGCTATTAATTTTTTTCTTTTGGAACTCTTGAACGATATAAAAAAACATCAATTAATGGCGAAGAAAAAAATCAAATTTTCTATATTTGGAAAGTCACCTAAGGTGAGCTTTTACTTCAAATGGCTATATCCAGAAAAATATCCAAGATACGAAAAAAAATCCTGAACTCTTGAATAACAAGAAAACACCAAAATATTTCACAGTTATTTTTTGGAAATTCCAAAAGTGTATAATCGTAGCTTGCTTTCATAAGTATTAAAGCTTCTATATTGAATATATGAATAAATAAATAGAGCTTTTTTTTTAAATAACGTTTCCAAGAAAAACATGTAAGCTATTAAATTTGTTCTTTCAGAACTCTCAAACGACAAAAAAAACACGAACTAATAGTAAAAAAAAAATTCGAATTTTCAATATTTGGAAATCGCCCAAATTGAGCTTTTACTTCAATTGACTATATCTGGGAAAATATGCAAGATATGAAAAAAAAAACACGAACTCTTGAATGACAAGAAAACACCAAAATATTTCAGAGTTATTTTTTCCCATTTTCAAAAGTACAGTGCTAAGTTTAGAGACGTCAAATTTTCCCCGGGTGATGAATCCTCCACTACACAATTAGACAATATAAAAACTATACATTTTTAATGCATTGCAAAAAGTTTCACTATCGTATATCTTTCTACATTACAAATTTGAAAAGACATTTTGTCATATTGCAACAAACACTAACAATAAAAATAATTACAGTTGAAAATGTAAACACCAAATTCATTTTGATATGACAAAATAGTTGACAAGACTGTTCCCGGTTTCACACCAACAGCGAGACTATAACACTTAACAAGCTTTTTATTACACATATTACTCTTTCGCTTAAGTAAAAGTTCATTAAAACATTATAAAGTTCATTAAAAATTCAACAACAATTCGCTAAAAGCGCCAAGCTATCAAGAACTAAAAGCGCAGCTTTCATCCATTAGTTGGCCACTACTCGAACTTTTAATTAGTGACCATTATTTTTATGTGTTAAAGGACAATATATATATGTACTGTTACGTAATAGTACTAGAAAAAAAGTGGTTTATTTTAATTTTATGGATCATTGGCTATGAAAATTGAAAGCCAAAACATATGTCATACTAGCAAATTTTGATGGTAGGCTTTAATGGGTTCGAGATAACGTGACGGTAGGGTTTGGGGGGGAGGATATATATTTTAAATGTAACATATTTCACAGCGAAATCTCAAATTAAATATTAGTGATCTACATTGTACATAAACAAAAAAGTGTAACAAGTAAAAGTAATGAGTGCTACGACACGGTGGGGTGCTCGACCCCTTGCTACGTTGGCTTTTCGCTTTTCCAACTGTATATGTTTCGGTCCGAATCCCTATTATTAAGTTAATATAAAACGTTAACGGTAATTAACTGGCATCGTAACTGTCGCCCTCGACGCTTGTATTTTACACGTTACAAGTAAACAACATAAACACAGTAGTAACAACTAAAGAGCTACATAGAGTATACTATAGACTATGTATCGTTCATACATAATAAAGGTACCCATATAGACTAACTTATATATTATGTTGGCTATACCAGTACCTATTTATATATGGAAAGCGGGGCGGCAATGGGGATGAAGACAAAACAGGCAGTAACTGTATTAATAATGCTTCTAACACACACGCGACCATTTCACCATCTCCTTCTCGTCCTACGAAATTTATTATTAAATTTCTGTAATAAATGCAAATTTACACCGTTCCATACATGTTTACTACTAATACTGTTATTATTTTTTCTTTCTTTTTCGCGCGTATCTCGCGCTCCTTTTCCATCTTTTTAATAATGAAAATATTCGTGAGCAAAAAATGGCTGTGATAAAATTAAATGTGTAGCATAATAAAGTTTATTAAATTTCCTATAAGCCAGTTATGTTAAATAACAGTATAAGGTTCACGTCATCAAAGTGAACGAAACGCAACAATAAGCAATGTGGTGGTTGAGTTTGCGGGGGGAAAAATGTATTGTTGCTAATGTGGGGATACCTGAGTAAGCTGGGGACAGCGTGACGTAAATTTTTAATGTTTGCCTTTTTTTTTCGAAAGGAAAATCACTTGCCATTTTGTTGGGGGCGTTCGCTTTGTTCCCGGTGTATGTCAAGGAAATATATGTAACAATGGGGTTTTGGTAAAAAATTCCTTGCTACTTAAATACAACTAATTATAATCCATTTATTATTAGAAAGGATAAACGGAACAAAATATTTCATACTGTTAAAAATGTTTAACGAAAACAATACACCGGAATTTCTTCCCATTTTTAGTGATATTTTCCTTTTAAAATCTTACTTTATCAAATATCACATCAGGTACATCCTGGTAAATTAATTCAAAAGCAAAATTAAAAGTTTTCCAATTAATAAAACATTTTTGTATTACACATAGATTTCAACAAAAATTATAATTTTTTTAAAAATAAAACGGTAAATTCAAAGTATAAAAAAATCCACGATGAAGAGTTCTTTAGTAGAATAAATTCACCATTAAATTGCAAAATTTACAAGAGGTATAATTCTAAGTATACTAGACTGATTCAAAAAAAATGTAGAATTTTTTTTCTTAATTAAATCGAAAATATTGTTGGGAATGACAAAAAAAAATCCGTGAAAGTTTAAGCTCTTAATATTAATATTAAGAGGTGCCGCATCGCAAATTCGATTTTCCATTTAAATAACATGGGAACAATATTCTCTTGCACTTTAGAATTTTATAGCTCACGTTTGTGACAATATTTCGGAATGGCCAAGGTATATTCTTGTGAAAATTGAACGATCCACAAAAAAGGTCTTTGACAAGTTTTTGATATATTTATTCCTTCAAAAGTTATTAGAGGTCAAAGTTGAACTAAAGAGAAATTTTAGTATTTTTTCAATTTTTTGACGCAACCATCAATTTTATGAGAAAATTTTATAGGAAATTTTTTGTAGAGCACTTTGTTTCCTATAACTTATCTCTTTAAAAATTGTTTATATTTTTCACAGGTCCTAAGTTATTTGCTTTAAAATGAAAATTCCCTGAATTATTATATTTTTATCATAATTTTTTTTTTTTTTATTTTAAAAAAATAACTTAGGACTTGTGAAAAATATCAAAAACTTTCATATAAGTTGAGATAAGTTATAGGAAAAAAAGTGCTCTACAAAAAATGTCCCATAAAATTTTCTAATAAAATTGATGGTTGCGTCAAAAAATTAAAAAAACTTTTGAAGCAATAAATATATCAAAAACTTGTACGAGACTTTTTTGTAGATCGTTCAATTTTCTACAAGAATATACCTTGGTCATTCCGAAATATTGTCACCAACGTGAGCTATAAAATTCCAAAATGCAAGAGAATATTGTTCCCATGTTATTTAAATGGAAAATCGAAATTTGCGATGCGTATAATAATAAATGCGTATAATAAACTTTCACAGGATTTTTTTTTGTCATTCCCAACAATATTTTTGATATAATTAAGAAAAAAAACATCATTTTTTTTGAACCAGCCTAATGTATACAATATAAAGAATATATTTATTCGGTCCAATGCGGTCCAATTTATGTAGTAAAATTTAATATAATAATATTTCACTCGTTTATTTTGAAAGTGGCGTAAGTCCATTTCAAGGACGGTCTATATGGTGATTCTTCTTCTTGTAACTAGAACAAAGTATGTTAATTATTTAACTGCTAAGCTTTCAGAAATTACTGATTTCATTTTAGTTGTTAACAAAAACGCCAATTATTCCCTCCTCCTTAGTATCTTATGTTCCTATGATTAAAAATGATAATACTACAGGGATTATTCTTGAAATGGACTTAACTTTTTTCAAACGGTGCGTATAAAATTCATACCATAAACATAAATTTGAACAGAAGTTCAAACAAAAATATTTGTGACGTATTGCCAAGATACGTATTTCGATTGTCAACCAATCTTCCTCAGTGGCCATCAAGTAGTTAGGATCGTTCCATGACTGCTTTGTGAAGATTTACAAGGTTGCTTGGCAATCGAAATACGTATCTAGGCAATACCTCACATATGCTTTTGTTTGAACTTCTGTTCAAATTTATGTTTATGGTATGATTTTTTTATATTATTATATTAAATTATCCTACATAAATTGGACCACAGTATATTTTATATATTGTATAAACAACTTTCTTAGTAAAAAAAATTATTGATGATGATTTGAAGGTTCGAAACTACGGACACCATTATTTTAGGGTATTGCAGCTTTAATGCGAACAACGAAAATGTCCAACTAACTAAACTTTACCTATTGATTTCGGCTAAATTAGAGTTTCGGTTTTAGCAGAAAATCTAAAGCATATGTACTAACTTTTCCAAATTTTTAAATGAATGAAACAATTGAAATTTTTCATTCTAGGATAAACAAAGCTCAGGTTTTTCTCAAAATTTTATAATTTTTCAGAAAAATCCGTCTATATTTTCCATGTTTTCCATCAATGTGACCTTCACATATATGAAATCATACCGTTTAACCCAGAAAACTTAATTAAAAGTTTAAAAAGACTAGTGGAGCTTTGACGTGTTACATACATCGTTTTATAATACAAATTGTAGCAATTTTTTCCCCATCTCAAGAAAACCAACTACGTATATATGGCGTATATGGTACATGAGAAAAAATATAAGAGAAACTTTACGCATATTACGTTATAAACTTAAAAATAAATGTCACCTTTATTTATTAGATATGCTTATTTTATGGAATCAGTTTTGTTTCAAGCTCATACACAAAATTGAAAATTATTAGTCCATTTTTCAAAAGACTTTCCCGTAAATTAAATTAATATAGACTGTGATTTGTATTTTATAATGAAAATCTAAAGTGACACATGAGCGATTTTTTACAAGAAAAGCCAAGGAAAAAGCAGTGCTTTTTCTTCTTAGAAAATTGTTTGCCAAAATTATAAAGTTGGTAAATAAAACTTTTCTATTAACCCATTTTTGTTGGAAATAACACTCAAAACAAGTGGGATACATAGTCTGGAATATAACTTGTTACCAACTAAAGTATACCATTACATTTAAAATGGCATTTTGTGGAATGTCAGTATGCAAAGTTGTATCTTTTAAAGCTTTCTGTATAGATGTAATGAGAAATAAGACATTTCGGAGGTGTAAACTCTTTAAAGAAACTTCAGACGGTAATTCCACTTTAAAAACGGAAAACATTAGTCTTGTAACAATTAATTTTGTTAAAATAGATGAGTTATATGAGAAGTTGCACATTTAATTGTTTAAATAGTAAGAAAACATTCTTCCTCAATATAATCCGGGTTAACAGTAGGATTAATGATAAATAGTACTACAATTACTTATTATTGAATATTATTCATCTGTACCTATATGCAGTGGCGTAGCTAGGGCACCAAGGGCCCTGAGGCAAATTAAAAAATGGGGCCCCAGGGCTATGTAAACTGATTAGGTTTTATCAAATAAAAATATGAAATATACAAATACTTTAAAAATGCTAAGCTACTTAAGCTCTTTTTTGTGCACTGCAGGGCAGGTAATAAAATATTAAACAGTAAAAACATAAATTACAATTAATACTTGGTGTAGGTTTGGCTAATAAAACGAAATAGAGAAGATTCAAGGGTTTATTATAGAAAGGTCGGGCTTACCAACTGACTAAATAACAATTATATTTACAATTTTTTCCTAGCTTTAGTTTTCGCAAAAGTATCAATAACTTCTATTAAATCCAGGCTTGATGCAGTTTTGTTTTCAATTGCTATTAGCGATAAATATCGGAGTATAGTTTGGCCCATATTATTTCTTAAATAATTTGTTATTATTTTTAATTTGCTAAATGACCTTTTAGCTGCTGCAGAAGTGACAGAAATTGTAAAGAATAATAACATCGCTGTAAATACTTCCGTTAGGTCGCATTCTAGCACTCCATATTTGCTCATTATTTCCTTACATAATTGGTGAACTTCCAACTGAATTTCCAAAAGTTCAGTTCGATCAAGATTTCTGGTAAGGATTCGAGGGCCCCCTGAGCTTGAGGGCCCCGGGGCACTGCCCGTCTAGCCTCTAGGTAGCTACGCCACTGTCTATATGCAATGTATGCCACTCCTAAGCCACTGAACCAATTTTGATAAAAAAAGTTATGTGTATATAGTCGGAGAGCCAGTAACACAAGTTTCATGAAGTGTTTGATGCACCTTGAAATTTTGTAAGGACAGTATCTATAGGATGAGAAGTAGGAATACCTGTGTTTGCATAACCCAACCCGGGACATCAGGTACTGCGCATGGGTGAAAGGTGTAATAAAATATAAGCCAAAAAAAGGTTTTGATTCACAGGCCAACAAACGTTAATCGAAAGTTTAGGTAATTTTAAATCAGAATCCAAGATGGCAGACACTTTTGAAGGGGCTTACATATAATTAATGCCCTCCAAAGTTGATTTTTTTTTAATACAAAATGAAATGTTTGATTCACTCTGAAATTTGAACAGCTTATTAATTAAATATTTAAGATTTTAATTACAAAAAGCCAGACAGTTTTGTTGGGGTTTAACTATCGGCAGACGTAATTTTTTTTATTTAAAATAGTAAGAGATAGGCTGCGTATGGTTGGCGGAGCGAGCGAGAGGGCCGATCACCGCTGTAGCTGACTTTGTATTGCTTTTTCAAACTTGTAAAATTCGAATAGCATAACCGGTGATAACCTTAATTAGAAGATACTTCTAATGGTAAAATCACATCACAGTACTTTAAATTATATTTTTGACCTAAAATTTCGATTAACGTTTGTTGGCCTGTGAATCAAACACTTTTTTTGGCTTATATTTTATTACATCTTTCACCCATGCGCAGTCCCGGGTTGGGTTATGCAAACACAGGTATTCCTACTTCTCATCGTATAGATACTATCCTTACAAAATTTCAACGTGCATCAAACACTTCATGAAACTTGTGTTACTGGCTCTTGGACTAATAGTACATACCAATCGAGTACCACAAGTTTCAAACAAAAAAATCCATAGTGGGACAACTATTAGTATTACATTATCATTTTTTCTACCTAAATCTGTAAAATTTTCAACTTTATAACTTTTAGATTGTTTTTAATCTTAACTTTTTTTCTTTCACTACTCTCTTCTTCCAACCACTTGTTTATGGTAACTCCTATTTCGATATGGTAATTTTTGGAATTGTTCAACAAACGATGAATACATTACACATAAAAGAATAGAGAGAAAATGGCAAATGAAAAGAAGTCAACGGGTGGCAATGAAAGTTTTTAAGTTCTTACCAGCGCTATAAATGAGAGACTAAATGGGGTGAGAATAAAGTTTGAAAAAAAAATAATAAGAATGAAGAGCACAGTTCAAGGCGCTAAAGTCTAGCGTGATTTGTCAGACACATTAAAATAATAAATATTATGAACAATAGTTTAGTCTCTCCGGCTCAAGATTAAATCAAACATTCATCAAAGAATATAATAAGTTTGATTATTTTCAGTCTGTAAGATTTACATGGCTCGTGGAATGAACACGAATACCTTTAACGTTTTTCCCGCTGCATACATGTTTCACCCTAATTATTCCAGCTTATTTATCTGCCCTCATTTCTTAATTAGAAACGCTTCATATTCAGACTATTCTCAAAGTTTAAAAGGTATAACGACTATAAGGTGTAAGCTTTTGTTGTTTATAATAGTCCATGTATATTACTTGACGTACTTTCTTCTGCAAATTTATCAAATGGTTTTTTTTTATTTCTACAAAATAGTAAAGAAATTGCGAGAAAAAATAGTAAAAATAAGCAATTTTTCATCCCCATCTTATTATGTCTGACTTAAAAATTTATGAATGGCCCCTAAGTAAGCGATTTTCAAACTATGAACCGCATCACTAAAAGAAACATAACAAATCTAAACAGGGGAAAAAAAGGTCCAAGGTTCGTAAATTACACAGGTTGCCCCATTAGAAAAAAAAATTACGTCATACGAAGAATTTTGAAATTTGAATCAGTCTGAAGATATGTACGAATTTCTTCTGGATACGTCACGTAGCCACCATGAGGCCACTTGTGTATTTTATAAACCTTGAGGAAGACCGGTATTTTTTTCTACCTTTTATTTAAGATTTACGTATTATAGATTTACGTTTCTTCAGAAAATTTGCAATTCCTACTATAAATAAATTAACAATCATTTGACAGGGTGACGCGATGGATTTAATAAGTGAAAGTTAGGTCGTAAATGTTGAAAGTTTGAAAAGGATTTCCAACGAGCATATCTCGAAAGTCCCAGTATACCTTTTGTCCCAATGGTTTTACAATTCGTTATGGTCCCCCTACAGAGTACAAGGGTACAGTCATTTACGTTATTTTCGCATACATATGCTTATGTAAATGAAAACATTAGGGGTTTGAGACTTTTGGCTACTAGAGCTTTCGGATTGGGATTTTTATTTGAGGCTTTAAATTTAGGCTTCATCTCCTTACTGTTTCAAACAAACTTTTGAGAATTTATCACATTTTTAAATTCTTGGGTTGTTCGGAAAGTAATTTCTTTTTTTCCCGACAAAAGATTTAATTGTATTTTTTTCCCCTCATTTTATAATTTTATAAACTCATTTTTTAAGACGTATAATCATTGTATGTTTTGAGAGCTAATATAGCAAGGCTTGTATGTGAAAAAGCTCAAGTGATTCTACGCAATAGTTTTTGGTGCGTGTCCTTTTATATATGGAGAGCAGAAACCAGAATTTTCCTCATATATTACTTTTTCATTATAGAAAAGGTAAAATGCTGTTCAATCAAGAAAATATTAACCGATGTATATGCAGAAGATGTACTGGTAGCACGCCAGTGCAAAAAATAGTTTGTAAAATTTTGATCGTCGGAAATTTTGATGTCGAAGATGCACCACGGTCTGGAAGACCGGTTGAAGCTGATCAAGTCACAATGAAATCATTGGTTGATGCAAATCGGTGAATAACAATACGTGAGATTGGTAAAAGGTAAAATTTACCAAATTCAATTGTTAATGACCCACTTGAAAGGCCTACGATTAACCTCGAACCCCGATATATGGGTTCCTTATATTTTTATGGAGAGAAATTTGACCTCATACAAGTTTTGTGCCCTCCCAAAAGCTTTTACAACTTAAATGGTATAAACTGCCATACCCATCATATTCTGCAAATCTGGCACCTTCGGTTTATTATTGGTTTTGACCACTACAAAATATTTTAGACGGTAAAACCTTTACTTCAAATGAGGAAAGCAAAAATCCCCCAAGATCAGTTTTCGGCTAAAAAATTAGCAAAATTTTTTCAGTGAAAAATCATACTACAGCCAGAAAAATGACAAAAGGTATTAAACCAGAATGGCCAATATATACTTTAATAAAATATTTATTCACTATACAAAAATTGTCTTTCATTATCACAAAAAAAAAACGAAATTACTTTCCGAACAACCTAATAAATGATTTAGGATAATTTTTCATTATAAAATAAAATGACAATATATTAAAATCTAAGAAGCTTTATAAGAGCTTTATCATAACTTTTGAAAGTTTTAGTTCTAGTGTGGATTTTATTGCCATAAAAATTTCATGTTATACTTCCTATATTTTTATACCAAAATAGAGGACCCGGTGAACTTTGGTGAATCTATAATTGAATACATAACGTGGCTTAAAAAACACTTACGTTTTGTGTACCAAAGATTTGCCCATAAGTTTACATTGAGTTTGTATTTTTTTTTAATTTATTTATATTTCCCTTAAAATAAATTTTCGACTGGATTTAATCAAATCCAGGTCAGAAAAATGTTATTAACGCTGAAACATTTTTGAAGCTTGACATTTACTTAATTAAATGTGGTAAAATAATGAAAATACAAGCAGTAATGTGATGAGTTTTACAGCGTTTTGTTTACAATTTTCTCATATAAAAGAACCGCACGAAAGACAAGGATCAGTTACCAAAGTAGGAAAAAAATTTGCTTTCTTTCCAAAGAAATTTTTGACATAAACAAAATTGCTACCAGACTTGAGGATAGGGAGAAACTTATTAATATATTTTCATGTGATTTACGACCATAATCATTCATATCACCGTAAATTACTCTTTTTTTATGCAAGGACTTAATTAAATAATTTCCATTTCAATTAAAAAATTAGTATTTGATTTTTAATTTAGTTATAGTTAACAATTTGATATAATTGTATATAAAAGAGCACACAAAAGTTAGTACTTTTTGGACTTCCAGACGTCTTGACCAAAGGGGTCAGTTTCCAATTGCAAAAATTAATTGATACCGGCAATACTGCCACATTTTTAATTATTAGTATACTATATGCTTATGCTTCATTACAATAAATTAAGTGTTATATGTTTTTATAGTTATTTATGTACCAAGGGCGTTATCAATTGGGCATTATCACTTAATAACACCTAAGATGCATACAAACTTGTATTTTTCATTTAATTCGTAAGAAAAATAAATTTTATCTCAATTCTTAATTCGCAAAATGTATTCAAATCTGTAAATAATATGAAGTTCAAGTTTCCATTTATAAATTCAAGTATGCATGATTACAAATTGAATTCATATTGGAGTCAAGCCTTCTTAGCAAAATATAAATTTGAGGACATTATGGAAAATAATGCCATCAAATTTCCAAAGCATTTCTAATGGGTTGCCCTTGACCACGGGAATTATGAATTTAACGCCCGCTAATATAAGCAATGTGTTATAATTGATTATAATAGGCATAAAAGATTTAATCGCCATAGTATTATACTAGAATAATAGCTAAATGGAAAATAAAATATACATTATATTTTACTTATTTAAATTCATACCTACAAGAATAATGTACATATTAAAACTCATATGTATACAAAAATTCATAAAATTTCACTTATTTATAAATTTTTATTCATACATAGATATTTCTAAACTATTTTTATTTTTTACTATTTGTGTCCCTCGAAATATTATTGTTCTTTTGGCCAATTCCTTAGGGAATTAATATCTAACTAATACCGACTATACCGACTTTAGGGTCGGTATTAGTTAAGGACTAAATGGTTACTGGGAATGTTCCAGTTTTCTTCAGTAGTTTTTTAAACATAATTTTGATTTTTTTTTCATTTGGCACTTAAGAAGCACATGGTTTAGATGTCTCACCTTTCTGCATTGATACAATATAGCTGTTGGAAGGTGCTGGTGAAGGTTGAAGGTGGAATGATGTCCCGATCTTAATCAGTCCATTCACGCTCCGACTTGCAGTCCAACTAGTCGGACTACTAGTTGGATCTTTTAGTTAGATCGCCTAAATGATCCGCTAGACATTCAACTTCCAACAACACCATTCACGGTTCGACTTTAGATCCAACTTCGAAAGTCGGACTGCAAGTCGGAGCATGAATGGCCTGCTTTATTCTGGTAATTATTTTTGTCCTTTCTATGTTGTAATTTGGATTGAATCATATTCTTTAAGCCATCGTACAATGTGTAATATATTAGAAGTTGTTTGATGAATAGGTTTCTCTTTAATTATTTTGTACATATATTGTTCTTTTTTCAGATTTTTTTGACCTGGTACCGATAATAATTTCGGTAATTTGATTTTCTTCTAATGTTTAGTATTGTTTTTGATTTTGAAAATAATTTCTACCCTTTCACTACTCTTTACTCTTTTTATGGATTTACTAAATATAAAAAAAATATTCCTAAAATCCTACCACCATTTCGGCTATAATTCTCTAAATATCAGCACGCAAAATATTACGAAGATTAGTTTTATTTTATTGATGTATTGGAAACATTAGATCTTTTAGGATGCGGCATTGTTCATAATAATACTTTCACAATAAGATTTATTATAAATACTCATACAAAATTTTAATAAGATTATAAATTTGATATTTAAAATCAATAAATAAAAAGACCAGATTCAAAAGATTACTATGGGTTTTTCGCAAACCACAGGCGTCAATGATTACAAATAATACGTATGGGTGTGGGTGGTATGAGTAAACAATTGGAGAAAATATCAAATCTAATTTATTTAAAACTGAATTTTATTAATAATTTTCCAGACATTCTTATAGTTATTCTGTTAATCTAGGCGTAGATGAATTCAACAAATCATAGATCATGACAATTGGTTCATTCATTGTTCAGTTAATAGTCTAACATGACTTTGTTAGGGTATCTATCCAATAACTTGATAATTTCTTGGAATTCCTATTAGAAGTTTTTAAATATTTCATCCAAACTACATATTTATTAAATTATTTCAACATTAAACTTTCTATCGACCAAAACCTTTTGGCGTCATCAAAAAGACGCGTCATTAAATGAAGAAAATCTTACCTTTTTTAGAAGTTCTCTTGAAAAATTCTGCTCCATTTCCACTACACTTGAGTTTACAATTCACTTTTAATATTTCACTTTACAATTTTTGTAAATTTTCTTATTAAGTAAAAAATTATTTCATTAATTTCACTTCTTTAACTTAAGACGCTTTTCCAAGCAAAAAAACAAATGAATGCAACTGACTGCAATTCTGCAATAATGAACTACTGCGCAATCACTAATGCGCACTTTTTTCAAAATATCTCCTCTGGAGTAATATTGGAACCAATGTAATTAACTTTTTTTTAAATATTTTGAAAATCTAAAGAATAATTGATCTACTAAATATACTAAGGGAAAATTAAACATGAATTTGATAGTTTATTTAATTATTTCTTGATAGTTGTATCATAAATATTTGTGTAATAAATAGGAGCATGTAGTTTATCATTGGAGTTTGCAAATTGAAATAAGCTTAGTAAATTGGTGAGTACAAGATTAGTATTAAATTATTTAAGATAATTATCAAATTTTGAATCAATATTGGAACCATTTTATTGCGGGCATCAAATGCCCGCAAAGTGTCAAATAAATAATTAGACATCAATTTTAGAATGTAAATAAACTAAATGTTAAAATTATATCCGTAGTAATAAGCCATATGTCGTCATTTCACAAACTTTTACTTATTCATGATATAATAAACGTTACAATTTCAACAATTTAAATGTTTTTAGTTTAATCTTCAATCATTCATTTTTAATTGTACGAAAATTTATAAAATTTTGTGTTTTTAATAAGGTGTGCAAATTCAAAAACAAACTTGTAAAGAACAATTTCTTTTAATACAATTTCCAATTTCTACATAAAAATAATAAAAAAGAAAAATATAATTTGGTACACAATATAAAAAGAATTTGAATATAAATCTATAAAATTTTAATGTCTTTACAAACGAAAAAGAGGAAATCTTTTAGTAAAAACTTAAATCTAAATGGTTTGTAAAAATCGTAAATACTAATTGTAAGAAATATTAATCGCACTCGCAATTTAGTGAATTACTAATTGAGAAAATATTAAAGACACTGCAAAAATAGTTAGTATTCTGTATACTAACTGGCTCGAAGACAGTAAGATATAATATATACAAAATTGACAAATGTTTGCATGTCATACAATATAAAGATATATAAATTTTCAGATCATATTTCAAGAATATCATTAATTTTAGATCATTGTTCTTTCTCTCGTCGTTCAACTAATTACTTTTTTTTTCAAAATACTCAAATAAATGCAATTTTTTCTCAACTTAATATGGAATAAAATATATATTAACTTGACTTAAAAAAAATTTTTAATGAAAATATAAAATAATAAATTACTTTTTGTTTATTTATTTTTTTCATAAAAAAATGGACGGAGAAATAATACCGAACGTTTCAGAGAAGTACGAAGTAGTAAAACTAAATATTATTATACAAATAAAACTATGAGAACGAAAGAGAAAAATTTTAAATGAACCATTCTCTTTTCTTTTGTACATGATGGCCAGTGTGAGATTGTACCACTGCTGAATCAGGGTCCAGTGCTGTATCAGCCCCAGCATCTTCTTGTGTCAAATATTCACCTTTATGTCTTGCCAAAAATCGACCAATTAAAATGGCCATAATAACTAATGCCAAAAATATCACCGCTAAAACACCTGAAAAATACAAAATTTCATTTCATTAATATTTCCTTATGGATTCTTTTTGCATTGGGCTAATGTACGTTTAGCAAATAAAGGGCCTTGATGCGTTAGCCAAAAATTTGAGTGGTAGGTTTTTTTGATATACATCAAAGATTTTGTGGAACAGTGATTGCCACAATATGTATGGAATTATATTTCAGTCACTAGTATTTATGCAAGCAATTTTAGTTGACCTCGTAATATATACTGAAATATATGACATACAGCTCAGTGGATATATGATTAATGGTAACTAAGGTGATAAATAATAATTACCAATAACTACTAGAATTTTTATGGTATAACTACGATAAAGCATTTTAGATATTTCAGGCTAACAATAAAATGACACCATATTGACCAATTGACCAATGTGTTGATGAGTCAACACATGTGCCAATACCTAAACAACTATTTTCAAAAGAAAAATTTTGGGAATATTTAACACATATTTAGGTACAATTAAAGTATAAAGCTTACCACCAAGCACAGCCGAATCGGTTTGATTATATGCCTGACGTAATTTTTCCTCATCGACAATCGGTGGTGGTCTTGTTTCAATTTCAATCGGTGGATGTGTAATCGGTTCAACTCCACAAAAATCTTCAGTTAATGGTGCTAAAAAAAAATTACATAACTTCTTTGATCTAACTAAATTTCACAAAATAACTTACTGCCTAATGATCGCACATTTGGAGGACCTTTCTCTTGGAACAACAATTTCAATGGATAAATATCATCAAACTCAACTCGAGAAATACATCCAACAAAACCTTCCGTCATTGACTCATTTTTACCGATATACATATACTGAATATTATTAAACTGGGCATCTGCCGAAGCTTTAATATCAAAATTATATTCCACGGGTTGATAGTTATCCACTTTTAATACAAGCGTAGCTCCGGAATTCTTTCTTGTTAACCGCACATCATGATACTGTCCCAATCCAAAATGTTTGTTAGGGAAAATAATTTCCTGTCTTTCAAAACCAAAATCAAAAACGACTCGTAAATGTCCACTGTTGGAAACCATAATTGTAAGATATTCTTGAGATACGTTCGAGAAAAATCCAAGTAGGAATCCTTTGGGATTTGTTGTTGTAAACCCGACACGAATATTTTCTGATATAGTAGAACGCCACGAGCCCATAAAGTCATACTTAATCATAGAACTTTGCCGCATATTTACTCCGATTTCGTCGGCGCAAATTGGTCCTTTGAAGGCGGTCCATCGACAATCGCACATATATCCATCATATTTTTCGTGGCACGTTCCATTGTTTAAGCAAGGATTACTTTCGCAACGTCCAACACATCCCTCAGCCACGCCATAAAGGCCTCGAGAAGCATATCGCCGCAAATCAATTTGTTGTCCATTGAGAAGCAATGCTCGTATACATCCAACAAATCCATCTCGATAATCAATCGATGCTCCCAACACAAATTCTGAAGTTAAATGCAAGGCACGAACTGGACCTGGAGGTTCTCGCACTTCCGATTTCAAAGCCCCATCCACAACAATACGAGCTTCTTTCCGATTTCTTTCAACCGAAACTGAATGCCACTCATCATTGGCTAAAAGATATGCAGAAGTTTCCACAGCAACTGACAAAGGACCACTTCCAGCTTGATACACAAAATGCAACTGGCGACCTCCAACTATTGACAATTTAATGTAATCCGTCGGTCCTTTACTATGAAAGATGACGGCATTATCTACTGTTGTTTTAAATTCTAGATAAATATCACCGCAGTGTCCCATATCGAATGTGGGTAAATTTATAGTAGCATCAGAAATCTTAAAAGTGACCACATTATCGAATAAATCATCCCCTTCGCAAATTAAAGGACCCAATGTATATCTGCCTTCTCGATCATCAAGAGCATTTCCTGTATCACCAAATCGCAACTGTTTAACCGGTAAAAATTCTTTTTCGTTCAAATCTCCTCCATCTTCTTGCCATGAATCGAGTGCAGCGTCACAATTGCACCACTTGGTCTGATCGATACATTGTCCTAAAATACCACACTCACATTTTCGGGAACCAGGCAAGGCGCCTCCCCAATAATCCATGCGTTGATTGTGTCGTGACACCCACCAACCAAAAGGTCGGAATTGGGTCACTTCCGATGGTGAATTTAACAAACGGGAATTTCGGCATTTGTACTGAATTCTTTGTCGACAACTTAATGAACGATTCAAGAGAGCTTCAATTTGATCTAAATCGGCGTTGTACTCAATATCTTGCATAAAACTTCCAGCATCAACGAATCCATCAACAGGTGTGGTTTGTTCGTTACTATGATGCAAAACAGTCATCACGCGGCCATCTGAATAGAATTCGCAAGTAACAGGGAACGGCTTCAGCGGTCCACTTCCATCCACGTCAATTTCTATGTCGTTATAAAGGCCAACAGCCTGAACGTTTTTGTATGCTTGACAAGAAAGAGGATTCAAGGATGTATGGCAAACAGCACCGGCATATCCTGATCCAGCGCAATTGCAAAAGAATTCCATCGAATTTTGTTTGCAGATACCTCCGTGTTGGCATGGATTGGGATTACAACGGTCTGTCATGTGACATGCATCGAACACGACTTCATCCTTGCAACAATATTCATCGTCTTTCCAATCAGTAGGTAATTTGTAATTGCCATCAATGCTAATCAATCTCATGCATCCAACAAAACCTCGTTCACTGGTTCCAGATTTATATCCTAAATATTACCAAAATTATATAGAATTATTAAGCTTGTACAACACATGGAAGCAATGATGACGTCATATTGTGACAACGACCAGAAATTTCCTGATCGTAGATAACGCGGATTAATAACAATCGAGAAATTGCCAGTATTACGGAAAAGTATTACGTCACATTTATGAAGTTATCATCTAATCCATGTACTATATGGTTTACAGATATAATACAAGTTTATACCTCCTATATAATAGACACCGCCGGTTATAATTTGTAGATTACGAACTGTTCTCATAGGCTGATTGTCAACCGTAAGAATCAATAAGTTTTTACTCATTGTTAAAATCACAGGATGCCATTTTCCATCGTTAAACTCAATATTGTAGTTATCCAAAATAATTTTTTCTGGCGTTTCTGGAGTGAAGAGATCAATTTTTATTTTTCCAGTCTCCAAGTATAACTGTGAAAGTTACAAAGAAAAAATAAGTATTTAGAATTTTAACAAGTTAGGATAGTTTACCTTTACGTATCCATTGGACAAAAATTGATGGTACAACAAAACTCCTTCTTCTTCATAGGTGCGGAAAGCAAATGATACATTCATTGAATAAACGCCTTCGTAGCCTTTCAAACGGGCAAATGATCCAGGAGTCAAAAACGTTACGGGTGTTATTGGAGGTTCCTATAATAGTTTGATTATACTATACTTTAGGAGATACCCATGACGTTTATGTAATATACTAATAAGTCGAAAATATTTTTGTTTTATCCATGAGTTCTTAATTTTTCCTACTAAAGGAATTGATCTTATTTTTAAACCAAATTTTTATAAATTATTAGTATTTCAAAACTTATTCAAAAGTACCCTATATTAATGTATAAGTTATTTTTTTCTTAATTATGTAGAAAGGATACTTTCCCTTATTTTTCTTCCGAAATTATATATTAGTATAGATAAAAAATAAAATACTCACAGGACAGGTGTAGCGTGTGTTAACTTTTTCAAATCGATACGTATCGCCATTAGCATAAGCATCTCGTAAATCTCGAATTATATTAGTCGTATTTAAATAGAAATTATCAAAACATCCTGTAAAGTTTTGATTAACGACTAACCCTTCCTGGAAATTCGGAACTCCACCAATGTAAAACTGAAACCAACATATTTTTTTTAATTTTGCACTTAAGATTTTTTGAAAAAATTAGGGTATTTTTGAAGTTATACTTCTTTTCCGGCGTTTTGAAAAAAAAAAACTAATGAGAGGGAATTGTTAAAAAAATGTCACATTAAAGTGTGCTTTAAAGCATGGGTCGGCAACCTGCGGCCCGCGAGACATCTTGGTGCGGCCCGCAAGATTTTCGCCGCAACGCACATGACGGACACATAGCGTTTTATTTTTAAAACTAAAATATTTGTATATAAATATTGTAGGTATACCTACTGCAAGTGCGGCCCGCACTGATCCCCATAGAAAATATTTGGCCCTTTTACAACAAAAGGTTGCCGACCCATGTTTTAAAGTAACAGTATGAAGTGGCTCGTAGAGGATAAGTAACTAAATGTTTACGTGGTAAGTAATAGAAGTTAGGCTACTGCCGGTTCAAATATGTTACTTTAGAGGCTCTCGAGTTTAGATAACCGTCTGTACAGTTGTACTCATTGCATTCACAATAACTGGTTTCGAATCAAGAATAAAATATTTCTTTTAGAATCTACTTTCGTCTACCTGGCCTTATCTCTCGTACAAATTTGGTACTCAAGGTTTTATTATCTGATTTCAACCCTCGAAAAATGTGTTAATTGCATTTTCACACTAGCTTGGAAGGTTATCGATCTTAATATGCGTTTTGGAATTCAAGGTTTTATTACCTGCTCTTAACCCTCGAAAGATGTGTTAATTGCATTTTCACACTAGCTTGGAATGTTATCGGTTTTTATGCATTTTGGTATTCAAGGTTTTACTACCTGCTCTTAATATATGTTTACAATATTTGTTTACATTTGCCGAAATATATGCATACATATTACTTACGTTTGCCTATTATTATTATTATGAGCATTTAAAAGAAAGATATTCTTCTTAAGTTATTCAGTGTAATATTTAAACTAATGTAATAAAAGTCGATTGATACATTATATTACATTATATTTTTCTATATTTGAATTAAAAATCAGTTTCAACACATAGATATAAATGGGAAAATAAAATATACAACCACTATTGTATAAATATTATTTTTAGAACATCGCTATTTAGGATTGTTTATACATATCTATACATGACATTTTATGGCAACAATTCACTTCTACATGGTAAAGGTATTTGATAAGTATTTTTCTAACGTGTGACCCAATCTGTTAATTCGGTTAAACGGTTAATTCATATAATATGTAATATACACTTTATATAAGTAACCGAATGTGTACAAATTTAGTATCTATGTATAAATAGCAAATTTAATCTTTTATTTGAAACCCAGTTACATTCCGTGAAATATTCACAGCCCAACACTGACACAACTGACAAATGACTACAATTAGCAATTGAATGAAATCGAAATGACAGTTGAAACTAATGACAAGGTAGTTCAAATTTGAGCCAATAATTATTATATTTGTATTCCACTAACATTGATGTATTTAATGTATTTAAAACTTTATATTTTTTGTCCTTGTCTTTGCCGCAACGCATACGTTTCCTATTATGTATTTTGATATTAAAAGTAATTTGTGATTATAATTGCATCATATTTTAGTAACCACAAATCTTATAACTGGTGTGCCAGTTCAGGTATTACCGGAAAAGGCTACAGCGGTGAATTAAAAACCTATTTTTAACCATACCAAGAAGTATAACTTCTCACGTGCGTACATGAATACACACTATTTTATTAAACCAGCAAACGAATAATTTATTAGTCTGATAACTTTAAAAGAAATCCTATACTCGCTAAAGAAGTAAAGATGATGGTTTTTATATTATTTCCATTTGCCAGTTTAAGAATTGATATCTTTTTAAAAACGAACTTACGCCTCGATTCAAATCCAATTTATAAAATTCGCCTTGTATTCGATCTTGTTCCAAAACCCGATCCACAGAAAAGACAATATCTCGACGATTTCTCGATATAAGCACATCATGCCAGATATTGTCGTCGAGTAGACTTCCGACTGATAAACTAGTCGCAACTCCAGAACCTATTCGTAAAATAAAACAAATGTTACAGTTGAAAAATTTGGAAGAAAAAATGTTGCCAAATTGAAGTTTACCTAAATTAATATTGAGAAGCATTCGATTGTCTCGTATTTGAAGTGCGAGGTAATCGCCTTGGGTTCCTCGACTGTACATCAGCACTCCATTGGCATGAGAAGTTTTGAAACGAAATCGAATTGATTCACGTGTTGAGGCAATTGGGTCTCGTAGGAGATCCAAACTTACGTAGGAACTTCCATTCATGTAAATAGTATTGGCCTCTAAAATTAAAATACGGAAGCATTGTATCTATTCTGAATTAGAGGTACAGCAAAAATAACATATCAAAACTAGCTAAGAAATTCATTAAATAACTACTTTATGTTGAATAAACCAGAGTCTTTCGATTCCCACTAATTAAAATGATACCTTTAAGAGATACCTTTAATTACTGAAAAATTAGAGAAAGGTCTTTTGGGGTAAAAATTTCGAGAAAAAATTCTTTAGGAATCGCAAAACTCGTAATTCTGAACTAAAAATCGATGCTCATGTAAAATTGTCGTTAAATCCACAAGAAATAGTATATCGATGATCAATATACCAAGTTTTATCTTTTTCTTTATTATATTTGACACCATATTCTTGTTAATAATAAATTATATATAAACTTACGATATTCGCAACCATAAAGCTCGACACGTAATGAAATTCGATCTCGCCACCGGGTCGGATTAATCCGAATCCACTGAGCAATAATTGGAACTTCGAATTCGTTTTTCCGCACCGAATCGCCGTCTACGTTTCCTTTGAACATCTAAGAATATAAATTATTTTCAAAATTGTATCAATTATGTAGTCTGTATATAATGAAATGAAAAAAAAATAGTAAATTATAGAACAAGTATTGTTATATGATCACAATATTATCTTTTTCGTATTAATGAGATATGAAATATTTTTTGTGTACAACACTTTCGAGTTTCGTAATATATTATTGTGTAAATACAGCGCCCGATCCAGAAAATATGAACTCAAATTCAATAAACCCGGTACTGCATATAGTTCACGTAACTACATACAGAAATACAATAAAAATTGCACTTTTTTATGAAGTTAAATTTAAGGATCATTCGTAAAACTGAAGTCACACAAAGTGCTTTACTTACGTAAGTCGAAGTGTAACTATGATTTTAATCGTTTAGTAAGGTAAATAAGGCGTAACATTCAAAAAGTAACGTCACATAGAATGTTTGAGGGTTTATACAGTATAATCTCACTAATCCGGCACTTCGATAGATCGGCACGTCCAATAATCCGGCACACCATACCTCGCCACACTATACCTGTGCATATATTAATTCCCTCTATGAAATGATTTGTTTTATTCTGTACCTATGACTTTTTTCACAATAATCCAGTAATCCGAACATTCCAATAATCCGGCACCCTCCGGTTTTTATTAGTGCCGGATTAGTGAGATTACACTGTATATACAGTCTTATATAAGTATACTCGTAATCAACAATGTTAATTATACTACCATAATGTCTCGTCCGAAATGGTGTCTTAAGTGTAGGCAAAATCCTTTACTTCCTTGTGATATTATTCAATGAATGTTAGTTATTAGAATCAAGATGTTATAGAAAAAATAAAAAAGAAGGTATAAGAAGATATAAATGCAGACCTCAGTTTCACCAGCAGCGCCCACAAACGAACGCCAACTCTCCCCATCATCCGAATATTGTACAATATATTCGGTGACAAATTCATGCGTGTATCTTCGGCCTTGTGTCGCGATATAGCGAATTAGTTTCGTTTGGCCAAGATTTATTCGCAAGAAGTGATAGTAGGTACTCTCGGTGGGAGACCAAGCGATATCTCCTACAAAGAATGCATGCAAACCAAACCCAACAATTAGTCACTTGCCATTGACCAAAGAAAATGAGAAAATGTAAGCCTTATATTGTTAGTATAACATACATAATGTGAATTGCAAAAAAATATGTGGAAATGATGCGAGTTAGATAAGAAAAGTTAGTCCACAACCCCCAAAACAGTAGCAAATAGAATCTGATGCCAATTTTCGATCGTTTTCGATTGGTTTACCTTTCTGTTTCCACCGGATTCTTTATATTCGGCATAATCTTGCCCGTTTGTACCGTAACTGATTCCATATTCCATTACGTATTCGGAAGGGTGGCGACGACCCTGTGTACGAATACGTGTGATATTCATCACGGTTCCAAGATCGATAATTAATTGCTGATCAAAATCGCTAGTGGATGCGGTCCACGCATTTCCTCCTTTTTTATTCAAATAAAAATAATTTTGATTTACTTAATTAACAAAATTAAAACAATATTAAAAAGAAAAATCCTATCAGTTAAACGTTGGGAATATCAAGTCAACAGGTTGTTCTGTTCAAAGGGTAAAGCAACTTAGTCATAAACGAATATATCATTTATTTAGGGTAATTATAGGGCGAAATTGCTAATATATCCCAACTTTATTCATAAAATTGAAATAATGCAAGCATTATCAGTCTTCTATTCTTCAATATTTTATTGATTCTCTGTTAACTTTCTTGGTAGTTTTAATTTATGTTTAACCAGGTAATTCTAAATTGTCTCTATTATACCGGCATCATTGTTGTTCCTATTGTTGGAAGACTTCCTAAAACTTCTTTACTTTATGATTCTTCAGTTGAGCACTCAAATACTTTAAGCCACCAGTTGATTTTAACAAGAAAAAGAATTGTTCTGATCCTAAATAAATCAAATTTGAAGCCAAACCTCATACATAATTAACGAAAAGTGTCCTTTCGATTTCCATCGTAAAAAACTACCCTTAAGGAAAATCAACCCTTACCTTACAGTCTGAAAATCAAAGTCGGTCGTACTTAGGACTCTTATATTTTGAAACTTGCAAATTTTAGACAAGCTCCCATTAACTATTTGGTTAAAAGCAGTGTTTCCAAACATGAAGCTTACACCCCACATTGGAGGGTAGCCAGAATCGTAATATTTAAAAATTTCTTAAGAACTTCAGAAAGCCTGAACTGGACATAGCCCAAAAAACTAAGAAAACACTGGTTCTTGAGGAAAATGGGTTCATCATTTTTATAAAAAAGGGCCAACATTGGCAAAGGATTCTCAATAAACTTTCCATGCGTAAAATATAGCCAATCTTGTATCATACTTCAAAGGTAGTTTAAAGGGATAGTATTAAATGTGAAATAAGATATAGCCAGATATATGACTCGTTTATTTTGAAAGTAGCGTAAGTCCATTTCAAGGACAGTCTATATGGCGATTCGGCTTCTTGTAACTAGAACAAAGTATGTTAATTATTTAACTGCTAAGTTTTCAGAAATTACTGATTTTATTTTAGTTGTTAACAAAAACGCCAACTATTCCCTCCTCCTTATGTTCCTATGGTTAAAAATGATAACACTATAGGGATTGTTCTTGAAATGGACTTAACTCACTTTCAAAATAAACGGTTCATATACAAGAAATTTGCTACCGCGGTGTTTGAACTCAAGGAATCGTTTTGGTAGCAAATAATAATTAAGGTCTTAATCTTACGATTCCTTTAGTCTAAATTGAAAAAATGCGGATACATTTTCTATATTACTTAAATATTCAAATTTGATTCTTCATTCTTTTTCCTTGCAGTCTAGAATAGAAACCAACAACATGTGACTCTTAAGCCGCATGCGGCTTATTAAATCCTACTTGTGACTTTTGAGTGCCTTAATTTTTTAATATTACTGATGTATATACAGGAATCCCCCGCTTTATGGACAGGATGCGTTCCCCATAAACTCTTCTTAAATCGAAAATCCGTTAAATAAAACTGCTATTGGATGCTATTGGAAAGTGATCGATGCATCCAGCTAGTAAAAATTTCCGTAAAAGAACCTAATTTTACTATAGATTCACTAAATATAGAGCCTAAATAAATTAACACTCCACTATACCGCATAACATCAAATACTAATTTGTAAGGACGTTTAATAACTATTTTCGGATTCCCCGTATAACAAAACTAAGCATAAACTGTATTTATTTACTAAAAATCTTTTTTGTTATTCTATTTTTAGCATTCCTCTCAAAAAATGTAAGCAAAACAGAAAAAAATTTACATATATTATCCGTAATTACAAATATTTCATTGGTATACCGAAATTTTGATACTTAATTAACCATGTCCATAATATTAAATTTCCGTTAAGCTAGCGTCCGTAAAGCAATGGATTACTGTCTTTAGATTTTAATTTAAAAAAAATACTTGTAACCCCAAAAAGGTTACCGACCTGTTTAAAGGGGGAAGTATCTCGCAGAAATTTGCCCCCCATTTAGTTAAAAACTTTTTGCTCAACTAAATCACGCAAAAGATACACAAACTTATGTTTTATCGATAAAATAAACTTAAAATTCGACTGCACGCTATCCATACCGGAAAACAAATAAATAGAACAAATTAGGGAAGAGATAAACCATAGTTTGATCCTCTTACATTTATTTATAAACAAATCATTTCGATACTGTTACAAACTAGTACGATATATTGATTTTTTTTATTCCCAATTTATCTTCCCATATTCATATTTAATTAACATATAATTCCCCTTAATATAATTCTACAAAACTTTTTAAATTTGAAAGCCTCGTTTACTGTCTCTGTAATTTATTGAAATATTCTCGGCAATAGTTCTGATCGGTATTAATTAGAGGTTTACTATTGTTCATCAACTCTTGAAAGGTTAATGAAGTAAATTGTGTAGGTTGATGATTAGATTTGTTGGCGTCCTCTAAGGCAACCGCAACACAATGATCAATTCCAAGTAAACTTTCCTCAAAAGCCCAATTTACTTTTTCTTTTTCCACAAATAAATCCGTGGTGGTTACGACTTCTTCGGTTAAATTTGGAGAATGAATATTGAAGCTTATGTCTTGTAGTTTAATTGTAATGCCAACACCGATGGCTTTTACGTAACTCTCTTTCAAACACCAATGCCGGTAGAAGGCGGCCAGTTGAAGAGATGGAGTTGGTTTGCCTTTGATGTAATCCCATTCGTGGAGAGAAAAATGCTTGTGCATGAGTTTGAAGAATTCGTTTAGCGGTTTTCCGCCGGTATATTCGATTTTCATGACATCAACCCCAACGTTTACGTTGCCAACTTCTCCAGCCAGCACGGCATAGTCACCCTGGTGTGATATATTAAAGCCAATGGGAATAGCGACATTGGCTAAATTTGCACAAATCGGTTTTCCACGATCGCTTCGCATAAATTGAATCTCTTCATACGGCACATTTGTGACACTTGCAATAAATTTTCGCATCAACAATCGACCTATCAATGAGGCTTTAAAGTCCTTTTGAAAAACAAATCGACCGATTCGCGATTTTTCGTCCTCTTGAATACACGATGTTGCATGTAAAATTTCACTCTCGGTCGGATTCCAAGCGTTGAAATTAAACGCCCATCTAACACTTTGTTTATTCATTGTTAAATCTAATTCTCTACAACTAATTTTAGTTTGGAATTGACCACGCGTTTAGGTTTCCTCGCAATTTTTCACAACTAGAAGCCACCTACAGAGACAGAATCCGAGCTTTATTCTTCTAATTTCTCACTGGGATTGGGTGGAAGCTTTTCATTAACTTATTGGCAATATTAAAGGTTTATATAATTTACCGTTTAGACGAGCATTTTCCGGTCCTCTTTCTCGCATAGCCGATGTAGCTGTTAACACAGCTCGGTCCAATAAAGGTGTATTACATTCATATTCTGAATAATAATCTGAAATTAATAGAATGACTCATCCATTAAACAATTCATTAATTTTAACTATATAATTAAAAATGTATAAGCTTTCAAGGTTTACATTTAAATAAAAGCTTTAAGCCGATTATATCAACAAAAAATCATTTGAAAGTTCTGCTTTAAGCTTTCGGGATGACAAACTTTACAAGTGTTTGAAATATTGTTTGGTATAAGGAAGTTGGCAACTACTAAAAATTAGGTAGAAAAAACGGAATTACCTGCATTAACATAATGTATTTCGTTTAAGTATGATAAAAAAGGCAGTAAAAAACATATAATCTTCATTATTATGAGTATTACATAGCACTGGGTTTATAAAATTTAAAAATTTCACGTTGCGTGTCTGTTCACCACCATTACAAACCGCCGTCAACACCCAATTTTATTTATTTCATCATACAGCTACCGATATTATCGGTTTCGACGCGTGCGCGTCAACAATGCGTACATTGTATTATATGAAAAATAATTTATTATCCTTTTAAATTATATATTACATAAGTAAAACTTACAAAATTTAAGATTGAATGAATAAATTGTATTGTAGATCATAAAAATGTAAAATTTTCAATAAAAGAAGTTAAAAAATCAATTACAATCCTATTTTATTTGATAGATTAAAAGCCACAGGATGCAAAAGCAAATGAATGCATTGTTGCTGACTACAAAAACTATAAATCTCTAAGCAAATCCTCATAAAAATAAACCAGCGCTAATTATTATTAATAAAAAATATTTTTCTGTTGTCGCTATTATTAATTTAAACATTATTAAATTAGACGCCCCATGAAATTTGTGAGTTATGCGTATTAGCAATAAGGGTGAATTTGCAACAATGTTTTAAGATGTGAAGGTGAAACTAAATAACTGTATATGTTGAAATTGATCAAACTTATTGCATCATACGTTCTATATTAGATTATAAGAAGTTATAAAACTGTAGCACAATGAAATATTATCAGCAATCAAGGACAATACCAAGTGAGAGACGGAAGCGGGCATGTATTTTATAGATTTAAATATCGAAAATTATGTTTTTTTTTTTTCATTTTCTTGGCCTATTCTAAACAAACCTTTACAAACAATTAGAGTTGTCACGATTATTCGAGCACTATTCGGTATCCGGCTACTTTTTTAATATTCGGTATTCAGTCGAATATTGCTTACTATTCGGCCGAATACCGAATCATCAAAAAAAAAAAAGCATTTTTACTCAAAAATGTATATAGAGAATCGGAAAGCAATGTCGTTTCCTTAACATAAAATTAAAACACAACATTTTTACACAAGCTTTAATTGCGAAGCATATAGTACCGAATTTGTATTCCTTTGGGAATTTATTTAACCATTTCAGTATGGAGCTTAGAATAATAAATATTTTTACTCTTTTGTGAGTTAACTAGTCCCGCTAATCAGAAAATGTCTTTAGGTAAGACTTTGAAATTACTTATAAGCCGATAAATGGTAATTGAATGTCGATAGGTTTAGTAATGACATTACTTTACAATCCTCTTAATATTTATTTTAATCATAAATTTCTACACTTATTACAAAATAAAAATCAATCTGTGATGCGTTGTGATAGGTAAAAATTAGAAATGAAACTAATATTCGAAAACTATTCGGTGTTCGGCTATTCATACCGAACAATAAATTAGGAAAAAAATGCATAATGTTACTCGGAAAGGCTTTTATTTCACCAATACCTTTTAACTTAATTTATTTTACCATAGCATATTAATACTTAAAATCTATCAGTGGTAAGTTATGATGAATGAAAACATGTTTTTCAGTGTTTGTTGATAGCAAATGATTTCGCTGTTCCTCATAAATTATAAAGTTGGTTTAAACTTTAAGCCTCACTCGCTTATGTGTCGCCGAATATTCGCTACTTCGACCAAGAGACTCGCCGAATATTCGGTACTCGGCCAAATACGTGGCATTTCTACAAATATCTTTAATATATCTTTATACTCGTTTTTTTACCTATGATTGCCACTTAGCAAAATACCAAGCAAAACGATTCGACTGCTTAAACTTTTCCTTTTAAAAAACATTCCCGTTTTTAAGAATACCACCCTCAACCAGCTTGTGACTAAAATATGCACCCTATTATCAACCCTTACAAAACATAATACTTACCAACAATAATATAATTGCACTGTAAAGAAAATTTATGGAAATAAGGGCTTAAATAAAAAATGCAAATGTTGTTTATATTTTCAATAAACTTTTATTTAATTTGTGAAAAAATATTACCCATCTTTCAACAACTATTCTCAATTTAATTTAAATATTATTAGTAGCCGTAGCATATCAATTATATGAATAAATGGAGGCATATAGATCGAACCTATTTATAATAATATATTTTTATTAATTGTATGTACACGATTAACAAAAAAATAATAATAATAATAATTCTTCGATATATTTGAGTCAGATAAGTATCAAGACGAAAATGTGTTTTGCGAGACAATAAAATGTCATTCAATATTTTTAAAAGGAAGCACCAATATTTAAGAAAACATCAGCTTTTGCATATCAAATGTCTTTTCTCCCTTTTTTTTTGTACAAAAATATACATTACAAAATACGTTTAGAAATGCATCAAGTGCAACTTAGGTTCTACAAATTTACTTATTAAAACATAATGATTCCAAATTAAAATGGCACGAAATGCACACAATTTTCCCTTGTTTTCATTTTTAACAAAAAAAATATTTGGAAGCACAACTTTCCTATTGTAAATGAAAGGAACAGATAAGTTTTTTTTAATTAAAATGGCTTTTAAAAAATTTTTCTTTTAAGTAATAAGTAGATAATTATATAAAACGATTTGAATATTTAATAATTAGGCAAGTAACAATTGATTTACTCAATTAATAACAATGTATCTTACACAAAAGGAATCAAGAAATATAATTAAATATATTATTATTTCTTACTTTAAATGCATTGAAAAATAGTTAATACGTGTACAAATCTGTAGTTCTCGAACACAACTTCCATTTTGCGTTTTTTAAATATATTTTTTTAACATATGTTTTAATTATAATACACAAACCCCGAGCAAAGAGCATAGAGATAAAGAATGTCTTTCGAAATTTACTGACACTACTGTTCAGGATTGAATAACATCAATTTACACATTCCTGATATTATATTATGAATGGCTTACCTTTTACCGATAATACTACCAGGATTGTGACGGCAGAATAGATCAATACAATCATCTATCAAAGAACAGCTCCGCAATATTGCCAATAACGTTATATCTTACAGTATTATCAGTATATTTCAGAAGACATTCAAAAAAAAATATTCAATTGATTGATCACTTTTGCACGCACACCTACACACCATCATCGTTATCATTTATTATTTAAAATAAATTCACGTATGATCTTTCAATACATAAATAACATGTTTCATATAAGAAACATAATGTCAATCCTAATATGTATAATAATGCAGTTTTTCTTAATTAATATATCATATCAATGCTAATATATAAATCAATACTTCTTGCAAAGTGTAATACTCTAAATTAATCCCCGAAAAATAAAGAAATTCCATCCATTAGTAATAGAATAATTATAATACTAAATAGTAAAAATAATGGAAAAAATATTGTAAAAGGCCACAGTTTCGATTTTTGTAGTTGATAAGCTAATGCTGTTTTATAATTATAAAAATATTTGATTGTAGTTATGCCGCTATTGTATTTTAGTATATGCCGCTATTGCATTTTGTGTATAAAACTATTATTTTTTTTTAGTAATAATTGACATTATTTCAAGTCGAGTCTAGAAATATATGTGGATATAATTGGGATGATTCTTTTATATAAATGAATCAAAATTTTATAAAGCCACGCACTAAAAATTCACTGTGTTTGCTAAATAAAAATAAAATGAAGCATCATAACAAAAATTGGCTTCTGATAGTTAAAATTAAAACTGTATATAACTTGAGTAACAGACAAAAAATTTATTTAAAAAAATAAGGGACCTATGTCCATAATTTGAGTTGAAACTTTAACTTTGAAGCCAATTGAAGAAATTTATTAAAATTTATTTACAACGACATAAAAGAATCATCCTAATGGGTTTACATATATACAAATACTTTAATTACGTTTATCAAATTCTTTTCAATAACTCGAATTATGGTACGTACACAGTAATGAGTTGAATGTATATGGGATGTATGTATACCGTGTTAACGATGGTATTGTGTACGTACACGGACGGAGGAAAAATTTAAATACACTTTTACATATTTTCGAATTGATCGACCCGACGTTTAGTGTTCCCTTTTCGTATTTCACGTAATGTTTTATATTTATCTCGGCCTTGACGTACGTTCTCCCGATGAATTTTATCCATTGCTGTTTCTTTAGTTTCATCTCGGGATTGCGCTAAATCTTGTTTCAATGCCTAAAACAAAATTATTCACAATTACAATTGGAAGGCTAAAGCGTCGTGAAATTAGTTTGGTAGCGATATTATAACGAAAAAGCTGACCCAAAGATAGATGGAATAGTTGAATTAGAGAGGAATTGCTTAAAGAGAAACTAATATAATAATTTGAGTTAATTAGAGTATTGTAACTGGTGTGATTGAAGATAGACATAATACATAAGTTTTAAGGGGAGTAAAAAGAAATATTTTTTCATCATTTCACAAATCTACGAATTCACAGGGAGTAATTTTTTAACAAAAAACACAAATTATACCTTAAGTTGGTCTTGTAAACGTTCGTTACGTTCCGCAAGTGTGCGTCTTTCTTCAATTGGATCAACGATATGTTCATCAGTAGCTAAATCTCGACTAACATCACCATCACCATTAACCATTTCATCGTCTTCATCATGGCCATCTTCGTCAAGATGATGATGTTGGGGCGTAGCAGTCGCCGCCAAAAACGCGGCTTGTACTTCGTCCTTTTTACGACGCGCTTCCTCGACCTCTTCTTGAAGACGACGTGTTTCGGTGTCTTTTTGTTCAACTTCATCTTGAATGCGTTGCACTTCTTCTTGTTTGGCACGGATTTCGTCCTCGAGTTTTTGTCGTTCAGCCGCTTCCATGTTTTTACTTTCTTCTAAACGTTCCATCATCGCGGTCAATTCGCCTTGTCGCTTTTCCAATTCCTCTTTAGCCGCTTGCAATTGACGAAGTTGGTCTTCCATGCGACGAATCATGTCTTGTGCCTCGGCTAAATTAGCCTGGTTACGATTGATTTCTTCTTGCATAGCCTTGATGCGGTCTTCATATTCTTGTTGTTTCTTTTCCGCACGTTCACGAGCAGCAATTTCCAATTGTAACTTCTCTCTGTAAAATATAAACAAAACTATATATTTTTTTCCTATTCCTCACACAAAAAATCTTTACCGTTGTTGTTGTTTTGCAATCTTTTCTTCTCGAGCTTGAGCTTTCATTTGTTGAACATCAATGGTATCGGGTTTTCGACGTCGCATATACAACTCATGATTTCCCATGCACAAAGCTAAAATACGCTTATTGATTCGAACACGCGGTGCCAAAAATACAAAATCGGGGGCTTTCTTGTCAATTGGCTTAATGATAAACTTTCTATCATTGAAAGAAATATTTCGAATTTCCGACCATGGAAAACCGATTTTCGGCGTTAACCTGGAAAAAAAGAGGGTTGAAGTCATCAAAACTTAAGAACTGACTAGTAGGAAATCAAACATCATCGTAATGAAATTAAAAATGTTATATTATAAAAATCTTACTTGTCTTCTTTTTCATATATATTAAGGCCTAAAGCATCGACACCCAACCACAATTCGGTACCTTTCTTATTTCGAATTTCGAAATAATTGACACCGTACATTTCCAGATCTTGTGCAATTTTTAAATATTCCATCATAGCATCTTCGCGTAGCATACCCCTATGTTCTTGCCACCAAGTCGTAATACTTGTTTCCCATTCATCCTTGGACCGCTTATGTTGGTCCATAACACTGAAATTCAAAACATAAATTAACTCAATTTTAATAAAAATATATATTTTTATATACCGTTGTGGCAATAGTCGGTCATTTGCCAAAAATCCCTCTGTGTGAAGAAGTTTGTTATAGTCCCCATGACGAGCCTGTACCGCATACGATGCCAACAAAACAGTGGTTTCCGAAGGACAATAAATTTCATCGGAAAGAATAGAATTTTTCACTTGTAAATAGAACAATCTTGATGTAATTTCTTGAATTAATTCCTCGGCAACGTCTTCCGGATAGAATTTGGCCCGGAATTTGAACTGAAGAGGATTTTCTTTCTTTACATCTTGGTTCATAACCTGGACAGAAAAAAAATATAAAATTAAAATTGATATTACTAAACTAAAATAGACTAAAATCTTAACTAAATCTTGCTTTGAAAAACTACGATCCAAGATCCATTATTACATTATATAATATTTTTAATCAGTTGTATATCATAAGAAGAACAAAACGGAACATTTCCGATTCAAGCCATTTGAATTCTTTATAAGTGTTTTTTGATATACGTTTTTTCCAATTATTTTTTTTAATTCGCGAGTATTAAAGTATTCAATATGAACATTTCAACGGTGCTTTGTTTTGTCATGTTCTGTTTTGTCCGGTTCTGTTTTAACCATTTCTTTTTTACGGAGTCCACTAGTCCACCTTTAGTCCGTTAAGTTTAGTAAACTTCATAAGACAAATTTTTAGACTTTTAATCGGACAAAATATCATTTTTGGGTGTAAAATAGAAGAAACATTAAATTTATGATTTTTCTACTCCCTCATTGTCTTACGCAATTTATAAATGGTCCTTAACTCCAAAATCAATTTTAATAAGCACCTTGATTAGTGCTTTACTTACCCATGTCGAAAAAGGCATTGAGCCTGACTATCCATTTCAAAGTAAGCAATAACAGAAAGTAAAATATTGTTAAGAAAAGTTTTATGTTTAATTACACCAATAAATACATTTGTTTCTATTTTAAAATTATGACATAATTCAATGTTTTCTTGTTTACAAAGAACAAGTATATATTATAAAGTGAAGCAATCACGCTGATAATAAAATATTTATACTCTAAATTATGAATATATATTAAACTGCAACTAGCGCTATTAAAGTAATTAAAAAGCATTTTATTAGTCTGCGTAACCTACATAACCGAAATACTTATCTATTATCTAAATAGCTTCGGGAAAATAAATAATGTACCTAGTGATAATTAGCAAAATTATTGCTAATTATTATAACGCGCTTACCAAATCGTCTTCATCGTCATCATCACCATCGTCATCGTCCTTATTCGATGACGCATTATATTTTTTATGAATTTTTTTCAGTTGCTTAAATCCTCGTATTACTATACTTTCAGGCTAAAGTCAAGGCAAGCATAAGAAAATCAAAATAAATTATAAAAGAAAAAAAATATTAGAAAGTATTTATCAATTAAATAATGTGGAAGATTTTACACACACAAAAAAACGGCCTAAAATTTCAATATATGAATATATAAGTGCCATTTGTTCGTTTTATAGTTAACTAATTACGCGTACATTAACATTTCCTGTGAATATTTATAAATTGTCATACATTTAAATAATTGATTTGGTTTTTCTTTTCAATATAAATATGATTCTACATGAAAATATAGATTTCTAAAATTGAGAAAGTTATCGTTTTATCAAATTCCGATATTGGCAATGATTAGATATCATTTTTTTCTCCTCTAATTGTAATGAAATTTATTAATGGGATTATCCGCAATAGAATAAGTTGGAGTAAAAATGCATTTTAAACATATAATAGGTATATAGTGGAACATTCTCATGACGTCGATTTGCGAAACAACTTGGAATTAAATACAGTTTGATAAGAAATATGCAATCGAAAAAAATAAATAAATATGATTATTTTAATGACTAACATTCTGAAGAAAATCGTGACCAAATAACAAAAAGCAGAAATATGTATGGTTGAAAAGTGTAAGAATTTTCATTTACAATTTTTTTTTCATCAAATAATTTGTTAAATTCTCAAGAAATAAATGCCTACATAATTTTGATATGAATTTAATTTAACTTTTATAGTTTTACTTTACTGCGAAAAAACGTACTTAATTGATTCATAAAAGCAAATTTATTTTACAAATTTCAAATAGAAGAAGTAATAAATAAACTTCGGCATGAATAAATAAAAGCAAATTGGTAAAATCGTAGTCTATAATTAAAACTGGTGGTTATAAATCAAAGAGTAAAATGATCAAAGGATATTTGAATATTGGAAATTGGTACTTTAGGTTCATTTTTTTCCATTTTTATCGATGGTCTATGTTGTTTTTAAAGCACCGCTGTAGAAAACTATCAGTTAACGCCAATAAATAATTAATCAAGAAATCATTCAACACATTACTTATTAAAATGTCAATTTTTTTCATCGGCACAAACTCCTTATAACCAAAATTCGATGTTTTTCCTGGCATTTTAAAAAAAATCTATTTAATTTACTCAACATTCTTTTGGCCACTTATTACGATATCGTCTACATATTCCCTAATTAAATATCTGGAGGACCAAAAGTTAATGTCGTTTGTAAACCTACGCATTCTATTGGGTTGTTCGGAAAGTAATTTATTTTTTTCTCCACAAAATATTTAATTGCATTTTTGAGCACTCATTTTGTAATTAAACCGTATAATCATTGTATGCTTTGAGAGCTAATATACCAAGGCTTGTATGTGAAAAAGCTCAAGTGATTCTACGCAATAGTTTTTGGTTCGTGATCTTTTAAATTTGGACAGCAAAAAGCAGAATTTTCCTCATATATTACTTTTTCATTATAGAAAAGGTAAAATGCTGTTCAGTCAAAAAAAAATTAATTGAAGTGTATGCAGAAGAAGTATTAACGGCACGCCAGTGCCAAAACTAATTTGTAAAATTTTGATCGTCGGAAATTTTGATGTCGAAGATGCATCACGGTCTGGAAGACCGGTTGAAGCTGTCACAATGAAATCATTAGTTGATGCAAACCAGTGAATAACAGCACGTGAAATCGGTAAAAGGTAAAATTTACCAAATTCAATTGTTAATGACCCACTTGAAAGGCCTACGATTAACCTCGAACCCCGATATATGGGTTCCCAATATTTTTATGGAGAGAAATTTGACCTCATACAAGTTTTGTGCCCTCCCAAAAGCTTTTAAAACTTGAATGGTATAAACTGCCATACCCATCATATTCTACAAATCTGACACCTTCGGTTTATTATTGGTTTTGACCATTGCAAAATCTTTTAGACGATAAAACCTTTACTTCAAATGAGGAAGTTAAAAATCCCCCAAGATCAGTTTTCGGCTAAAAAAGATCAAAAAATTGTTTAGTGAAAAATCATACTACAGCCAGAAAAATGGCAAAAGGTATTGAACCAGAATGGCCAATATATAATTTAAAAAAATATTTATTCACTATACAAAAATTTTCTTTCATTATCACAAAAAAAAAACTAAATTACTTTCCGAACAATCTAATAGAATTTCCTGGCCGCTACTTAACAAGCAAGTCTCTTAGAGACTCTAGGATTTCGTATAATCCAGTAAACCGAAAAATTAATTCTTCCTCATCACAACATTTGAATTTAAGACTCCTCGATCATAAAGCAACCACTTTGACCTTTACACTATATCCCAACAGTTTCCATATCTATTGCGTAAGTGCTTCCAAATTAAAGGAAGTTCTCGAGGAATGTTATCGAATTGATTTATCTTCTACATAATTAATGTACCAAATAAACCACTCTACCATAAAATTTTCCAAAAACTAAAGTTACATAACGTCATCCTCTGTAAAAAAATTGCCCAATTCCATTTTAATAAATTTAAGGAAACCCCAAAAACAATCTACCAAAAGATCAGGTGTTGCATACAGGTAAAACTTCCAGTAGAACCTTCATGAATTACATTGTAACTTGAAATTTGATCCCTTAAATTCCTATTAACGCAATACACTAGTAAATAAATCTTATCTAAGTAGATTTAGATTTCTTTTTGAAAATAACGACAAGGAGTAACGACTGATTTTTCTGGTCACTGATTCAAAGGATTTCAGGTTTTGTTCTGATTAATGACAAAAATTAATGGGTTGTAAATATCAACGAAAAAAAAACCTTTTTAAGTAACTGACTTTTTAACGTCTATGAAAAATACATAGACCGCATCTCCTACAACTTCTAATAGGAGTCAAAGATTTCTTTTGATAGAACTAAATTTCAAAAATTTGTGGAAATATATTTATGAAACATACTGGCAAAATAAGTAATATATTTACAAGCAAATAATGCCTATTTGAATCTTTCAAGGTAGCCTATACGCCGAAGGCGTGCAAAAATGAGGTGAAACCCAGCAAAAAAGATCAAGATCAAGTTTAATAGACCAAACGACAAGCTTCACTTGGTATAATAACATGCTAACACATAATATCTATAAATAATCCATATGAATTCGCTTTTACATTATACTGTTGAATTTTTTTTTGAAATCCCTCCAGGGTTTGTATCAGAAGACATCACCAGAGTTAAGACAATGTATTCTTAAATAAATCTAGCAGAGATTTGTTAAACCGTTAAAAAACTATTAGACAGTAACTAAAGATTGATTAGCATAGAGTTCTTTGCCTTGAACCTCTGCCTAGGCCAACATTTGTCCAATGTACGCGTGTCTTGTCTTGTCAAACCAGAAGACCACGACTACAAAATTATAAAAAGAAATTAATATCAGTAATAAATGAGTGACAATATAAAAAAAATGTTATTAATTAAAAAAAAAAAACGAAGACGTCTATAATTTTCTTCTATGGCATAGTTGTTTCTTTGTTTTCTTGGTACAAGTCGAGTGAACTTGGTGCATTCATCCATCCATTCATGCATACATTTTCTGACCGACTCTTCGTCTTGACCACAAAATGAATATGTTTTCGTGTCGTTATAACATTGAAACAAATGTATTTATCTTGATAAATATTACCACTGAAGAAATAACAGTTTTCGATCATTTCTCGATGAAGTTTGCCGATGAATTTTTAATTAGACATTGCCACCAAATGCTGATTGTTGAGACTATCATTTCATTTTCAAGGAAACTTATAAATAAAAGCTACTATTGCACAAATTGGAAAATGCAATGATATGTTGATGATTGCTGGCATTGACATCTTTTAATTACCATATTGGTAGTATGTATTCAACACACGCTTATCCTTATTTTCGATTTCCCTCTATACTCGGAATTATATCATGATCGAATCGAGTAATATACCTAATAATCTATGCATTTGACTCATAATTTTGCATATTACATCTATAAACATTGAACTTACAGTACAAATTGCAATCTTCGATCATATGTGCAATTGCAACGTAGAAACAGGCTATTTTCAGCGACTTCTTGCACTGTTATTATTGTCAATCATTTCTTTTGATTTATAAATAAAAATTGCGTAGAAGATGGCACATGTATAAACAGGAAACCAATATTCATTTTGTTTAAAATGGGTTACATCATAGAATTGTGATGTCCACTTCCGGTCCTTTTTAAATTGTACATCAATAGAAAACTATGGACACCAATATACGAAGCCAAATATAAATTTTTAAAAACATTTTTTTTAAAAAAAGTTTAACCAATTATTTGAATGCATTAAACATGTGAAACTTTAAATAAATATTTGCCTTGTACTCATTCTTCTGCAAGCCATTTATAAAAAGTTAGAGAATCATAAATTACAAAAGAATACATATTAATTTTCTTACAATGAATAGTAAAACTTATCGGAAAAACGGCCTTAAATTGTCTAACTTTTTAAGGCGATATCCTTGTTTTAATAATGTAAATTACATGAAATAGCATAAGGGGATAGTTTGCTAATGACTTTTGTTCCATAATTCAAAGAAAATGTATATATTAGTTAAAGACTGTTAAAATTCTCAAGGGAATTGAAAAAAAAAAGAAAATACAGGGGAATTAAATCACTGAGTAATTAAACAATCAAAAATTAATTAAGTTATAACATTATATAACGTTTCGTCTACTTTACTAGGTTGAAAGTTAATTAACTTACCAGAGTTCTAAAGATTTATCAAATGAAGTTGACAATTAGTAGACGAAATGTTGTAAATTGAAACTCGTATTAAAAATCCCATACTGTGTATACAATATATAGAATATATTGCGGTCCAGTTTATGTAGTATAATTTAATATAATTATATATAAAAATCATCAATAAACATAAATTTGAAGTTCAAACAAAAATATTTATGACGTATTGCCCAGATACGTATTTCGATTGCCAAGAAACTTTCTTAGTGGTCATCAAGTAGTTTGGATTCAAATCACCACAAAGCAGTTACGGAGTGATCCAAACTACTTGATGACCACTGATGAAGATTGCTTGGCAATCGAAATACGTATCTGGGCAATACGTCACGAATATTTTTGTTTGAACTTCTGTTGAAATTTATGTTTATAGTATGATTTTTATATATTATTATACTAAATTATACTACATAAATTGGACCGCAATATATTCTATATATTGTATACACAGTATAACTGTTCAAAGTCAGCGAAAAAATCTTATTTTGAAAAATCCCATAGTTATTAAGGATTTAATTTTATTCTACAAGATGGAAAGAAATCGAAATTAATGTCACTAAATGATGTAACAAAATTTTAACGCAAAACTTTTTATTTATTCATTCGCTTTCTACTCACATCTTGTCTTTCTTCAAACAAAAAATCATACGATCAATTCTGATTTCTCGATTTAAGTGTAATTCTTCGGAAAAAATCGGTCAAGATAACTTTTCCCTACGTAAATTTGTAAGTGAATAATTAAAAATGCAATTCACAACGTAAATGGTGACTTGTGTTTGAAGAGTAATAGTCTAATTTAATTTGATAATCGTTTAATTCCATTTAATTTTTTGTCTAAGTAACTGAAAATGTTTTTATGAGTTTGAAAAGGTTTTATTATAATTACACAGTTACGTAATTTGTCACATGTTAACGTTTATTTATAAATGATTAATCATTTCACAGTAAATATTTTAACTACTCCACATGTCCTTCTCATCTTCTGAATACCATTAACAAATCCACTTTACTTAAAAAATGAATGAAATTGTTGGTCTCAAATTTCTATAGATAAAAAGAGTTCATACTTTATGATGAATTATGTTTAGAAATATTCAGACAAAATCATTTAATTATGACAAATAATTTTTTGATAAGAAGGTTCATGTAATAGTCGATTCGTTTATTAATTATTTGCTTTCATTAAATTGTAAAAAAAACCGAAAATTATATATGTAAATTCTTCAAATATGATTCGGCGAACATGCCATCTATAAACTAATCAAATTGAATTATGAACTATGAAAATGTATTTCTTCCAAAGGATTTTCATTTATAATTATCGACAAAAGATATAAATTAGCGACAAGCAGACAAATACTGTACCTACAGTATAAAATGTCTAGACATTTCAATAAAACCTTGAGTTTTAAACTCAACTCATTTTTAAATTTATTTGAAATTTTAGTTATTTCTCTCCACAAAAAAAGAACGAAAAAAAAAACATTCGGGTCAACCACTTCTATGACTTCTAAAAGAGTTAAATTTAAAAAAAAAATGTCAAAAGAAAAATTATAAAGCAAACAAGTTCTTGTAAGCCACGTAAAACGATAACCAATAATAACTTTGAAACCAGCGAAAAATCCAACAAGAAAACCTCTGGAAAATTTCTACATTATATTTCTAAATTTTTATCAGAAAAAAAAAACATATACGAAAAGTATTAAACTTCTCTACCAAATTACATTGAAAAGATATGTTACTTTATTTTTTTTGATTTATACTCGTCATAAAATACGACACTTTCAACTAATATTCAATTTTATCAGAAATCTTATCAACACATTCTTTAGATTTTATTATCCATTAACTATAATCCGAGTTATTACCCAAAGTATACATTTGTTTCAATATATCCTTCACAATTTTTGGTCGCTAATTGACCAAATCGATCGATTAAAACCAATTTGCGTCAAGAAAATTACGTTTCGTTTCAATACTTGATAACAATTAATCGTTTTATGTTTTTTTTTTGATCAAAACTAAAAAAATAATCAAAAATTTAATTAAAACTCCTCCTTAATTACATAAAGTCAATAGATATAGAAAGATAAGAATGCTTATAGATTCGTATTTTTAAAATTGCATGATGAATTAAATGAATTGTAAGATAAATATTCTAATTTCTGGATGATAAAGGATTCCAAATAAACAACAGTTATACATTGTATGATTTATATTGTAATATGCGTAGGATTAGAACAGGTTTTTTGTAGTATTCCAGATAGGCATTATCACATGGACATGTAGAGATAATAGATTTGAAGTAGGCTTAGAAAAATATGAAATAAATGACAAATATTTATTGATTGTCAAAAAAATCATGATTACTCATATTAATCCAATAGAAGCCCTTTCCAATAATCCAAGATAATAAATAAGAAGGTATTCCAATAATGCAATACATGATGGGAAATGTGTCAAGATGTGGCGCCGCCATAAGTGTGACTGGAGTACTACCTATATACCATACATAGTTAGTACCCCGGAAATACATGTGGCGGCGCCACATCTTGACACATTTCTCATCATGCATTGCATGATTGGAATTTCTTCTTATATATTATCTTACAACAATCAAGCAACAATAAATCTCACCGAACTTCAAACTGGAGAACGCAAACTCATAATGTCCATTTCTTTTTCTCTTAAACCAAATTCTGTGAATTTTCAAACAAAGATATCCACAACTTATAATTTTACTCTACAATTTATTTCCAAACCAATAATGGTTTGTGTACCAAAAGATGCTGGTACTAGAAGAAATAAGCAAACCATATAAACAAAAGAGGTTCATTAAGCTATTCATGGCTCCAGAATTAGTTGTACCAAATGTATACCAAAGTTTACAGTATTAAATCGCGTAGCTGAGTATATTTTGAAGTATTAAAATCATCTAACTACTAGTAGGAAAGTTTTCAAAAGTTAATAGAGAATTTTTTGTAGAAACAGAACAAAAAGCTTGTAAACTTGAAGGAATAAAATCAAACCTGCTAATAAGCAATCATTAGAAAAAACACCTACACACCATTGAAATAAATGTCGGCTTAAAAATCAATACAAAAATTATAGAGGGAAGACACCACCATCGTATTTGATGGCTCAGAACTGATTTAATTTTTTGCGGAACTAGGAAATATCCACATTAATCCAATCGGTCGTATACTAAAATAGTTACTAAAAGACTAATCTGGTTGATTAGAACTCGAATAACACGGAAACGCAAAAATTCTTCTTTTAATTTTTGGTAAGATTCCTTACTTTTTACTTAATCCAAGATACTGTAATACCTCGCTTAACGTTACCTCCGTTAACGATACCTCTTTAACGTCTTTCCTGGAAGACGCAATAATTAAAAGGTTTTTTTGATGTTATAGACCAACGTCAGATTCCAGTGAGTCAAATATTAATTTAAAACAAAATCAAACGATTGTTTAACGTCTTAAAAGTCCAAGAAGAAGGAAATAACGAGGAAAATTTTGTAGTATCACGTGGATGGTTTGACAAATTTAAACATAGAGCTGGAATTCATAACATTTACATAATGGGAGAAGAGGCTAGTGCTAACATAGAAGGAATAAAGCAGGCTATTCACGCTCCGACTTGGAGTCCAACTAGTGGTCCGACTTTCGAAGTTAGATCTAAAGTCGAACCGTGAATGGTTTTGGAAGTTGGATATCTAGTAGGATTATTTAGGCGATCCAACTAGTAGCCCGACTAGTTAGACTACAAATCGGAGCATGAATGGCCTGCTTAAGCTAATTTACAAAACAAATGAAAGAGGTGGGTATTCTCCAAATTTGATATTCAACGTTGATGAAATTAGTCTATTTTAAAAACGCTTGCCAACTAAAACATTCGTATCACAAGAACTTTTCAATTTAGTAATCCATCCCTATCCATTGCGTATATTTCTTCCTCCGTTAACGTTAATTCGGTTACCGTAAAGTTCTGGAGAAACGCATCCCTAACGTTAGACGAGGTATTACTATATTCCCGGATTGCAAATTTCCCTGAAGTTGGATAGGCTGACTGTGGACTAATAAGCAAAAATTTCCATACCACATGAAAATAATTCTTATTTAAATATTATTTTGTAAGATGGAATCAAAATTGCGTTACGGACTCTTCAATGGCTAAGGCAATTATTAATTGAAACCTAAAAAAAACGATTATTCTGTAATAATTGTCTGATAGATGCTAAAATACAAAAACTCATAACCTTGCTAAGTTTAATTACGTTATACAAAAACATTTATGAACAATGTTTTTAAATAATAACTTCAGTCATGTAATTTCAATTGTAATAAGTATTACAAATATTTCCTAGATGTCTATTTGCAAAGAAAGTTTTATTTAAACCTCTAAAATCTTCCTATCCATCCATTGGCGGATTTGCCCACCCGAATATGCAAATTTCAAGTTGTTCACTTATGGAAAAAAGGTCAAAAAGTAGGTGCAACAAATATGCAATACTAAATCTTACGTATTTTTTTCCATTTTTTCTTTTTTGTTATATCACAAACCTTGAAAAATTAATGGTTAATTTGATATTCAATGTTAAGACATTTAAGCTTAAATTTTTTAATAGTAATAGTTTCAGGTAAGTGGTTTCGTCATTAGTTATCAACTGATACCGTAGGTATCAAGATAAAACTTATCAATCGGTAAACTTGGATGGCAATCGAAATACGTATCTAAGGCAATCAAATTAGATATAGTTTTTGGTAATTTCAAAGCACATTGTTAAATTTATTCAAATCAACGTTACAAGAGTTACTGTTCTTAAAAATATGCTTGTTTGTAAATCGTAAAACGAAGCATTTCAACAAATTAGTACATTACCATGTATTTACCTACACGAGAAAAAGAAATAAAACAAAAAATCAATAACCAATATTCTATAATTAAACAGTAGCTATGGGCTCCTCATATGTACACAAAAAGCAATCAAATTAAAAATTAATTGAAACTCCAAATAGATGCTTTGAGAAAATCAAACACAATCGTTATGGCTTCAACATATAATTATCTCTTATTTATTCGAAAAATAAATGGAAAAAAAAAACGATTGTTAACAGTGACAATATAAAGAGTATATAATGCGGTGTCAAAATTGTATTATAAATTTATTATTATTTTTTTCAAATGAAAGGAAAAATATATTTGTAAAATTTTCTTTTTCAAAGGAAATATTTAATGCGATTTTTTATGACTACACATTAAATATTACTTATGCATGCTGTAACTGTTGTCATTATGTATGTATAACAATAAATCAAAATCTTAATTCTTAATAAATGTTTGGGTGGCTTTTTAAATATTTGTCCCAATTAATTTTAGCCTTAAAGTTGATCTCATTTATAAAGCATTACTTTTTGAATAAAATTACCTATAAACTTGTATAAGATTACAGATTTACTGATTTTGACATCTAGTGTGCAAATTTTGAATGCCAAATTAGTAAAAATCAATTAATTACTAAAGGAAAATATCAAAAAAAAATACATTTTGAACATCACTTAAGCTTTTAATTTTGTTACCACTTAGTTGTAACGATTGAAGTAAATAGAAATTACTTGATGGAATAACTTTGGACGATTATAGTGGGTATGGCAATATCATCCTCCCCCCTTAATTTATATGTTTCTTCCAGAGCTTTTCTTCTGCACAGGAGTCTTGAACTTAAAAAAAACCATTTGGCATTAATGAACTTCTAATACACTTAGATATACATTAAAAATGTTTTTGTTAGCAACTTTGCGTTACTACCTTGTGAAATTCGAAGAGCATACAATACCGAATTTGTATTCCTTCAGGTTTCTGGTTTTCCCATTTCAATATAGATTTCGGGATAAAAAATATTTTATAATTTTTCATTAGTTAATAAATCACTCTAATCAAATAATAACTTATAAACCAAAACCACTAAAAATATAATAATTTTGTGAGTTTAGAATTGCAAAAGATTATAATTTCCTGTATGACGCAACTATTAAAATATTCAAGATCAAACTACAAAAAAAATGAATTAAAAATATTAAAACGGATTCATAATTGGATGGCATTAAACTGGATTTAAAATCGTGTGTTATTAACATAATTTGCGTGTCTTTTAATTATAGCCGGCACGTGAAATTTTTATTGGCAAAATTTAAAGAAAAAACACATGTAATAAGACAATTTATCTAAAGTTTTTCCTCAAAGAATTTCCTCTCTTTCTTTCCTTAGTTCTAATCAAAAATCGTAAGGTGATATCTATAAATTTATATTATTTGAGCTTAAAATTTCTGAAATGTATACGATGGATATAATATCTTTAGAATTTGTAACTTAAAATTTTTGCCTTTTAATTTAATGTCATTTAAGATTGTTGCCAATTCTAATGAAATTGAAATGAAATTTTTTGTGACTAATAAAAATTTCCCACATAAATAATATATCAAAGTTTTTCATATACAATTTATACGTAAGAACCGAAACCACATAAATGATTTAGCTTTTTCCTGTAATTAAAATTTGCACTGTTTAAGAAACGAATCAACAAAGAAAATGTTCTTTCAAAAATAAATAAGCTGGCTTATCAATAGGCAAAACAAAAAAGTTAATAATTCGGTTATTTTTTTAGCTAATTTCCCATTAAAGGGCCCAAATTTGGGTAAGATGGGCAATATATGACTAGACCTCATTGACCCTGTCGTTATACCCGAATTTCACTATTTGTATAGCGGATAAGTGGCTTAAATTTATTAGATGTGTTAATATAAAACCATTTTTTCTCCGAAAAATAAGCTCTCATTATTTTTAAATAGAAATACTTATTTTATTCTAAATAAATCCCTCTATTAACTATACCTTGCCAAAATAACCGGTGTTCGGGTCATTTCTATGGATCTTCATAAAAAGTGAAGTACTGCTCAGCAAATGCAGGTCCCATCAATGCAAAGAAGCAATAATCTTTTAAAAAAGGAGCCAGTTCTGGGGATCAAACCATGTGCGAAAGTATTTCCCAAATGAATGTCATAACCATATTCTTTACTCGTTTTTTTTTGTATGGCCAGGGGAATTACCATGCAGCAAAATCACTTGGCATTGCCTATTTTGATATTCTGGTCATTTTTCATGCTAAATCTTGGTTTTAATCACAAGTCTAACAATTTGTGGATACCTTGCCAAAATAATTGTTCATCTTCTGAACAAAACCCATGTTTGGGTCATATCTATAGATCTTCGTAAGAAGTCAAGTGCTGCTCAGCAAATGCAAGTTCTATCAATGCAAGTAAGCAATAATTTGAAGGAGCCAGTTCTAGGGAGTAAACCATATGCGAAAATATTTCCAAAATTAATGCCTTAACCATATCCTTGACTCGGTTTTTATATGACCAGGGGAATTACCATGCAGCAAAATCACTTGGCATTGCCTATTTTGATATTCTGATCATTTTTCGTGCTAAATCTTGGTTCAAATCTACGATCACAAGTTGTTGCATTTGATTACCATTTTCAACCAATAACTCACAATTCCATGTCCTCAAACTTTCTCGGTAATCTTCCCCGTTTTTCGTTCTTCACGTCGATATTTCCATTTTCAACTCTTAAAACACTGAGATTTCCTAAGAGTATGCTCAACGTTGGCTAAGTATTCGATGCGATTCTACAGGAGTTTTTATTTAAATGATAGTACTTTTAAGGCACAAAACTCAATATGTTCAGTGCTATGAAAAATGATCAAGTCCACAAAGTATATGCCAGGAGTCCGAACGGAATAGGCCTTTTTCATCAATCTCATGTACACAAAAATCGACCCAGATCATGGTTCTCTTTTCTGTCATTTACAGCGCAAGGGTACTTAACGTACCAAAGATTTTAAGAAGATATTCACTTCTTACAATGCATGATGGGAAATGTATCAAGATTTGGCGACACCATTGGTCCGTGTAATGATTCAAATTCGTACTCTAAGAAGTGTTGCGCACTCTACCGGTATTAGACCCCAAATTTATGCCATTTTAACATTGCGTTCGAACTCCTGGTATCTATACTCCGTGATCAAGTCGTTGGATATGTAAACTTTTGTGAATTGCAAATCTCTGTCAAATATCTTAACAAAAATTCCTCAATGATATAATTTGGTAAATCCTCTATTGGCCACCAGCACCACTTATTGGCAAATTCCGATTTCATATTAACACACCAAGCAGTTACCTCTTGTATCTAAAGAAACATAAATTTTCCGGTTTACCTACATAATATCCATAGCAGTTTTGCATACCAATGAGTCACTAAAGTACCTACTCAATATATCTTCATATATTTTTATATGGATGCAATTCGATAAAATCAATTATTACAGAAATCAATTGATGTCAATGAGTCAATCTAAATTTATTAGTACACCTATTAAATGTGTTCTTATATAGCTTTAGTGGCCTAATTTAAATTAATTAAAGCCACTGAGGTTAGAAAACAAATACCTAAACAAAACACAGTCAAAATAACAAATGAATTGAACCATTTAACAGATATTATTGATTTAACGCATATTACGAATATATTACATGTACCTTATAATAAATACATAATATCTGGGTGGAATAAATAAAAGAAAAATTTTGTATGGAATGTGTACACGAGAGAGACTAATCTCATTAGCCAGCTTGTTTATTGGCCTGAATCGATGATGATCGATAATAGAAAGGCTTAGTACAAATGCAATTTGTTTAGGGTCAAAAGCCTTCACCGTTGCCTATTCTACTAATCAATTAAATTATTTAAATTCCTCATCAAAGTTTTAAAGAAAAAAATAAAAGAAAATCGCTTCAACAATTAAAACAAATGGCTATCAGTGACAAATTGTTGACTTTCTATGGTATTTTTATCAGTCGTTTTTTTCAGGTTAACTATATTATTAAAAACTTTCCTGAAAATATCCGCTTGTTTCTCTTTCTAGAGCCTAAACGGCATTTTATGATACTTTCTATTTCGTTGTTACACGAGGAGGCAAAAGCCTAATCTTACTCATATTACTTAGAAACAGTTGAACGAGTCATCTTTTGAAATTTAACAAACGAAAAAAAAATGATGGATAAAGATGGGTTTTTAGTACGTCACTATTATTTTCCCATATGTATAATATATGTGTATTTATAGAAATCATTCACTTAGTCAAGGTTAACATTAATAAGTGGAATAAAATCTTTTTGAAAAAAATCTTTCATTTGTTTTAAATAATGAAAAATGACTGTCGTGATCAGCAAGGTGGGGGGGACGGTAAGAAAAACAAATGAGCGAACCGGAAAAATTTGTTATCATTGTTAGATATATTTAAATGTTTGAAGTTGATAATAAAGATGTGGTTTTAAATTTGCAGTGTAAATATGAAATTTTATAATTATCAACTCCAGTTGGGAATTAAAAAAACGGGGGAGCGAGAAGTGTTTTCTTTTGGGGAAAGACAAAGAGGCAAAAAGCAAACAGATTACGTTCGTGATGAGTAATCTGTGGCAGTAACGATTTTAGCCATGAAATTAAAAAGGAAGCCATTTTGGTTTTTTTTTTTGGAATTTTACAAAATAAAAATTAGTATTAGTAATCGCTAATAAATGTTTTATGACGCCAGAACAGAGTTGGGCCGAAGCCATTTTGAAAATTCGTCACTTGTTTTCATTTGTTTGTTTTTGACATACAAAACAAATAAACAGTTGCCTATCGATAAGGGCAAGATTAGATATGCGATGTACCTTTTTGTAGAGCTTAATCCATGTCAGATCGCCTTTGGAGTCCGTGTATTGGAGACCGAAAAACCAAACTTCCCGAAGACCGATGGTTTTAACCACTTGGTCGAATAATTGCTTCCCGGTGGTGCTTGGTTGGATCGCAAACTCCAGCTCCGCATCCATCGTCGTCACCCGAACATTCATCTTTTTAGGGAAAAAAACAAACTATAATTTCCAAAAAAAACAATAGAAGCCTACTTGATAAAAACTCAAAAAAATATCATTAATTTCATCTCAAAAATTATGTAATCTCACAGGTATTCAACATTCAAGGTTAGAACATATAAAATAAAATTTCCAAGATCATAAATTATGTACCATTTTTCCACCGGCCACCATTGTTGAATTTGAAAAGCCGCTGTTCACTTGTTTAAAACGTTCAACTGTTTTTCAATTTCCTTTTCAAACCACAACGATCCTAACGACTAAAAAGAGGGCGTCGTTTCGATCGAAACCGCTGTGTTTAATTTTCAAAAAAAAAATAATAAAACCTCAAAAAAAATCACAAATTCACTACGAAATCCATCAAGTGATCAATTCAACTAATAACCCACAAACCACTTTCGATTTTCCGATCGATATTTTCAAAAAAAAATTCTACCGAAAAAAAAAGCGCTAAGCAAAGAATTTACAGATAAAATAACCGTGTTCTACTATATTCCATCCACAAGTGGTTTTGGTGTGAGAGAAAAAAATTACATCTGCCTTATCTACGCATGCATTAAACATTTAAACGGAAGAAAGAGAAGCGTATATTTTATATCAACGCACGCGCATAAACCGTAACAAGTAACAACTGAAACCAACAAGTAATTAATATCGACTTTAAATAACAACGACATAACGACTAGAATCGTAAAAAAATCTTTTATGCCATCAGAGAGAGACAGAATTTCAAATTTAACGGCTTCAATAAGGCGGTTTCTTTCCGTTTTTTCGGTACGCTCTCTATGCCAACGTACAAATGCAACAACCGTCGTACAAAATGCATAATATTATGTACCCACTTTAAAAACAACAGAATCGAATTGTTTGAAAACAAAAATTTAAAATAAAACAATTGCCGCGTTCAGTAGGTAAGTTTCAATTGTTAACAAATGAATTCCAATTATTGGTTTTATGCTATCATTGAAAAAACTTATCAGTTTTTAATTAATCAACCACTTTTAAGATTAAAATGAGCTTTGATTAATTTCCCAGGAGGGCTTCAAGGTAAAAATTTCAAAAATATTTTAAATCAAATATTTACTCAACAATTGCAGATATTCGGAACACCAACAATCCAATTTTTGATACAAAATTTACTCCACTTGTATCCCACAAACATCTGATAGCTATCGATGTGTTTTGCTCGATTTTATAGTTAAAAAGTAATGGATATGTTTTATTATGGTATAACATTCTGTATTTTCACATCTAAATAATGATATTTATCTTCCAGATAAAACTTGATCCGGAAGATGGAGAAACCATGTGTATCTTAGTTTATATTTATAGATTGATATATGAGCCGGAGGTGACTCTTGACCTCATCCGAACCCGCAAGACTGACTCATCGAACCCTTAGGGTTAGATGAAACCCCGGTTAAAAACCCCTATTCTGGATAATATTCAATATTTTTTGTTATATTTGTTTTATTTTAGGATATTTAAGACTTTCAGTAACTTCCAAGAAAATCATATTAAAAGAATAGAGCTGTGAAGACTTAAGCACCCTGCAGGAGTATCTATCATTGTTACAAGGAGAAACATATAAGTAGGTACTTGAAATCATAGAAATTTGCACCGGAAACCAAATATTAACCAATATGCCTTCCTTTCTATTCAATTTCGCGTTTACTAGGACTCTACTAGGTTCTATTCTCTGGTACTATTCTATAATGATTGTCAGATAATTTCGGAAAATATTGGCAAATCCTGAATGTTTACATCACTATTGAAATATTGGAAATATTAAATCTAAATAAAACAGGACTTATACGTAAAAAGGACACAAAGCCACACTAGAATGTAAAAGAGTCAATTATATATGGATTTGTAGAGGAGAGAAAAGATATTTGCAAATTTCACAACTTTAGCCAATTAAAAATGTTCTAAACCGACTTATATACAAGGAGATTTTTTGACTAAAGATCTTACTAAAATTTACCAACGTTGTTAATATTCTAATTTAATTTTTGGAGGTAAGTTTAAATTTTTAAGAAGTCGAAATAAGTTTTGGATTTCAAGCTAATTTCAGCACCGAATTCTTGAAAATTTTTGAGTTTCTGATTTCCCAGTGTTTTACTTGTAACAACTAGAAAATATTTATCCAATCTAGAAAATTATGTATTACTAGCTGCTTCCCGTGATTATAATACCTCATGGTATATATTTTTTTTTAATTTTCTGTTTCAGATCCTTGTCTGGCAAGTTGTGCTTATTTCGAACATATATAGAGAAAACATCTAAAGAGAACATAAGTCCTTATATAGTTGTACTCTAATTCTCTGGAATATTTTGATGAATTAAACAATACCTACATTATCTACTTTAAGGGCCGCTATTTTTACTCATAGATAAGTAGATCGTATCCTTAAGATATTTAAGCTATTTAATAAGCAAAATTTTATCAGTTAAATAAATTCCACGCATATCACTTAGGTGAAAATATGCCGTGTTTTCTCTCACCTCCGGATACAATTTTATCTTCAAGATAAACACCAATATCTAGATGTGAAATTATCAGTCGTAAGTTTAAAAACTGTTATAAATTATTCAAAATATCTGGATGTAAATGTATTTTACAATTTTAGGTATTCCTGAAAAATTTACTATATGAAAACCTAAATCTTAGAATTTATCTACCTATTTTATTTCGGAAGATTTGAAAACGAGAATCTTTTTGGTTTCCGGTTTCCAAAGGCAATAGTCAAGTCCAGATAATATTAACAGAAGTTAATGAATTTCAATTATACGTGCTACGTGCAAATAAACGCATTGAATAATTTTAATGCCTCCCAATACCAAAAATAGCCGAAGAATTGCTTCTCATAAATAGATTGTTATTTCAATATCTTTCAATTCAAAGGGCTTATAATACGTATGAAACACGTGCTTACTGACTTAATTACTGAATGATTCGTAAAGGAGCCACCTGTTAGTGTTGCCGGAATAGTCTTTGTTCATATTATATCTCTTCGGTTGACTGATTTAGCCTCGCATCCAACTACCAGACGCCTAGGCCACACCTAATGCATACAGACCAACAAACAATAGTTCTCTTTAAACTTTAAATATTCGGATTGTAGTCCCAAATCTATGTTTGTACTTTAAATTCCTGAATATCTCGAAGAATAATACAGGTGTACCTGTCATTAACAATCACATCTTTATGATTTTCCCCCCTTTTGGGATCCAATTTTGATCACTAACCCTTCAGTAAAATACTATATAGAATATGAAATCAAATTTGGTCTAAAATTAAATCAAAGAGATGTTAGCCTTTTAAAATTTATCTTATGCTAAACTGGAGTTTTTGTTTTTTCGAATAAAATAAAACTTAAATTATCTATTAAAAATCTGTTGGAACTATGGATATCTACCCAAAACTAGTGATATAAAAATGATTTAAACTTCTCGATTTTTATCCTGGAATGTCCAGATTAGGGATTGCAATACCGGACCAGAATTTCAATACTGGTATTCAGTATACTAATTTCACTCATTAGGGCGACATATATAGAAAAACGTATACTATTTTGCTATGTTGGCGATCCTTAAACATATAGTGAAAATACCGAAAAAACGGTATACAAACTTGAGATATCGGTATTTGAAAATTTTACAAATGACTCAGAATACCGGTATTCGGTATCGCAGTATTGCAATCTCTAGTCCAGATGTAAAAAAAAATAATTATAAGGAAGCAAAAAGGAAAAAAGTTTAAATTTTTCAAGTAGGATCATCGAATTTTATCTTAGTTTTAGCCCTAAACCCTTAACTTTAATCCTATTCTTAATTCGAGAATCCCATTTATAAACGTCTTAAGAAACAAGTTGGCTCCCTTAAGACTGCAGAACCAGCAGCAAAGATAGACCCGGAGGGTCTAATCCTCCACCCCCAAACTGGGTTTAAGTTGACTAATGACAATTCTTCCACTCAATTTCATTAACAAATTTAACACAAACCGCAAATCCATTCAAGGAGAATTAGTCTATAGAAGATTAAAAAAGAGCCCATACTGTTAGACCTCAACTATGACCCCCCCCCCCTTGCTTTGCAGGGTAAATTCGTCCTTGACTTACTGTATTCTAGTTACTGCTCTGTCCTTAATTACCGATCAATTCATTTACCAAACTGATCAATTTTCTGATTAGTTTTATTCGATTTTTCAATTCCCGTATAGTACTAAAAATTTAATAAAAAATATTAATGCTCGCACGTTAAATAGATCTGTTTACGATCGGTTTTTACTACGTTTTAAATAAACTAATTTAGTAAGAAGAAAATACCTGGCGATTGTCATTATTCGGTGATAAGAAAAGTAATTAGAGTAAAACAGTGAAAGATTACGCAAATTTCATTTTATGACTGTTGAGATTGAAAAATGCACATGTGACTTATTTACTTACATTTTCAATTAAATGCTTCTTTATATTTAATCAATGTAATAAGAATAGCAATCTGCATGTACAGAGAAATTCGGTTTTAATGATCTTGGAAGAAAATTACGTGCTAGAATTTGTCCGCACCCTCGAGCCAAAATGGCGGAAAAACTACAGGTTTTCCGACGGTTTCGGTAAATAGTCTTTTTTCATCGCATTACTTTAATTATAAGGAATAATATATGTTAGGTGTTCTGATACCATCCCATTTATCAGCTATTAATTACATAATTAAATTTACGATTCCACTTAATTCAGGTAATAAATCTAATGCTTATTGATTTCTTCATTTCACTTCTCTTTTTTCATTTTCCCAATTTCATCTTTGCATAAGTACTTAATTGATTTATCGGAGACAAATATTAAAAACTTACTGATTTCGGCATTGTGAATTACTCCAAGTACTGTTGGTAAATTCCTAAAACATAAGAAAAGAAATATTAAATAAAATTGACATTTATTGATGCAGTAAATATTAAAATTGTTATAAATAATAAATGCAATTAAATGCATCTACTTATTATAGTTTCTCAACGTTAATATTGCAAAAACGCGAAGATGAAAAGAATAAATATCCAATGTAACAGATTTCAGGGAAAGTAAACTTCATTCTATCATTATAGTTTTTACGTAAGAATTATATAAAACAATTAAGTCAGGGATTAAAAACGATTAAACATGATTGAATTAATCGAACCTCATAATAATGTAAGCTCGTTTCCTATCGTTAATTATTACACTATGATTATTTTCAACCCTTAAACTGAGGTTGGTTATGGCATTGGGAATAATAGAACAACATCCGCTTGGATAGTAATCCCAAAAAACAATTGGATTCCCTCAACCAAATAATTTAGGGAGTTCTTCACACTTGACCTCATATTACAAACGATAAGGTAACTATTACGAATAAAGGGTATTGTGATTCCAATTGTATTTTATCTTGAATAAAAAAGAGGTACATGGCACAGGAAGTAATGCATCGAGATCCCTTATGTAAATTAAAGGGGATATTGCATTCGATCATATAATGTACTATTGTAGTGAAACTACTTTAGTAACATGGATATAAGAATAGTAAGCCAATTAAATTCTCCATAATAACAAAATTAAGATGTATATTTCTATTGTTTTCATTGTCTTTTCTATGAGTTAAATAGTACGGATCTATGACAAAACAGAACACGTCAAGTTTAGGCCAATAAAGTTTAATTTCTCTTCCGTTTTTTGCCGATTTGTATATAACAAATGAATTTTCACAAATAATTAACACGATTGTATCACTGATTCATCTTTGGTAATCCACATGATTTCTTAGTATTTTATATAAAGTAAACTTTAACTATCTAATATTCTACGACTTTAAACCACATAAAACAAATTTCTTTTATTTCAAAACCTCGAAAACCCAAAGAAAATAGGATACAACTGTAACAAAAAAAAAAAAAACACCGACTTTTACTTGGACTACTTTCTGTAATATAGAGAAATTTCGCTTAATCGAATTACAAGGGGAATATAATTAAAATTAGAAAATTTTCGAGTAGAAATAATCCGAAGTTACCAACTGATGATGATTGCTTGGCAATCGAAATACGAATCTAGGATAGTACGTCATAGATACATTTGGTTTGAACTTTTGTTCAAATTCATGTTAATTTGAATTCATTAACGCCTTAAACAGTTATAAGATTAAAATTCCAACCTGTGAAGAAATCGCAACTTTCTCGTTTCGCCCTCTTTTACAACAAAATATTTTTTTAATGATCAGCCCTTATTTTGTGTAAAATATTTATATCCAATTGTAAAACTTAAAAAGTGCGAAGCACCAATTTAAATAGTGTTTTATTGCCCTGAATGATATCATATTATCGTTCCCGACATATCAGAGAATTTTATTGCTCCACATAAGACCCAAGTTAAGAACATTTCGTTTATTTTTCATGAGTCATTTATTATAAGGTAAATAAACCTCAAAAGTACACAATCTATTATTATCTAATTTAAACTCCATTACGATTTTCAACCCTTCAAATCTGCAATAAAGCGTAAACCTGATTTTTGAATAAGCTGTTCAACCCTACGTCGTCTTTAAATCAATTAGTGCTACCGTTATTGTAGATGTATACAAATGTAACAAATAATGATTTTGAATTTAGCATATGAATGCAAATCCAATTATTTCTACTTCCTAATTATTCACTTGAAAACTAATTTGTTATTAATGGTTTTTTCTATAACGAACATAATATGAGTGTTTAGTAGTCCTATTTGTCAACCCTTAAACTTGTGATTGGGTACTTAATAATTAAAAGGATTTTTTTTTGTATTATGGAAATTGCAACACAGAAATCTTCCGTCGTTTGCCATTATAAACATTTTTGTATAGAAACTAATGATTAGAATCGAAGATTAGATAATTCTCGGATAATTGTGAGTTTCGATGAATGGAATTTGTAAAAATTGCCTAAAAAGTATAAAAAAGTTGTTAATTGCGGTACATTTGTTATATTGAACTTTAGAGTATCGTAAAAATAAAACAATTTAAGTGGGTCGACCAAAAGCAAACAGTTGGAAAACTCTGATTTGCTGCACTGGTTTGCAAATGTGCAAATATTTGCATTTTGCACTGAAATATGACTAAAATAGAATTTTTGATCCGTGGACCAATTTAACCGGTACGAATCCCAATTCCGCACCTGATTCCTGTATCAATGAAACTGTGACCTTAAACTTAGCGATAATTGGCGGACAAGACTTTTGAATCAAATTTCAAATATTAATCGAACTTTAAATGATTTGATATAAATGTATTTAATTCCATTTGTATGAGATAATCATATGTATGAGTACCTACATATATACGGACCACATACTCGTTGTATATTAGTATATGTGTATACACATTTTTATATATGACCATCTAAATATATACTATGTATTTATTATGAAAATTTACTTACGATAAATATATAACAATTACAAACTATTGTTGTTGATAAAAAAGTATGAAAAATAGCGGCTCGAATGAACTACATAAGAATTATAAGTAAAATAAAGATTAAGGTTTTATGGATCGGAGAAGGCGCAGACCAGCACACCCAAGACGACGTTACGTTAGCTCAAAACCCGGCCACAACTCGTTTTGATAGCGTGACAACTCACAACCGATTTCTCCGACTCACATCGTTGCCAACTTAAAACCCATACTTTTAAACCAATAATTTCCCTACATGGTTTTCTAGTTGAGCATGCGCATATGATAGCCGTGCCCGATTCATTCATAAGATTCATAATACTATATATTGCATACTGTTTTTCCAACTTAATTAGTCTTTTTCCTGGAAGGATTAGAAAAAGATCCGCTAGGGGCAGCACCGTGGGAGATACATGTGTTTTGAATACTCTATTGACAACAACGTTAAACATCTAAAATTATTATGGAATTAACGGAAGATGATGTACTTGGGGCGAAATTAAAATTTGCAAAAGTGCAAGATTATCTTGTCCGGGACTTAAAACGATGGCTTGCATGTCGTAGCTTACCCGTGTCTGGTAATAAAAATGTCCTAGTTGAAAGGTTAGTTGGTTTGTAAATGCCATTGTGTTGCATAAATTTTTATAATTTTAAATAAATTTTGTTGTTTTTTTTCTTCATCTATTTAAATAGAATTGAAAAATGCATTGCAAATGGTAATGGTAAAAAAAAATTCATTGGAATTGATGGTGGTAAATGTTTAGCGGATAAACAACAACGCATGAAATTACTTAATCCAACTCTACCAAATTCAACATCCTGCACTTTTCCTACTACAAACTGGGCAAATTTTCCATCCCAAGCTATCCCCCGTTCTTTTTGCTGTGGTATTATGTATAATTATATCACTACCGATCCTATTGATACTTTAGATTTTAATGCAACTTTATTAGACGATGATGAACAGCTTCCAAATTGTGGAAACTCGAAAGCACTTCAAAGAGGAAGACAATATTGTCTGAGTGATTTTGTGTTAAGTCTGGAAGATAATGCTAATGATTTGGTATATTACCTAAGAGCAGATGTACAATCTTCTTTCCGAGTCACTGTGAAGTATAAAATAAGTATAGCTTTGGATAAGAATAGTAGCAAAAGTATAGATACTCAGTGTCAGTGTCCAGCATCTTCTTCAAAGAACTGTTCTCATATGGTTGCTTTACTTTACAAACTTGAGGATTATACTGTACGTTACGGTTATGATGCACTCACATGCACATCAAAGTTAAAAGAATGGAATAAAGGCAAAAAATTAGGCCATAATCCAGACAATATTTTAACTGTTAGCTATCCTACCAAACGAAAACACCTGAAGAAATCGATAACTAGTTTTATTCCGAAAAAAAGTAAATATTTAAATGATAACCATGATAAAAATCAGCTAACGTCTAGATTTGTTAAGTAGGCATGATAATTTTTATTTTTTAACTTTTTTACCACAATATTTATTATTCTAGTAATAAAACTTACGTTTAACATTGTTGTCAATAGAGAATTCAAAACATATGTACCCCCTCACGGTGCTGCTCCTAGCGATTCTTTTTCTAATCTTCCCAGGAAAAAGACTAATACCATGGGGGTGTCACTCATATGGCAGACTTGGTTCCCAAAAAAACATAATTTCGCTTGACGTCGATAGATGGCGAATGGGGGCGAATGTGGAGCTGTAGTTCTACTTGCTGGCGGTACGAGGCGCTATAGTGAAGTGAAATTTGCTTGATGTACGTTTATTGGTTAATTTCAAATTTGAGCTCGCACCCCTCATTGTCAGTAGAAATTGCCGAAATCGGCTTACGAAGTATTAATTGGCTGTGTCGCCATGTTTTTGTATTTTAGTTAACAAAAGTGAACCTCGTGTTTCTTATCTTGCGTCAATTTTATATGTGCTACGTCAATAGATTATCAACAGATCATCTGTTTAACTTACTAATAGAATTAAAAAGGTATGTATTTATAATTTACTGGCCAATATCCACCCTTTATGGGTTGCATTATAATATGTCAACATATAACCTTTAAATTGTAACTGCTCTCTAATATGGGAATCAATTCATATTTTCCTAATTAAACAAAAATGTAGCCCTGCAACTTTAATTTTAACTTGTCGGCATCAAAGGGCATCAATATTAATTTAGAACTAAGTAACGATACATAATTGTTGACATATTATTTAACATTTTTGAATTACACATTTTTACAATATTACTTTTTTTTCATGTGAAGTAAATTTATTCGAGCAACTATTCGACAACATTTCTAAGCAGTCATAATTTATGGCGACTGTAAGAGAGAACTTCCAGAATTCATCCAAGATGTGGACATGGGCGCATTTTTATAATATATCCTTTAGCATGTTTTTATAATTTTGTAACTAGAAATCATATCATCTTATTTCTTGGTTATTTACATTTTATAATTTCAAATAGTGTTATATTCTTGTTCTGTATTTTAATATTGAAAATAAAAAAATAAATTTTAAAAGTTTCATTATTTTATGGGGGTAACATTTTTCAGAAATAAAATAAATAAAAATTTGAAAATTGCGCGCAAAGTATTTAAAATAAGGTCTCGTAGTTATCGGCACTAGCATCACATCTCCTACACTAGCGCCGACAGTATTCGGCAAGTAGAACTGAGCATTTTTAGGAACAAAAAATTAACATTGAGTGACCCTCCCATGACTAATACTGTTGAAAAAAGAACTTGTGATTTCAATTAATTACCAATAAATTATTGTTTACTTAACTATGAGAGTACCTTCATTTTTTTAGGGAAATAATTATCAACTTTTTATTAAGTAGTTGCTACTTTTTACATAAAAAAATTACAATTTTCCTTTAGGAAAATGCTATGAAAATATAAGCAGTTATCATTTTAATGCAACTTAGTGTATCATAGTAAATTACAACGGAAAATCGTCCAATTATCGAGAGCTGTCTCACAATATAGGAAGTTCATTAATAATCAATAGTATACAGATCAAGACCTCCAGAACGAAGCACGATATATCATAAAAAGAAGCTACAATAGTACACGAAAATATTAACAAAATTAAATCTTCATTCCATCAAGATCAATTGAATATAAAAGCAAAACTACACAAAAATAACGCTTATATCACAAAAGCCGATAAAGGAAAGATCATCGTGATCATTAACAAAGATGAATATACAAACAAAACAGAACAGTTCATTAAAGAAAATAATATAATTCACATGAAAGAAGATCCAACTCCGAACTTCACCAAAACTTTATACAAGATCATAAATAAAAGCGACTATCTTTTTCAAAAAGAATCCCCAAGCCAATAAAACCTCAAGCTCCAGTACTTCATGGTTTACCCCAAATCCACAAAATAAATATGCCAATACGACCAGTAGTGGATTGCAAACTTGCACCTAGATATTGGTTAGCTAAAAAATTAGTACAAACCATCAAAGCAGGCATCATATTGAAAGAAATTTATTCATTAAAAAACCACATATGAATTTATGAATAATACTAAGAACCTAAAACTACCACAGAACATCAAAATGGCATCACTTGGCATTGTCAACTTATACACAAATGTCCCTGTGGAAGAAACAATCAAAATTATGGAATATAATCTAATAATATCCAAAATATATAATTATACGGTAATCAACGACATAATGAACTTACTAACCAAAATCTTAAAAAAACAAGGTAAAAAACTCTTGAAACGCGTCGTAATAAAGAAGAAATTGAGTCTCATAAGACATATATTATTATCCATTAATTTATCGGAAATAAATAAAATACTTATGAATGTTAAAAGTATATCTCCCTTTTCCACACTTAAAACTCCTAATTCTAGTATTTGAGTACTTCTTTTATGAAATCTTCTACGCTACGTCCTAGAAGGACTATCACCTCCAGTTGTTTCTAGTTCGAATTGGTCAAACTTCAGGCGACAAGGTTTCTATATGTCGGAGAATGTGTGTCAGGAACCATTCGTGTATCAACACCTTTTCCCATTGTATCCATTATCCCTTTTCTTTTAAAATGATGACGATTAAAGTTCAATAATGCATCCACGGTCGGGTCTCAACAATTACTTTTCTTTTTTAAGGCTCAAACAGAACTGTCCCGTCCGTATATCACACCGTACAGAGTTTCTATCCTCGATCCTTAGGTCAAAAACATTTTCTTAAATTAACCAATCAAATCACCCAAAAAACACCTCTTGACCTATACTCTTCATTCCCGACCGTGGCCACATTTAAGCAGCCAGAGGCCAAGGTTTATAAATTACACAGGTTGCCCCATTAGAAAAAAAAAATGACGTCATACGAAGAATTTTGAAATTTGAATCAGCTTGAAGATATGTATGAATTTCTTCTGGATTAGTCACGTAGCGAATGAGGCCACCTGTGTATTTTATAAACCTTGACCAGAGGCCACTATGAACCCAAATCTTGCCATCATAAAATTCAAACACAATCGGCTCAAGTAATAAACAACAATTTCAAAGTTTCACAAAGTTCTATTATTTAGATTTTAGACATGAAACATATTGTAACAGAAAAGGACGAAGACTGTTTCTCTCTTTGTGCCACGCCGGCACGCGATTGGTTGAGTAACTTCTATCTCTCTCTCTCCTCCCCCCAACGTAGAATGTTCTCGAATATTAGCGAACCTTGGAGATCATTCTGGAATATTGGAATATATATACGTTCTATTATTTAGACATGAAACATATAATAAAAGTCGGTGACAATTATTGCAGACCCGCCAGGTCTTTGAGTGTCATCTCCGACATATACATTGTCCAGGTCCTATAATAGGACGGATACGACCTAGAGCTGACGATTCTACTAGGATACAAAAGGCCGTTTTCTACCTCTCGTTTTCTCACCGTATTTTCGGAATTAATTTAGCATTTGTCTTCATAGTATTTCCTCCATTTCCTCTGATAACAAATTAACAAACCTACCAACATTTGGAGGTCTTTCCTTCCTAGGTTTAGAAACACCCCTAGTATACAAAAATCTATTGTTAATTTTTATTATTGTAAAGTTTCAGATCCTCGATGATGATAAATTGGTAAAGTTTTGATTTTATTATTTTAAAGTTTTGATTTATTTTGATTAATAAATTAATAAGTTTAGTTAATTTTTATTTTTGTTTCTTATCTCACAAGTTCACCTACAAGTGGATGTCTTTGTTTGGTCTTTTTTTTGTTAGGGTCTTCTGATCGAAGTCTTCCATTTCTCTCTTCGGAAAATCAACAATTTTTATTTTTCTATTTTTATTTCTTTCGAGTACAACAAATCAAAATTCTCGTTATTTTCTGATGATGCAATTTGCATTCATCGTTTAGTAATGCAATACGTTAGTTAGCTCTGAATTTTCGAAGCAAATATTTGTAGAGTATAAAAAGATCTTTCAAGCATCATATTTTTTTTTTCTTGAGGTTGAATTTTTCTATAGACGATAGACTACAAATCCCAGATACTTATATATAACTTCTTGGAGATGACACTATCTGAAGTAATGTGAAATTTATAAAATTATCAGGATTTTGATGTAACAATATCTACTATATAAAAAACATGACGATTATGACATGTGCCTACTAGAAGTTACACATATTGTTGCTAATTAAATTGACATAGTCATAAAGACTGAAAAATTGAGTAGGTAATACATTTCTTTATATAAAATTATTTTTACTTTATAACGTTTCAATGATATTGGTATTTCTTTTCATGAGAATTGTATTACTATGGGCGAAGTTGTGAACTATGTTCAACAATACCTTAAGTTCATTTTCCATATTTTTCTGATCATTAAGACGTTATTTTTTAGTAACAGGTCGACCAAAAGTTTTTACTAACAAAAAATTTTTATGTTTTTATAGTATCATCGAAGTTTGAAACTTCTTCAAATCGTTGGTCCCCTATTTTTGTGAAATAAGGACCCAGGAAACTTAATTAGCTTAAAGCTCCGAACCTCGCCCTAATCAAAATTAGAAATCCTATAGGAATTTATCTTATTTTTGCTCAAAATACTTCCAAATTTTTCTGTAATAAATAGTAATGCAGCTTTTGGTTGTCAAATATATAATTCATCCTAATTGATCCTAATAGACATCAAATGATGAGATGTATAATAACGAAAAGGATATTTCTAAAGCTATATACATAAAGAAGTATTTTTAAATTTTATGCAGTAAAGGACTTAAATGTTAAACCTTGAACTTATTTATAAAGTAAGATTGAAAATTATATCTTAATGAATTCAAAAAAGTCCAAAAGTCAATTTTTGAATTTTGATTAGAACCTCATCCATTATATCCATTACACATTCAAAAACGATTTGAACCATTCTCATTTACTAACTAAACAAACATTGTACAATTTTTCATTGTCAGTACCTTTTTTTAGTTAAAAATTAGTAAATGGCAATAACTTTTGATTTATTATACAATCACAACAATCTCAAATTATAAAATAAAACTTTAAATTTTCATAATTGAAAATCTTCGCGCACTCTCATTACCATTGCCGCATGCGTAAATGTTGAAAACGCGACCAGATATGACGCTAAAAACTTTTAAAATTAAAGCGCGATATTATTAACTTTTTTCAATTGATTTCATTAATATTTTAATGAAGTCACAGGACATATCTTTTATATTTTTCAAAAGTCAAAAAATATGTTTATATAGAAAAGAATTATATAAATATTTTTTACGTTTTCATATGAGTATTGGGAAATATCATTGAGTTACATAAAACCACTCCTATTTCTTTCATGTTTTGAATGTTAGCTTTTTAACTTAGAAGGTTTATTAAAGTATAGTTGTATTCCTTATTTATTTTTTTGGTTTTTAATAAAAATGTAAAAGATTTTATCAGACTTTAAATCTTTTAAAGGCGGGATAGCTTAATAATTTTAGGTAGTAAAGAGAGCAATGCAAAGTTATTGAAACTTATTGTAAGTAAATATAAACTGAGGGAATGTTTATTTTTTATCAAGTAGAATGAAAGTTAATGAAGCAGATTGTTTTGTTTGAAAATGTTTGTAAAATAAGAAATAAAACTTTTAATTTGATTTTTTTCTAAATCTTATAATTGTCCATCAGAGTCCAACAGAAATCGGTACGTGCGCAGTTCGGTGCCTCAGTCCATTTCCCGTTGGAAGGGCAATTGACATATTATTATTTTCTTATATTGAGTTTATCAAAAGTGAATTAACATGAATTAATCGTTTACGTTTAGTTTTGTGTATAATTTAGTGTGTGATTCTTTCAAATTCTACGATTACTTTTCCAATAGTTCAACATTTATTTTAATGAAGATTAAAAACCGCCCTCTTGCTATATTATGCTGTAGCTTCGTCGTATTGACATAATGGCGCTGATTCAAGTGACTCTCCAGAGGAAATTTACGTTTTCCTAAATGTTCAATAAGTTCATTTCGTATGATTTTCTTTATGTACAATAAGGTGATTATGTGCACAAAAGAACATTTTACTTAGTTTTCGTTAGCCCATTTTGCCATTTTCAGTCATTTGGGAAGTGTAATGGCAACTCACTGAAGATGGTAAAATGTTGATGATGTTGATGGCTTTTGTAAAAAGTTTAAGTTTACTTCAAACGAACTGCTTATTTGTGATGTTTAGTTTTATTCGAATAAAAAAACGATATATCAAACCAATACCTATATGAGTATAGAATATTAGATTTTTATATGTATAATAAATGAATTATAATGGATGACGAAACGTCCGGTGTTGATATTGACGAGGATGTCGACATGGATGAAGGCGAAACATCGGAAATCGAAGACGAAGACGATGATTTGCTCGAAGATTTGGAAACGTCGCCGTTTCCACAAGCTATATCACCCGATTGGAGTCAGCTATATAACTTCAATACGATCGGTACGGGAAAACCGCTTGATATACGTAGGGGGCGAGGGCGTCCACGGAAAGAACGCACGGCCAGCCGCGGCAGCAAAAGTTCTTTCGGTGTTAAAATAAAACGAGGCAAAACATCAATGGCAGCAGCCCGCGGTGCTGTTAGAAGATCTGATTCGGTTGATACATCTTCAGTGCCTCAATCGCCCAATGGCGAAGGGTGTATTCTCGACCCGGAAACCGGGGCGATAATTCCCACAAATGATAAAGATAAGCCTATGATAGCACCTGAAGAACCGCCATATTTTCCAGAACAATGGTAAATCTTGTAAAACTTGTTAAAAATTCTTTAATCTAATTATGTCTTTTTCAGGCCAGGTAAAGTTTGTGCCTTTTGTAATTTGGGTGAGCGCAGTCAACTTGGACAAGGAGAATTATTGCGATTGTCATGTCCCGAAGGATATACACCGCAAAGAGAATCGAGTTTCACTAGTCCTCCACCGGAACCGAACTTCGAAAATGAACGTGAGCCTGGTGGAGGCGATAAGAGTCCTCGAGGTGCTGTTACTTGTCGACGCCAGAAAAATCTTAACAAGTGTCGAAATCCTTCGCTCACTAACATTGAATACGTAGACGAGTTAACAATAATTGGTTATCAAGACGAACCAGAGATTGGAACTTTGTTTGATGGAAACGAATTTTACGTACACAATCTTTGTGCAGCCTGGTCGACGACCGTAACTCGTGATGACGATGGCAATTTGCAAAATGTCGGCCCAGTCGTTGTACAAAGTTCGGTACGAAAATGTTCATCGTGCAATCATTATGGCGCCAGTATTCCGTGTCATGTTGGTTCGTGTAATCGATTCTTTCATTTTCCTTGTGCGGCAGCATCTGGAGCATTCCAGGATGTAAAGCGGCATTTGTTGTTTTGCAATCTACATCACGGTCAAGTACCTTTGATGGCATCAGAAGATGTGGCGTGTATGACATGCTACGCTTTGGGGGATGTCGCCAATTTGGTAATGTGTTCATCATGTGGTCAGCACCATCATGGTACGTGCGTCGGTTTGGCTCAATTGCCAGGTGTAAGAGCTGGTTGGCAATGTCGGGAGTGTAGATCATGCCAAATTTGTCGCCAAGCTGGAGAAGATTCTAAGATGATGATTTGTGAACTATGTGATAAAGTCTACCATCCATCGTGCCTACGCCCCATGGTCACCACAATACCAAAATATGGATGGAAGTGCAAAGTAAGACCATTATTGAAATAATATTCGTACGCTTGTCGCTATTTTCTTAAAAAGAAAAAAAAAAACAAATTTATCGACAAATGTTTTATGAATTAAAATTTGTCTCAGATTAATTATCTGAAGTTAATTTTATATATAATAGAACATCATGATTAATTACAATAAAAGATTAATCACATCGAGTTTGAGAAATAAAGTAATCCATTATTCACAATTAAAAGAAAATTGAAGTGTTGGAGAAACCGTGAATTTCACTGAATAAAATAACGGAGTTGTTTTCCACAATAATTTTATTATGCAATTTGCTTATACTACATTGCCCCTCAATTTTCAAGGAATACTTATTCCTTCAAGTAAAACCTTTACATAATATCGCTCCGTTTATATTTGTTATTTTTTATTAAATAGATTATTTATTCCTTTCTATCATCTTTCCTTGGAAAATGTTAATATATCAACCTCCTTAAACTCAACGTTAACAAGTTTTATTAATAATTATTAAAAAAATATCGGTTTTCTTGAATTTGTTTCGAATTTAATTTTTTCCACACAAGACAATTTTTTTTTTTTAATGCTTTTTACGTAATCCCATATCAATATAATTTATAATAATATTATCTATGTGTTTAAAGTGTTGCCGTGTTTGTACGGATTGCGGTTCGAGAACACCTGGAGCAGGGCAATCTTCTAGATGGCATGCACATTATACTGTCTGTGATTCTTGCTACCAACAGCGAAACAAAGGTTACTCTTGTCCTCTTTGCCATCGAGCTTATCGAGCTGCAGCTTACCGAGAAATGGTTAAGTGCAGTTTTTGTAATAAGTATGTATAAACTGAATTAATTATTATACTTCCTAAAGTTTAGAATAACCAACACTACCTATGATAATCCCTATAAAGTTCATATCTACCAGGTCAACTTTGGCTAATAAAAGTTTGTAATTGTCTTACATCTAAATTTGCGTTTTTAAGGTTTGTACATGGAACATGTGATCCCGACGCAGACTTAGTCACATACCAAAAACGAAAGGAAGCGAACCCAGAATATGAATACGTATGTTCAGCATGTAAAACTGTCGCCTATTCTGGACGTATGTCAGCTTACATGAAACGAAAAAGCAGTAAGTTTCTTTGATCTGCGTTTTTTTTACAATTATTTACTTTTTATTTTGTCTTTAGGTTTTGATGATTCAGAATCAAATTTATCTGCGTCACAAGAGTCATTAAATTTCGCTGAAGATCCCTACGATCCAGACGCGGACGTTATGATGTACGAACGGGCCGTATCAGAAGATTTAAATTTTCGTCCCCTTGGTCTTGGCAAAGGAAAACCTTTTCTAGCCGGCGGTAAAATTGCCAAAAAGCGAATTGGTTTTCCTGTTGGCCGACCAAAGGGAATTGGAAAAACAATGCCGGGCAAATTTGGCTATCAAAAACGGAAAAGTATGGCTGAATTTGGTCGTAAACGTGGTCCAAAAGCAAAGAGTCGCGGCTATTTTGGAAATGGCGTATCATTAGAGCGTCCCAGTGCTGATGCAACATCGAAAAACGATGAAGAACCTGGAATTGAAAATCGACTCGTGCTTTGTTCTGCCAAAGATAGATTTGTATTGACACAAGATATTTGTGTAATGTGTGGGGCACTGGGAACCGACCAGGAGGGATGTTTGATTGCTTGTGCCCAATGTGGCCAATGTTACCATCCATATTGCGTGAATGTTAAAGTCACAAAAGTGATTCTTGAAAAGGGGTGGCGATGTTTGGATTGTACAGTTTGCGAAGGCTGTGGTCAAAGAAACGATGAGTCGCGGCTTACTCTATGTGACGACTGTGATATCTCGTATCATATTTACTGTATGGATCCTCCACTCGATTATGTACCTCAGGGAAATTGGAAATGTAAATGGTGTGCAATGTGTCAAAACTGTGGCTCATGTGATCCCGGTTTTAACTGCAATTGGATGAATAGCTTTACCGAATGCGGTCCATGCTATTCTTTACATACATGTTCGAGTTGTAATGATACATACTCAGATACTGACTTAATCATTCAATGTGCTCAATGCGAACGCTGGTTACACTGTGGCTGTGATTCTATTAAAACCGAAAATGAAGCAGAACGTTGTGCAGAAGAAGGATACACATGTGTCTTATGTAGACCACGGGATGAACCTCCACCACATTTACTGCCACAACCTACTGTATCCAAACCATTATCACCCAGCAAAAGTCCATCTGAAGAAAAATCGAAAGCAGTTCAATTTTTAGTCGATGGTGTATATTTAAGTGAGCCAGGAATGCAATTAATTCGCTCACTAGCACCAGAACAACAACCACAACAACGAAAAAAGCGAAGAAAAGGTCCCGTCGTTGATAAAGAAGCGGGAATCATGGCGACAATTGAATCTGTGGTTGCCGGAGGTAGTTTAGACAATTCCTTAGATGATCCAGCAAAAATTGACTTGTTGGACATAAAAGAAGAACCCACCGAAATATACAAAGAAGGCATGGTGTGGACTCCAAAAACAGATGGAGCCCCACCCGAAGGCTTTACTGTTTTCACCACCGAAAGTGGCCTTATGGTACTAAGGCGTAAGCGTCAAAGAAACTTACAAAAACTCGGAATTGGAGGCTTTTTAGTACGAAACAGGACAAACCGTCCTGCTGACAATGATGAAATCGATACTTTACCCGGACAAATTAATCCTGTTGCTCAAACAGACAGTGGCTCATTACCCCTAGGAATGTCTGATTGTGATAAACCACGCCGTAAGCCAGTACGAAGAAAAAATAAAAATAAACTAGCCGAAACATTCCCGGCTTACATTCAAGAAGCGTTTTTTGGTCGCGAATTATTAGACATATCAAAAGAAAAGGAAGTTGAGAGTAGCAGTGAAAGTGAAGAAGACCAAAAAATTAACGTAACTGACGACAAGATTATTCATCTTAATCAAGATGAAATTAAAGCTATTGAAGCAATTAAGGCGAAACAGGAGCCAGATTGTACAGTAGCTGCGGCAGATTCGACTAAAAATGATATAATTATGGGCAAATCGCCGATTAAAGAAGAAGAAGATGATGGTAGTGATACAGAAGTACTGAAAGATGTACTGGAAATTTCTGGCGATTTACTAGATACGGATCTGGTTAAATCCATCATGAGCGAAGATAATTTGAAATCAACTGATGCCTTAGAATTACCAGGTTAGTTAAAAAAATTAATTAAATTTATTTTGTATGGGATATTGAAAAGTAAACTTAAGAATTTTCGAGAGTTGGAATAAGCAAATCTGTAAACCGCATTTTTTGGACTAAGACTTGAAAATTTTAGATATGATTTTTTTTTAGATACGAATCTTCCTGATGATGCTGACCTAACGAGTACATTGACCGTAACTACAGCAGACGTATCTTCAACTCATAAAGACGAGTTGTCTGATATTTTAAATTCGTCATTTAATTTACCAAATATGGATTCAAAAGACGTTGAGGAAATATTTAAAGGGGTTCTGACGGATGAATCGCAGGAGTCACAAGATGCCAACATTGGTTATCCTTTAGGCAACGTTTATCCGACTAACTCCAATGTTCCTCAACAGCAAAATATTGCTGTTAATCAAACAGTTGTAGCACGACCACCACAAATTCCCTCAATGCCTGTTACCCCAAATCAAACAAATAGTATGAACTCTCCAATGAGCTTTCCACCACCATCGCCTTACCATTCAGAGTATAGCAAGTATGTAGCATTAAAGTTAATCCAAGTATAAAATTGCTGAAACTAACATAAATTTTTCCAAATTACAGTAGTCCTCAGTTTAGTCCAGCCTTCTCGGAACCTCCTAGTCCATGGATCGGGTCAACCGATATGCAATCAGAAGGTGTAGCAGAACCTGGTTCTGTCACCCCCGTCGTTACCAGCTCCTACAATCAACGGTCGACGGAAAAAATGAAGGCGGACGAGGCTCTTGGACGAAAAGCCACAATATCGGCTGTTCTCTACGCGAATATCAATCATCCCGAATGGAAAACGGAATATCCGGTTTGGGCAGATCGATATAAGCAAATTTTGAAAAAGTGGCGGGCATTGAGCACGGAAAAGAAAGCGCCATATTTGCAACAAGCTCGCGATAATCGGTCAGCGTTCCGTATGAAAAAAGCGCAACAGGTATGTGTGTTCTTTGTATATTTCTCTCAAAATTATATTTTCTCGGCATTTAGGAACCTTTAGTGTCTTATAGGCTCAATAAAAAAGACATATACAATTAGGACAGTTTAGATTTTCTTAAATTGGTTCAATTGAAAATAACAAATCTCTTCTTGGGAGATTTTTATTTGAGTTGAACAAATTACATGGAAACTTTTCTACTATGGTAGGTCATCAAAAATTAGGAAGAAATGAAGTTTTTATAAAATAATTGCAATAGTTAAAATAGATATTATTTGTTTTTAAAGCTGGGTGTACATTCTATCATTCTTTTAGACAACCATTGTGATTTTCATGAGTTTAAGCTTTAGATCGTATCACTGAAAGTATTGTATCGTCTAAGTTTTGGGTTTATAATGTTCATTTTGTTTTACTTTTGAAAGTCTTTGTGTTATAGTTCCTTTAAAGAGGTAACTTTTTAGGTTTGATCTATTCTAGTTTATTCCACAATTGAAACGATTTAAGGGAAGAAATGTATGAAAGTGATGAATGTTTTATGTGAAATGTGTGAAATAAATAAAAGTTTTACTAGCTTCAAACATAACAATTGTGAAATAGACTAGAGTGGGATGAGTCTATAAAATGTAAGATTCAATAATGGTTGCTAAAAAAGGAACCACTGTATGATTTAGCTTCAGTACGGATGTACCCAAGTTTAATTGTTAGCCCCTTTTGAAGATGTTATGACAATTAAAAAGTATTTCAGAAATTCAAATGAAATCAAAATTAGTTTTTAGTAAACCCTAAACAACCACAAATATTTAAAGTGGTGACCCCAACGTGAATCAAATACCTCTTACAGCATTGAATCATTCATAGTGGTTGTCTATTGCAATGGTTAGGCAATTCGTGCAGCTTTAAGGGAGTCTTTATCAAATTGTTATAATGGGGAAATATTTTTGTGACTAACCGATTGACGATGAATATAATATGTGGGGAAAGATGGGTGTGTTTGCGTTTGTGCGTTTGTTTCCATAATTTGATTGCATTAAATGCAAATCCTTTGTAACTGATTTTGAAACATGTTCACGTACATAAACCCATAGAGTAGTCCCACCAGAACACTTTAGCAATCAGCTTGTGCTTGACCCTAGCAATGAAAAGAATTGTGACTACATATTGCTATGTGTATTAGATTAGTTCTTATTAATTAAAAATCGAAATTTCTCAGAATTGTTTTACAAAAAATCATTGGTAAAAGAAATGGGTAAAAATCAACCGTTCTTCGCTCAAGATTATACAACAAACCATAAAATTTTATTTTGTTTCATTAGTTTATTTTTATCTTCAAAAATAATGAAGAAATAGGAATGATGTGAAGCAAATAATGCAAAATAGAGCAGCATTAAAAGTATGCAAGTTGTGTATTTTGAAATTAACTGTTTAAAAAAGAAACACTTGGGAGATACAGTAATCCCCCGCTTTACGGACCCTCGCTTAACGGAAATTCGATATTACGGATATGGTTAATTAAGTATCAAAATTTCGGCATACGGATGAAATATTCGCAACTACGGACAATATATCGCACCTGTCGTAGAATAGAGATACACCTGAAAAATTGTAAAAAATTTTTTTGAGTTAGCAACAGTTTTACAATGAGGAAGCCGTCTATTTTGTACGTACAAAAGAAGGGTACCCTTACATAATTCCCTCACCACGTAAGGTGTTACTAATGTTCAGTCTGTATAAGAGAACTCTATATATAGCAAGAACTTTATTAACAATTTCTCGACAAGTTCAATTTTTGAGTTGTACCTTTATTCTACAACAGGTACGATATGTATATTTTTCTCTATTTTGCTTAAATTTTTTGTGAGGAATCCCAAAAATAAAATAATAAAAAAGATTTTTAGTACATAAATACAGTTAATCATTGGTTTTGTTATGCAAGGAATCCTAAAATAATTATCAAACGTTCTTACGAATTAGTATTTGATGTTGCAGTATAGTGCAGTGTTAATTTATTTACGCTAGTGTCCGATCGAACTTTCGACCGAAAAACGACTTTCGGAATAGTTTTGGTTTCAGTTGTAGTCAAGCCGAAACTACATCCGAAACTGAATTCGTGAGATGAAAATGTTGAGAAATTATTGTTTCTCACTTATAATATTAGATTCTTCAATTATAAATACTGATAACTATCAGTTCAAGAAAATGTAATCATTAAAGCATATAAACCTCCAAAAAATTTATCAAAAAAAAAAAAGCATATTTTACTCAAAAATGTATAGGTATAGGGAATCGGAAAGCAATGTCGTTTTCTTAACAAAAAATTAAAACAACATTTTTACACAAGTTTTAATTTCGAAGCATTAAGTACCGAATTTGTATTCCTTTGGGAATTTATTTAACTATTTCAGTATAGAACTTAGAATAATAAATATTTTTAATCTTTTGTGAGTTAACTAGTCACGCTAACCAGAAAATGTCTTTAGGTACGACTTTGAAATTACTTATAAACCAATAAATGGCAATTGAATGTCGATAGGTTCAGTAACGACATTACTTTCCGATCCTCTAAATATTTATTTTAATTATAAATTTCTACACTTATTACAAAATAAAAATCAATCTGTGAAACGTTATGATGAGTATAAATTAGAAATGAAACTAATATTCGAAAACTATTTGGTGTTCGACTATTCACACCGAACAGTAAATTAGGGAAGAATGCATTATATTACTCAGAAAGGCTTTTTATTTCACCAATAGCTTTTAATTTATAAATTTATTTTACCATAGCATATTAATGCTTAAAATCTATCAGTAGTAAGTTATAATGAATGAAAACAATTTTTTCAGCGTTTGTTGATAGCAAACGATTTCGTTTTTCCTCATAAATTATAAAGTAGGTTTAAACTTTAAATCTCACTCGCTAACGGTACTAAGTGTCACCGAATATTCGGCGCTTCGGCCAAGAGACTCGCCGAATATTCGGTATTCGGCCAAATCACTATTCGTGACATCTCTAGTTTGGAAAATTTGGAACATAGTTGGACAGTTGTTAAGTTTTTGAAGTTACACTTACAAAAATCAGTTTCAATACCGTAATACAGTTTTTAAATTTCAATACAGTTTAAACTTCAAGAGCTCCTAAGTATTAGCAAATTCAACATTGAAATGAATAGTTGGTTGCCTATACTACAACAAATGTGATAGCCATAAAATGTGTCCTTAGTGCAGTAAGTGTAGTAACTAGAGTATTGGGTATCTTAGACCCAAGAATAATAATAAAACATTTTTAATTTTTGTTAAATCAAATAAAAGAAATGGTTATTCTAAATTTCCAAGTAGGCGTCTGTATTAAAGCAGTGCTTATGGCGGGAGTTACTTCAGAACAAAATTTGATTCTCTTTTCTATGAAAAACAGTAATTCTAAATACCAAGAGTATTTAGATTTTGGCATCAAAAAATGCTTCTAAAATATATGAAATTGTTTAAAAGAGTCAAGATACAACTCTTTATTGAAAAGGTTGTGGCTTTCAGATCCAAAGCCGTATTAAAAGATGGACTATGCCGCCAACGTTCGGAGCAATTACGCCCTGAAGATGTGACCCGGAGAGGTTGCAAAACGTTGGCGACGTAGTCAATCTTTTAACACGGCTTTGGATCCGAAAGCCACAACCTTTTCAACAAAGAGTTGTATCTTGAATAAGACCGGCCGTGAAAGCCTTAAATCTGTTTAAAAGAGTGTTATGTACACGGAACGATAAATCAAAGCATTAATAGAGCTTGTAAAAACTTTCTTATTTGCTAAACGGTTTAAAAGTGATTTGTTCTGTTTTGTCCTACAAGTGTTATCGATTATATGGATTACTATAGCGATTATCTTGAGCGAGAAAAATGATTTTTACCTTAGGTTGGTCTTAAATTTTGTCGATTTGAAATTAATTTAGTAAGAATAAGTCTAATGCGTATAGATATGACATATTTATTTCCCTTGTGCCCTATCGTGCCCATTTTAAGTCAGTAAAAATATCACAATCTGTATGTGTACAACAATCCAATGACCAGCAGATGACCAAGGAATCGCCTCCCGCAACTAATTCTGGAGTGGTAACAGCAGCGACGACTGCAACGCCAACAACAATTGTTCAAGCTGTACCTACCGGCGGCGTCGCTGTGATGAAATTGGCCGTTAGCGGCGTCGTATCGCCGTCTGCTGCCGTTACAACACCATCTACTTCACTTGTTGAGGTGTGCATTCGGTCGCACGGCATCACTTCTCCTTCAAAACAACAACTAACAATTGCAACCACCACAACCAGTGTCAATACTTCTGCCACACATATCGTATCCTCAACACCATCACCACACAATCCGCCTCCGCTGGTTTCATCCTCGCCATCATCACTATCACCTCCACCATCAACATCCTCATCATCATCGTCATCCTCATCATTGTCATCACTACCTTCAACATCTCCATCACTGCCTTCGAAAATTCACAATAACGTAACATATCAACAATTCACCCTGCACAATCAATATCCTTCCACAACTCATACAGGACCTGCTCCAAACGTAACTGTAAACCCCTTATATAATCCTCATTTAGTAAGCACACCTTCTTCGGGGCTTGATCCCAACTCTAACACACCACAACCACATACAATATCCAACGAAACTCAGTCCACACTTTCCAATTCTCCGGCATCCGATCAACATATCAGAGTGCTTACTCCTTCAGAAATAATGCGAACATTGCCCTCCTTAAGTCAGGAGAGTTATGATACAACTGCGGCTCAATCCACGGTGAGCTCGCTTTGTCGAATGCATTATACGTACAGTAAACTATTTGTAATTTTTTACTTTTATTTTCATTTCTTTTTATGTAGACAATTGCTGTACGTTTTTGGGCCGTGCTTTTTTTTTCAAAAAAAGTGTTTTTTTTTTAAAGTTTTGTCAGTATTTCACTCAGTTATCTTTTGATCTAAGGAAAGATTATAGTGAAAAACAAATCCTCCAATCTCAGAGTAAAATTCATAAACTTTTAAAATATTTAAACTAAACAATATCTACCTTAGATAAATGATAACTCTTTTTGTTTCAACGGATATCAGTATGTTTTTAAAAGTCTTATTTTTGGTACTCTTTTTTTTTAGAATAATAAGCCCAGATCCTACATTTTCAAGGATCTGTCTTAACTTTTTGTTTGATTATTTCTATGGATAAGATATAGCTTAGTCCCATAGATAAGTTCAGGGTATTGAGCCAAAACCCACGTATATTCCGGTGTACCGGAAAAGAATGTCGTTTTTTCAATGTACAATTAAAACACAAATTTTGTTACAACTATTGATTTTAAATCAAAAATAATCAGCCTCAATAGTATCAACGTTTTGCCACCTAGTGTGCAAATTTTTAATGCCATATTAGTAAAAATCAATTGATTAGCAAGGAAAATATCAAAAAAATACATTTTGAACATCACTTAAACTGGATTGATAAAATATTCAGAAGACTAGGATCAAAAATAATCGGTTTAAACTTTTTTAAAACAACGCAAGGATGTACTAAAAGCATTTTCAATGTTTATCTAAGTGCATTAAGACTTCATTAATGCCAAATGAGTTTTTTTAAGTTCAAATTCGAGAATTTTCATTTCTTCAACTGGTACCAACGAAATACGACAATTAATTAAACCAATAAAAAGTTAAGGGGGAAAATGGTGTCAAACATATGCCAAAAAGTCGAAGAATATCGGCCAATTACCCAAAAGTGTCCAAAAACTATTAACAGATAAAATTTTATGCTGCAAAATTGGTAATGGAAGATCCCTCTGCAGGAGAAAAGCCCTGGAAAAAACTAATTAATTAAGGGGGGAGGTAATATTGCCATACCGACTATAATTGTCCAAAGTTATTTCATCGGATTTCTATTTATTTCAATCGTTACCACATTTACTACATGGTAAAAAAATTGAAAGTTTAAGTGATATTCTTGAAAAATATCAGATCCTCGATGATAATAACCGAGGATCTGAAATTTTACAATAATATCACTTAAACTTTCAATTTTTTTACCATGTAGTAAATGTGATAAGGATTGAAATAAATAGAAATCCGATGAAATAACTTTGGACAATTAAAGTCGGTGTGGCAAGATTACCCCCCCCCTTGATTAATTAGTTTTTTCCAGGGCTTTTCTTCTGTAGAGGGGCCTTCTATTACCGTGTTGCAGCATAGAAATTTATCTGTTAACAGTTTTTAAACACTTGGGTATTTAGCCGATCGATTAAGATTAATTAGGATTATTTGACAGCTCTTCGACTTTCTGGCATACATTTGACACCATTTCCCCCTTTAACTTTTTATTGGTTAAATTTTTTGTCATATTTCGTTGGTACCAGTTGGAGAAATTAAAATTATTGAATTTGAACTTAAAAAACCTCATTTGGTATTAATGAACTCCTAATGCATTTAGATAAACATTGAAAATGTTTTCAGTAACAACTTTACGTTGCTATCCTGTGAAACTCGAAGAGCATACAATATCGAATTTATAGTCTTTCGGGTTTTTGGTTCTACCATTTCAATATATATTTCGGAATATAAAATATTTTGTAATTTTTACTAAGTTGATAAATTACTCGAATCATAAAATGTCTTTAGTACCACTTTGAAATAACTTATAGGCAGGTAAATGGTAATTGAATGACTATTGGTTTAAAAATGACATTCTTTTCCGGTACACCTAATAAAACCATCTTATTATTTATGCTTAGTTTACAGAGATGACGCTTTTGCTTATCTGAGTTTTAAGCAACGAAAATAGTGCTTTTACACAAATTAACTTCACTTAAAATGCAGAAATACTTTTAAACTAAACATATAAGATGGTTCAAAATTAAAACTTTAGTTCAATAACCTGGAGCTTTCCATGGGTCTACACTATCCCTTAATAATTTTTTTTGTTTTGGAAGTTCGATTTAGCATGAAAGAAAGTCCTTCCCAACAATTCCATTTTCATTCCTATCGATTCCACACAAACGTAGATTAATTATTATTTTTATTGAGAATCTCCGCTTTTGGTGTTTTAAATATCTTAAAAATCTTGTAATGCAGTATGAATTCTGATTTTGCATGTATCTTTGTATTATGATGTAATTGAGTGTATTAATTTCTAACACATTTTCGTCCTTACGTAGGCGTATTTTAGTAGAAATAATTTCCATTGCTTTTTAACCACTTGTAGATGACTCAATCAGTATAAGTATTGGAAGAAGTTTGATTTTTTAAACAAAGATTAATTTTTTTATTTGAAAATCAGCTTTGGATCTGTTATTCTTTTTTGAATTGAATTGATCCAATCGAATTGATTTACTGATTTGAACAATTTCATAGGATCAAGATAAACTTTCGCAACAACAAAAAAGCGTTCGAGAAGCAGAACAAGAAAGGCAATGGAAACAGTTGCAAGCCAGTAGACAGCAGCAAGCCCAGCAACAACAGCAAGTAATTCACGATCAACGACTTCAAGGTTGGTTCCTAAGATTTAAAACGTTAATACTTTATACTAACTTCATGCGTTTGTGTTAGCTATAGCTCGAGTTCAACGTCACATTACTGACGGAGCTCCAAACCAACAATTCACGAATGAACCAATAATACAAGACGGAAATGCAATTCAGCCGCAAAGAACCGCATTTCCAGCAGTTGGTATTCCAAACCAAAGAAATGTGGCATCTCATTCGCCCAATTTTTCAAGTCCTGCAATGCCGCCTCCACGTAGCGAAGTGCGTCCGTCCTCTTTAAATATTCGAACTGCACCTGCAGGAGCTGCGCCCCCGTCGCCATCACCTTTCTCACCGCCACCCAATGAAGCGACACCTACTACAGACATTGCCGATCCATATCTGCAACAGCCTTTAACTCCTCGACCGTTTATGTTATCACCGCAGCGAAATTCAGCTTTTCCTCCGCTTGCCAATGCGTCGCAGCCTCAATTTAATGCTGCGCGACCAGCGGCTCAGCAACAGCAATTTCCTGCTGTCCATAAAGCTGATGATAATCGGCAACTTCGTGATTTGTTGCAACGACAACAGTTTAAAAAGTTGGAGGATCAACTGTTGCCTGGGTCAGGACCACAACGTATTTGGCCACCACAAGGTAAACTTTCAATTGTACTTCATTTTCATTTCAAAACATCAAGTAATCTATTAGAAATAAACTGTCTAAATGGTATTACAATATCTAATATAGGTATATAAGAGTAATTCTCATGAAATATCGAAATGATTGTCCTTTCGGTTTTTAGAAAAATCTAAGCGACCTATGATGGTTTTTTTCCTTGAAAAGAACATTACTTGAGCTAATGGTGTTGGCTATACATTTTTGAGCCATATGAATATATCTATAGAATAATAAATAAATAGTACCCTGAAAATCGACTCAAACTTGAATTTAATTAAATTAGAGATACATTTTGTTTGACCGACCATTAAGTTTAACATTGATAAGTTGATGGTTGTGTCCATAATTTACATAATATTATTTATTTTCAGTTGGATAGTGGTCATGAAAGGATGTAGATCCATATACTAATTATTAATTTAGCTACTACTACTACTAAATTTAGCTACTACTAAATACTATTATATGGATCTACATCCTTTCATGTCCACTATCCTACTAAAAATAAATAATATTATTGATAAGTATTTTATTTATTTCCGGGTCACAATAAATTAATGGATATATGTCTTATTTATAATGATAATGACAGTCAAAAACTGTTGAAACACGTCGTAATAAAGAAGAAATTGAGTCATAAGACATATATTATTATCCATTAATTATTATCCATCAAACTTGAACTTAGTATGTTTACAAGCAATGTCAATATCAGAAAATTATGAAGTATTAAGTTATATTATACAAATAGACTTTATTTTAATGGATAACCTGTTTTAGTAGACAGTATATGTTGCATTTTTATTACATTTATAAGATTAAGAACAATGAAACGTGAATCACGTAATATTTTTTATAAAAATGTAGTTATGTGCATAATATTTACCTATCTTTACTTATTGTAATTTGTTGATGACTTTTGAATCGTAAGTTGGGAAGATTTGCGAAAATTTCCAAATACGAAGCACTTTCTAATAAATGTTTTGTGTATGCAACCCTTCATACATTACTTTGTTTGGGGAAGTATAAACAGTTATAACTACTAAGCCTACTAATGTAAATCTCGTAAATCATAAATGCTTATTATTATATGGGTAATTCCCATGAAATTTCAAAATTCTTTTCAAATTTTATAAAAGTCTAATTGACCTATGATGGTATTTTTTTCCCCTTGAAAAGATCAATACTTGGGCTAATTGGGTTGGTTATAAGTTTTAAACCATATGAATATCTATAGAATAATAAATAAATAATACCCTGAAAGTCATTTCCTTACTATGTCCCAAATTTGAGATTAGAACATTTTTGAACTGCTAAATCAAATTTTTCCAAAAAAATTGTTTACGAATTTGACTTATCGATTAAAATACAATAGATTTTGAAAAATCTTTTTAGTTTGGAATGAAAAGTAAAGAACAAGTTTTCAAATATATTTTTATGTGTCCCATGAAAGAAAATAATTCCCTTACACCTTTACTATCGGTTGATATATGAACGCATCTATAATCATTCATGAAGGTTCTCATCGATTTTTGATTATTGGCAATAATATCAATTATTTCACATATTTAAATCATTTTACACGTGTTAAATATCGGCCTCAAAATAAAAAATATGAAAATTATTTCAAGGTTGCATTTTCAGTCGTCATTCTCTTATATTGAAGAAAAATAGAGATATTTACTATATCTCATTAATAATTGCATAGAAAAATAGGTTATCAGAAATAATATATGATATAATGGGTTTTAGTCGAACTTGATTTTTTTAAATTCCTTTCTTTATTTAATCCTTAAATTCATTGTTTTTCCTGTTTAAAGATGAGAATATCATTCATATTGACTTTAGTGAAAATTATTACTTTAAATACAATGCGGAGATAAAAGTAATTTTGATGGTGCAGAACAACAAATAACACTTTACTGAGGAGTATTATATTTACGTAACAACAATACTATTAGGGGGAAACATTTTGGTTTCTATCAAACAATAAAATACAAGATTCAACGACGTTATGGCCTATAAAAACCATTTTCTCACTTTTAAAATTATAAATCATCCTTATAATTTTTCTTTAAGTTTATTCCGGGGACTACTGTGTTGGTAAAATCTTGTTACACAAATACTATAAAATTGCGAAAAAATTCAAATTTTTGAAAATATTTTTTATAAATTTTTTCCTATCTAATTTCATAATTTGATGAGAATCATCCACAAGCATTTTTTATCGATTTCATTTATGAATTATGGCATGTTTTCTTCCACAAATGTTATTTTAGTTAAAAATAGATATTTCGCTAACATATTTTTAAAAAAAGCCTGATAATTGCATGGAAAATCATAAATTGGATACAAGTGCGTTGAATGATTTAGAAGTGCTACTTTTTCTATGCAAGGTAGAACTTAATAAAACCTTTAATTTTGTCGCAATTTCGATCAAAATTTGGACCCAACTCCTTAGGTATATCGCAGTTTTCTCGGGAGTCATATCATTTGAAAGTTTAGAAGTTTAGGAACAAATAAAAATTGAATATGGAAACAATGAAGATACTTCTTCCGTTATAACGGCTTTTTTAAATTCTCCAGAGTGACCACAGACCTAGAAAACCTGGAATTATCATGGAGTTTAATCTTGAATTAATTCAATCTTGAAATATCTAGGAATTTTAGTTAAAGCAGAACATTCACGCTCCGACTTGCAGTTCAACTAGTCGGACTACCTAACTAGTTGAATTACCTAAATGATCCGACTAGTTCGATTAGAAATTCAACTTCCATCAACACCATTCACGGTTCGACTTTAGATCCAACTTCGAAAGTTGGACTGCAAGTCGGAGCGTAAATGGTCTGCTTAAAAACTATAGGAGTTACCCTGATGAAATGACCAGTTATATTACAAGTCTATAAATTTTTTAACCAATGGTATTTTTAGAATCTTTTCTACGAATTAATACATATGATGAATAGTTTTAAGTTCAAATTATTTCTCTATGGTCACTTTGTTCTTCTTGTAATGAATCCTTTTAACCAATAATTGTGTTCATTTTCTGAAATGGTTTATACCTATTAACAATATGTACTAAACGTAAGCCTGGATAAAGTTTATTCGGGTATCCACAAAGAGGGTACCCTATAAGTTCTTCTTTCTCATGTTCCTTTCTTTCGGTATCGGTTTTCTCTATTTATGATTTTTTAATTGATATAAAACCCGTGAATTCACGGGTCAATCTCTAGTAATCTCTAACAAGAAAGATCATTTGAGGAAGAAAACAGTTCAATTCACTACCGGACTTGATATCGCAGACTTATGCATTCAGATCTATTATAGTGAAAAAACAGTTGCGTAACAAAAAAATTATTTGCATATAAAAATCAGTAAAATGTTAATTTTTTTTAATAGCTGTTGAAAATCAAATAGATGCCCAAAATTCGCAACAATTGGATAATGTTGTATCGCAACAACAACCACAACAACCGCCACAACAAACTTTGGCGACTCCGCAAGATGCAACCTTCCGGCATCCTCTTCCACCAGCACTTGTTCGCACGAGAGCTCCTGTCTCGGTCATGGGTACACCAAATCGTCAATTTGCAGGTTCCTTGTCTCCCATTCGATCTTCACAGACGATAGATCCGAGAACAAAACTCATATTACAAGTTTGTTTTTTAATTTAACATTTAAGATTTCTTTTGTTAATTCGATTTTAATGTTTTAGCAACAGCAGAGATTTATTCAACAATCGCAGCAATCACAACAATCCCCGCAGTTGCAACAACAATTACAACAAATGCAACAACGACCACAGTTGCAGGTGCAACAACAACCACAACAGCAGCAAATGCCGAATTTGCAATTTACTTCAAATGCAATTCGACCAAATATGATTCGACCTCAATCCGAACAATTTGAACAGCAAAAGCAACAATGTTTGCAACGACAAGGTCCATACCAATCGGAAGCTGCTGTTCAACGATTGCTTGGAATACGTGTAGCGTCACAAAACCAAAAGAATATTATTTTAGAACATCGTGTTGCCGGTAATTTCGGTATTTTCGATTTCACTTTTCTTTTTCTAAACTTAATTTTTCTTCAGTTAATCAAGGAGTTTCTCATACCAAACCATCAACAGCTGAAGTTGCTGCCTGTGGTGCTGCTACAGTTACGACTAGCACTCCAGCAGTTGCTGCACCAGCTTCAACAATGCCACCTTCAGCTGGTACAAGTGGTGCAACTACCGATTCCCAAGAAATTCCTGATAGTGTAACAGCAGAACTTGAAAAACTTGAACAAGAAGGAGAAATGGGTGAAGTTGAAGAAAACGATGGTGACTTACTAGGTTTAGCTGATGATGACGACGAACTACTTGGTAAGTTTAACTAAAAATAATTAAAAAAAAACTGTATTCAAACCATTTTTTGCTAACAGCGGAAATGGGAGCTGATTTCAACATCCTTGAATATGCCGATCCGGAGCTGGAAGCCTTAACTGGTGGAGAAAAGACCAATATCCTGGATAGTTTAGACTTGGAAGAACCTGAATCTGACAAAGAAGATTCCAAAGCAAACAAGAAAGCGGCAGACGCTAAAATTGTCGGAACCAATCCGGTCGTGACGGAAATAAAACGAGAACCGGTTGGAAATCAAGCCCATCCACAAACGCAAAGTGTAATGGGCGCAAATCAAACCCAATCCTTCCCTGGAATTAAAGCGACAAATGTCGCTTTGGCGCAGCAACAACAAAACATAGCGATGCAAATACAGCAACGTTTACTAACACAAGAAAATCAACTACACCCCCAATTGGCTAAATCACAACCATTGCCATCACAGCAGCAACAATTACAAGTGCAACAACAAATGCAGCGGCAAGTCCAAAACGCTGCCGCTATGGGTCGTCCAATGCAACCGGGAACTCAACTTAGATCCCCAGATGGTGCCATTGGAATTGTGACCGAGAATAATGGAGTCAATGTTAGATATCCTAACGTTTTTCAAACTGATAGTTCATCAGCTCCTCGTTTTGTCCCTACTCACTTACAAGGTAAAAAACGATAGTAACCTAAAGTGTTCAAGATTAACATTTTTCTTTTACAGTACACCAACATCGTGTTCAAATGCGAATGGTAGTTCCACGTAAACCGTCTCAAATAGGCCAACAACCACCTGGTGTTCGGTTACCAGCACCACCTCTACCACCACCACCCTATCCTGGACCTCCACCACCATATCCAGGACAACCAGCGCAACAAGCTCAACAACAGCAACCGCAACAACAACCACAGCCTGCACCTCAACCTCAACAGGTATATTAATTTTTATTACTGCAATGTCGGCTGTCTTCTATATTCGGCTAAAAATATTTAAAATGTATTGTCACATTTTACTCGTATTTAACCGTTTTCGCATGATGTTTTTTTTTTAATTTTTCAATGTTTTTAATATATTTGAATAGAATTTGGGGTTTTGCTTTAAATAATTACTAAAATTATTGTTCAAGACAAAGTATTTCAGACCAGAATCAAATCTATATTTAAAACTTAGCCTTTGATATTTTGACTAGAGATGCCACGAATAGTGATTTGGCCGAATACCGAATATTCGGCGAGTCTCTTGGCCGAAGCGCCGAAAATTCGGCGACACTTAGTACCGTTAGCGAGTGACGTTTAAAGTTTAAACTTACTTTATAATTTATGAGGAAAAAGCGAAATCGTTTGCTATCAAAAAACGCTGAAAAATTTGTTTTCATTCATCATAACTTACCACTGATAGATTTTAAGCATTAATATGCTATGGTAAAATAAATTTATAAGTTAAAAGCTATTGGTGAAATAAAAAGCCTTTCTGAGTAATATAATGCATTTTTCCCTAATTTACTGTTCGGTGTGAATAGTCGAACACCGAATAGTTTTCGAATATTAGTTTCATTTCTAACTTTTACCCATCATAATGTATCTCAGATTGATTTTTATTTTGTAATAAGTATAGAAATTTATTATTAAAATAAATATAAAGAGGATCGGAAAGTAATGTCGTTACTGAACCTATCGACATTCAATTGCCATTTATTGGTTTATAAGTAATTTCAAAATCGTACCTAAAGACATTTTCTGATTAGGGGGACTAGTTAACTCACAAAAGATTAAAAATATTTATTATTCTAAGTTCTATACTGAAATGGTTAAATAAATTCCCAAAGGAATACAAATTCAGTACTATATGCTTCGAAATTAAAGCTTGTGTAAAAATATTGTGTTTTAATTGTATGTTAAGAAAACGACATTGCTTTCCGATTCCCTATACTTGACTAAAATATACTTTTCTTTTTGATGATTTGGTATTCGGTATTCGGCCGAATAGGGAACATTAAAAAAAGTAGCCGAATACCGAATAGTGGCCGAATATTCGTGGCATCTCTAATGTTGACCACACATAAGAGCAATGCTAATGACGTTATCCTGAGGATTTTCTATGTTCGTAAAGCAGATTTATTAGTAAAGTTTAAAAAAAACCAGAGAAATTGAAATAAAGGTAGTAAAACGTTTTATGGAAATTAGTTCATACTTTGTCTTGAAATGCGTGTAAAACATCTTCGACCATAAAATAGATTCTTCAGTTGGACTAAGGGTAATCAATTACAATTCATTGAAGAGGTTTAAGAGTTTTGCGATTTGTATTGCATCACGTAATTACTAGAACTTCTTTAATTAGATACATTGGTAGAATATACGAAGAAATTTGTTGATACTATTTTATGGTTGTTGAGCCATTTGGGTGTAAAATGTAACACGTGTTTGGTGTCGGCTGTCTGCATGTGTGTGTGTATGGTTGGTAGATGCCAGGCCGAGTCATGCCGATGATGGCCATGAATCCTTCTGTGGCGATGGGCGTTGTATCATCCGATTATTCTGCATCCTCTGGCATTGACTCGAATCAAATGCATCACCACTTTCAGCGCAGACCGTTATTGTTGCAGGTAAAATTCTTTTCACTAACTAATTGGGTTTCTTCATTTCAACTATCTATATTTTCAATTAAACTCTTTACCGTAAAACTTGGCATATTATTTTCGTCAAACAATAGTAGTTTCTGGAATTCATTGTCTTTTTTCTATGCTACATATAATTTACTTTTTCAAAGAATAACTAAAGGTTTGAAAATGGATGTCTTCATCATTTTACTAACATTGATTCAATGGTTTTAGTTCTTTTTGATTTTGAGAATAAACAAACGGTTTTAAGTATTCCTAGTCTTTTTATTAAAAGGCGAAAAACACGAAAAGGTTGCAACATATTTATACAGTTCGACTCTTGACGCCTTTACTAATTTTATCAGAGTTTAATGGTAAGGAGTTTACTAGACCAATTTTGCTATTTGTATTAGATTTTTTTGTTGTTTTAATTGTATTTTCATTAATTTTTTTGTTGGGAGAACGAAATATTAATGTCGATTGTACTTGTGTTTTGATGATGTTATGAAATCTTTTAAAAAAAAAATGATTGTATTTTCAATAATTTTTTTCTAACAGGAACAGCCGCTTTTACTAGAAGAACTTCTGGAACAAGAAAAGCGTGAACAAGAGAAGCAAATGCAAGGAGTTACTGAAACGATGCAACATTCTCAAGTTCCACCCTCGAATGCTCTTCTTTCAGATCAAGATTTCGAACGCTTACTACGTACCGATGTTCTTGGTAAATCAATCCCAACTTTAACATCGCCTCCACATGGACCTCATGCAATTCCAGGTATTTGATTTTGTTTTATCAAAAATTTTGTTATTAATATTATTATTGTTTAGCTCAAGGATTGTTGCCAGCCCAGAATATTGGAATGCGAACTCAATTTGCTAATAATAATCGTCCGATAACTCAGCAAACTGGCCAACAATGGCAACATCAACCATCGCCAGCCGTGCGAGCAACACCTGCACCAACTCCTGATACGACGACAAGCGTTCCTCCATTTAATAATACGTCATTACCAGCTCCGCCTTTACCACCGGAGCATATTGTTACGGAACAAGATAGACAACTTCAAGTACAATATGAGCAATGGTTAAACCACCAAAACCACGTTATTACTCAACAATTAAAACATTATGAAATTGAAGTACAAAAATTACGTAAAATTCGAAAGGTAGATATCACTATATACTTGAGTTTATTGTTTAAATATTTATCATATTTTTCTTTCTGTTTTAGTCTTTAAATAGTAAACAGAGGCAACTTCGTAAATCGGGCAATGAATTAACCGAACAAGATTCTTTCGAATTACAACGTGTATCGACTGAACAAGCAATATTACAAAAGCAATTGGAAGCAAGCCGAAAACAAAGTCGACAACATGGCATGCTTGTACAGGTATCTATCTGTTTAATTCGTACTTTAAACTTCCTTCATTAAGGTAGTACGAGCACCGCGGCATGAACACTTTTGTAGACCAAACATACCCCAATCAATTTTGAAAATTTAAGCTATCAAATGTAAACAGTTCATTAAATACGTAATTACAAAGATAGATCTGTTTAATATTAGTTATTATAACAGAAACAATTAAATTTATAAAATAATAATCCTCTCGTTTCACCAATAATAAGATGAGACTTAAAATCTTGAAGGAAGTTTTTAGTTTTTGGGATAAAACCTTGTTTTATTACGTATTTTCTATGTAATCGTGTATGTAATGTAAGTATTGCGTTGTTGGTTTATATGAAGGAATACCGGAACAAACAGCAAGCCAAGCAACAACTGCAACAGCCTGCTCAAGTAGCTCAACAGCGGCCACAAACTCCTGGACAACTTGGCACCGTAATTCAACCAATGTCAAGAGCATCGCCTGTACACCACGCATCTACATCTCAATCGCCATTAATGTCACCATCTCAATCCCCAATGATGGCTCCGCACAGTTCACCAATGCACAGTCCCGGTCCTATCATGATCAACTCACCTGGTTCCGGTTCTGTTGCAAGTATGCTTCAAAGTCCTGGACATCAAAACAGTGGCAATTCAATGTCACCACACAACATACAACAACGAATTGGAACTCCCCATTCCCAAATGGGTGACGATGGTGGACCTTTCAGTCCTTCGGGAAATTCTTGCCAATCACCTTCATTACCTTCACCACATCGTATGCAACAGGCAAACCAAGTGCGACCAATTGCCAGTCCTATATCTTTCACGGGAGAAGTAAAACCCGGAACACCTCAATTTATTGGCATGCAACAACAAAATCGGTTTGCCAGACCAGTCATTAGCGATAATAATATTGTCACTAGTCCGGGCCAACGGCCACGTTTGACTTTACAAAATATTGGATATCAGCAAGCGAATCGTTCGGGAAGTAGATCTCCATTAGCGAGTCCTCAACCATCAACGCCAAATGCTGCTAGTCCTCAATTAGTGATGAGTCCACAAGTGTCTTCCCCTCAAATTATTCAACGTCAAAATGTGCAGCAAATAATCGTGCAACAACAGGCTAATGAATCGCAACATGATAATAATATCGTGACACAGAGTCAACGATCGATTCAATTAGTTCAACAACGGCAGCTTATGCAACAACAACAAATTCAAAATCAAAATCAATTGCAACAGTTGCAACAACAACGACAACAACAGCAGCAACAACAACAGCAACAAATGCAGCAACAACAGCAGCTACGTCAGCAATTATTACAACAACAAAATGTAAATCAGGAACAACTTATAAATCAACAAATGACTACCCAACAAACCCATCAACAGCAAATGTTTCAAGAACAACAACGACAATTGCAACAGCAACAAATACAACAACAGCAGTTGCAGCAGCAACAATTGCAATTGCAACAGCAACAGCAATTACAACAACAACAACAACAGTTACAGCAGCAACAGATGCAACAAGTACAAATACAACAGCAGCAGCAACAATTACAGCAGCAGCAACAGTTACAACAGCAGCAACAATTACAGCAACAACAACAAATTGTTCAAAGAGCTCGAAGTCCTATGACTCAACAAGCGAAAATGACCCAACAAGGACAAATGCCCAATTCTCCACTAGCTCCTCGTAGTCCAATGATTCAACAGGGTCAAAATCAGCAAGTAATGCTTCAAATGATTAATCATGGCCAAAAATCACCATCTCATATGCCACCACGCAGTCCAATGGTCAGCGGTGGCTACAATCAACCACCCAGTTCTCCAATGCCACGAAGTCCAATGATTCATCAACAAAACATTCCGCCGAGCAGTCCGATGTTGCAACAACAACTAAATCAGCCTCCCAGTTCTCCATTGTCACAGCGAAGTCCACTTCCCCGCAGTCCAATGATAGGGGGATCACCAATGCCAATCAGACGTCCTCCTAGCACCAATAACCTGTGCAGTCCAGTTCAACCAGAACGACCTCTAAGTGTTGAAAATCCTGGCACGCCAAGAACGCCGTATACTCCTCAACAGTCTCTAGAACGACCTGATAGTCGTGGAGGAAACCCAATTGGTGGTGGAGGAGGAAATTCTCACAATCCCCTAAATCCACTTCCAATAATTCCAAATTTTGGTCGATTTGGATCATTTAAGCTTGGTTTACGCGGTGGCTCACCAATGTGGAGTTACGGAAAAGGGCCTAAACGCCTAAATTCGATAAGCGGACCCAATAAAGACAACGAAAACAAACCTGGAACTAGTGAATCTGGTCTCAAAGTCAAAAAAGAATCTCATCTAAGCAAAGTTTCAATTCTCAAGAAGAAAACTCCTCGTAAAATACTTGAATCGTCACAGGCGTTGATGGGATCAAAAGTTGAATCATTGGTTTGTGCTGAATATAACGAATTTGATGACAGCTCGTCAACACCACCATTGTCTCCTCCACCAATTGGAGGAATTAATGTTATTGAAAAGAAGACGATTAAAACAAAAATTATTGGTGGAAAACAGGCTCCTCCAGATGATTTACTAGATCAGGCAGATTGTGGCGATGTTGTCGTTTTAGATAGCAGTCCAGAAGAAAAGCATGTACATTGTAATGTTGATTATGACGATGATAACGATAATGATAAAACATACGTCGCTTCAGAAATATCACTAAGTTCTGCAGCACAAGAAGACATTGATGATATGACCGTCGTAGAAACATTAACTCAACAAGATTTATCCAACGTAATTTCAAGTCCTCTGGTAACTGGAGTTGCTGAGGAATATGTTTTGTTTTCATCTTTCGAATCGCACATTGTTGGCGATATTTCTGTTGAAAGTGATGATTCGTTGAAACAATCTCTTGATGCAAATAACTTAACAATATTGACAATGGCAGATACGCCTGCGTCGCCTGACCAAAAGGAAGTTAATGTTGATCCAACTTCTCCTGAAGTTGACGAATCCGAAACGGAACAATATATCACAGAAACTGAAACGGTTGATTCTACCAACATAGAAGAGCGCATTGCTACAACGGAGGACTTTGAAGAATTGATTGATGGAGAAAAACGCGAGGAAAGCAAAGTTCAACGGTTGGAGACAAGAGATATTCTCGAATTTGTACAAGTGCGAAAAGTTCCGGAAAGCTTTAGTTTATCGAAAGTCAATACTGGTAAAATAATACAAGCGACTACATCTGCAACAGGAGCGACGACTTTCGTTCCGGTGACGAGTACATCTCTAAATCCTGCACCTAGAGCTGCTTTGCATATAATTAAAACCAAACGTCCGGTTAATTTCACATCTACTGGCCCGACTTCTGTTAAGTTCATTTCTACAACTGCTGGAGGTGTTAACAAACTGGTTATTCCCATCGTACGACCAATGGAACCAATTAATACAACCGCAAGAATTATTCCAATTGTATCAGCCGTGGTCACCGCGAATGTTAATCCGAATTCAAATTCGGCACCAATTTCAGTGATTGCAAATCCCATTGCAAAACCTCAGTTAATTCAGGCTCAACCACGACAAACAGAAGTAGTGGTAATCTCCAAATCGTCAACTCCCCCAAGTATTATCAGTTCAATAATGAGTCTTGCTACTCAGGATACTACATTACCCTCGAAAATATTCCAAGATGAAACGGGCTCACCTGAAGAATCGGGAGTTGAAGAAAATACAGAACCAGAATCACCGACAGCTGAAAACTTTAATAATTCAGTCACAACAACATTGGCCTCGACTTTTCCGCTTACAGCTATGAATGTGAGCAAACTAGAACGGCAAGAACATGAAAAATCGGCTACTGATTACAAAAAAGAAGTACTGCAAACCTCGACCACAATTACTGTAAGAAACAGCAATGAAAATGTTGATAATTCTGAATCTAAGATAAAATCTTTGCCGGAAAGTCACATAGAACCATTGAATACTGTTGAAAAAGTAACTAGCGAAAAGATACACCGAACTGAGATGGTTAGTTTAAATCCTGAAATTCCTCCAGAAGGTCCTCTTCTTAGCGTCAATGTGAAATCTTTTCCATCATCCGAAACAATTATTGACGAAAACAGTCAAGAATTTGAGTCAAAATCTGTTGAAATCTCAATTCCATCTCCAACCCCATCTCAAGAAAAAATGTTGGACAATTTAGCTCGGCAAGCACTTGAAGTTCGTGATCGTGAAAACAAGCCTTTGTCTCACGACTACCAAACTTTCGAAGACGTGCTGGACATGATCGAAAACATTAGTAACGAAAAAATCGAACTAAAAATCGCGAGGGAATCGAAAGCGGATAATCGTTTTGGAAGTGCTGTAGAACTAAATGAACCACCTGAATTTTTACAAGTCACCCAAAGTGAATCACCTAAAGTAACTAATGTGATCCAAAGACAACAACCGAAAATCCAGTCGCATATTACAATAGACGCGACGGCCACAGCTTCTAGTTCTGTGACTACGAGTGCTCCACTGGGATCATTGACCACTTCGACTTCCTCTTTAAAACAAACTACTATGCCACAACTTTCACCCCTATCCCAACCAGCTGAATTAACTTCTAATATGGCAAATGTTACTCAAAAGTTGCGGACATTCTTTTCGTCATTGCAAGCAAATAATGCTGCACCTTCAGCAAGTAATGAAGGGCCAGACCATCGATCGTCGAACCCTCCACCATTAGTATCGGCTGTTTCGACTTCCACTGTAACTACCACTCGTATAGTTCATCAACTACATCAAACTCCAACTTCTAATTATCCCAACTATTTAAAAGCCAAACGAGTGTCTGCAATTATTTCAAACCAATCACCCATGAGTAACATTGTTAAGAATGTGGTCGTAAGTAATAGTAGTCCGAAAATAACTAGTGTGGCACCAACATTGACTAGTGAATCACTAAATCGAATGAATACTGGAGTTACAACTGCAACATCTTTAGCAATTTCTGATAAACCTTTTGTTACTGCAATTGTTACATCATCTATACAAACTTTGACTAATATCTCAACTGGCACATCCACAATAACTACCTCTGATAGTAATTTAGTAAAAACCTCAATTTCTACGATGAAACCAGTTGAAACCACCAGTTCTACAACTTCCAGCCGTGTATCAGTACCCAGTTTAAATGCGATGTTGCAATCACATCCAGCAGCAACAATTCCGCAAACAGTTCCTACGGGAACTATCACAACCGCTAGTATTCTCGCATCTCAAATAATCGATACACAAATCGGAAACTTAGCTAGTTACAAACGGCATGGATCAACCTCGGATAAATTAACAGAAAAAATTAATTCACTAACTACTGAAACATCATCTGCAACTACTTCCAGTATTTTGAGTGCAAAACTTTCAACAATTTCAACTCCTAGTTCGTCAAAGCTAACGACTACTACAAATCTTCTTCACACCCATTTAACTAAACCACCAACAATTAGTAGACGAGCTTTGTCTTTGGATGATAGCAAACTAACATCGGACTTACCGTTACATATTTCCAGTAGTACTCCGAATATCGCGACAAGCACTCCAAGTACTCTAAGCGATTCTAATATCGGAAGTAGTTCGATTGAAATGAGGAAAGACATAAAATCAGAATCTGGCGAAATTTCAAGTACTATGAATTTAATTGGTTCGTCAGTTAAGTATCCTCCATTGACTCCAACTATATCCAGAATGGATGATACACAAAACGTGTTGTTGAAACAATTGTTACAAAACACCGGATGTGCAACTAGTAGCAGTGCTAATATCAGTAATGTGTCTACTATTAGTAGCGCAAGTTCTAGTTTTAGTAGCACATCGAATTCTGCCTTAGTTAGTACTGAAAGTATATCACAAGCAATAAAAACTTCCACATCGACTAGTACTTCAACAGTTTTGTCACTAGAAGCGCAACTAGCTCGGCCAGTGCCTCCAACTCATACACCACTATTACCTCCATTGATTCAACAAAGTGAAAGTACAACAAAAACCGTAGCTGCCCGGCAAATTATGTCACGTGAAACATCTTTCGTTTCTCGTCCAGTGTTAACAACTGTTCAAATGACTGGAACAAGTACTGTAAGTACCACAAACTCTTCTCCAAACATCAATCAAGCGATTCCGATATCACAACCTCAGGCAATATCTTCTCCAAACACCAACCAATTTTCTTCGAATTTATTGGTGACAACAGCTACACCGACTACTCCAACCACTATTCCCATTAGTATGTCACAACCTCCTACTCAACAACTTTATGTCGACGTAAAGCGAGGTAATGGTCCCCAACTGGTTCGTACACCGAGTCGTGATGAACTCCTGTCCCCGCCAACAACGATTAAAACAGCCAACAGTAGCAACGATTCAAGCTTACAAACCCCACCAATACAATTTAAACGAGAGGTGTCTCTTCCAGAACACAGTCCAGTGATGACATCAGCAAATATTGAAGTCAAAAAAGAATTTCTCGATGAATCATCACAACAATCAACATTTTCCGATCAAGGTAAAATGGATATAACACCAAAAGAAGAATTCAATGAAATAACCAGCATGGACCCCAACGAAAAACTTGTCCAAGATGCTTTACAACTAAAGAAAATAAAACGCCGCCAATACCAACAAAAACGTCGTCTTATTCAAATTCAAGCCAAAGAGGCCAATGCCCAACCTAAAAAACGACCACGAAAAACATCCAAACTCGATGAAGATTACGATGTCTTCAATGACAATTTAATGGTTCAACTCCAACAGTTACCCCAAATGGTCGTCATGGAACCTACATTAGGACGGAACTACGGCGTTTGTATGGTTTGGGGCTCGGGTGATCTCTCCAAGTTTGGAACCAAGAACTACAATAACCGACTTGGAGATCTACAAGGCAAATATGGCGCTGCATACATTCCAGGCATTTCTGACTACTATCGAACAAAACCATTTGGTCCGGAAGATCCGGTTCTTCCAGAAAAACCAGCCATTTCCACCCAACGGCTATTTTACGACCAAGAATTTGAACCGATTAAACTAAATACGTGCGACAACAAACGTTTAGATCTATTCTTCCGAGAACCCGAAGCCGATTTGGCTGAGCCAATAATCACATGCACTTCCCCAACGTGTACAACATTTAAACCCTCAGAAAAAACATTACGGTTTATTCGTGATGACGAGGAAGACGAGGAGGACGAAGACGCTGAAATAAAGAAACGTATGTCGCCAGTATTACAAATAGTTGCACCAATACCAATACGAATGAAACACGGTGGACAGTATTTACATGATCTCGATAATGATAAGGAAAATGAATGCATCCGAAGCACATTGACCACCACCGGACCTAGTGAACAAAAAATAAAAACTATTGACTCTTCACTATCGCAACCTTTGAAAGATACCAATAACGTTACTGTCACCTTAACGTTAACTTCGACAGCTGCTGAAAATATTATGGGAGTTCTACGAGATTTGGCAAATATCTTGCATATTCCAGCTCCAACAGGATATCAAATTGTCGAACGAACAACCACCCCACCAAGCCAAAAACTAGGACTGTATCGAACAAAAGGAAAAGATGGCAAAGAAGGAGGTTTGAATATATAAATTTTAATTTAAAATTTGCAACTAATAAACTTTTCTTTTAGCTCCCATAGATATCCAAAGTATTTTAAACGGTGCTGCAAAATTCTGTCGACATTGCGATGTGGTTATTTTAAACAATATGGTGCGTAAAAAGGTTTCCGACCTTCCGTTTTTGTCAAAAGATTCCGATATGCTTCTGGAAGATGGGGATGAACTATACTTTTGTAGTTCCACGTGCTATATGCAGTTTGCTCTCATGCATCGGTCATCAAATATGACTCAAGATAAGGTAATTTTTAGTTTTACAATTCGTTAAAATCCAATTGCGATTAATCAATAAAATATTACAAAGGTTTAAGGACAATTTTCGATTTTGGGATGGCTTTAAAATTTATTTTCTCTGGTATATTATTCATTATGTAATATAGCAATTAACAAAGGTAAATACATTCATTTAAATGGACTTTCATCAACCGTATACATCTTCTTGAGTACTGTTTAATGTTGCCACGTTTTTCTCAATATAGTCCTTGTATACGTTTTGTTATTTTTGGAAGCAATTAAAAATAGTTTCTTTGGATTATCCAAACAATTTTAAAGAGAAGGGGGTGACAGTCTATAAATATTTTATTGAAAAAAACGATAACGCCGGTATGGATGTTTACAGCGGTGAAGGATATCTGGAAAGTTCGGGAAGGCAGGGATTTTTAAAAAAAAAATTCATTAGTACTTTGAGTACAAAAGATAGACACGGCATTAGATGATAATATTTCCAAACGATTGCCTGAAAAGTAAACTTTAAACTTTGTTGATTCATCGCAATAAAATAATTTTGATTGATTTTTTAAAGTATTTGGATTTTTTTTTTAATCAAATTGTTCTTATTAGGTTGCCGCCGCTGTTGTAGAACATTTAAGCAAAGATAACGTCCCTAGAAAAACCGCAAGTCCTTTCATCGCTGCTAAAGCGCATATTGATGATGGAAAAATGGAAGACCAGAAAATGCTGCCTGACCACAAGTTGTACAGTGATGAAAGTAATTTACTCAAAGCTCAATTAACATCGAACTTTGGTTCCAAGAATGAAAATCGCACGCCTGGTTTTAAAGAATTAAGCATTTCTATACCACCTTCGGAAATGTCATTGGACAAGAAACGTAAACAAGAGAGAGACGAATCCAGTATACTGGATGAACCTCCAGCAAAAACGTGGCGTGATTTACGATATAAATATTGGAAAGAAGGCATCATGGTGCCATCGCAGAAGTATAAAAAACCCACAGAAAAAGAAACTACTGATTTATTGTTCCGATTAGGCATCACAGTTACACCACAAAAAATTGCTGATGACACCAGAAAATGTATGTTTTGCCATTTAGTTGGCGATGCTGTTGCGGATGGACCAGCTCGATTGCTTAATTTCGATGTAGATAAATGGGTGCATTTAAATTGTGCTTTATGGTCCGATGATGTTTACGAAACAGGAAATGGAGCTTTGATGAATCTGGAAAACGCATTGCAACAAAGTCTTACTCAACAGTGCTCCCATTGTCAACAAATTGGTGCCACCATTCGGTGTTTTAAACTTCGATGTTCAAATATTTACCATCTAGGATGTGCTGTAAAAGATAATTGTGTGTTTTATAAGAACAAAACTGTTTTCTGCACAGTGCATGCATTGAAAAGCGAGAAGGATAAAGAACTGACCACCTTATCAGTCTACCGCCGAGTTTATGTAAACCGCGATGAAAACCGCCAAGTAGCTGCCGTAATGCACCATTCAGACCACGGCAATTTACTTCGAGTTGGTTCTTTAATATTTCTCAGTGTTGGCCAATTATTTCCGCATCAGTTACAAAATTTCCACACACCAAATTACATCTATCCAATTGGGTATAAGATCGTACGGTTTTACTGGAGTATGCGGAAACTGAACAAAAGATGCCGTTATGTATGTTCAATTCATGAAGTGTGTGGTCGTCCAGAATTTCGAGTTTTGGTTCAAGAACCCACCGAAGACGATTTAGAACTTCGAGATTCGAGTCCTCGAGCCGTTTGGGCTCGGATTTTAGAACCACTGGCCCTTCTTCGCAAACAACACAACTGCGTGCAAGTATTTCCGCGATTTATCACCGGTGAAGATCTATTCGGGTTGACCGAACCAGCTATTGTTCGCGTTTTAGAAAGTTTACCAGGAATTGAAACGCTTACTGATTATCGATTTAAATATGGAAGAAATCCACTTTTGGAGTTGCCGTTGGCGATTAATCCATCGGGGGCGGCGCGTACTGAACCTCGGCTTCGCAATCAACTGCCGTGGAAGAGACCACATACGCAACGTACAAGCTCGTCGTCTCGACCCAGTTTTGCACCTTCCACCCCTGGTTCAGGGGAGGCTGCCTGCCCTTACAGTAAACAATTTGTGCACTCCAAAAGCTCACAGTACAAAAAAATGAAACAAGAATGGCGTAATAATGTTTATTTAGCACGGTTAGTTTTCCTTCTTAATTTTTCACCACATTATAATTATATAAATAGTAAATATTATTTTTTTTTTAGATCAAAAATTCAAGGCTTAGGCTTATATGCAACTAGAGATTTGGAAAAACATACAATGGTAATAGAATATATTGGCGAAATTATTCGAACAGAGTTAGCTGAAATGCGTGAGAAGCAATATGAAGCAAAAGTACGTAAATCGTTTTATCAATTAAACTAGGGGTAATTCATAAATTAAATACGTAAAGTGGTAAAATTTGCCTTACGTAATTTATGGATAGCCTTTTAGTGGTTATTCTAAACTTTAAATTTGCCTTTTAATTTTACAATTTAATAATCACTTTTTAGAATCGGGGCATTTATATGTTTCGTTTGGATGAAGATCGTGTTGTTGATGCCACCCTTTCTGGCGGTCTCGCCAGATACATTAACCATTCGTGTAATCCCAATTGTGTGGCTGAAATCGTTGAAGTTGACCGCGATTTACGAATTATTATATTTGCAAAACGTCGAATTAGTCGAGGAGAAGAGGTAATTTGACGAGAAATCATTTTTAACCGATATTTTTCAATCGAATTTTCTTACAGCTTGCCTACGATTATAAATTCGACATCGAAGACGATCAACATAAGATATCATGCATGTGCGGTGCTCCCAACTGCCGTAAATGGATGAATTAAACGGAATTTATTCTCGATCAAGTCATTTTTTTCAACTACCAAAAACCAACAAAACCAATTTCACTGCAAGTCAGTCAAATTACAATAACACTAAAAGATGCTACCAAATAGGCATCGTAACTGATGTACAGCTTTATTTTTATAATTTTCTATTACAAATATTTATTGAAAAAATAACAATAAAGATAGTACCATATTAAAAGAAAATACTTGATGGACAAATATAATAATTAAAACAATATAACGTTAATGTCCTGTTTTTGACTGTACAAGTGCCATTTAGTATTTAATGTTAACATATTTGAAACAATTGTTATTTTTTCTTCATATCATTGATTATATAAATAGTATATTACATTCCCATTCAACACATCAGTTAATTATTTTTTTTAAGTACAAAGAATTTGCTTTCATTTTTCAATGAGTGGTGTGTGAAAAAGATCCAAAGCCTTCAAATATTATCAGCCTTGCCTGTTCATCAAGTTATATATTATATAGATATTCATAAATATTGAAAAATATGTACATATATAAATAAAATATGTTATTTTAAACTTTTTAGTGCAATAATAATGATAATAAGTAAATTCACTTAATTATTAGTTTAGATTTCTTTTTATTATATATATTATATATTTTTATTTACAAAATGTTAAACGAATTTTAATTTATATTGTAAGTATTATTATTGTATCGTTGTTCACGAGTTATTACAGTTTTGATAGAGTTAAAATTAAAATAACTCAAAAATAGAAAAGCTCTTTATATAGAATGGTTCATTTAACTCGAAATAGTGCAATATCTTAAAAGCTTATTTTTTTGTAAATCAAATACAATATGGGATGGTTTAAGAAATACAAAATACCCACCTTTATTTTTGATTTAGATTGCTTATTTTATGTAGCAAAATATTATTTAACAGAAATACTGGTTAGTTTTTCAGTTAAAAGTGTTTGAAATTATTGATTTTAAGTTTCTGATAAACGTTTTGTTCGATCATAGTTTATAGAGATAATAGAAATAATTGTGATTTGTTAAATTCAATTCAATATAGCTATTACCAATTTACTTTTTTTTTCAAACTTACCCGTATATTTTCTTTCGCAAAATAAGATTCTATGATAAAATGTACATTTTAACTTAAAAATTGACCTTTAAATATTGCCAAGATCAAAAATTAACATCTTCATTTTTTCCCTTGTAATAACCAATAACTATTATTTGAATTTATTTAAAAAAACATTGTCATTGAGATATTAGACTGCATCTAGTTAAATGAACCACTCTGAATAAAATAAATTGTAAAACATTCATATCAATTATATAAGTTTTGTTTGCAAAAACTAAAAAACGTACTCAAAATATTGTAATTTGATAATCATTTTCATATTTAAATATTTTCTATAATCATGGTTATTTTAAAGTAGACATCAATTGAAATCATGGTCTTGTATACAAATTAGTGTTCCTCTTTAGAAAAGAGTATATTGTACTCTTCGGGTATAGAATTTGTGCCTCCCATATTACTGGTGTTAGTATTACAAATTATTTTGGGAATCACAAATTTAAAGTCACCTTTTATTAAATTGGTAATTTTTTTATCAAATAATTGGAGACATTTACAAAATCATGATTTTGTTACCCACCAATTTGTGACCTTAAATATCAATTAAAATTCGTTTCTGCATTTAAAAATTAGCCGTCGATCATTTCTTTTCCTAATATTAAAAATAATTATATTATTTTTACTTTTTCGTTCAATATCGAATAGCAATGTGATCGATTGTCCATTTTTATATTTTTAATCAATTTGTATGTATGTCCATTTTATATTATGTAAATATAATGCCTTTAAAAAAGAAATCACGATTGTACAAAATAAAATTTTACATTGATAATATAAGAAAATATATGTTACGCCAATTTGTAACAATAATTTGTTCATCATATTTTGCTTTATATTATTATTATTATTATTATAGTTTACATATTTTCTCTCAATTAATTTAGTTGAAAATTTTCCAAATAGTCAAAAGGAACATAAACGGAATGTTTTTAAACATTTTTATTTATTGTTAGAATATGTGAAGATAAAAAAAAAGTCAAAATGGAATCAATTGTATTCGTTTAGACGTAAAAATTATTAATACTGTATTACGCTACTCTTAAATTGGTTGTCTTTTTCTTAAAATTGTATAGTAAATTAAAAAAAAAAAACAACACTTTAGTTATTAAATAGAGAAATAATGTTACAAGAAAAATAATCTAAATGTTTTTAGAAAAAAATCAAAAAAAGTATTTTATTGAAATATGAACAATTTGTTTTATTGCTCCATATGTTCATGAGATCCCGTTGTACATTGATGAATACGATATGGCGATTTGTTCGACATTGAACTTTCGTTTTTGTAATGCAGTGTGGAAAATCGACTTGGATTTACATGGAAAATTCGGGGTTTTTGACGAGGATCGACTGGACGATAGTTACGTACCAATGGCTCATTGTATTGGTCAAGCATGGTACGAAACGAGTAGATTTGGTCCGGAGAAATTCCGATTGGTTCACGACAAATAATCCAAAGAAGTAAATGTTTACAGTCGCTGGTCGACACGGAACCCCAGTACAGAAAATAGTCGCTCGGAAAAGACTTCACAAAGTTACCAATCGGAAATGGATCAATATGAACGGCACTTTGACTGCGTTTTACTTCATGAATATTATTGATCAACTTTTGAAGATTAGGATTTGAATTTTTTTGCAACTAAAAATAATAAATAAGAAAAAAAAATAACTATATTTAATTTTTCATTACTGTAAAGAAGTATGCCAGAGTACACATTCCATCATCTTCTTTCAAAGCACATTCTTGTGATCCATACTCGCTTTTATACGTAACCACATGCATTTCCAGTGGATATCTAAAAATTGTTTATGTGAAATCATAAAATAAAAATTAACATAGAAAATACTGTTGGCCATCAACGGTATGCTCGCTTCCTTCATTTGCATCACAACCCCAATGAAAATGTAACTGCGAAAATGTATAATCCGAGGTGAGAGGACCTCCTGTAATAGTCGGTCGTTCATCAAACCATTTTCCACTCAATATTACTAAAAAGAATAATGTCAAATTCAAAAATAGTATTTAATGTAAAAAACGGTCTAAACTCTAGTCAACAATTATATAAAAAGCCTACTGGTGGCCGAGTGGTCTCGGTGACCCCTCTAAAACCGGTAGGTAGTGGGTTCGATCCTTGTATCGGGCAAATTTTCAATATTTCTCGATAACGGATTTTATTAACCCTAGAGTCGCTAAAAGACCTTAATAGTCATAAAGCGACGGTAAATAACAATTTATGAAGAAAGAAAAAAGAACACTGGTCGGTGTTGGGTTCGATCCTAGTATCGAGCAAATTTTCAATATTTCTCGAGAACGGATTTCATTGACCCTAGAGTCGCTAAAAGACCTTAGTAGTCATAAAGCGACGGTAAATAAAAATTTAAAAAGAAATAAAAAAGAACACTGGTCGGTGTTGGGTTCGATCCTAGTATCGAGCAAATTTTCAATATTTCTCGATAACGGATTTAATTAACTCTAGAGTCGCTAAAAGGTCTTAGTAGTCATAAAGCGACGGTAAATAACAATTAAAAAAATTGGGAAGTGTATGTGTTTTATAATTACTACAGAAGCGGATCCAGGGCGGGGGAGTAAAGAGCTCAACTTTCTCCACAGCATATGAATTTTCCCGTTGAAAAACTATGTTTAATGCTTTTCTCATTGTTTACTATAATAAAACCAAAGCGGAATCAAGTCCTTTCTAAACTAAAATCCCAAATCCGCTACTGAAACCAATTTGAATGAAATTTGATACAAAAAAAGTTTAAAACCAGAGGATCAGCAAAAAGGCTACCTTTTTAAAACTTATCCTCTTATATTCAATTAAGTCGATTGAATAAGTAGTGCGATTGAGTACGTTAATCGAGTAATTAAGTTTAAAGAATGGGTAGTTAAATGATAATAAATAAGTACAACGTTTTTATGGGAGAAATATAGATAATTAGAGCAAGGTATATGCCAAAAAAGCTTACATGTATGTCCTGTATTTGTAAGTTTTAACTTTCTTGGGTTTGCATCAAAATATTTCCAAGATAAAGGAGGTAACTGAAGTCGCTCCATTGCATTTATATCGATATCGACAGGGGATTCAAAATACTGATGTTTAGTCGGTAAATTTAGAAACCATTCAACAACATTTTCTGTCGGTACTGCTAATTCTGTAAATTAATTGAATACTTGATATTAGTTTATTTGTAACATAATAAAAGACTTCGTATAATTGGCTTATAATTAATCGACTTAATATAGAGCAAATTTATGCAATTACCTTCTAAACTATCTGAAAGTGTATCTAGATCGATAGTTCGTTTACCAATTGTGGAAGAGGAGCGCAATTTTTTCGGATGCCGTGAACTAGCTTTTGTCGAAGAACTCGAAAGGGCTGGTACAAAAATATCAGATTGCTCTTCTATTTTACACGAAGAAATTGACGAAGGCGACTCCAAAGAACTGGCCCGAGTTGGCGAGTGCTTAATGTGTCGATGTGGAGACCGAAACACTGACGGAATTGTTGAACCACTTTGCATCGGAGAAATGGCATTCAACGATTTTAGGATTGATCGAGTTGAATTTCGATTGGAAGACACTGTAGTAGTGCTCAATCCTGTCGGAGCATTAGAATTGCGTTGCAAACTAGACATTGTTGTCGCTGAAGATTTGATTTTAGCAGTTGATGATTCGAAAGTGTGCGGCGGTATGGTCATAACACTTGCAATTTGAGATGTTTGCGTTGATTTTGGATAGTTGATGGAATTTACTAGGTGCGATAATAAATATGAGCTTTTTCCAATCGATGGTCGTTTCAATATCGAAGGGGCCTCCATGGTCTGTTGGGAGGGTTGATAATAATCTGACGTCGGTAAATTGATTTGATTGCTGGATTTGCCGTTAATTTTTCTGCTGGAAGACTTCGATAGAGTACTTTCGGTTCGATACTTGGACGAAGGACTTGAAAGGTTTTGAAACTGCTGATCGGCCTGGAAAGTTATTGAATTTCGATTTGTTGGTATTTTTGATTTGGTCGGAAAATCCAGTTTCTTTTTGGACATTTTCAATTTTTTTTAAATATTACGTGAAATTTAGAATAAATTCAAAAATGTATTAAATACAAAACGTCATATTTTATTATATTTTTTATGATTGTCTGAAAATTTGAGTAATTTTTTCCAAGCAACAAAAAATAAATAGTATTTTCATCCTTGTAAGAAATGATAGGAGATGGTAGAGATCAAGGTTTATAAAATACACAGGTGGCCTCATGCGCTACGTGACGTATCCAGAAGAAATTCGTATATATCTTTAGACTGATTAAAATTTCAAAATTCTTCGTATGACGTCATTTTTTTTTTCTAATGGGGCAACCTGTGTAATTTATAAACCTTGGGTAGAGATAAAATTTTGCCGACATTTATAGTTGGTATCTGTTATTCTTTTGCTTACTCTACAGTTTAAAGAGACCAGAGAAGACGATAAATTCAATAATCTACCTCTATACTCTATATAATGTACATTCGGTATATGACTCGTTTATTTTGAAAGTGGTGTAAGTCCATTTCACGGACGGTCTATATCGTCTATATGGTGATTATTCTTCTAGTAACTAGAACAAAGTATGTTAATTATTTAACTGCTAAGTTTTCACAAATTACTGATTTCATTTTAGTTGTTAACAAAAACGCCAATTATTCCCTCCTCCTCCTTAGTATCTTATGTTCCTATGGTTAAAAATGATAATACTATAGGGATTGTTCCTGAAATGGACTTAACTCACTTTCAAAATAAACGGCGCATATAATATAAAACTTTATTTTTAAAATTATTTCATTTTATAAGACTTGTTTTTTTTTTACATAAATTGAAATAATAAGTAACATGTTATTCTATCCTTCAATTTTCTTATCAAATTCGGTAGAAGATAATACAACATTATAATGTTGATTAAAAAGTTATAAAGCTTGATTATATTTATACAGTTTACGTCAGGAAATGCGTAAAGGTAAAAAAAAATAGTCTCACATACCAAAATTTGGGTAACTTTATCAAATTGAAATAAAATAGTTTGAAGGTTTAAGTGAACATTTAAGTGTAAATACAATTTTAAAAGGCATCTTAGAAGTATGATAAAGGAATATTTGTTTATTTTGTTAGCTACAAAATTGGTAAGAAAATTATAAATTATGTGTGAAATTTAAAATATAATTATTTAACAAAAATTATCAATTTTGCAGGCTGTAGTTTCGGCTCAACGTAAGTACATATAGTTTTCATATTTAACTTATAATTTCTTATTCATTTGAAATATAAAATTAAATTCTTAGGTGGCACGATATATTGATTCAAAATGAACCAATATCTATGTTAAATATTTTTTATTTTTAAATTATAAGTTATACTTTTTTATCTAAGAACCATTCCCGATTATTTTTAAATCCATTCATTCATTGTTCAATATAAAACTAAGTTTAAACTACTCCCAGTTCATTTTATTTGTCGAATAGATCTTTCGATTGCTTATAACAATTTTTAGCTACTTTAACCACCTACTCTTTGTATTGTAAATTGTTTAGAAAGAAATTATCTATGGAAAACACGAAATTAGGGTTTTACGTGTCGGAAACAACGTAAGCATCAAAATTGCCTTCCTTTTTTTCTAGGCACGCAGAAAATATATAGTTATATTTATAACAATTACTAGTATAAAATTTAAAAGTACCTCTTTTTGGTTTTCTGTGGTGAAAATTTTTAAGAATAGTGTTCAATCGAATAAATCGCATCAATTAATCGAGTAACTAAGCCGAGTTATATAAACGAGTGAGCTAGTTGAATAAATGAGTTGAATATATGATTTAAATTTGCTGTGTCCATACTTTACATAATATTATTTAATTTATAGCAGGCAAGTGGACTTAAAGGATGTAAATCCATATACAAATAATTAATTCAGCGACGTTTTGGTCCTTTATTTGATCTTCATCAGGCTTCTTAATATAAAGTATATTATATATGATGTACATTATATACTTTATATTAAGAAGCCTGATGAAGGTCAAATAAAGGACCGAAACTTCGCTAAATTAATTATTTGTTTATGGATTTACATCCTTTAAGTCCACTTTCCTGGTAAAAATTAAATAATATTATACGATTTAAATTCTGGCACCTACTCATTTGTATTATTATATTAGCAAGGATTCCTCGAAGTTTCCAAACGATTTATGATTACAATAATATTCTACAACAGTATTTCCCAAATCATAGGTCGTGGCTCACTAGTGGATCGTGAATGAATTGGGTGGGCGAATAATGGATGATTTGCCATTGTATAAGACATTATAAGACATCAATAAAAAAATAGGAAGTGAAAAATTCAATATTTTCAATCGCATTACTAATATTTATATCCTCTTTTCTCTAAGACAGCTAGAGGAATTTTTGGTAGATGGATTGGGGCCAATCCTGTTAAAAAAAACATTTAAAGACACTTAAGTGTTCAAAAAATCCATTAGCAGTCGGTTAAAGTTATTAGTTAATAGTAATTTAAATGAAATTATTTCAAAATACGTTTTTTTTAGCAGGGTAATCAACTTTGGGAACTACTGTTCTAGAATTTTTATAGGTATATAGCCCATCCTTTTATTTTTCTAATAGAAAGGTCCAGATCTTCGAATATTTTCCGGTTTTCACTATCACTGGAACATACACCCATTTATCTTTTGAATCTTTTATTTGCCCTATATTCACCGCTCAACTTTAACTCCTGTGGTTCGGAATATTGAACTAAAAATAAAATATTAAACTACTAATTCCCATTTTCCAAAATCTTGGTAAATTCTGTTTCGCCAAAACAAATTTACTGTGAATGGATGGTAAATTTTACTAAATTATAGTAGTTGTAGTAGTATTATAGTATATTACTAAATTTTCAATAGAAATACGCTTGGATTTATATTTCTTTTTTTGAATATAGTTTTAACTAATTTTAAGATCTGTTTTAGCTGCAGTTGTGAATCCGGATAATGGCGATCCTCTAAAACTCACCGTCAACAAACTTTACTATTTCAACACAAATGACCAGCTGAGGCGTTTCGATGAATACTTTACCCCTGATTTCTCCGATAAAATCCGTAATATCCCCTGGAGAGATTTTTACGATAGCGAATCGGAATTTCTCAAATTTTCAACCATGAACAGATTTATTTTAAATCCACGTTTTCCATATCGTCGGGAAGAGCCTTACGATTAACAATGAAAAAGAAAACTGTAACATGAAATTTGAAATAAATTTAAAATACCCATATATTTTTTTTAATCCTTTTTATTAAATTACAGAATAAAAATAATTAAAACTCTACATTTTATCTATATAATAAATCATGTAAAAGTAATTCTCTTAAATATTAAACAGTTTATGTATTAAAATAGAAAAATTCCTTTTAGTCTTCTGGATCGCGCGTTGGACTCGTCGGTGAATAACTAGGAGAGCTGGGAGAATATCGTGGAGGAATCGAACTGTAAGCTGGACTTGAAGAACTGTAAGATGGTGACGTTGGTGTGTACGTTGGGGATGTTGGCGAATATTTTGAACTGCCAGTCGGTGAATATAAGGGTGAGGCAGGAGAATAATTTGGACTTGATGGAGAATAATTGGGGGATGATGGTGAATATCTTGTACTTGCTGCAGGAGTGTGCTGTGGAGATGATGGTGAATAATTGGGCGATGTAGGCGAATAGCTGGGTGACGAGGGTGAATATTGAGGACTTCCTCCAGCAAATGACGGAGAAGTGGGTGAATAACTTGGAATTGTTGGTGAATATTTGGGAGATGACGGTGAATAGCTTTGAGATGCTGGAGAATATTGTGGAGACGATGGCGAATATGACGGGGATGTAGGGGAATATCTGGGAGATGCAGCTGTGTATCGGGGACTAGATGACATGTATGACGGGGATGTCGGAGAATATAATGGAGACGTAGGTGAGAAACTTGGAGATGTGGGTGAATAATTTGGGGAAGTTGGTGAGTAGGAAGGATTTGTGGATGAATAACTAGGTGAAGTTGGCGAATACGATGGTGAAGTTGCTACGTAATTTGGTGACGTCGGAGAATACGACGGACTTGTCGGAGAATATCCGGGTGAAGTAGGTGAAAAATTCGGTGAAGCGGGAGAATAATTTGGAGAAGTTGGCGAGTACGATGGTGATGTGGGTGAATATAATGGAGACGCTGGAGAATAATTCGGAGATGTTGGCGAATATGACGGCGATGCCGGTGAATAATGAGGTGAAGCGGGAGAATAATTCGGGGAAGTTGGTGAATACGATGGTGAAGTTGGACTGTATCCAGGAGAGGTTGGTGTCATATTTGGTGGAGTCGGAACAAATGATGGACTGGATGGAGAATAACTTGGCGATTGTCCTCCAGGCATCATTGGTGACATTGATGGACTCGATGGTTGTCCGGGAGACCATTGAGCTCCATGTCTAATAAAAAAATAAATAAATCAAAACGCCGAATTAAAAAAAAATTGATTAACTTACCCATATCCTGGACTCATTCCGGATGCATCACTAGCACCACTCGGTGAAAAACTAGGTCCTCCAGGTGTCATTCCTGAACCCAACATTTGAGTCGGCGACCAAGAGCTTGTTGGGAAGTAAGCCGGAGTTGCTCCAATTCCCCAAGGAGTTCTTGCTGGAGACATACTGGGCGTAGCCGCTGATCCAAATAACATTCCACCCATGCCCAAACCTCCCAATCCAATTGGCATTTCTATACCAGCTTTACATTTTTCCGCGTCCAAAAGTAAATCGAAACAACCTAAACAATGAAAATAGAAGCATTATGAAAAACGGTCGAGTGAAAATAGATATTTTGTATATGAGGGAAGAAAAAATATAAAGAATCCTGCAAAGGATTTGAACTTACCAGTTCCCATTCTTGGTAGTTGACCCATGATAATATTTTCTGATACTCCACGCATGGGATCTACTTCGGCGTGACTTGCTGCATCCATTAAAACGTCTACTGTTTCTTCAAAAGAACATCTCATCAACGCTCCAGTATCTTGTCGATTGATTCCATGTCGAGTGATAGCCATCAAGTGTCCTTTTGCGGTCATTACGTCACACAACAACGCAAGATGCCGATAGTTTACGTACAAACCATAAAATTGCAACACAGCATTCATTTCTTTTTCAACCGATTTTCGTACAGCTTCAATACCCAGCACTGAGAAAATTTCGCAAATATCGTTACTGAAGGTTCTCACTGGGTCCACATCTCTTTCTGAAAGAACTTTCATCATAGAAGTACCATCCGTTTCCAATAACCATTCGGCAATTGCTTTAAATTCTCCGGTTTCTGTGACGACAATTCGTTTTTTGCTGTCTGTTTGGGGTAAATGCATGTATACTTTGGATATTGCTTCAATTCCTTGTAGAGTCATATCGCTGAGCATGTTGGCTTCGATGCAACGCAAGAACATATCATCTTCCATTTTGTCAACTTCTTCTTCACCACCTTCGCCACCAAACTTACCATCGTCGGAGTTCATAATTCGAATACGTAATACAAGTTTTTCTGCGTTATCATCGTTGAAGATACAGTTCAAATCATCACCGAAACCAGCATTGATTTTTTCTGCGATTTGTTCCATAGTCAATTTTTTATCAGTCATTCGTTTGCGGTCCAATTCAATACGAAGCAACCAAGGCGATATTCTCGTTGGATCGAAATCAGGCATTTCATAGTACACATTGACGAATTCCTGATCTTCAGTTATTACAGTATTTTGGGGATCTGGGTCGTAGTAAATAGCGGTGTTAGCTGTGACTTTTCGTAAAGTAGTATGTTCGAGTCGACAAAGGACATTTTTAGCTTTTTCTGCGTCTCGAGCCGCAGCTCCTGTTAAGAACACCGTGAGAGAAGGAGCCTTCGGTTTTTTACTGATGTTGATAATTTCCTTGAGACGAGGTACTCCAAGAGTTACGTTCTTTGATGATACTCCAGCAAAATGGAAAGTATTTAGGGTCATCTGCGTGGCTGGTTCTCCCAAACTTTGTGCGGCCAATGCACCGACCATTTCACCTGGTGCCGACTGTGCCTGCTGAAACCGGGTTTCAATTTCTCCAATAAGCCACTCGAATGCTTCGGTACTTAAACGGAATTCTTCAGACACGCATTTTGTGCATAACGTGGATCGTACAAGACATTGGAAAAGCAGGGTGGCGTTTTCGTTGGCTTGTTTAGATAAGGGATCGTCTCCAGCTACTATGATACATTTTTGTAAAAGATCCCGAACGCCTTGGATCACTCGTAATGGACTTAAATCAGTTGGGGCTCGTTTATTAATATGGAAAATCTTTTGTACATTCCAAATCATACGTTGCAAGTTACATGGAAGTACCACTTTGTTGTCACCACTGGGGAAAATTTGTCGTAACGCCTCACGATCTTTCTGCAACTGTTCCCATTCGCGTTCTAACTCTTGGATCACATCTCCTCCACTACTCATCAATTGTTTGATTATATCTTCTGTGAAAATTTTTCGCAAATACCGTTCATTTGATGGGTCAAATTTAAATCGTCGTTCAAAAGCTCGGTTTGATAATTTGATGGTTGGCATTGTTTGAAATTCGACCAACTCTCCACAAAGTCCGTCTTCACCGTATCTTAACTGAATCAACTGTCCAACAGAATTACGAACAGTTCCATCATAGTTGACCATAACACTTTCCATAGCTTTGATAAGACGACGTTGGATATATCCAGTTTCGGCAGTTTTGACAGCCGTATCAATAAGACCTTCACGACCTCCCATAGCGTGGAAATAAAATTCCGATGGAGTCAATCCGGCAAGATATGAATTTTCAACGAAGCCTCTAGATTCAGGACCGTAATCATCTTTAATAAAATGTGGTAACGTTCGCTTTCGGAATCCAAACGGAATACGTTTTCCTTCAACGTTCTGTTGTCCTACACAAGCAATAACTTGCGAAATATTAATATTTGATCCTTTAGCTCCTGATACCACCATAGCTTTAAGATTATTATATTCAGTTAAAGATTTCTTAGCAGATCCTCCAGTTTTGTCACGAGCATCGTTCAAGATACGATTTACTTGATTTTCGAAAGTTTGCCGCAATGTATTACCAGGAGTTGGTTCCAATTCCATGTTATGCGCTTTTTGAATAACTTCTATTACATCCTCTTTGGCTTTTTTGATCGCTTTTTGAATTTCTAGATAGGTTTGCGGATCGGCAATTGTATCACCAATACCGATACTGTGACCTTCCAATAACAACCAGTTATTGATTACAGTTTGGATATTTCCATAAAATTGACCACAAACTTCATGTCCCAATTCCAAAAAACAAATGTGAAGTAAAGATCCGGCCGAAGCACCGAGAGTTTTTTTACATAATATCCCCATAACTAATTCGCCATGTTCGACCATTACTTTAGTGTCACCCGGTGATATCCACTTATAAGGACCATCGTCTTCGTCGTCTGGATGTGTCGAATGTGTTCTGATCAAATTAACATTTCCGGGAATAATCAACGAAAATATCTGTTTTCCTGTCCATAAAGGTTTGGGTTTTAAAATGGCTGGTTGTGGCATTTTTCCATTCCAAATAGGAAGAAACATTAGTAAGTTCATCATTTGTTCTTTTTCAATGAATACATCTCGTTTTGTCATTTTTCGCACGGCTGTAAGTGTGTCCTGTACAATACCCATGACTGGTTTATTTGCTTGAGGTGTAATAATTTGACGTGGAGTAATGTGAATATTTTCGACTTCTGCCCGCGTTTCCATACTTTGTGGCACGTGTAAATTCATTTCGTCACCATCAAAATCGGCGTTGTAAGGCGAAGTACACGACAAGTTCATTCGAAATGTAGACCATGGTAAAACTTTAACTCTATGCCCCATCATACTCATCTTGTGTAAAGTTGGTTGCCGATTGAAAATAACTAAGTCCCCGTCTTTGATGTGTCGTTCCACTTTGTAACCGTATTGTAAATGCAGATCTGAAGGTTTTGGATGGAAACGTAGATCAATACGTTCCCCGTTATCACGAACAATATATTTTGCACCAGGATACTGCGAATTTCCGCGCTGTACCAGCTCCATCATTTTTTCAATATTGAACGGTGTGACAATTTCAGGGAATGTAAGGTTTTGAGCGATTGAACGTGGAACACCGACTTGATCGATTCGGAGATTTGGATCGGGTGTGATTACAGTACGAGCCGAGAAATCAACACGTTTACCCATCAAGTTACCACGAATTCGTCCTTCTTTGCCTTTCAACCGAGCTTTGATTGCTTTTAAGGGTTTGCCGGATTTTTGCATTGCTCGTGGCATGCCAGGCATGTCGTTATCGACAAGGGTGGCTACATGGAATTGTAACATTTTTATATTTTCGGCAATAACATGGGCTGCAGCGCCGGCCGCTTCGTTTCGGGCCAATTCATTGTTCGCTTTTACTATGTCGGCTAGTTTGTGGGTTAAATCATCCTGATTTTTTGCACTGCCATACATGACTACGGCAGGTCTTACGGGAAGGGGTGGTACTGGTAGGACTGTCACTATCATCCAATCGGGACGAGCGTATTTTGGGTCCATGCCAAGAATGAAGCATTCTTCATCTAAAAAACAATTAAAATTTTAGAAAATCCTTGTTCCATCATAACTTTTCAGTAAGCAACAGAAAATTTCCAGATTTTTTGTTAAGATTCCTGACTTTCCAGAAAAATAAGTTTTCTATTCTATTGGCATACACAAAATTCACTCTGAAACATGTTTTACCCATTCTAAATAAGCACCATTTTGGCATTTAATCTGTGTAGCATTTATACAAAAATTTATATTTCTTTCATCATAGTGAAACTTATTTTAGAATGATTTCAAAAGTTAAACTCACCAACTATGTGCTTTAAAATTTCCCAAACTCTTTCAGCGCTTAGTGAAATTTTCTCTTCTTGTGAATCTTCATTAACATGTTTCCATTCGGCGGTAAGATCTAAGCCTTGTCGTCTGATATTGGGTTGATATCGGCCGCAGCCTCCATGTGACTGTTTTCCAGTACTTATACTTCGACCTTCTTCTTCCTTAGTGATGTCCATTTCATCACCACCTTCGCAAATCTTTTTACCCTTACATAAATCGTAAACGAAAGCCAGCCTCTTTCGAGGCTGACCTTTGGATTTCATCACGATTTCTTTAATTTTTGGATTGGTCTAAAAATCATTAATTGCATGAAATTAAGGCAAAAAACGCATGAAAAGCAATCAATTACCGGGCTGACTAAAAGTTTACTACAATAAAAGCAGACGCAACGTAAAATTTTAATTGTTTTCGTCAAGAATCCTACGTGGAATACAGGTTTCGATAAATCAATGTGGCCGAAGTGACCTGGACACTCGGACATGTTGCCGGCACATGTTTGGCAACGGGAATTTCTGTCGATGACGCCTTGTCGAGGGTCCATAAGGCCTCCGAGCTTCGGACGTCCACCTTCCATGGTTTCGGGGAATCGGATGCCCCCATCCGTGACAGACATTTGACGCTGTTAATCAATACAGAAAAATAAACACTAGCGATTAATACAAATATTTTTTTAATCAACATTTCAAGGATATCGAAAACAAATGTAACTGTTATACTTAGGTAGTTCCCATTACATACGCACTTGCTATTTCACAATGTTGTAAATTGGTTTCAAGGCGTATTTTAAAGAAATTTATTGATGTGGGGAAACATTAAACGTGAGGATTTCAGTACATGAAAATTACTTACAATTTCATCAGGACTTAATATTCCAAATTGAACTTTTTTCACAAATCTAACGGGAGCCTTGCTATCGCTCGCCGCCATTTTGACAGCTTTGGTCGGAGCTTCACAAAATTAGCGCTTGTAGTGCTACGGTCGTCGCGCCACTCAACTCATTCAAATCAACTCAAACTTGAACTTAGTATGTTTACAAGCAATGGCAATATGAGAAAATTATGAAAAATTAAGTAATTTTATATAATTGAACTTTATTTTCAATAGAAAAACAGTTTAAGTAGACAGTATATTTTACATTTATATTGAATCAATAAGATTAAGACCAATTAAACGTGGATCACGAAATATTTTTTGTAAAATTGCAGTTATGTGCAAAATATTTACCTATGTTTATTTATTGCATTTTGTTATCTATCAAATTATAATTCCTTCCTGAAGAAATTGTGAGTTTCAGATCATAAGCTAGGGATATTTGCGAAAATTTCCAAATACAATGTAATTTAGGTTATAAAAGTAATAAATATTTTGTATATGCAACCATTCATACATTGCTTTACTTGGGGAAGTATAAACAGTGATAATTGCTTATGTAAAATCAATTAAATCATAAATGCTTATGAGTAATTCTCATTAAATTTCGAAATTCTAGTCATTTCAGTTTTAATAAAAGTCTAAGTGACCTATGACAATATGATTTTTTCCTTTAAAAGAACATTAATTGGGCTAACGGATTTCGTTATTATTTTTAATGAATATCTATAGAATAATAAATAAAGGGGTATAATTAAGTGCACATTAAAATATGTTAATTAACGAAAGATATTTAATTTTTTGGATAAAAGATTTGGACCCACAATTTAAACATTTAGGTCCAAAATAGATCCAATAGATGTATAATTTAAGTGTTAAACGATAACATAAGCATGTACAAAATAGAATCAAAAACACCAAGTAGCGAATATTTTGAGGTCAAATAAGTAAATTTATTGAATAATTAATGCTTTCTTTGCTTCTGACGGGTGCCCACATTTACGTTATTGTCCTAAAGAAATATATATAGTTTCCTCAAGGACTTTATTTTTTTTCAAATGGATTAGAAGAACCAACGAATGCTTGCACTTATATTTCAGGCTTACATTCCCGTTTTAATTTCCCAGGGATCTAGCCATTAAATGAAAATTCTTTTTAAACAGTTACGTTAAGGATGATTTAGTCTAAAATATTCTGTTAAGTTTCAACGAAAAATACCATCCCTTATATTCTTTTTAAGCACTTGAAAATTGTCCTTTTTGAAACTTTGAAACGATATTGCGGGTGTCCTTTTGCACACAGGACAAAAATTTCTTCACATAACAACTCACGTTAGGGCATTGTTTTATAATCCGTTGAGAAAGTTAGTCCTCATAAGGAAAAGTGACCCCTCGAAAATGACCAATTTTAAGGCGTATTTGGGTGCATGCTCTTTCACCTCCTTAAATTCCCGATTTAATTTCCCAGGGATCTAGCCATTAAATGAAAATTCTTTTTATACAGTAACGTTAAGGATGATTTAGTCTAAAATATTCTGTCCAGTTTCAACGAAAAATACCATCCCTTATATTCTTTTTAAGCACTTGAAAATTGTCCTTTTTGAAACTTTGAAACGATATTGCGGGTGTCCTTTTGCACACAGGACAAAAATTTCTTCACATAACAACTCACGTTAGGGCATTGTTTTATAATCCGTTGAGAAAGTTTTACCTCATAAGGAAAAGTGACCCCTCGAAAATGACCAATTTTAAGGCGTATTTGGGTGCATGCTCTTTCACCTCCTTAAATTCCCGATTTAATTTCCCAGGGATCTAGCCATTAAATGAAAATTCTTTTTATACAGTAACGTTAAGGATGATTTAGTCTAAAATATTCTGTCCAGTTTCAACGAAAAATACCATCCCTTATATTCTTTTTAAGCACTTGAAAATTGTCCTTTTTGAAACTTTGAAACGATATTGCGGGTGTCCATTTGCACACAGGACAAAAATTTCTTCACATAACAACTCACGTTAGGGCATTGTTTTATAATCCGTTGAGAAAAATTGTCCTCATAAGGAAAAGTGACCCCTCGAAAATGACCAATTTTAAGGCGTATTTGGGTGCATGCTCTTTCACCTCCTTAAAATCCCGATTTAATTTCCCAGGGATCTAGCCATTAAATGAAAATTCTTTTTATACAGTATCGTTAAGGATGATTTAGTCTAAAATATTCTGTTAAGTTTCAACGAAAAATACCATCCCTTATATTCTTTTTAAGCACTTGAAAATTGTCCTTTTTGAAACTTTGAAACGATATTGCGGGTGTCCTTTTGCACACAGGACAAAAATTTCTTCACATAACAACTCACGTTAGGGCATTGTTTTATAATCCGTTGAGAAAGTTAGTCCTCATAAGGAAAAGTGACCCCTCGAAAATGACCAATTTTAAGGCGTATTTGGGTGCATGCTCTTTCACCTCCTTAAATTCCCGATTTAATTTCCCAGGGATCTAGCCATTAAATGAAAATTCTTTTTATACAGTAACGTTAAGGATGATTTAGTCTAAAATATTCTGTCCAGTTTCAACGAAAAATACCATCCCTTATATTCTTTTTAAGCACTTGAAAATTGTCCTTTTTGAAACTTTGAAACGATATTGCGGGTGTCCTTTTGCACACAGGACAAAAATTTCTTCACATAACAACTCACGTTAGGGCATTGTTTTATAATCCGTTGAGAAAGTTAGTCCTCATAAGGAAAAGTGACCCCTCGAAAATGACCAATTTTAAGGCGTATTTGGGTGCATGCTCTTTCACCTCCTTAAATTCCCGATTTAATTTCCCAGGGATCTAGCCATTAAATGAAAATTCTTTTTATAAAGTTACGTTAAGGATGATTTAGTCTAAAATATTCTGTTAAGTTTCAACGAAAAATACCATCCCTTATATTCTTTTTAAGCACTTGAAAATTGTCCTTTTTGAAACTTTGAAACGATATTGCGGGTGTCCATTTGCACACAGGACAAAAATTTCTTCACATAACAACTCACGTTAGGGCATTGTTTTATAATCCGTTGAGAAAAATTGTCCTCATAAGGAAAAGTGACCCCTCGAAAATGACCCATTTTAAGGCGTATTTGGATGCATGATCTTTCACCTCCTTAAATTCCCGATTTAATTTCCCAGGGATCTAGCCATTAAATGAAAATTCTTTTTATACAGTTACGTTAAGGATGATTTAGTTTAAAATATTCTGTCCAGTTTCAACGAAAAATACCATCCCTTATATACTTTTTAAGCACTTGAAAAATGTCCTTTTTGAAACTTTGAAGCGATATTGCGGGTGTCCTTTTGCACACAGGACATAAATTTCTTCACATAACAACTCACGTTAGGGCATTGTTTTATAATCCGTTGAGAAAATTAGTCCTCATAAGGAAAAGTGACCCCTCGAAAATGACCAATTTTAAGGCGTATTTGGGTGCATGCTCTTTCACCTCCTTAAATTCCCGATTTAATTTCCCAGGGATCTAGCCATTAAATGAAAATTCTTTTTATACAGTTACGTTAAGGATGATGTAGTCTAAAATATTCTGTCCAGTTTCAACGAAAAATACCATCCCTTATATTCTTTTTAAGCACTTGAAAATTGTCCTTTTTGAAACTTTGAAACGATATTGCGGGTGTCCTTTTGCACACAGGACAAAAATTTCTTCACATAACAACTCACGTTAGGGCATTGTTTTATAATCCGTTGAGAAAGTTTGTCCTCATAAGGAAAAGTGACCCCTCGAAAATGACCAATTTTAAGGCGTATTTGGGTGCATGCTCTTTCACCTCCTTAAATTCCCGATATAATTTCCCAGGGATCTAGCCATTAAATGAAAATTCTTTCTTTACAGTTACGTTAAGGATGATTTAGTCTAAAATATTCTGTCCAGTTTCAACGAAAAATACCATCCCTTATATTCTTTTTAAGCACTTGAAAATTGTCCTTTTTGAAACTTTGAAACGATATTGCGGGTGTCCTTTTGCACACAGGACAAAAATTTCTTCACATAACAACTCACGTTAGGGCATTGTTTTATAATCCGTTGAGAAAGTTAGTCCTCATAAGGAAAAGTGACCCCTCGAAAATGACCAATTTTAAGGCGTATTTGGGTGCATGCTCTTTCACCTCCTTAAATTCCCGATTTAAATTCCCAGGGATCTAGCCATTAAATGAAAATTCTTTTTATACAGTAACGTTAAGGATGATTTAGTCTAAAATATTCTGTCCAGTTTCAACGAAAAATACCATCCCTTATATTCTTTTTAAGCACTTGAAAATTGTCCTTTTTGAAAATTTGAAACGATATTGCGGGTGTCCTTTTGCACACAGGACAAAAATTTCTTCACATAACAACTCACGTTAGGGCATTGTTTTATAATCCGTTGAGAAAGTTAGTCCTCATAAGGAAAAGTGACCCTTGAAAATGACCAATTTTAAGGCGTATTTGGGTGCATGCTCTTTCACCTCCTTAAAATCCCGATTTAATTTCCCTGGGATCTAGCCATTAAATGAAAATTCTTTTTATACAGTAACGTTAAGGATGATTTAGTCTAAAATATTCTGTCCAGTTTCAACGAAAAATACCATCCCTTATATTCTTTTTAAGCACTTCAAAATTGTCCTTTTTGAAACTTTGAAAGGATATTGCGGGTGTCCTTTTGCACACAGGACAAAAATTTCTTCACATAACAACTCACGTTAGGGCATTGTTTTATAATCCGTTGAGAAAGTTAGTCCTCATAAGGAAAAGTGACCCCTCGAAAATGACCAATTTTAAGGCGTATTTGGGTGCATGCTCTTTCACCTCCTTAAATTCCCGATTTAATTTCCCTGGGATCTAGCCATTAAATGAATATTCTTTTTATACAGTTACGTTAAGGATGATTTAATCTAAAATATTCTGTCCAGTTTCAACGAAAAATACCATCCCTTATATACTTTTTAAGCACTTGAAAATTGTCCTTTTTGAAACTTTGAAACGATATTGCGGGTGTCCTTTTGCACACAGGACAAAAATTTCTTCACTTAACAACTCACGTTAGGGCATTGTTTTATAATCCGTTGAGAAAGTTAGTCCTCATAAGGAAAAGTGACCCCTCGAAAATGACCAATTTTAAGGCGTATTTGGGTGCATGCTCGTTCACCTCCTTAAATTCCCGATTTAATTTCCCAGGGATCTAGCCATTAAATGAAAATTCTTTTTATACAGTAACGTTAAGGATGATTTAGTCTAAAATATTCTGTCCAGTTTCAACGAAAAATACCATCCCTTATATTCTTTTTAAGCACTTGAAAATTGTCCTTTTTGAAACTTTGAAACGATATTGCGGGTGTCCTTTTGCACACAGGACAAAAATTTCTTCACATAACAACTCACGTTAGGGCATTGTTTTATAATCCGTTGAGAAAGTTAGTCCTCATAAGGAAAAGTGACCCCTCGAAAATGACCAATTTTAAGGCGTATTTGGGTGCATGCTCTTTCACCTCCTTAAATTCCCGATTTAATTTCCCAGGGATCTAGCCATTAAATGAAAATTCTTTTTATACAGTAACGTTATGGATGATTTAGTCTAAAATATTCTGTCCAGTTTCAACGAAAAATACCATCCCTTATATTCTTTTTAAGCACTTGAAAATTGTCCTTTTTGAAACTTTGAAACGATATTGCGGGTGTCCTTTTGCACACAGGACAAAAATTTCTTCACATAACAACTCACGTTAGGGCATTGTTTTATAATCCGTTGAGAAAGTTAGTCCTCATAAGGAAAAGTGACCCCTCGAAAATGACCAATTTTAAGGCGTATTTGGGTGCATGCTCGTTCACCTCCTTAAATTCCCGATTTAATTTCCCAGGGATCTAGCCATTAAATGAAAATTCTTTTTATACAGTAACGTTAAGGATGATTTAGTCTAAAATATTCTGTCCAGTTTCAACGAAAAATACCATCCCTTATATTCTTTTTAAGCACTTGAAAATTGTCCTTTTTGAAACTTTGAAACGATATTGCGGGTGTCCTTTTGCACACAGGACAAAAATTTCTTCACATAACAACTCACGTTAGGGCATTGTTTTATAATCCGTTGAGAAAGTTAGTCCTCTTAAGGAAAAGTGACCCCTCGAAAATGACCAATTTTAAGGCGTATTTGGGTGCATGCTCTTTCACCTCCTTAAATTCCCGATTTAATTTCCCAGGGATCTAGCCATTAAATGAAAATTCTTTTTTACAGTAACGTTAAGGATGATTTAGTATAAAATATTCTGTCCAGTTTCAACGAAAAATACCTTCCCTTATATTCTTTTTAAGCACTTGAAAATTGTCCTTTTTGAAACTTTGAAACGATATTGCGGGTGTCCTTTTGCACACAGGACAAAAATTTCTTCACTTAACAACTCACGTTAGGGCATTGTTTTATAATCCGTTGAGAAAGATAGTCCTCATAAGGAAAAGTGACCCCTCGAAAATGACCAATTTTAAGGCGTATTTGGGTGCATGCTCGTTCACCTCCTTAAATTCCCGATTTAATTTCCCAGGGATCTAGCCATTAAATGAAAATTCTTTTTTTACAGTAACGTTAAGGATGATTTAGTCTAAAATATTCTGTCCAGTTTCAACGAAAAATACCATCCCTTATATTCTTTTTAAGCACTTGAAAATTGTCCTTTTTGAAATTTTGAAACGATATTGCGGGTGTCCTTTTGCACACGGGACAAAAATTTCTTCACATAACAACTCACGTTAGGGCATTGTTTTATAATCCGTTGAGAAAGTTTTACCTCATAAGGAAAAGTGACCCCTCGAAAATGACCAATTTTAAGGCGTATTTGGGTGCATGCTCTTTCACCTCCTTAAATTCCCGATTTAATTTCCCAGGGATCTAGCCATTAAATGAAAATTCTTTTTATACAGTAACGTTAAGGATGATTTAGTCTAAAATATTCTGTCCAGTTTCAACGAAAAATACCATCCCTTATATTCTTTTTAAGCACTTGAAAATTGTCCTTTTTGAAACTTTGAAACGATATTGCGGGTGTCCTTTTGCACACAGGACAAAAATTTCTTCACATAACAACTCACGTTAGGGCATTGTTTTATAATCCGTTGAGAAAGTTAGTCCTCATAAGGAAAAGTGACCCCTCGAAAATGACCAATTTTAAGGCGTATTTGGGTGCATGCTCTTTCACCTCCTTAAATTCCCGATTTAATTTCCCTGGGATCTAGCCATTAAATGAATATTCTTTTTATACAGTTACGTTAAGGATGATTTAATCTAAAATATTCTGTCCAGTTTCAACGAAAAATACCATCCCTTATATACTTTTTAAGCACTTGAAAATTGTCCTTTTTGAAACTTTGAAACGATATTGCGGGTGTCCTTTTGCACACAGGACAAAAATTTCTTCACTTAACAACTCACGTTAGGGCATTGTTTTATAATCCGTTGAGAAAGTTAGTCCTCATAAGGAAAAGTGACCCCTCGAAAATGACCAATTTTAAGGCGTATTTGGGTGCATGCTCGTTCACCTCCTTAAATTCCCGATTTAATTTCCCAGGGATCTAGCCATTAAATGAAAATTCTTTTTATACAGTAACGTTAAGGATGATTTAGTCTAAAATATTCTGTCCAGTTTCAACGAAAAATACCATCCCTTATATTCTTTTTAAGCACTTGAAAATTGTCCTTTTTGAAACTTTGAAACGATATTGCGGGTGTCCTTTGGCACACAGGACAAAAATTTCTTCACATAACAACTCACGTTAGGGCATTGTTTTATAATCCGTTGAGAAAGTTAGTCCTCATAAGGAAAAGTGACCCCTCGAAAATGACCAATTTTAAGGCGTATTTGGGTGCATGCTCTTTCACCTCCTTAAATTCCCGATTTAATTTCCCAGGGATCTAGCCATTAAATGAAAATTCTTTTTATACAGTAACGTTATGGATGATTTAGTCTAAAATATTCTGTCCAGTTTCAACGAAAAATACCATCCCTTATATTCTTTTTAAGCACTTGAAAATTGTCCTTTTTGAAACTTTGAAACGATATTGCGGGTGTCCTTTTGCACACAGGACAAAAATTTCTTCACATAACAACTCACGTTAGGGCATTGTTTTATAATCCGTTGAGAAAGTTAGTCCTCATAAGGAAAAGTGACCCCTCGAAAATGACCAATTTTAAGGCGTATTTGGGTGCATGCTCGTTCACCTCCTTAAATTCCCGATTTAATTTCCCAGGGATCTAGCCATTAAATGAAAATTCTTTTTATACAGTAACGTTAAGGATGATTTAGTCTAAAATATTCTGTCCAGTTTCAACGAAAAATACCATCCCTTATATTCTTTTTAAGCACTTGAAAATTGTCCTTTTTGAAACTTTGAAACGATATTGCGGGTGTCCTTTTGCACACAGGACAAAAATTTCTTCACATAACAACTCACGTTAGGGCATTGTTTTATAATCCGTTGAGAAAGTTAGTCCTCTTAAGGAAAAGTGACCCCTCGAAAATGACCAATTTTAAGGCGTATTTGGGTGCATGCTCTTTCACCTCCTTAAATTCCCGATTTAATTTCCCAGGGATCTAGCCATTAAATGAAAATTCTTTTTTACAGTAACGTTAAGGATGATTTAGTATAAAATATTCTGTCCAGTTTCAACGAAAAATACCTTCCCTTATATTCTTTTTAAGCACTTGAAAATTGTCCTTTTTGAAACTTTGAAACGATATTGCGGGTGTCCTTTTGCACACAGGACAAAAATTTCTTCACTTAACAACTCACGTTAGGGCATTGTTTTATAATCCGTTGAGAAAGATAGTCCTCATAAGGAAAAGTGACCCCTCGAAAATGACCAATTTTAAGGCGTATTTGGGTGCATGCTCGTTCACCTCCTTAAATTCCCGATTTAATTTCCCAGGGATCTAGCCATTAAATGAAAATTCTTTTTTTACAGTAACGTTAAGGATGATTTAGTCTAAAATATTCTGTCCAGTTTCAACGAAAAATACCATCCCTTATATTCTTTTTAAGCACTTGAAAATTGTCCTTTTTGAAATTTTGAAACGATATTGCGGGTGTCCTTTTGCACACGGGACAAAAATTTCTTCACATAACAACTCACGTTAGGGCATTGTTTTATAATCCGTTGAGAAAGTTTTACCTCATAAGGAAAAGTGACCCCTCGAAAATGACCAATTTTAAGGCGTATTTGGGTGCATGCTCTTTCACCTCCTTAAATTCCCGATTTAATTTCCCAGGGATCTAGCCATTAAATGAAAATTCTTTTTATACAGTAACGTTAAGGATGATTTAGTCTAAAATATTCTGTCCAGTTTCAACGAAAAATACCATCCCTTATATTCTTTTTAAGCACTTGAAAATTGTCCTTTTTGAAACTTTGAAACGATATTGCGGGTGTCCTTTTGCACACAGGACAAAAATTTCTTCACATAACAACTCACGTTAGGGCATTGTTTTATAATCCGTTGAGAAAGTTAGTCCTCATAAGGAAAAGTGACCCCTCGAAAATGACCAATTTTAAGGCGTATTTGGGTGCATGCTCTTTCACCTCCTTAAATTCCCGATTTAATTTCCCTGGGATCTAGCCATTAAATGAAAATTCTTTTTATACAGTTACGTTAAGGATGATTTAATCTAAAATATTCTGTCCAGTTTCAACGAAAAATACCATCCCTTATATACTTTTTAAGCACTTGAAAATTGTCCTTTTTGAAACTTTGAAACGATATTGCGGGTGTCCTTTTGCACACAGGACAAAAATTTCTTCACTTAACAACTCACGTTAGGGCATTGTTTTATAATCCGTTGAGAAAGTTAGTCCTCATAAGGAAAAGTGACCCCTCGAAAATGACCAATTTTAAGGCGTATTTGGGTGCATGCTCGTTCACCTCCTTAAATTCCCGATTTAATTTCCCAGGGATCTAGCCATTAAATGAAAATTCTTTTTATACAGTAACGTTAAGGATGATTTAGTCTAAAATATTCTGTCCAGTTTCAACGAAAAATACCATCTTTTATATTCTTTTTAAGCACTTGAAAATTGTCCTTTTTGAAATTTTGAAACGATATTGCGGGTGTCCTTTTGCACACAGGACAAAAATTTCTTCACATAACAACTCACGTTAGGGCATTGTTTTATAATCCGTTGAGAAAGTTTTACCTCATAAGGAAAAGTGACCCCTCGAAAATGACCAATTTTAAGGCGTATTTGGGTGCATGCTCTTTCACCTCCTTAAATTCCCGATTTAATTTCCCAGGGATCTAGCCATTAAATGAAAATTCTTTTTATACAGTAACGTTATGGATGATTTAGTCTAAAATATTCTGTCCAGTTTCAACGAAAAATACCATCCCTTATATTCTTTTTAAGCACTTGAAAATTGTCCTTTTTGAAACTTTGAAACGATATTGCGGGTGTCCTTTTGCACACAGGACAAAAATTTCTTCACATAACAACTCACGTTAGGGCATTGTTTTATAATCCGTTGAGAAAGTTAGTCCTCATAAGGAAAAGTGACCCCTCGAAAATGACCAATTTTAAGGCGTATTTGGGTGCATGCTCGTTCACCTCCTTAAATTCCCGATTTAATTTCCCAGGGATCTAGCCATTAAATGAAAATTCTTTTTATACAGTAACGTTAAGGATGATTTAGTCTAAAATATTCTGTCCAGTTTCAACGAAAAATACCATCCCTTATATTCTTTTTAAGCACTTGAAAATTGTCCTTTTTGAAACTTTGAAACGATATTGCGGGTGTCCTTTTGCACACAGGACAAAAATTTCTTCACATAACAACTCACGTTAGGGCATTGTTTTATAATCCGTTGAGAAAGTTAGTCCTCTTAAGGAAAAGTGACCCCTCGAAAATGACCAATTTTAAGGCGTATTTGGGTGCATGCTCTTTCACCTCCTTAAATTCCCGATTTAATTTCCCAGGGATCTAGCCATTAAATGAAAATTCTTTTTTACAGTAACGTTAAGGATGATTTAGTATAAAATATTCTGTCCAGTTTCAACGAAAAATACCTTCCCTTATATTCTTTTTAAGCACTTGAAAATTGTCCTTTTTGAAACTTTGAAACGATATTGCGGGTGTCCTTTTGCACACAGGACAAAAATTTCTTCACTTAACAACTCACGTTAGGGCATTGTTTTATAATCCGTTGAGAAAGATAGTCCTCATAAGGAAAAGTGACCCCTCGAAAATGACCAATTTTAAGGCGTATTTGGGTGCATGCTCGTTCACCTCCTTAAATTCCCGATTTAATTTCCCAGGGATCTAGCCATTAAATGAAAATTCTTTTTTTACAGTAACGTTAAGGATGATTTAGTCTAAAATATTCTGTCCAGTTTCAACGAAAAATACCATCCCTTATATTCTTTTTAAGCACTTGAAAATTGTCCTTTTTGAAATTTTGAAACGATATTGCGGGTGTCCTTTTGCACACGGGACAAAAATTTCTTCACATAACAACTCACGTTAGGGCATTGTTTTATAATCCGTTGAGAAAGTTTTACCTCATAAGGAAAAGTGACCCCTCGAAAATGACCAATTTTAAGGCGTATTTGGGTGCATGCTCTTTCACCTCCTTAAATTCCCGATTTAATTTCCCAGGGATCTAGCCATTAAATGAAAATTATTTTTATACAGTAACGTTAAGGATGATTTAGTCTAAAATATTCTGTCCAGTTTCAACGAAAAATACCATCCCTTATATTCTTTTTAAGCACTTGAAAATTGTCCTTTTTGAAACTTTGAAACGATATTGCGGGTGTCCTTTTGCACACAGGACAAAAATTTCTTCACATAACAACTCACGTTAGGGCATTGTTTTATAATCCGTTGAGAAAGTTAGTCCTCATAAGGAAAAGTGACCCCTCGAAAATGACCAATTTTAAGGCGTATTTGGGTGCATGCTCGTTCACCTCCTTAAATTCCCGATTTAATTTCCCAGGGATCTAGCCATTAAATGAAAATTCTTTTTATACAGTTACGTTAAGGATGATTTAGTCTAAAATATTCTGTCCAGTTTCAACGAAAAATACCATCCCTTATATTCTTTTTAAGCACTTGAAAATTGTCCTTTTTGAAACTTTGAAACGATATTGCGGGTGTCCTTTTGCACACAGGACAAAAATTTCTTCACATAACAACTCACGTTAGGGCATTGTTTTATAATCCGTTGAGAAAGTTAGTCCTCATAAGGAAAAGTGACCCCTCGAAAATGACCAATTTTAAGGCGTATTTGGGTGCATGCTCGTTCACCTCCTTAAATTCCCGATTTAATTTCCCAGGGATCTAGCCATTAAATGAAAATTCTTTTTATACAGTTACGTTAAGGATGATTTAGTCTAAAATATTCTGTCCAGTTTCAACGAAAAATACCATCCCTTATATACTTTTTAAGCACTTGAAAATTGTCCTTTTTGAAACTTTGAAACGATATTGCGGGTGTCCTTTTGCACACAGGACAAAAATTTCTTCACATAACAGCTCACGTTAGGGCATTGTTTTATAATCCGTTGAGAAAGTTAGTCCTCATAAGGAAAAGTGACCCCTCGAAAATGACCAATTTTAAGGCGTATTTGGGTGCATGCTCGTTCACCTCCTTAAATTCCCGATTTAATTTCCCAGGGATCTAGCCAATAAATGAAAATTCTTTTTATACAGTAACGTTAAGGATGATTTAGTCTAAAATATTCTGTCCAGTTTCAACGAAAAATACCATCCCTTATATTCTTTTTAAGCACTTGAAAATTGTCCTTTTTGAAACTTTGAAACGATATTGCGGGTGTCCTTTTGCACACAGGACAAAAATTTCATCACATAACAACTCACGTTAGGGCATTGTTTTATAATCCGTTGAGAAAGTTAGTCCTCATAAGGAAAAGTGACCCCTCGAAAATGACCAATTTTAAGGCGTATTTGGGTGCATGCTCTTTCACCTCCTTAAATTCCCGATTTAATTTCCCAGGGATCTAGCCATTAAATGAAAATTATTTTAATACAGTAACGTTAAGGATGATTTAATCTAAAATATTCTGTCCAGTTTCAACGAAAAATACCATCCCTTATATTCTTTTCAAGCACTTGAAAATTGTCCTTTTTGAAACTTTGAAACGATATTGCGGGTGTCCTTTTGCACACAGGACAAAAATTTCTTCACATAACAACTCACGTTAGGGCATTGTTTTATAATCCGTTGAGAAAGTTAGTCCTCATAAGGAAAAGTGACCCCTCGAAAATGACCAATTTTAAGGCGTATTTGGGTGCATGCTCGTTCACCTCCTTAAATTCCCGATTTAATTTCCCAGGGATCTAGCCATTAAATGAAAATTCTTTTTATACAGTAACGTTAAGGATGATTTAGTCTAAAATATTCTGTCCAGTTTCAACGAAAAATACCATCCCTTATATTCTTTTTAAGCACTTGAAAATTGTCCTTTTTGAAACTTTGAAACGATATTGCGGGTGTCCTTTTGCACACAGGACAAAAATTTCTTCACATAACAACTCACGTTAGGGCATTGTTTTATAATCCGTTGAGAAAGTTAGTCCTCATAAGGAAAAGTGACCCCTCGAAAATGACCAATTTTTAGGCGTATTTGGGTGCATGCTCGTTCACCTCCTTAAATTCCCGATTTAATTTCCCAGGGATCTAGCCATTAAATGAAAATTCTTTTTATACAGTTACGTTAAGGATGATTTAGTCTAAAATATTCTGTCCAGTTTCAACGAAAAATACCATCCCTTATATTCTTTTTAAGCACTTGAAAATTGTCCTTTTTGAAACTTTGAAACGATATTGCGGGTGTCCTTTTGCACACAGGACAAAAATTTCTTCACATAACAACTCACGTTAGGGCATTGTTTTATAATCCGTTGAGAAAGTTAGTCCTCATAAGGAAAAGTGACCCCTCGAAAATGACCAATTTTAAGGCGTATTTGGGTGCATGCTCGTTCACCTCCTTAAATTCCCGATTTAATTTCCCAGGGATCTAGCCATTAAATGAAAATTATTTTTATACAGTAACGTTAAGGATGATTTAATCTAAAATATTCTGTCCAGTTTCAACGAAAAATACCATCCCTTATATTCTTTTTAAGCACTTGAAAATTGTCCTTTTTGAAACTTTGAAACGATATTGCGGGTGTCCTTTTGCACTCAGGACAAAAATTTCTTCACATAACAACTCACGTTAGGGCATTGTTTTATAATCCGTTGAGAAAGTTAGTCCTCATTAGGAAAAGTGACCCCTCGAAAATGACCAATTTTAAGGCGTATTTGGGTGCATGCTCTTTCACCTCCTTAAAATCCCGATTTAATTTCCCAGGGATCTAGCCATTAAATGAAAATTCTTTTTATACAGTAACGTTAAGGATGATTTAGTCTAAAATATTCTGTCCAGTTTCAACGAAAAATACCATCCCTTATATTCTTTTTAAGCACTTGAAAATTGTCCTTTTTGAAACTTTGAAACGATATTGCGGGTGTCCTTTTGCACACAGGACAAAAATTTCTTCACATAACAACTCACGTTAGGGCATTGTTTTATAATCCGTTGAGAAAGTAAGTCCTCATAAGGAAAAGTGACCCCTCGAAAATAACCAATTTTAAGGCGTATTTGGGTGCATGCTCTTTCACCTCCTTAAAATCCCGATTTAATTTCCCAGGGATCTAGCCATTAAATAAAAATTCTTTTTATACAGTTACGTTAAGGATGATTTAGTCTAAAATATTCTGTCCAGTTTCAAAGAAAAATACCATCCCTTATATACTTTTTAAGCACTTGAAAATTGTCCTTTTTGAAACTTTGAAACGATATTGCGGGTGTCCTTTTGCACACAGGACAAAAATTTCTTCACATAACAACTCACGTTAGGGCATTGTTTTATAATCCGTTGAGAAAGTTATTCCTCATAAGGAAAAGTGACCCCTCGAAAATGACCAATTTTAAGGCGTATTTGGGTGCATGCTCGTTCACCTCCTTAAATTCCCGATTTAATTTCCCAGGGATCTAGCCATTAAATGAAAATTCTTTTTATACAGTAACGTTAAGGATGATTTAGTCTAAAATATTCTGTCCAGTTTCAACGAAAAATACCATCCCTTATATTCTTTTTAAGCACTTGAAAATTGTCCTTTTTGAAACTTTGAAACGATATTGCGGGTGTCCTTTTGCACACAGGACAAAAATTTCTTCACATAACAACTCACGTTAGGGCATTGTTTTATAATCCGTTGAGAAAGTTAGTCCTCATAAGGAAAAGTGACCCCTCGAAAATGACCAATTTTAAGGCGTATTTGGGTGCATGCTCTTTCACCTCCTTAAAATCCCGATTTAATTTCCCAGGGATCTAGCCATTAAATGAAAATTCTTTTTATACAGTAACGTTAAGGATGATTTAGTCTAAAATATTCTGTCCAGTTTCAACGAAAAATACCATCCCTTATATTCTTTTTAAGCACTTGAAAATTGTCCTTTTTGAAACTTTGAAAGGATATTGCGGGTGTCCTTTTGCACACAGGACAAAAATTTCTTCACATAACAACTCACGTTAGGGCATTGTTTTATAATCCGTTGAGAAAGTTAGTCCTCATAAGGAAAAGTGACCCCTCGAAAATGACCAATTTTTAGGCGTATTTGGGTGCATGCTCTTTCACCTCCTTAAATTCCCGATTTAATTTCCCAGGGATCTAGCCATTAAATGAAAATTCTTTTTATACAGTTACGTTAAGGATGATTTAGTCTAAAATATTCTGTCCAGTTTCAAAGAAAAATACCATCCCTTATATACTTTTTAAGCACTTGAAAATTGTCCTTTTTGAATCTTTGAAACGATATTGCGGGTGTCCTTTTGCACACAGGACAAAAATTTCTTCACATAACAACTCACGTTAGGGCATTGTTTTATAATCCGTTGAGAAAGTTAGTCCTCATAAGGAAAAGTGACCCCTCGAAAATGACCAATTTTTAGGCGTATTTGGGTGCATGCTCGTTCACCTCCTTAAATTCCCGATTTAATTTCCCAGGGATCTAGCCATTAAATGAAAATTCTTTTTATACAGTTACGTTAAGGATGATTTAGTCTAAAATATTCTGTCCAGTTTCAACGAAAAATACCATCCCTTATATTCTTTTTAAGCACTTGAAAATTGTCCTTTTTGAAACTTTGAAACGATATTGCGGGTGTCCTTTTGCACACAGGACAAAAATTTCTTCACATAACAACTCACGTTAGGGCATTGTTTTATAATCCGTTGAGAAAGTTAGTCCTCATAAGGAAAAGTGACCCCTCGAAAATGACCAATTTTAAGGCGTATTTGGGTGCATGCTCGTTCACCTCCTTAAATTCCCGATTTAATTTCCCAGGGATCTAGCCATTAAATGAAAATTCTTTTTATACAGTAACGTTAAGGATGATTTAGTCTAAAATATTCTGTCCAGTTTCAACGAAAAATACCATCCCTTATATTCTTTTTAAGCACTTGAAAATTGTCCTTTTTGAAACTTTGAAACGATATTGCGGGTGTCCTTTTGCACACAGGACAAAAATTTCTTCACATAACAACTCACGTTAGGGCATTGTTTTATAATCCGTTGTGAAAGTTAGTCCTCATAAGGAAAAGTGACCCCTCGAAAATGACCAATTTTAAGGCGTATTTGGGTGCATGCTCTTTCACCTCCTTAAATTCCCGATTTAATTTCCCAGGGATCTAGCCATTAAATGAAAATTATTTTTATACAGTAACGTTAAGGATGATTTAGTCTAAAATATTCTGTCCAGTTTCAACGAAAAATACCATCCCTTATATTCTTTTTAAGCACTTGAAAATTGTCCTTTTTGAAACTTTGAAACGATATTGCGGGTGTCCTTTTGCACACAGGACAAAAATTTCTTCACATAACAACTCACGTTAGGGCATTGTTTTATAATCCGTTGAGAAAGTTAGTCCTCATAAGGAAAAGTGACCCCTCGAAAATGACCAATTTTAAGGCGTATTTGGGTGCATGCTCTTTCACCTCCTTAAAATCCCGATTTAATTTCCCAGGGATCTAGCCATTAAATGAAAATTCTTTTTATACAGTAACGTTAAGGATGATTTAGTCTAAAATATTCTGTCCAGTTTCAACGAAAAATACCATCCCTTATATTCTTTTTAAGCACTTGAAAATTGTCCTTTTTGAAACTTTGAAAGGATATTGCGGGTGTCCTTTTGCACACAGGACAAAAATTTCTTCACATAACAACTCACGTTAGGGCATTGTTTTATAATCCGTTGAGAAAGTTAGTCCTCATAAGGAAAAGTGACCCCTCGAAAATGACCAATTTTAAGGCGTATTTGGGTGCATGCTCTTTCACCTCCTTAAATTCCCGATTTAATTTCCCAGGGATCTAGCCATTAAATGAAAATTATTTTTATACAGTAACGTTAAGGATGATTTAATCTAAAATATTCTGTCCAGTTTCAACGAAAAATACCATCCCTTATATTCTTTTTAAGCACTTGAAAATTGTCCTTTTTGAAACTTTGAAACGATATTGCGGGTGTCCTTTTGCACTCAGGACAAAAATTTCTTCACATAACAACTCACGTTAGGGCATTGTTTTATAATCCGTTGAGAAAGTTAGTCCTCATTAGGAAAAGTGACCCCTCGAAAATGACCAATTTTAAGGCGTATTTGGGTGCATGCTCTTTCACCTCCTTAAAATCCCGATTTAATTTCCCAGGGATCTAGCCATTAAATGAAAATTCTTTTTATACAGTAACGTTAAGGATGATTTAGTCTAAAATATTCTGTCCAGTTTCAACGAAAAATACCATCCCTTATATTCTTTTTAAGCACTTGAAAATTGTCCTTTTTGAAACTTTGAAACGATATTGCGGGTGTCCTTTTGCACACAGGACAAAAATTTCTTCACATAACAACTCACGTTAGGGCATTGTTTTATAATCCGTTGAGAAAGTTAGTCCTCATAAGGAAAAGTGACCCCTCGAAAATGACCAATTTTAAGGCGTATTTGGGTGCATGCTCTTTCACCTCCTTAAAATCCCGATTTAATTTCCCAGGGATCTAGCCATTAAATAAAAATTCTTTTTATACAGTTACGTTAAGGATGATTTAGTCTAAAATATTCTGTCCAGTTTCAAAGAAAAATACCATCCCTTATATACTTTTTAAGCACTTGAAAATTGTCCTTTTTGAAACTTTGAAACGATATTGCGGGTGTCCTTTTGCACACAGGACAAAAATTTCTTCACATAACAACTCACGTTAGGGCATTGTTTTATAATCCGTTGAGAAAGTTATTCCTCATAAGGAAAAGTGACCCCTCGAAAATGACCAATTTTAAGGCGTATTTGGGTGCATGCTCGTTCACCTCCTTAAATTCCCGATTTAATTTCCCAGGGATCTAGCCATTAAATGAAAATTCTTTTTATACAGTAACGTTAAGGATGATTTAGTCTAAAATATTCTGTCCAGTTTCAACGAAAAATACCATCCCTTATATTCTTTTTAAGCACTTGAAAATTGTCCTTTTTGAAACTTTGAAACGATATTGCGGGTGTCCTTTTGCACACAGGACAAAAATTTCTTCACATAACAACTCACGTTAGGGCATTGTTTTATAATCCGTTGAGAAAGTTAGTCCTCATAAGGAAAAGTGACCCCTCGAAAATGACCAATTTTAAGGCGTATTTGGGTGCATGCTCTTTCACCTCCTTAAAATCCCGATTTAATTTCCCAGGGATCTAGCCATTAAATGAAAATTCTTTTTATACAGTAACGTTAAGGATGATTTAGTCTAAAATATTCTGTCCAGTTTCAACGAAAAATACCATCCCTTATATTCTTTTTAAGCACTTGAAAATTGTCCTTTTTGAAACTTTGAAAGGATATTGCGGGTGTCCTTTTGCACACAGGACAAAAATTTCTTCACATAACAACTCACGTTAGGGCATTGTTTTATAATCCGTTGAGAAAGTTAGTCCTCATAAGGAAAAGTGACCCCTCGAAAATGACCAATTTTTAGGCGTATTTGGGTGCATGCTCTTTCACCTCCTTAAATTCCCGATTTAATTTCCCAGGGATCTAGCCATTAAATAAAAATTCTTTTTATACAGTTACGTTAAGGATGATTTAGTCTAAAATATTCTGTCCAGTTTCAAAGAAAAATACCATCCCTTATATACTTTTTAAGCACTTGAAAATTGTCCTTTTTGAATCTTTGAAACGATATTGCGGGTGTCCTTTTGCACACAGGACAAAAATTTCTTCACATAACAACTCACGTTAGGGCATTGTTTTATAATCCGTTGAGAAAGTTAGTCCTCATAAGGAAAAGTGACCCCTCGAAAATGACCAATTTTTAGGCGTATTTGGGTGCATGCTCGTTCACCTCCTTAAATTCCCGATTTAATTTCCCAGGGATCTAGCCATTAAATGAAAATTCTTTTTATACAGTTACGTTAAGGATGATTTAGTCTAAAATATTCTGTCCAGTTTCAACGAAAAATACCATCCCTTATATTCTTTTTAAGCACTTGAAAATTGTCCTTTTTGAAACTTTGAAACGATATTGCGGGTGTCCTTTTGCACACAGGACAAAAATTTCTTCACATAACAACTCACGTTAGGGCATTGTTTTATAATCCGTTGAGAAAGTTTTTCCTCATAAGGAAAAGTGACCCCTCGAAAATGACCAATTTTAAGGCGTATTTGGGTGCATGCTCGTTCACCTCCTTAAATTCCCGATTTAATTTCCCAGGGATCTAGCCATTAAATGAAAATTCTTTTTATACAGTAACGTTAAGGATGATTTAGTCTAAAATATTCTGTCCAGTTTCAACGAAAAATACCATCCCTTATATTCTTTTTAAGCACTTGAAAATTGTCCTTTTTGAAACTTTGAAACGATATTGCGGGTGTCCTTTTGCACACAGGACAAAAATTTCTTCACATAACAACTCACGTTAGGGCATTGTTTTATAATCCGTTGTGAAAGTTAGTCCTCATAAGGAAACGTGACCCCTCGAAAATGACCAATTTTAAGGCGTATTTGGGTGCATGCTCTTTCACCTCCTTAAATTCCCGATTTAATTTCCCAGGGATCTAGCCATTAAATGAAAATTATTTTTATACAGTAACGTTAAGGATGATTTAGTCTAAAATATTCTGTCCAGTTTCAACGAAAAATACCATCCCTTATATTCTTTTTAAGCACTTGAAAATTGTCCTTTTTGAAACTTTGAAACGATATTGCGGGTGTCCTTTTGCACACAGGACAAAAATTTCTTCACATAACAACTCACGTTAGGGCATTGTTTTATAATCCGTTGAGAAAGTTAGTCCTCATAAGGAAAAGTGACCCCTCGAAAATGACCAATTTTAAGGCGTATTTGGGTGCATGCTCTTTCACCTCCTTAAAATCCCGATTTAATTTCCCAGGGATCTAGCCATTAAATGAAAATTCTTTTTATACAGTAACGTTAAGGATGATTTAGTCTAAAATATTCTGTCCAGTTTCAACGAAAAATACCATCCCTTATATTCTTTTTAAGCACTTGAAAATTGTCCTTTTTGAAACTTTGAAAGGATATTGCGGGTGTCCTTTTGCACACAGGACAAAAATTTCTTCACATAACAACTCACGTTAGGGCATTGTTTTATAATCCGTTGAGAAAGTTAGTCCTCATAAGGAAAAGTGACCCCTCGAAAATGACCAATTTTTAGGCGTATTTGGGTGCATGCTCTTTCACCTCCTTAAATTCCCGATTTAATTTCCCAGGGATCTAGCCATTAAATAAAAATTCTTTTTATACAGTTACGTTAAGGATGATTTAGTCTAAAATATTCTGTCCAGTTTCAAAGAAAAATACCATCCCTTATATACTTTTTAAGCACTTGAAAATTGTCCTTTTTGAAACTTTGAAACGATATTGCGGGTGTCCTTTTGCACACAGGACAAAAATTTCTTCACATAACAACTCACGTTAGGGCATTGTTTTATAATCCGTTGAGAAAGTTAGTCCTCATAAGGAAAAGTGACCCCTCGAAAATGACCAATTTTAAGGCGTATTTGGGTGCATGCTCGTTCACCTCCTTAAATTCCCGATTTAATTTCCCAGGGATCTAGCCATTAAATGAAAATTATTTTTATACAGTAACGTTAAGGATGATTTAATCTAAAATATTCTGTCCAGTTTCAACGAAAAATACCATCCCTTATATTCTTTTTAAGCACTTGAAAATTGTCCTTTTTGAAACTTTGAAACGATATTGCGGGTGTCCTTTTGCACTCAGGACAAAAATTTCTTCACATAACAACTCACGTTAGGGCATTGTTTTATAATCCGTTGAGAAAGTTAGTCCTCATTAGGAAAAGTGACCCCTCGAAAATGACCAATTTTAAGGCGTATTTGGGTGCATGCTCTTTCACCTCCTTAAAATCCCGATTTAATTTCCCAGGGATCTAGCCATTAAATGAAAATTCTTTTTATACAGTAACGTTAAGGATGATTTAGTCTAAAATATTCTGTCCAGTTTCAACGAAAAATACCATCCCTTATATTCTTTTTAAGCACTTGAAAATTGTCCTTTTTGAAACTTTGAAACGATATTGCGGGTGTCCTTTTGCACACAGGACAAAAATTTCTTCACATAACAACTCACGTTAGGGCATTGTTTTATAATCCGTTGAGAAAGTTAGTCCTCATAAGGAAAAGTGACCCCTCGAAAATGACCAATTTTAAGGCGTATTTGGGTGCATGCTCTTTCACCTCCTTAAAATCCCGATTTAATTTCCCAGGGATCTAGCCATTAAATAAAAATTCTTTTTATACAGTTACGTTAAGGATGATTTAGTCTAAAATATTCTGTCCAGTTTCAAAGAAAAATACCATCCCTTATATACTTTTTAAGCACTTGAAAATTGTCCTTTTTGAAACTTTGAAACGATATTGCGGGTGTCCTTTTGCACACAGGACAAAAATTTCTTCACATAACAACTCACGTTAGGGCATTGTTTTATAATCCGTTGAGAAAGTTATTCCTCATAAGGAAAAGTGACCCCTCGAAAATGACCAATTTTAAGGCGTATTTGGGTGCATGCTCGTTCACCTCCTTAAATTCCCGATTTAATTTCCCAGGGATCTAGCCATTAAATGAAAATTCTTTTTATACAGTTACGTTAAGGATGATTTAGTCTAAAATATTCTGTCCAGTTTCAACGAAAAATACCATCCCTTATATTCTTTTTAAGCACTTGAAAATTGTCCTTTTTGAAACTTTGAAACGATATTGCGGGTGTCCTTTTGCACACAGGACAAAAATTTCTTCACATAACAACTCACGTTAGGGCATTGTTTTATAATCCGTTGAGAAAGTTAGTCCTCATAAGGAAAAGTGACCCCTCGAAAATGACCAATTTTAAGGCGTATTTGGGTGCATGCTCGTTCACCTCCTTAAATTCCCGATTTAATTTCCCAGGGATCTAGCCATTAAATGAAAATTCTTTTTATACAGTAACGTTAAGGATGATTTAGTCTAAAATATTCTGTCCAGTTTCAACGAAAAATACCATCCCTTATATTCTTTTCAAGCACTTGAAAATTGTCCTTTTTGAAACTTTGAAACGATATTGCGGGTGTCCTTTTGCACACAGGACAAAAATTTCTTCACATAACAACTCACGTTAGGGCATTGTTTTATAATCCGTTGAGAAAGTTAGTCCTCATTAGGAAAAGTGACCCCTCGAAAATGACCAATTTTAAGGCGTATTTGGGTGCATGCTCTTTAACCTCCTTAAAATCCCGATTTAATTTCCCAGGGATCTAGCCATTAAATGAAAATTATTTTTATACAGTAACGTTAAGGATGATTTAATCTAAAATATTCTGTCCAGTTTCAACGAAAAATACCATCCCTTATATTCTTTTTAAGCACTTGAAAATTGTCCTTTTTGAAACTTTGAAACGATATTGCGGGTGTCCTTTTGCACACAGGACAAAAATTTCTTCACATAACAACTCACGTTAGGGCATTGTTTTATAATCCGTTGAGAAAGTTAGTCCTCATAAGGAAAAGTGACCCCTCGAAAATGACCAATTTTAAGGCGTATTTGGGTGCATGCTCTTTCACCTCCTTAAATTCCCGATTTAATTTCCCAGGGATCTAGCCATTAAATGAAAATTCTTTTTATACAGTAACGTTAAGGATGATTTAGTCTAAAATATTCTGTCCAGTTTCAACGAAAAATACCATCCCTTATATTCTTTTTAAGCACTTGAAAATTGTCCTTTTTGAAACTTTGAAAGGATATTGCGGGTGTCCTTTTGCACACAGGACAAAAATTTCTTCACATAACAACTCACGTTAGGGCATTGTTTTATTATCCGTTGAGAAAGTTAGTCCTCATAAGGAAAAGTGACCCCTCGAAAATGACCAATTTTAAGGCGTATTTGGGTGCATGCTCGTTCACCTCCTTAAATTCCCGATTTAATTTCCCAGGGATCTAGCCATTAAATGAAAATTATTTTTATACAGTAACGTTAAGGATGATTTAATCTAAAATATTCTGTCCAGTTTCAACGAAAAATACCATCCCTTATATTCTTTTTAAGCACTTGAAAATTGTCCTTTTTGAAACTTTGAAACGATATTGCGGGTGTCCTTTTGCACTCAGGACAAAAATTTCTTCACATAACAACTCACGTTAGGGCATTGTTTTATAATCCGTTGAGAAAGTTAGTCCTCATTAGGAAAAGTGACCCCTCGAAAATGACCAATTTTAAGGCGTATTTGGGTGCATGCTCTTTCACCTCCTTAAAATCCCGATTTAATTTCCCAGGGATCTAGCCATTAAATGAAAATTCTTTTTATACAGTAACGTTAAGGATGATTTAGTCTAAAATATTCTGTCCAGTTTCAACGAAAAATACCATCCCTTATATTCTTTTTAAGCACTTGAAAATTGTCCTTTTTGAAACTTTGAAACGATATTGCGGGTGTCCTTTTGCACACAGGACAAAAATTTCTTCACATAACAACTCACGTTAGGGCATTGTTTTATAATCCGTTGAGAAAGTTAGTCCTCATAAGGAAAAGTGACCCCTCGAAAATGACCAATTTTAAGGCGTATTTGGGTGCATGCTCTTTCACCTCCTTAAAATCCCGATTTAATTTCCCAGGGATCTAGCCATTAAATAAAAATTCTTTTTATACAGTTACGTTAAGGATGATTTAGTCTAAAATATTCTGTCCAGTTTCAAAGAAAAATACCATCCCTTATATACTTTTTAAGCACTTGAAAATTGTCCTTTTTGAAACTTTGAAACGATATTGCGGGTGTCCTTTTGCACACAGGACAAAAATTTCTTCACATAACAACTCACGTTAGGGCATTGTTTTATAATCCGTTGAGAAAGTTATTCCTCATAAGGAAAAGTGACCCCTCGAAAATGACCAATTTTAAGGCGTATTTGGGTGCATGCTCGTTCACCTCCTTAAATTCCCGATTTAATTTCCCAGGGATCTAGCCATTAAATGAAAATTCTTTTTATACAGTTACGTTAAGGATGATTTAGTCTAAAATATTCTGTCCAGTTTCAACGAAAAATACCATCCCTTATATTCTTTTTAAGCACTTGAAAATTGTCCTTTTTGAAACTTTGAAACGATATTGCGGGTGTCCTTTTGCACACAGGACAAAAATTTCTTCACATAACAACTCACGTTAGGGCATTGTTTTATAATCCGTTGAGAAAGTTAGTCCTCATAAGGAAAAGTGACCCCTCGAAAATGACCAATTTTAAGGCGTATTTGGGTGCATGCTCGTTCACCTCCTTAAATTCCCGATTTAATTTCCCAGGGATCTAGCCATTAAATGAAAATTCTTTTTATACAGTAACGTTAAGGATGATTTAGTCTAAAATATTCTGTCCAGTTTCAACGAAAAATACCATCCCTTATATTCTTTTCAAGCACTTGAAAATTGTCCTTTTTGAAACTTTGAAACGATATTGCGGGTGTCCTTTTGCACACAGGACAAAAATTTCTTCACATAACAACTCACGTTAGGGCATTGTTTTATAATCCGTTGAGAAAGTTAGTCCTCATTAGGAAAAGTGACCCCTCGAAAATGACCAATTTTAAGGCGTATTTGGGTGCATGCTCTTTAACCTCCTTAAAATCCCGATTTAATTTCCCAGGGATCTAGCCATTAAATGAAAATTATTTTTATACAGTAACGTTAAGGATGATTTAATCTAAAATATTCTGTCCAGTTTCAACGAAAAATACCATCCCTTATATTCTTTTTAAGCACTTGAAAATTGTCCTTTTTGAAACTTTGAAACGATATTGCGGGTGTCCTTTTGCACACAGGACAAAAATTTCTTCACATAACAACTCACGTTAGGGCATTGTTTTATAATCCGTTGAGAAAGTTAGTCCTCATAAGGAAAAGTGACCCCTCGAAAATGACCAATTTTAAGGCGTATTTGGGTGCATGCTCTTTCACCTCCTTAAATTCCCGATTTAATTTCCCAGGGATCTAGCCATTAAATGAAAATTCTTTTTATACAGTAACGTTAAGGATGATTTAGTCTAAAATATTCTGTCCAGTTTCAACGAAAAATACCATCCCTTATATTCTTTTTAAGCACTTGAAAATTGTCCTTTTTGAAACTTTGAAAGGATATTGCGGGTGTCCTTTTGCACACAGGACAAAAATTTCTTCACATAACAACTCACGTTAGGGCATTGTTTTATTATCCGTTGAGAAAGTTAGTCCTCATAAGGAAAAGTGACCCCTCGAAAATGACCAATTTTTAGGCGTATTTGGGTGCATGCTCTTTCACCTCCTTAAATTCCCGATTTAATTTCCCAGGGATCTAGCCATTAAATAAAAATTCTTTTTATACAGTTACGTTAAGGATGATTTAGTCTAAAATATTCTGTCAGTTTCAAAGAAAAATACCATCCCTTATATACTTTTTAAGCACTTGAAAATTGTCCTTTTTGAAACTTTGAAACGATATTGCGGGTGTCTTTTTGCACACAGGACAAAAATTTCTTCACATAACAACTCACGTTAGGGCATTGTTTTATAATCCGTTGAGAAAGTTAGTCCTCATAAGGAAAAGTGACCCCTCGAAAATGACCAATTTTAAGGCGTATTTGGGTGCATGCTCGTTCACCTTCTTAAATTCCCGATTTAATTTCCCAGGGATCTAGCCATTAAATGAAAATTCTTTTTATACAGTAACGTTAAGGATGATTTAGTCTAAAATATTCTGTCCAGTTTCAACGAAAAATACCATCCCTTATATTCTTTTTAAGCACTTGAAAATTGTCCTTTTTGAAACTTTGAAACGATATTGCGGGTGTCCTTTTGCACACAGGACAAAAATTTCTTCACATAACAACTCACGTTAGGGCATTGTTTTATAATCCGTTGAGAAAGTTAGTCCTCATAAGGAAAAGTGACCCCTCGAAAATGACCAATTTTAAGGCGTATTTGGGTGCATGCTCTTTCACCTCCTTAAATTCCCGATTTAATTTCCCAGGGATCTAGCCATTAAATGAAAATTATTTTTATACAGTAACGTTAAGGATGATTTAATCTAAAATATTCTGTCCAGTTTCAACGAAAAATACCATCCCTTATATTCTTTTTAAGCACTTGAAAATTGTCCTTTTTGAAACTTTGAAACGATATTGCGGGTGTCCTTTTGCACTCAGGACAAAAATTTCTTCACATAACAACTCACGTTAGGGCATTGTTTTATAATCCGTTGAGAAAGTTAGTCCTCATTAGGAAAAGTGACCCCTCGAAAATGACCTATTTTAAGGCGTATTTGGGTGCATGCTCTTTCACCTCCTTAAAATCCCGATTTAATTTCCCAGGGATCTAGCCATTAAATGAAAATTCTTTTTATACAGTTACGTTAAGGATGATTTAGTCTAAAATATTCTGTCCAGTTTCAAAGAAAAATACCATCCCTTATATACTTTTTAAGCACTTGAAAATTGTCCTTTTTGAAACTTTGAAACGATATTGCGGGTGTCCTTTTGCACACAGGACAAAAATTTCTTCACTTAACAACTCACGTTAGGGCATTGTTTTATAATCCGTTGAGAAAGTTAGTCCTCATAAGGAAAAGTGACCCCTCGAAAATGACCAATTTTAAGGCGTATTTGGGTGCATGCTCTTTCACCTCCTTAAATTCCCGATTTAATTTCCCAGGGATCTAGCCATTAAATGAAAATTATTTTTATACAGTTACGTTAAGGATGATTTAGTCTAAAATATTCTGTCCAGTTTCAAAGAAAAATACCATCCCTTATATACTTTTTAAGCACTTGAAAATTGTCCTTTTTGAAACTTTGAAACGATATTGCGGGTGTCCTTTTGCACACAGGACAAAAATTTCTTCACTTAACAACTCACGTTAGGGCATTGTTTTATAATCCGTTGAGAAAGTTAGTCCTCATAAGGAAAAGTGACCCCTCGAAAATGACCAATTTTAAGGCGTATTTGGGTGCATGCTCGTTCACCTCCTTAAATTCCCGATTTAATTTCCCAGGGATCTAGCCATTAAATGAAAATTCTTTTTATACAGTAACGTTAAGGATGATTTAGTCTAAAATATTCTGTCCAGTTTCAACGAAAAATACCATCCCTTATATTCTTTTTAAGCACTTGAAAATTGTCCTTTTTGAAACTTTGAAACGATATTGCGGGTGTCCTTTTGCACACAGGACAAAAATTTCTTCACATAACAACTCACGTTAGGGCATTGTTTTATAATCCGTTGAGAAAGTTTTACCTCATAAGGAAAAGTGACCCCTCGAAAATGACCAATTTTAAGGCGTATTTGGGTGCATGCTCGTTCACCTCCTTAAATTCCCGATTTAATTTCCCAGGGATCTAGCCATTAAATGAAAATTCTTTTTATACAGTAACGTTAAGGATGATTTAGTCTAAAATATTCTGTCCAGTTTCAACGAAAAATACCATCCCTTATATTCTTTTTAAGCACTTGAAAATTGTCCTTTTTGAAACTTTGAAACGATATTGCGGGTGTCCTTTTGCACACAGGACAAAAATTTCTTCACATAACAACTCACGTTAGGGCATTGTTTTATAATCCGTTGAGAAAGTTAGTCCTCATATGGAAAAGTGACCCCTCGAAAATGACCAATTTTAAGGCGTATTTGGGTGCATGCTCGTTCACCTTCTTAAATTCCCGATTTAATTTCCCAGGGATCTAGCAATTAAATGAAAATTCTTTTTATACAGTTACGTTAAGGATGATTTAGTCTAAAATATTCTGTCCAGTTTCAACGAAAAATACCATCCCTTATATTCTTTTTAAGCACTTGAAAATTGTCCTTTTTGAAACTTTGAAACGATATTGCGGGTGTCCTTTTGCACACAGGACAAAAATTTCTTCACATAACAACTCACGTTAGGGCATTGTTTTATAATCCGTTGAGAAAGTTAGTCCTCATAAGGAAAAGTGACCCCTCGAAAATGACCAATTTTAAGGCGTATTTGGGTGCATGCTCTTTCACCTCCTTAAATTCCCGATTTAATTTCCCAGGGATCTAGCCATTAAATGAAAATTATTTTTATACAGTTACGTTAAGGATGATTTAGTCTAAAATATTCTGTCCAGTTTCAAAGAAAAATACCATCCCTTATATACTTTTTAAGCACTTGAAAATTGTCCTTTTTGAAACTTTGAAACGATATTGCGGGTGTCCTTTTGCACACAGGACAAAAATTTCTTCACTTAACAACTCACGTTAGGGCATTGTTTTATAATCCGTTGAGAAAGTTAGTCCTCATAAGGAAAAGTGACCCCTCGAAAATGACCAATTTTAAGGCGTATTTGGGTGCATGCTCGTTCACCTCCTTAAATTCCCGATTTAATTTCCCAGGGATCTAGCCATTAAATGAAAATTCTTTTTATACAGTAACGTTAAGGATGATTTAGTCTAAAATATTCTGTCCAGTTTCAACGAAAAATACCATCCCTTATATACTTTTTAAGCACTTGAAAATTGTCCTTTTTGAAACTTTGAAACGATATTGCGGGTGTCCTTTTGCACACAGGACAAAAATTTCTTTACATAACAACTCACGTTAGGGCATTGTTTTATAATCCGTTGAGAAAGTTAGTCCTCATAAGGAAAAGTGACCCCTCGAAAATGACCAATTTTAAGGCGTATTTGGGTGCATGCTCGTTCACCTCCTTAAATTCCCGATTTAATTTCCCAGGGATCTAGCCATTAAATGAAAATTCTTTTTATACAGTTACGTTAAGGATGATTTAGTCTAAAATATTCTGTCCAGTTTCAACGAAAAATACCATCCCTTATATTCTTTTTAAGCACTTGAAAATTGTCCTTTTTGAAACTTTGAAACGATATTGCGGGTGTCCTTTTGCACACAGGACAAAAATTTCTTCACATAACAACTCACGTTAGGGCATTGTTTTATAATCCGTTGAGAAAGTTAGTCCTCATAAGGAAAAGTGACCCCTCGAAAATGACCAATTTTAAGGCGTATTTGGGTGCATGCTCTTTCACCTCCTTAAATTCCCGATTTAATTTCCCAGGGATCTAGCCATTAAATGAAAATTATTTTTATACAGTAACGTTAAGGATGATTTAATCTAAAATATTCTGTCCAGTTTCAACGAAAAATACCATCCCTTATATTCTTTTTAAGCACTTGAAAATTGTCCTTTTTGAAACTTTGAAACGATATTGCGGGTGTCCTTTTGCACTCAGGACAAAAATTTCTTCACATAACAACTCACGTTAGGGCATTGTTTTATAATCCGTTGAGAAAGTTAGTCCTCATTAGGAAAAGTGACCCCTCGAAAATGACCTATTTTAAGGCGTATTTGGGTGCATGCTCTTTCACCTCCTTAAAATCCCGATTTAATTTCCCAGGGATCTAGCCATTAAATGAAAATTCTTTTTATACAGTTACGTTAAGGATGATTTAGTCTAAAATATTCTGTCCAGTTTCAAAGAAAAATACCATCCCTTATATACTTTTTAAGCACTTGAAAATTGTCCTTTTTGAAACTTTGAAACGATATTGCGGGTGTCCTTTTGCACACAGGACAAAAATTTCTTCACTTAACAACTCACGTTAGGGCATTGTTTTATAATCCGTTGAGAAAGTTAGTCCTCATAAGGAAAAGTGACCCCTCGAAAATGACCAATTTTAAGGCGTATTTGGGTGCATGCTCGTTCACCTCCTTAAATTCCCGATTTAATTTCCCAGGGATCTAGCCATTAAATGAAAATTCTTTTTATACAGTAACGTTAAGGATGATTTAGTCTAAAATATTCTGTCCAGTTTCAACGAAAAATACCATCCCTTATATTCTTTTTAAGCACTTGAAAATTGTCCTTTTTGAAATTTTGAAACGATATTGCGGGTGTCCTTTTGCACACAGGACAAAAATTTCTTCACATAACAACTCACGTTAGGGCATTGTTTTATGATCCGTTGAGAAAGTTTTACCTCATAAGGAAAAGTGACCCCTCGAAAATGACCAATTTTTAGGCGTATTTGGGTGCATGCTCTTTCACCTCCTTAAATTCCCGATTTAATTTCCCAGGGATCTAGCCATTAAATGAAAATTCTTTTTATACAGTTACGTTAAGGATGATTTAGTCTAAAATATTCTGTCAGTTTCAAAGAAAAATACCATCCCTTATATACTTTTTAAGCACTTGAAAATTGTCCTTTTTGAAACTTTGAAACGATATTGCGGGTGTCTTTTTGCACACAGGACAAAAATTTCTTCACATAACAACTCACGTTAGGGCATTGTTTTATAATCCGTTGAGAAAGTTAGTCCTCATAAGGAAAAGTGACCCCTCGAAAATGACCAATTTTAAGGCGTATTTGGGTGCATGCTCGTTCACCTTCTTAAATTCCCGATTTAATTTCCCAGGGATCTAGCCATTAAATGAAAATTCTTTTTATACAGTAACGTTAAGGATGATTTAGTCTAAAATATTCTGTCCAGTTTCAACGAAAAATACCATCCCTTATATTCTTTTTAAGCACTTGAAAATTGTCCTTTTTGAAACTTTGAAACGATATTGCGGGTGTCCTTTTGCACACAGGACAAAAATTTCTTCACATAACAACTCACGTTAGGGCATTGTTTTATAATCCGTTGAGAAAGTTAGTCCTCATAAGGAAAAGTGACCCCTCGAAAATGACCAATTTTAAGGCGTATTTGGGTGCATGCTCTTTCACCTCCTTAAATTCCCGATTTAATTTCCCAGGGATCTAGCCATTAAATGAAAATTATTTTTATACAGTAACGTTAAGGATGATTTAATCTAAAATATTCTGTCCAGTTTCAACGAAAAATACCATCCCTTATATTCTTTTTAAGCACTTGAAAATTGTCCTTTTTGAAACTTTGAAACGATATTGCGGGTGTCCTTTTGCACTCAGGACAAAAATTTCTTCACATAACAACTCACGTTAGGGCATTGTTTTATAATCCGTTGAGAAAGTTAGTCCTCATTAGGAAAAGTGACCCCTCGAAAATGACCAATTTTAAGGCGTATTTGGGTGCATGCTCGTTCACCTCCTTAAATTCCCGATTTAATTTCCCAGGGATCTAGCCATTAAATGAAAATTCTTTTTATACAGTAACGTTAAGGATGATTTAGTCTAAAATATTCTGTCCAGTTTCAACGAAAAATACCATCCCTTATATACTTTTTAAGCACTTGAAAATTGTCCTTTTTGAAACTTTGAAACGATATTGCGGGTGTCCTTTTGCACACAGGACAAAAATTTCTTTACATAACAACTCACGTTAGGGCATTGTTTTATAATCCGTTGAGAAAGTTAGTCCTCATAAGGAAAAGTGACCCCTCGAAAATGACCAATTTTAAGGCGTATTTGGGTGCATGCTCGTTCACCTCCTTAAATTCCCGATTTAATTTCCCAGGGATCTAGCCATTAAATGAAAATTCTTTTTATACAGTTACGTTAAGGATGATTTAGTCTAAAATATTCTGTCCAGTTTCAACGAAAAATACCATCCCTTATATTCTTTTTAAGCACTTGAAAATTGTCCTTTTTGAAACTTTGAAACGATATTGCGGGTGTCCTTTTGCACACAGGACAAAAATTTCTTCACATAACAACTCACGTTAGGGCATTGTTTTATAATCCGTTGAGAAAGTTAGTCCTCATAAGGAAAAGTGACCCCTCGAAAATGACCAATTTTAAGGCGTATTTGGGTGCATGCTCTTTCACCTCCTTAAATTCCCGATTTAATTTCCCAGGGATCTAGCCATTAAATGAAAATTATTTTTATACAGTAACGTTAAGGATGATTTAATCTAAAATATTCTGTCCAGTTTCAACGAAAAATACCATCCCTTATATTCTTTTTAAGCACTTGAAAATTGTCCTTTTTGAAACTTTGAAACGATATTGCGGGTGTCCTTTTGCACTCAGGACAAAAATTTCTTCACATAACAACTCACGTTAGGGCATTGTTTTATAATCCGTTGAGAAAGTTAGTCCTCATTAGGAAAAGTGACCCCTCGAAAATGACCTATTTTAAGGCGTATTTGGGTGCATGCTCTTTCACCTCCTTAAAATCCCGATTTAATTTCCCAGGGATCTAGCCATTAAATGAAAATTCTTTTTATACAGTTACGTTAAGGATGATTTAGTCTAAAATATTCTGTCCAGTTTCAAAGAAAAATACCATCCCTTATATACTTTTTAAGCACTTGAAAATTGTCCTTTTTGAAACTTTGAAACGATATTGCGGGTGTCCTTTTGCACACAGGACAAAAATTTCTTCACTTAACAACTCACGTTAGGGCATTGTTTTATAATCCGTTGAGAAAGTTAGTCCTCATAAGGAAAAGTGACCCCTCGAAAATGACCAATTTTAAGGCGTATTTGGGTGCATGCTCGTTCACCTCCTTAAATTCCCGATTTAATTTCCCAGGGATCTAGCCATTAAATGAAAATTCTTTTTATACAGTAACGTTAAGGATGATTTAGTCTAAAATATTCTGTCCAGTTTCAACGAAAAATACCATCCCTTATATTCTTTTTAAGCACTTGAAAATTGTCCTTTTTGAAATTTTGAAACGATATTGCGGGTGTCCTTTTGCACACAGGACAAAAATTTCTTCACATAACAACTCACGTTAGGGCATTGTTTTATGATCCGTTGAGAAAGTTTTACCTCATAAGGAAAAGTGACCCCTCGAAAATGACCAATTTTTAGGCGTATTTGGGTGCATGCTCTTTCACCTCCTTAAATTCCCGATTTAATTTCCCAGGGATCTAGCCATTAAATGAAAATTCTTTTTATACAGTTACGTTAAGGATGATTTAGTCTAAAATATTCTGTCCAGTTTCAAAGAAAAATACCATCCCTTATATACTTTTTAAGCACTTGAAAATTGTCCTTTTTGAAACTTTGAAACGATATTGCGGGTGTCCTTTTGCACACAGGACAAAAATTTCTTCACTTAACAACTCACGTTAGGGCATTGTTTTATAATCCGTTGAGAAAGTTAGTCCTCATAATGAAAAGTGACCCCTCGAAAATGACCAATTTTAAGGCGTATTTGGGTGCATGCTCGTTCACCTCCTTAAATTCCCGATTTAATTTCCCAGGGATCTAGCCATTAAATGAAAATTCTTTTTATACAGTAACGTTAAGGATGATTTAGTCTAAAATATTCTGTCCAGTTTCAACGAAAAATACCATCCCTTATATACTTTTTAAGCACTTGAAAATTGTCCTTTTTGAAACTTTGAAACGATATTGCGGGTGTCCTTTTGCACACAGGACAAAAATTTCTTTACATAACAACTCACGTTAGGGCATTGTTTTATAATCCGTTGAGAAAGTTAGTCCTCATAAGGAAAAGTGACCCCTCGAAAATGACCAATTTTAAGGCGTATTTGGGTGCATGCTCGTTCACCTCCTTAAATTCCCGATTTAATTTCCCAGGGATCTAGCCATTAAATGAAAATTCTTTTTATACAGTTACGTTAAGGATGATTTAGTCTAAAATATTCTGTCCAGTTTCAACGAAAAATACCATCCCTTATATTCTTTTTAAGCACTTGAAAATTGTCCTTTTTGAAACTTTGAAACGATATTGCGGGTGTCCTTTTGCACACAGGACAAAAATTTCTTCACATAACAACTCACGTTAGGGCATTGTTTTATAATCCGTTGAGAAAGTTAGACCTCATAAGGAAAAGTGACCCCTCGAAAATGACCAATTTTAAGGCGTATTTGGGTGCATGCTCGTTCACCTCCTTAAATTCCCGATTTAATTTCCCAGGGATCTAGCCATTAAATGAAAATTCTTTTTATACAGTTACGTTAAGGATGATTTAGTCTAAAATATTCTGTCCAGTTTCAACGAAAAATACCATCCCTTATATTCTTTTTAAGCACCTGAAAATTGTCCTTTTTGAAACTTTGAAACGATATTGCGGGTGTCCTTTTGCACACAGGACAAAAATTTCTTCACATAACAACTCACGTTAGGGCATTGTTTTATAATCCGTTGAGAAAGTTAGTCCTCATAAGGAAAAGTGACCCCTCGAAAATGACCAATTTTATGGCGTATTTGGGTGCATGCTCTTTCACCTCCTTAAATTCCCGATTTAATTTCTCAGGGATCTAGCCATTAAATGAAAATTCTTTTTATACAGTTTCGTTAAGCATGATTTAGTCTAAAATACTCTGTCCAGTTTCAACGAAAAATACCATCCCTTATATTCTTTTTAAGCTCTTGAAAATTGTCCTTTTTGAAACTTTGAAACGATATTGCGGGTGTCCTTTTGCACACAGGACAAAAATTTCTTCACATAACAACTCACGTTAGGGCATTGTTTTATAATCCGTTGAGAAAGTTTGTCCTTATAAGGAAAAGTCAATTTTTATCCTGTATTTTTTAAAAATCATACACCTTATGCCATCTAGAGGAAATGAGCTGAACTTTTATTTTTCAATTTCAAATTTGGCCGGCTATGAGGAAATTTTAAAAGAGATTTTCGTCCTTAATTTTTTGAATACAATAATCATTGAGATATCAAATGAAAGCTATTGAATTATTCTATCGATTTGTATCAAAAAATTGTCAATATCTCCAAGCAATTACGTTGGAAATTGATTTTCCCATATCGACTCTTGGACTTAATAAAATGTTACTTAAATCATGTGATTTCGCTTAAAAAGTAATTAAAAACATTACACTTATATAAAATTAATGGTTAACAGCTAAATTTGACACTTTATTGCTGATTACAGGTCTACTTTTTGAGAAATTAACGTCTAAAGGGGTCTGTCATTATCTTCATTTAGGGTCAGAATTATCTTTATTTCTTCACTCCAATCGCTACAAATCGATCAATTATTAGTAAAGATTTCAAAATATAACATTTTTTACTCTTAAACATCGTTGAAAAATGTATTTTTCAACCATTTAATTTGCATGTTTAGCTACTGTCAAAGTTGGTTATGTTTGGCTTTATATGCAACCCGGTGAGCATCAAAAAACAAAATTCGACGATTTGCCTATTTTGAACATGCCAATATTCAGTACGCCAATTCAAATTTCAGACATTTAAGGGTGATTTTCTTTATGTCCAATAATGATTGGGGTGTCAATTGAAAGCTAATGAATTACTCTATTGATTTATATAAAGAAACAACCAATATGTCAAAACGATGACAATAAAATTTGATTATCCGTAAGTGACTTCTTCCCTTTCTGACATTTAAGGGTAGTTTTCCCCTTTTATTTTATAAAATCTTAATATGATTGGGGTATCAATTAAGAGCTAATGAATTACTCTATCGATTGATGTAAAAAAATAAGCAATATGTTTAAACAGTTATATAAAAATTTGATATTCCCTAGGTGACTATTGACCTTTATAAAATTGTACTGGAATCATGTGATTTCACGTAAAAAGTAATTTAAACTTAACTATCAATTTAAATGAATGACACACAGCTTAATTTGAAACTTATATTGTGCTTAAAGGTCTACTTTTTGAGAAATTAGCGTTTAAAGGAATCTAAAGAGTCACCTAGGGAATATCAAATTTTTATATAACTGTTTAAACATATTGCTTATTTTTTTACATCAATCGATAGAGTAATTCATTAGCTCTTAATTGATACCCCAATCATATTAAGATTTTATAAAATAAAAGGGGAAAACTACCCTTAAATGTCAGAAAGGGAAGAAGTCACTTACGGATAATCAAATTTTATTGTCATCGTTTTGACATATTGGTTGTTTCTTTATATAAATCAATAGAGTAATTCATTAGCTTTCAATTGACACCCCAATCATTATTGGACATAAAGAAAATCACCCTTAAATGTCTGAAATTTGAATTGGCGTACTGAATATTGGCATGTTCAAAATAGGCAAATCGTCGAATTTTGTTTTTTGATGCTCACCGGGTTGCATATAAAGCCAAACATAACCAACTTTGACAGTAGCTAAACATGCAAATTAAATGGTTGAAAAATACATTTTTCAACGATGTTTAAGAGTAAAAAATGTTATATTTTGAAATCTTTACTAATAATTGATCGATTTGTAGCGATTGGAGTGAAGAAATAAAGATAATTCTGACCCTAAATGAAGATAATGACAGACCCCTTTAGACGTTAATTTCTCAAAAAGTAGACCTGTAATCAGCAATAAAGTGTCAAATTTAGCTGTTAACCATTAATTTTATATAAGTGTAATGTTTTTAATTACTTTTTAAGCGAAATCACATGATTTAAGTAACATTTTATTAAGTCCAAGAGTCGATATGGGAAAATCAATTTCCAACGTAATTGCTTGGAGATATTGACAATTTTTTGATACAAATCGATAGAATAATTCAATAGCTTTCATTTGATATCTCAATGATTATTGTATTCAAAAAATTAAGGACGAAAATCTCTTTTAAAATTTCCTCATAGCCGGCCAAATTTGAAATTGAAAAATAAAAGTTCAGCTCATTTCCTCTAGATGGCATAAGGTGTATGATTTTTAAAAAATACAGGATAAAAATTGACTTTTCCTTATAAGGACAAACTTTCTCAACGGATTATAAAACAATGCCCTAACGTGAGTTGTTATGTGAAGAAATTTTTGTCCTGTGTGCAAAAGGACACCCGCAATATCGTTTCAAAGTTTCAAAAAGGACAATTTTCAAGTGCTTAAAAAGAATATAAGGGATGGTATTTTTCGTTGAAACTGGACAGAGTATTTTAGACTAAATCATGCTTAACGTAACTGTATAAAAAGAATTTTCATTTAATGGCTAGATCCCTGGGAAATTAAATCGGGAATTTAAGGAGGTGAAAGAGCATGCACCCAAATACGCCTTAAAATTGGTCATTTTCGAGGGGTCACTTTTCCTTATGAGGACTAACTTTTTCAACGGATTATAAAACAATGCCCAAACGAGAGTTGTTATGTGAAGAAATTTTTGTCCTGTGTGCAAAAGGACACTCGCAATATCGTTTCAAATTTTCAAAAAGGACAATTTTCAAGTGCTTAAAAAGAATATAAGGGATGGTATTTTTCGTTGAAACTGGACAGAATATTTTAGACTAAATCATCCTTAACGTAACTGTATAAAAAGAATTTTCATTTAATGGCTAGATCCCTGGGAAATTAAATCGGGAATTTAAGGAGGTGAAAGAGCATGCACCCAATTACGGCTTAAAATTGGTCATTTTCGAGGGGTCACTTTTCCTTATGAGGACTAACTTTCTCAACGGATTATTAAACAATGCCCTAACGTGAGTTGTTATGTGAAGAAATTTTTGTCCTGTGTGCAAAAGGACACCCGCAATATCCTTTCAAAGTTTCAAAAAGGACAATTTTCAAGTGCTTAAAAAGAATATAAGGGATGGTATTTTTCGTTGAAACTGGACAGAATATTTTAGACTAAATCATCCTTAACGTAACTGTATAAAAAGAATTTTCATTTAATGGCTAGATCCCTGGGAAATTAAATCGGGAATTTAAGGAGGTGAAAGAGCATGCACCCAATTACGGCTTAAAATTGGTCATTTTCGAGGGGTCACTTTTCCTTATGAGGACTAACTTTCTCAACGGATTATTAAACAATGCCCTAACGTGAGTTGTTATGTGAAGAAATTTTTGTCCTGTGTGCAAGAGGACACAACAACTCCCCTAAGGCCTTTGTTTTATAATCCGTTGAGAAAATTAGTCCTTATATAGAAAAGTCTTCCTTGCAAACATCCGTTTTTTACAAATTGTATATGTTAGGCACCTATTTTTCATCTAAGCAATTGGGTTACGGTATAAGTTCCCCTTTTACATCTTAATATAAATTGGTCGTATGATAAGATTTATTAATTTCAATTAATGTACTTTTACAGATTCATCATACTTGGAAATTGAGGACAAGGGTAGTTTTGTTGGGGTGAAAGAAAGTATAATTCTTTGGGAAGATAATCGTTTAGTAAGTGCTAGTGTTAATGGAACTTATATATATATTGTTCTAATTGAATTTTTTTTGCTACAGGGGAAACTGGCTGAGTATTATTCATTGGATTTGGATTTTCATCATTTTCAAATGGGCGTTTGGAAAATGGATGCGGATCGTTCGAAATCTTCCATCAAATTCCTCATGGATATCATTTCCACAATTGATATCTTCCGATAGGATTTACTACAACAATCAGTGGTGTAAATTGTGTCAATGAAACAGTGAACGTGAAGTGATAAAGTGGTTAATGTGATAAATAATCAAAATTTTAATTTAAATTTCTAACTTAAAATACAAAAGCTTTTATTGAAGTTATTATTTCTATAAGATTGTTACAATTGAAACTTTTACACATAATAAATTATATAAGCAATTGTTAATTTGTAAAAAACTGTTATTGTATAATTGTGTATATTTAATTGATATTTAACATTAATATATTTATTTTAATAGAATACATTGTTTTAATTCGATTTTCCGCACCCATCCTCTTGAACTTTATATTTCAGAGCTTTTTTTAACAGTTAGAATACATAGAATAGTTATATTTATAATAAGATATGTATAATAAAAGGTATAATAAAGATAGGGATAATAAAAAAGGTAGGTTTAATAAAATTAATAAGATAGTTAAATACTATGTTTTTCAATAGATTATCGAAAAGCCAATATCGAAAAGCATTTTAATTTTTCGATGTCCTTAACGTTTTTTTCGATAATTTAGATCTATTTATTTTACAATATAATGGTATTCAAATGTAAAATTGGTTTTTTCCAAAATAAAGGACGAAGGACCTTAAAATGTTGCCATGTTTTTTGCCAATTTTTCCGATGTTAACATGAAGTAACTATAGTTCGAATATCATTGGGAAATTATAATTATTTAGATCGAAAAGATTTTTCGATTTTCTACAAATCTCATAAGAATTGTTTATATATAAGTTTTAACGTCATTTACATATATCATCTGATAGCCGAGTCGTCATGGTCGCCGTTGCCGTTGTCGGAGTCGAGGTTCCTGGTTCGCATCCCGATTGGTCCCGGATTTTTATAATTTCTAATAATTGATTTCTATTCCTTACAGCATGTAATATCACTAATTAACATTAATAATTAATTCCAGACTTTGCTTCATCGAAATATTCGACCGAACAGTTTCAACCTTTCGGGGTTGGAAATGATCGATCGATCGATCGATTACGTAGTTTTTTTTTTTTTTGATTCCGCATATGTGACGTCACATAATGACGTCATTAAATGACGTCATTCCCGAAAAATTGAGGGGGAGGATATCGAATTTTCGATTTTCTTGAAATGGGATTTCAGGAATGGCTTAGTAAGGCTCTGGGAAGCCTAAAAACATATCCTTAAATTGATTTTTTTCGATTTTTCGGGGATAATTTTTCGAGCAAAATCCTAAAAAATCTGAAAAACTGGCCAAAATTGACACTTTTTTGCACTTTTTTCAACTTTAACGTCTATTTGAGCGAAAACTATCGATCGCAAGTTAACGATCGATAGCTTATTCGATAGCGCTTGAATTACTCTATCGATGGTGTAAATATGATCCAGGAAAAGCTAAAGGGGAAAAACTTTTTCTTTCAACTTTTCAGAAATTTTATTTCGTCGACCCGATACACGTCGATTTTATAAATAAAATATTTTTTATTCGAATTTTCCAATGAAATTCATACCATAGCTGCATTGTGTTACGATAAAGGCATAATCGAAAATAATCTCAACTTTTCGATGTCGTTAATGATTTTTTCGATATTTATAATTCATCTACTTTGCGAACTAATGCAATTTAAATAAAAATTTGTTTCGTTAGAAAAAGGATCAAGGACCTTAAAATGTCACAATTTTATTCCTCAAATTTTCCAAACGTCACATGGAGAACCTATGGTTAAAATTTTTCCGGAAAATTCCTAGAAAATCTTTAGGTCAATTTTGTTCACCATATCGATTTTCTTGGAATTTTCCGGAAAAATTTAAACCATAGGTTCTCCATGTTAAGATCGGAAAATATGTCAAATCACATTGCACACTATTAATATCCTTGGTCCTTTTTTGCCATAAAACATAAATGTATTCATATGAAGTTACGTCACAACATTTTAATCTTTAATATAGAAAAAAACGATTAAGGGGATCGAAGAGTTGAGATTTTTAAGTATAGGGTTTTCGTTCGTAGCATTGTGTAGCTATGGTACGAATTTCATCGGAAAATTGGAATAAAAAATATTGGAATTTTTTTTTATAAAATCGACGTGCATCGGGTCGACGAAATAAAATTTCTGAAGAATTGAAAATAAAAGTTTTTCCCCTTAAGCTTCTCGGGGACCAAATTTACACCATCGATAGAGTAATTCAAGCGCTATCGAATAAGCTTACTATCGATAACCTACGATCGTTAGTTTTCGCTCAAATTGACGTTAAAGTTGAAAAAAGAGCAAAAAAGTGTTAATTTTGGCCAGTTTTTCAGATTTTTTTGGATTTTGGCCGAAAAATTTTCCCCCAAAAAATGAAATAATCAAAAAAAGGATATGATTTTTATGCTTCCCGCATCATCCGTATGCCATACACTAAATCCTATTTTACTAAACTCGAAAATTCGATATCCTCCCCCTCATTTTTTCAGGAATGACGTCATTTGATGACGTCATTGAGTGACGTCACATATGCGGGATCAAAAAAAAAAAATACATAACTCATCGATCGTTCGATCGATCCATTTCCAACCCCGAAAGGCTGGAACTTCTCGATCAAATATTTCGTCCTTACATACTCTGGAAACAAGGATTAATGTTATTACATGATATTATATGCTGTAAGGAATAATTATTAATTATAATATTTGAAAAAAAACCTGGGTCCATCCGGGAATCGAATTCGTGATCTTCCGCTCGAGAGGTGCCACTCATATCCACTTAGCCACGTGAGTTATATGTATTGTTCGTTAAAACTCATATTTAAACAATTCTTAATCAGTCGAGACTTTAAAATTTTTTCGATCGAAATAATTGTAAATTCCAAATAATAATCTATCAAAAATTGCTTTATATTACAATTGGTAAAGATGTCTTAATGTTTTAATGTTTTTCTACATTATTTCATTTTCTCGAATATTTTTTATTCCAATTTTCCGATGAAATTCGCACCATAGCTACACAATGCTACGAACGAAAAACCTATACTTAAAAATCTCAACTTTTCGATCCCCTTAATCGTTTTTTTCTATATTAAAGATTAAAATGTTGTGACGTAACTTCATATGAATACATTTATGTTTTATGGTAAAAAAGGATCAAGGACATTAATAGTATGCAATGTGATCTGACATCTTTTCCGATCTTAACATGGAGAACCTATGGTTTAAATTTTTCCGGAAAATTCCATGAAAATCGATCTGGTGAACAAATTTGACCTTAAGATTTTCTAGGAATTTTCCGGAAATATTTTAACCATAGGTTCTCCATGTGACGTTTGGAAAATTTGAAGAATAAAATTGTGACATTTTAAGGTCCTTGATCCTTTTTCTAACAAAACAAATTTTTATTTAAATAGTATTAGCTCGCACAAAAGATGAATTGAAAACCAATGTTTACATAGATGTATCACTGGTTGCATAGACACAACTTTTAAAGACATGGGTTTCTTTATCGTTATAAGTTTTATGACGTTTTTATAAATTATAAATAATGTTTAATTAAAAAGTTTTCTCGTTTTTCATGTTTCTTAAACATGAAATCATTTTTCGATCGAAATGTTTTGAATTTTAAAATATTTGAACCATATCTGCTCCGTGTTACATTCAGAAAAGTTGACCAAAAACATAGTAATTTATTTATATCCTAATCTAATCGATTTATTCGATATTATTGGTTTACATATTTGAAGTAATGCAATTCTTTTGAATATTTGTTTCATCAATTATCATGGTAAAAGAGGTTGAGAAAAGTGATAATTTTTTTTCTCGATAATTTACGCTCTGCACATACGATTCAAATATATTTGAGAAATTTCTTAAACATCAAAATAAATTACATTTAAATTTTAATGTCTCTTTTTTCTGGTCATTTTTCAACCATAACTTCTGTATAGCAAATTTTGGATTCCTCATTTTTTAAAATATTTTTCTCCATCGAAAAATCATTTAAATAGTATGGAATAAAAATTAATGTTCTTAATAAGTGATATTGGAAGTTATGAGAAATAAAATTAAAAAAAAAAAATTTCCCCAAGGAGGTTTGAACTAACAACCTTCGGCAAAAGTGCCGCTACTCATAACCACTCGGCTAGTGAAGCTATAAAATTTGCGATCTTAAAACTAATATTTAAATATATTAATAATTTTTTTTGCAAAGGGTTCTTAATTTATTTCCAATTAATTACGGTTATTTGCAAGAGTAACTTACCGTAAAGCTTCTATACAATAATATTCAGAAACAAATAAAAATTGCTTCTCGAAAATTCCAGGAATTGCAACGTTTCGATTAATAATAATTATAATATTAAAGATGGATTGTTTGAGAAAAACTAAAGTGATTTTTATTGATTGATTAAAATTTTTTCGCTTAATTGATCTTTGCGATAATACCAAACAATCCCTGTTTAATATTTTTATTATTGGAAATTCATCTGAAAAAAGAATATCCTGAAATAAGATGCTTAATAAATACAACATTGTTTCAAAAAAAAAAAAAACAAATTTTATTGATTTTCCATTTAAATTTCAATACAAAAAATTTTGACAACAATTGATATTTTATAAATCCCAAATTTAATTAATAAACATAAAGTTTTAACAATTTTTTTTGGTATTTTTGAAAATAAAATTTCCACAATATTTTTTTAGACATTCAAATTACAATTAGATGCACTTTAAATCAATTGCAATAATAACTTTTAACAAAAAAGAATTTTTTAGAAATCACTTTGTCTTTGATTTTATCACTAAACACTGAAGATTTACACTAACAATGCAAAGTTATAACTTTTTTTTCTACAGCACTTTTGTTTTAAATTATTCTTTCCGATAATTCAATAATTGTTCTTCAACGATCCATCCACTATCCACGTTGATCCCTGTGGAAGCGAACAGCTATCCAAACACCAATAATCCTCCATTGTTGTCGATTGGTTCCTTTGTAGTGTAACTAAACCAAAATAAACATAACAAACATTAAAAATTTTGTATTTATACAAAACTACAGAAATATTTACCAATTACTCCATCTTCTAGACTGGTTTTCCCTCATTGGTTAGGAACAAGTATTCTTCAATTTCCACCGAAGTTTTGTAAGAAATAAATTCAGTGGAGCTATTGTTGTAATGACCAATAATTACTTTTTCATTATCAAAGTTATGCTTCCAAAATGAAGCAACGTACAAATGGTTGCATACACAAAACATTTATTAAAAATTTTGTATATATTGAAATCAACCACCTTGGCAATAATGATATAAGAGGCACCTTAGCGATTAATATTTAAGTTTTGGAATGTTGAAATTGATAGATCGAATAGTTCGACCGTAAAAATGGATTCATAATGTTTAGTGATTTATAAGTTTGAAGGTTTAGAAATAATTTACTACGACAAAAACAAATCCTAAGGTGGAATTCGGGAACCGACTTTGAGCCCCCAACCATGGTTTTACTACTCATATGCACTTGGCTTTAAGTGTATTATATTTTTCATATAAATTACAAAATGTTTGTTAATTTAAGAGAAACTAAAAATTTATTCTCGATCGTTAAAACCGGAATTTTCCAGAATCTATATGCTTAATAGTAAAGTCGGACTATTTGTCGAAAAAAAAAATATCTTTTTTATGTTGGTCTAACCAATAATTACATTAATAACTAAAAGTAATTGAATAAATAACAAATTTTTAAGAGGAAACCCTTAAATACAGGGAAAATCGTTAGCAATATATGTAGTGTCGTTTAATACATTGTTACGAACCCGAAACTGCCTTTGGTTCGAAAATCATCCCTTATTATTTAACGACGTTATAAGTTCTTGAAGTTTGAATGGTTTAATGATTTTTTCTGGGACTTTGCTGGTCGATTTCATCCCTTAAACGTGGTTTGTTTTCGGAAAAATTTGCACAGAATGCACAGATGGACGTATACTTTCGATTGGCATCCTTAAAAAAAAACTTTAAAATTTGACGATTTTCGTGAAAAATCAACAATGGTTGACCACGGTTTTTTTTGACCAAAAAATTTTTTGTTTCGGATTCGAAATGGATTCTCATATCATCGCTTAATACATTGTTAAGAACCCAAATCTGTGCTTAGTTTGAAAATCATCCCTTATTTAACGACGTTATACGCTCTTGAAGTTTGAATGGTTTAAAGATTTCTTCTGGAATTTTGATGGTCGATTTCATCCCTTAAACGTGGATTGTTTTCGAAAAAAATTGCCCAGAGTGCATAAATAGGCGTATACTTTAGTTTGGCATCCTTAAATTTTTTTTTGAAATTTGTCAATTTTCGTGAAAAATCAACAATGGTTAAGCCACGGCTTTTTTGTTGAAAAATTTATTTGTTTTGAATTTGAAAAAGCTTTTTTTATTATCGTTTAATACATTGTTACGAACTCGAAACTGCCTTTGGTTCGAAAATCATTCCTTATTTAACGACGTTATAAACTCTTGAAATTTGGATGGTTTAATGGGTTTAATGATTTCTTCTGGCAGTTTGATGGTCGATTTCATCCCTTAAACATGGTTTGTTTTCAGAAAATTTTGCACAGAATGCACAGATGGTCGTATATTTTTGATTGGCATCCTTAAATATTTTTTTTAAAATTTGACGATTTTCGTGAAAAATCAACGATGGTTAACCCACGGTTTTTTTTGACCAAAAAATTTTTTGTTTCGAATTCAAAATGGATTGTTATATTATCGTTTAATACACTGTTAAGAACCTAAATCTGTGCTTAGTTCGAAAATCATCCCTTATTTAACGATGTTACATGCGATTGAAGTTTAGATGGTTTTCTATGATTTCTTCTGGCACTTTGATGGTTGAATTCATCCCTTAAAAGTGGTTTGGTTTCGGAAAAATCTGCACAGAATGAACAGATGGACGTATAGTTTCAATTGCCAACCTTAAAAATCTGCAGGAAGAAAACAAGAGAGTGATGCATGGTTAATTGATCTTTTCCATTCTGAACTCCAGATCAGATCAAAAGCCATCACAGAAATAGCAGTCATGTTTGAGGCTGTTCAATCCAAGAATTTGATATGTGACACTAAAGAAGAGTTACTGATGGACATTTCAAAATTGAAGCTCCAATTCTATGATGAGTTATCTGAGAAAGAGCTTTTATTAGAAATACCAAGGCTAAGAAAGCACCTGAAGGTAGCAGAGATTGATCTTGAAGAAGCCAAAGACTGGTTAATACTTGACCTTTTGAAATTCATAGCTGAATGGGACTTCCAAGAATCTTTCCCATATCTCTCAGGAGTTTTCCAAAGTTAAAGTTTTTAAAGATTTATTTGCGATCTACCATGGGACAGTCAAGGCTTTCTGGTCTTGCAATATTATCAGTTGAAAGTGATTTAACAAAAGGAGTTGAATTTAATGGAGTAATTAATAAGTTTGCAGCTCTAAAGGCCAGGAAAGGGAAGTTCTGATTTAGTAGATATTTAATATGACATAAAATTTAGTGCAAAAATAACAATTAAAACAGTAACATATTTTCTATTTAGTTCTTATTTTCTAACTTCTTACAATCTTTCACCAATCGACCTTAAAGTATTTTTTCCTCTATTGCCTTTGTAAACATAAGACTTATATTTATAAACATTATTAAGGATTCTATATATCTATGAGGAGTCGCGAGGGGGGCGACACCATGAGTTACCACACTGGGTGACACCAACCCAAGTGAAACCACTGTTTTGGTCTATAAATTTTCAGTTTATTTTTACTTTATCTTTAGCACCAGCTAAAGGATTAAAAGGCCGTCGACTGAGGGTTGCAGGTACCCATTCAATCAAAGTTCATATTTGGTCTGTATTAATCCCATACATTTGATTTATGAAAAAAAAAGTAATATCAGGGGGCCCTGGATCACAAGGTTTATAAAATACACAGGTGGCCTCATGCGCAACGTGACGTATCCAGAAGAAATTCGTACATATCTTCAGACTGATTCAAATTTCCAAATTCTTCGTATGACGTCATTATTTTTTTCTAATCAGACAACCTTTGTAATTTATAAACCTTGCCTGGATCTTGGTCTATTACTATAATAATAACGCAGTGCAATGGGAAAGAGTTGAATTATACAATTCGTATATGCAACCCATAATACACCAACGTAATATTAATTGCAGTTGGGGAGTTTAAACCGATTAAACGTTTTAAAGGCATCAAACTGTTTTGCTATTGACAATATATTTCCCCAAAACCACCCTTTTCTCGCAAATATTCGACCCAATATTCGACTATATTAACGACTAATTTTCGAGAAATTAGCGTCTTCAGAGACCTGTAATATGCGTCATTTTGGGTCAAAAAAATCTCTATTTATTGACTCATATCGATTGAAATCGATCAATAATCAATCAAAGTTACAAAATAAATCCTTTTCAACACTTGTGGATCATTTCCAATCGTATTTTCAATCAATTTAATTTACATTTGACACCTTTGTCAAAATTGATTTTGGCTTGCTTTATATGCAACCTGGTGAGCATAAAAAATAAAATTCGTCGTTTTGTCTATTTTCTTTTAAACTTCTTATAAATAATTTCTTATAGGAATATACAAGTTTCAATAGATATAAATTCTTTATTCATAAATCAATCAATATCTACAAATATTAATCAATAGATATTCCCAAAATATAATATTCGAAATTAAAAATATTCTTCATCATTGATTAGGTTCGGTTTAATTGAAGATAATTTATGATAAATTTGTCAATACATTTGAAAAATAATATCAACATTTATTACTATAACTTGTCTATAAACATTATAAAATTAAAATGAATTTGTTGGCAATGATATAAGTATAAAAAATTTTTAATTAAAATTTCAATTAGTTACAAAGCAATCAAATTTTGTATTCTATGCAAAGTATGTGATACAAAAGTTCAATAATGCCAAAAGAAAACATTTTCTTCCTCTTTATGAAACTCTATTACTGAATAGAAACTGCAAAAAGAAAAAAAAACGATGATATATTGACAATATCAAATTATCTTTACAATTTCTCACCAAGTTTGATGTTAATTTCAGGTGAAATTATTAAAATTAATAAAATAAATCTGCAACAAATAAAATCTTTCATTAATAAAAGAAAATTCATCAAAAACAACGGAGTTACTTTTAATTTTTTGGATGGAAATCGAAACTTAGACCACGAAGAACTTCTACTGCATTGATTGACTAATTATATCTTCATCAGTGGTTTTCTTTTTTCCCATTTTTAGAAATTTCCTTCTTTCATTAGTACTAACAATTAATTATTGTCAATTATCCTCCACTCTTTCATAGATCTATAACATAGTCAAGATTCTTCTAAAACTGGAAAGACATCCTCAGTAATATCAATGATTCCATATGAACTATTAAAGAAATTATGTTTCTTACCAAAATTATAATCTAAAGCCATTAATTTTTCGACAATATCTTAAAGATGATGGTATGGCTGCTTTCCATCGCCGAAAATAAATCCAAACTTTTGGTCATTATTAATTGAAATATTTACATTTTAATACAAATATTTCCTCAGAATATTTCATCATAACTAAAGAATGTTTCCAATCGATGTTTGAGGAACAATCCTAAAATTTAAAAAGAAAACAATAAGCTAAACATATTAAGTATATTCCATGAGGTTTCATGAAAACTTACTTATTTTCTTACTTACTTATTTATTATGGTAACTGGTTTTCCTGTTTTTCTCTTGTAGGATTTTTTATAACTCAATGCCAATAACAAACTCTTGTTCGCCAATTTTCCTCCAGACTTCTATGAATTAACAGTTCATAGTATTTTTTTTCTGAAACTGGAAAAAATTTGATGTTAATACTTATTGGTCCACTCCAATCATACTGAAAAAAATTAGTCTTACCAAAATTTTAGTTCTTAGATCATCAATTTTCCTACAAGTTCTTGAAGATGATGATGTAATGATGGATATTGGATGAACATCTCGTCTTCCCTGATTAATTTATAGGACGGCAATATTTTTAAATGCAAGAATAACACTTTGCACTAAACCCTTATACAAAACTTTATCACTTTCGCACTTCAACACTTATTCCTACAGGGAATATAACACTAATCACTGACCGAAACGCGTATTCCAGATTGTGAAACGGAAACGCACTAACTTTATATTTTAAACACTTTTCACTTTGTCAATTCTCAAGTTTATTTAAAGACGAGGGAAGAAAAAAAATGATTAGTAAATAAAAAGCTTGACTCTATATCTCTATGCTACAATAGAGAGTATCAACATTTTGGCAATCCCTGCTACAAGGGACATCCCCAATGACCTGCCTATAATATTGAAACCACTTTGGCCACCAACTACCTAACAACTACAATAGCTAATCGTTGCAACCAGGATTCGAACTCGTACACAACATCAATTGATGTCCTGGAATCCAATACCTAACGAATCGCGACCAAAAAATGCACTTTATATGTACGGAAAATCACTTAAAGTTCACACTTATTTATTAACTGTTTATTTAAAAGTCCCCGAAAGTGCATTTTATTTAAGTAAAACTACTTTAAAAAACCGCGCGCGGAAAAAAGCAAACGGAATAAGTGACCAAAAGTGGTTACTCTACAAAAGCCCACACCCCCTAGCTGAAAAGGAATCAAGTGGGATTAGGTAAAAAAACTACGGACTTAACTTTGATAGAAGTCTTCGTCAGCTACCAACACCTTCCAGGAACAGCAACTCCAAAGAACAGCTTCCTTCTCCAGCTCCATAATTCCAGGAATTGATGATCACTAGAGTTCACAAAAAGCACTTTTTAAACAGATCGCGACGCGACACGAACTTTCGTGTAACACTCCCGAACGAATTAAAATTTCGCGAAATTTTCGAATAAATACTTAATGCTTTATATCTTAAAAGCTTAGATTTCTAAAAGTTCACGAATAACCGAAAATGTATTCAACGTAGAATACATAGTAAAAACGCGCACGAAACGTAAACGGAATGGAATATTTTTACGGACGGAAAACGAAACGATTCACTAAACTTAACTCCTTTTATTTTTAACTGGAAAAGAAATAAATTGATTAATATGGTAAAAAGTATGTCTTTATTTTATAAATACATACGAGGAGGAATAAACCCCATCTGCCTCAAATATCCTCGAGGTACAAAATTTCCTGGTGATGACATTTATCTACGCTTCCGTCCTTCTAGTTGATCCAAACTATAGGTGCTACTATTCCTTTCACAATAATCGAAGGTGGATATTATCTATAACAATTAACACAATAGTAAGTATTATAAGTATAAAGCAATTAAAATGTTTCCAAAGTTTCTTACCAACAATGCCTTTTTAAATCTAGTTGAAATATCCATATTGTTATGCATCCCTTTTAAGTGGTTGATAAATTCATTTTTTAGCTAACAAAGGGTCAATTGGGTTAATATATTAAATATCATATATTGATTTAAATACATACGAGAAGAATAAATCCTAGACCATCGTAAAACTTCCTAGTATTCCAGAAAACGGGTGTAAACTCGAAGTGTTCTTTTGTAGATATCAAAACCATTGACCAACGTTTTTTAAATCCATGATATACAAATTAAACTACTTAATGATAAATTGATTTTCGCTGAGGAATTTTATGTATATAAATTCCTGAAAATTTTAAAAGTTCATTTAAGAAATTTAAATTCAGAAAAGACATGTAAACTTACTTGCTTTTCAAGAACATCAACACCAAAATTCTATTCCTTTATTACGTTTTCCATTCATCTGCTGATAATTCCTCAACCTTCATAGCAATAATTTCAAACGGCAATTCGTTCCAATAGTATTTCATATCAATTTTCACATCAACTTCAGTCATATACATAATATTTGAGGCTTTTATTATAATATTCTAAAAAGAAAAAGAAAATTAAGTTTTATAAAAAAATAAACTTAACAGTTATATTATTAGTTATTGAACTTACATTGAATACTAACAGATAAAAAAAATCAACTTAAAAGATTATCCAAATATTAATAAATGGAAACATTGTTCATATCCACAATAGCATTTAATTTTCAAAATTTCCTATTACACGTAATGGGACCAATAGACAGCTATATCCAAAAAAAAAAAACTGCAACAAATAAAATCTTATGTTAATAACAGAAAATGCAACTAAAATAATGAGATTACTTTTTTTAAAAGGATGGAAAACGGAATTATGTACCAAAAACATATTGCATTGATTGGATAAAAGTGTTCTCTAAATCCGTTCATAATAAATGGAACATCCACAATAACCAAGTGGAAAGATTCTTCAAGTTCTCAACATTCCATATTGGTTCATTTTATTATATGGACATTATAATTCCAATATGGTAATTCATCGAAAAGTCCACTAATCCCTAAAAAAGAAAACTAGCAACAAATATTTTTGTTAGTTTCGACGAAAATAAATATTCAATTGAAATATTTTTTACTTATTACATGTAAAATGGGACTTTGTTCCACTGGACTTGGAAAACTTGGACTCCATTGCTTAAACCTTAATATTTGTCTGTGATATTATTGGGTCTCAATAAAATTCATACATTTATATCATGTAGAACTTTCATCTATCAACAGAAACAACAACTTTTCTTCGCCATTATCTTTTGCAATCACAAAATCAAGGGTACTTTATCTGAAATAAGAAAATAATTTTTTGTAATTTTAATTGTTCCATTGGAATTATTTAGTGTTTATTATTACCAAAGTGTTTATTATTGATGAAAAATTTTGGATGATATTCTCGTTTCCTCTAGTTGCTCCTATAGCGAATGGAACCAAGAAATGATGATTGCAGGAAAAATAATTTGCACTAATTACTGATTCAACACATTAACACTTTAGCTCATTGACACTTTAACACTTTAGTTCTTTGACACTTTAACACTTTAGCACTTCAATACTTATTCTTCCAGGGAGTTCAACCCTCACTTTACTTCACAACACTAATCACTGACCGAAACGCGTATTCCAGATTGTGTAACGGAAGCGCACTAACTTTATATTTTAAACAATTTTCACTTTGTCAATTCTCAAGTTTATTTAAAGACGAGGAAAGAAAAAAAATGATTAGTAAATAAAAAGCTTGACTCTATATCTCTATGCTACAATAGAGACCATCAACATTTTGGCAATCCCTGCTACAAGGGACATCCCCATTTACCTGCCTATAACATTGAAACCACTTTGGCCACCAACTACCTATCAACTACAATCACTAATCGTTGCAACCAGGATTCGAACTCGTACACAACATCAATTGATGTCCTGGAATCCAAAACCTAACGAATCGCGAACAAAAAATGCACTTTATATGTACGGAAAATCACTTAAAGTTCACACTTGTTTATTAATTGTTTATTTAAAAGTCCCCGAAAGTGCATTTTATTTAAATAAAACTACTTTACTTAACCGCGCGCGGAAAAAATCAACGGAAAAGTGACCAAAGTGGTTCCTCTACAAAAGCCCACACCCCCTAGCTGAAAAGGAATCAAGTGGGATTAGGTAAAAAAAACTACGGACTTAACTTTGATAGAAGTCCTCGTCAGCTACCAACGCCTTCCGCTTTCCAGGAACAGTAACTCCAAAGAACAGCTTCCATCTCCAGCTCCATAATTCTAGGAATTGATGATCACTAGAGTTCTTCAAAAGCACTTATTAAGCCGATCGCGACGCGACACGAACTTTCGTGTAACACTCCCGAACGATTTAAAATTTCGCGGAAATTTCGAATAACTACTTAATGCTTTATAACTTAAAAGCTTAGATTTCTAAAAGTTCACGAATTACCGTTAATGTATTCAGCGTAGAATACATAGTAAAACCGCGCGCGAAACGAAAACGAAACGGAATATTTTTACGGACGGAAAACGAAACGATTCACTACACTATACTCCTTTTATTTTTAGCTGGAAAATAATTAAATTGATTAATAAAGTAGAAAGTATGTCTTTACTTATAAATACATACGAGGAGGAATAAACCCCGTCAGCCAATATCAGCAAATATCCTCAAAGTACACCAACTGCAGATATCAACTCTTATTGACTCCTCATTTGTCCTTGCGTCGTCTATCCAGTTGATCCAATAGAGAAGGTCCGTAGATGCCTCTAAATCTTCCTTAATAAACGAAACTGGATGTTTTTAAAATAATGTTATTCACTGCAACAATAATTGAAATGCAAAATATTGAAACAATTAATTTTTTAATCCCAATTTTCTTACCAACAATGTCTTCGTAATTCTGGATGAAGTTTCATATTTTTTTTTGAATGTTTATTATATGGTTAATTCCTTTTTATAGCCTAAAAACGTATCACCTGAATTAGTATAGTAAATATTATGTCTTAATTTAAATACATACGAGAGAAATGATTCCAAGGCAATCGTTTAAGTTCCCTAGAATTGGAGAAAAACTGCTCCAACTTATAATTATCGCCATTACAAGTAACACTAGAAATCATGGTTGGTGGAAGTACACCAACTGCAGATAACGACTTCTATTTACTTCTCAGCCCTCCAATCGTCGCCCAATCATTTGATCCAATAGAAAGAATCCACAGATGCCTTTAAATCTTCCATAATAATCGAAGCTTGAATTTTCAGAATCTTTTGCTTCTCAATTTTATTCACTACAACAATAATTAAAATCAAAATCATTATAGAATTCAACAATCAAAGTTTCAAATTTTCACACCCACAATGTATTCTTTATTCAGGATGAGGATTTGTCATTTCTTTAGTATAAGATTTATATGGTATCGAACCCTTTTTATAGCTAAAAAGGATCAATTAAATTAGTAAATTAAATATTATTTCTTGACTTAAATACATACAAAAAGATGATTCCAAGGCAATCGTTTAAGTTTCTTAGAATTGGAACAAAATGCTCCAGTTTTAAACTATTCCTTTACAAGTAACAGTAGAGATCGTCACCCATCGCAAAATTGAACTTTCCAGAATGTCCTCAACTGTTAATTTCGAATAATTCATAAATGGTAACCACAACTAAATATTCTCAAATAACTAATATTTGTTTGAATGACGTCATCTTAAAAAGTACGGAAGGATATTACCTAAAACTGCAAATTACAAAGAAAATAAATAGTACATATTATAGAAATGCAATAAAACTATTTGAAATCTTACCCGTTTTTCAAGCATATCAATTCCCAAAATCTAACATTATAGGTTTTCCATTCATCTGCTTACAATTCCTCCGTCATTTATAATAGTTGATAAAATAATTAACATTGATAAACTTTAGAACTTGTATTATCCTAAAAAAGGAAACAAACTTTACCAAGAATTTCACATAACAATGACTTAAGAAAAGCAAAGACTTACTTCAAACCACAAACTGGTAACAAAATCATAACAAAGAGAATATTCAATTGTTGATTTTTCGAAACTTCACAGAATTCCAAACATTTCATACTGTTTTTCAATTATTTATAGAAATTCTGATGGCTGGTATATAAAAAATAAATCTGTAACAAATACATTAGTTAGTACAAAAGAAAACTTTAACAAAACTTTTTTCCTTACTTTTTATTTTTTGGATGGAAAACGGAATTCTAAACCACTAAAACTTAAGGTTCCTCTATGTATTCTTCGGAAATTATTATGGTGGTTCAATCAATATCAAAAATTTTGTAGAATTTTCTCCTATTAATAGCAATTATAACTCTTTTTTGCCATTTATCATCCATTTCCTCCGGAAACATAAATATTGTTTGTACTTTTCCTGAAAATGAAGAAAACATATTTATTTTTCCAGTCAAATCATAATATAGAAACATTGTATTTTACCAAAATTTGACTCCAATATGATCAACCCTCCATAGAAGTTCTTGAAGACAATTCTGTGATAATGGATTTTGGATGAACATCTTGTTTCCTCTGGCTGCTCTCCTCGAGAAAAATGTATCCCAACTGCAGGAACTTCTTTACACTTTACATTTAACACTAACATAACACTTTAGCACTTATTCAACACTTTCACAACACAACACTAATCACTGACCGAAACGCGTAATCCAAATTGGGTGACGGAAGCGCACTAACTTTATATTTTAAACATTTTTCACTTTGTCAATTCTCAAGTTTATTTAAAGACGAGGAAAGAAAAAAAATGATTAGTAAATAAAAAGCTTGACTCTATATCTCTATGTTACAATAGAGAGTATCAACATTTTGGCAATCCCTGCTACAAGGGACATCCCCATTTACCTTCCTATTACATTGAAACCACTTTGGCCACCAACTACCTAATAACTACAATAGCTAATCGTTGCAACCAGGATTCGAACTCGTACACAACATCAATTGATGTCCTGGAATCCAATACCTAACGAATCGCGAACAAAAAATGCACTTTATATGTACGGAAAATCACTTAAAGTTCACACTTATTTATTAACTGTTTATTTAAAAGTCCCCGAAAGTGCATTTTATTTAAATAAAACTACTTTAATAAACCGCGCGCGGAAAAAAAAGCAAACGGAAAATGTGACCAAAAGTGGTTCCTCTACAAAAGCCCACACCCCCTAGCTGAAAAGGAATCAAGTGGGATTAGGTAAAAAAAACTACGGACTTAACTTTAATCGAAGTCCTCGTCAGCTACCAACGCCTTCCAGGAACAGCAACTCCAAAGAACCGCTTCCTTCTCCAGCTCCATAATTCCAGGAATTGATGATCACTAGAGTTCACAAAAAGCACTTTTCAAACAGATCGCGACGCGACACGAACTTTCGTGTAACACTCCCGAACGAATTAAAATTTCGCGAAATTTTCGAATAACTACTTCATGCTTTATAACTTAAAAGCGTATAGGATTGTAAAAGTTCACGAATAACCGAAAATGTATTCAACGTAGAATACATAGTAAAAACGCGCACGAAACGTAAACGGAATGGAATATTTTTACGGACGGAAAACGAAATGATTCACTACACTTAACTCCTTTTATTTTTAACTGGAAAAGAAATAAATTGATTAATATGGTAAAAAGTATGTCTTTATTTTATAAGTACATACGAGGAGGAATAAACCCCGTCAGCCAATATCAGCAAATATCCTCAAAGTACACCAACTGCAGATATCAACTCTTATTGACTCCTCATTTGTCCTTGCATCGTCTATCCAGTTGATCTAATAGAGAAGGTCCGTAGATGCCTCTAAATCTTCCTTAATAATCAAAGCTTGATGTTTTTATAACTATTTTAATCGCTGCAACAATAATTGTAATGAAAAGTTCATTGAAACAATGAAATTTATACTAAATTTTCGTACCAACAATGTCTTCTTAGTTCTGGATGAAATTCTATAATTTTAACAACAAAATATCCGGATGATTTTCCGAATGTTTTCCTCTCGTTTCTTTTCAACACAAACAATAATAAAATCCACGAAAACACCACGATATTCACAAGTTTTCAAATTGAAAATTTCGCCTAATTAATTGTATCCTTATTATATGGTTGTTAATTTTTTTTTTAACTAAAAAAGGATCACTTGAATTAGTACAGTAAATATAATGTCTTGATTTAAATACTTACGAGAGAAATGATTCCAAAACAATCGTTTAAGTTCCTTAGAATTGGAGAAAAACTTCTCCAATTTATGATTATCTCCTTTACAAGTAATAGTAGAGATCATGGTTCTTCTTCTCATTATATAAAAAATAAATCTGTAACAAATAAATTTATTAGTATGAAAGACAAATTCATCAAAAATATTTTTATTACTTATTAATTTTTGAATGGAAGACGAAATACTAAGCCATTAGAACTTCGGGTTCCTTTGTATAATCTTCTGTAGTTACTACTGTGTTTCAACGATTATCAATTATTTTTTAGATATTTTATTTCAACAATAGCAATAAAACTTTTTTTTGTCAATTATCATCCATTTCCTCGGAAAACACAACAACTTTTTGTTCTTTTCCTGAAACTGTCGTCCATCCAGTTGATCCAATAGAGATGATCCATAGATGCCTCTAAATTTTCCTTAATAATCGAAGTTTGATGTTTTTATAATAATTGTATTTGCTGCAACAATAATTGAATTGAAAACTATTGAAACAATGAAACTAATTCCAAATTTTCTTACCTACAATGTCTTCTGGATGAAGCTTTATAATTTCTTTTGTATGCTTATTATATGGTTGTTAATTCCTTTTTTTAGCTAAAAACGGATTACTTGAATTAGTACAGTAAATATTATGTCTTGATTTAAATACATACGAGAGAAATGATTCCAAAGCAAACGTTTAAGATCCTTAGAATTGGAGAAAAACTGCTCCAATTTATAATTATCGCCTTTACAAGTAATAGTAAAGATCCCTGTTCTTTGCAAAATTGAACTCTTCAGAATGTCCTTAACTTTTAGGTAATATTGATTATTCATAAATGGTAGATACCAAAACTAAATATTCTCAAATATCTCATGTTTGTTTGAACGGCATCATCTTAAAGAATTCGGTACGGATATTACCTAAAATTTCATATTAAAAAAAACTAATACATTCTACCCAAATGCAGTGAAGTTATCGGAAACCATACCCGTTTTTCAAGCATACCCATTCCCAAAATCTAACATATATCATTTCCCATTCGACTGCCTACAATTCCTTCGTCAAATATATTAGTTTGAAAAACAATTAACATTGATTAATTTCATAACTTTCCAAACTTTTACAGTCCTAAAAAGACAAAAACTTTATCATAAATTAAACTTAACAATGACTTTAGGAAATCAAAAACTCACATCCATCAACAGCAACAATAACTTTTCCTCGCCATTATCTCGTAGAACTACAAAATCATGGTTACTTTGTCTGAAACAAGGAAATAATTTTTAGAAATTTTAATTGTTCCTTTGGAATTATTTAGTGTTTATTACCAAAGTGTTATTTTTGGTGAATAATTTTGGATGATATTCTTGTTTCCTCTAGTTGCTCTCATAGCGAATGGATCCAGGAAGTGATGATTGCAGGAAAAATAATTTGCACTAAATACTGATTCAACACATTAACACTTTAGCTCTTTGACACTTCAACACTTATTCTTCCAGGGAATTCAACCCTCACTTTACTTCACAACTCTAATCACTGACCGAAACGCGTATTCCAAATTGTGTAACGGAAGCGCACTAACTTTATATTTTAAACACTTTTCACTTTGTCAATTCTCAAGTTTATTTAAAGACGAGGGAAGAAAAAAATGATTAGTAAATACAAAAGCTTGACTCTAAATCTCTATGCTACAATAGAGAGCATCAACATTTTGGCAATCCCTGCTACAAGGGACATCCCCATTTACCTGCCTATAACATTGAAACCACTTTGGCCACCAACTACCTATCAACTACAATAGCTAATCGTTGCAACCAGGATTCGAACTCGTACACAACATCAATTGATGTCCTGGAATCCAATACCTAACGAATCGCGAACAAAAAATGCACTTTATATGTACGGAAAATCACTTAAAGTTCACACTTGTTTTTATTAAATGTTTCTTTAAAAGTCCCGGAAAGTGCGTTTTATTTAAATAAAACTACTTTAATTAACCGCGCGCGGAAAAAAAAAACAAACGGAAAAGTGGCCAAAAGTGGTTCCTCTACAAAAGCCCACACCCCCTAGCTGAAAAAGAATCAAGTGGGATTAGGTAAAAAAAACTACGGACTTAACTTTAATCGCAGTCCTCGTCAGCTACCAACGCCTTCCAGGAACAGTAACTCCAAAGCACAGCTTCCATCTCCAGCTCAATAATTCCAGGAATTGATGATCACTAGAGTTCTTCCAAAGCACTTATTAAACTGATCGCGACGCGACACGAACTTTCGTGTAACACTCCCGAACGACTTAAAATTTCGCGGAAATTTCGAATAACTACTTAATGCTTTATAACTTAAAAGCTTAGATTTCTAAAAGTTCACGAATTACCGTTAATGTATTCAGCGTAGAATACATAGTAAAACCGCGCGCGAAACGAAAACGAAACGGAATATTTTTACGGACGGAAAACGAAACGATTCACTACACTATACTCCTTTTATTTTTAGCTGGAAAATAATTAAATTGATTAATAAAGTAGAAAGTATGTCTTAATTTATAAATACATACGAGGAGGAATAAACCCCGTCAGCCGCAATTATCCTCGAAATGCACCAACTGCAGAGAACGACTCCTATTTGCTCCTCAGTCCTCCTAGCGTCATCCATCCAGTTGATCCAATAGAAAAGGTCCATAGATCTCTAAATCGTCCTTAATAATCGCAGCTTGAATTTTCTAAATCTATTGATTCTTAAATTTATTCACTACAACAATAAGTAAAATCAAAACCATTATAGAATTCAACCATCAAAGTTTCAAATTTTCCCACCCACAATGCCTTCTTAATTCAGGATGAAGTTTTGTTATTTCTTTAGTATGCGTTTTATAAGGTAGTTAACTTCTTTTATAGCTAAAAAAGGATCAATTCAATTAGTACGATAAATATTATGTTTTGACTAAAATACTTACAAAAAGAATGATTCCAAAGTAATCGTTTAAGTTTCTTAGAATTGGAACCAAATGCTCCAATTTCTAACTATTATTTACAAATAACAATAGAGATCCTCGTTTTTCGCAAAATTGGACTTTCCAGAATGTCCTCAACGGTTAATTTCGATAATTCATAAATGGTAACCCAACTAAATAATCTCAAATATCTAATGTTTGTTTGAATGACGTCATGTGAAAGAGCTCGGTAGGATAGTACCTAAAATTGCAAATTACATTGAAAATAAATAGTACATATTATAGAAATGCAATAAAACTATTTGAAATCTTACCCGTTTTTCAAGCATATCAATTCCCAAAATCTAACATTATAGGTTGTCCATTCATCTGCTTACAATTCCTCCGTCATTTATATTAGTTGGTAAAATAATTAACATTGATTAACTTTAGAATTTTTACTATCCTAAAAAAGGAAACAAGCTTTACCAAGAATTTCACATAACAATGACTAAGAAAAGCAAAGACTTACATCAAACAACAAACTGATAACAAAATCATACAGAAGGAAAATAGTCAATTGTTGATTTTTGGAAACTTCATGAAATTCCAAATATTTCATACTGTTTTACAATTATTTATAGAAATTGTGATGACTGGTACCATAAAAATAAATCTGCAACAAATGCATTAGTTGATATAAAAGAAAAATTTAACAAAACTATTTTTATTACTTTTTATTTTTTGGATGGAAAACGGAATTCTAAACCACTAAAACTTAAGGTTCTTCTATGTATTCTTCGGTAATTATTACTGTGGTTCAATGAATAACAATTATTTTGTAGAATTTTCTCCCATTAACTGCCATAATACCTTTTTTTGGCCATTTATCATCCATTTCCTCTGGAAACATAAATATTGTTTGTACTTTTCCTGAAAAGAAGAAAACATATTTATTTTTCCAGTCAAATAATAATATAGAAATATTGTATCTTACCAAAATCTTCCTCCAATATAATCAATCCTCATAGAAATTCCTGAAGATGATTCTGTGATAATGGATTTTGGATGAACATCTTGTATCCTCTGGCTGCTCTTTTCGACAAAAATGTATCCCAACTGCAGGAACGACACTTTACATTTAACACTAACATAACACTTAAACACTTATTCCTCCAGGGAATATAACACACTTTCTCAACACAACACTAATCACTGACCGAAACGCGTATTCCAAAATGTGTAACGGAAGCGCACTAACTTTATATTTTAAACACTTTTCACTATGTCTATTCTCAATTTTATTTAAAGACGAAGGAAGAAAAAAATGATTAGTAAATAAAAAGCTTGACTCTAAATCTCTATGCTACAATAGAGAGTATCAACATTTTGGCAATCCCTGCTACAAGGGACATCCCCATTTACCTGCCTATAACATTGAAACCACTTTGGCCACCAACTACCTAATAAACTACTAAGCTAATCGTTGCAACCAGGATTCGAACTCGTACACAACATCAATTGATGTCCTGGAATCCAAAACTTAACGAATCGCGAACAAAAAATGCACTTCATATTTACGGAAAATCACTTAAAGTTCACACTTGTTTATTCAATTTTTATTTAAAAGTCCCCGAAAGTGCATTTTATTTAAGTAAAACTACTTTAAATAACCGCGCGCGGAAAAAAACAAACGGAAAATGTGACCAAAAGTAGTTCCTCTACAAAAGCCCACACCCCCTAGCTGAAAAGGAATCAAGTGGGATTAGGTAAAAAAAACTACGGACTTAACTTTGATCGAAGTCCTCGTCAGCTACCAACGCCATCCAGGAACAGCAACTCCAAAGCCCAGCTTCCATCTCCAATTACATAATTCCAGGAATTGATGATCACTAGAATTTCCAAAATGCACTTTTCACACCGATCGCGACGCGACACGAACTTTCGTGTAACACTCCCGAACGAGTTAAAATATCGCGAAATTTTCGAATGACTACTTAATGCTTTATAACTTGAAAGCTTAGATTTCTAAAAGTTCACGAATAACCGTTAATGTATTCAACGTAGAACACATAGTAAAACCGCGCGCGAAACGTAAACGCAAACGAAACGGAATATTTTTACGAACGGAAAACGAAACGATTGATTACACTTAACTCCTTTTATTTTTAACTGAAAAAGAAATAAATTGATTAATATGGTCGAAAGTATGTCTTTACTTTATAAATACATACGAGGAGGAATAAACCTCGTCAGCCGCAAATATCCTCGGAGTACATCATTTCCTGGTGATGACATTTATCTACACTTTCGTCCTTCCAGTTGATCAAAACTATAGGTGCTACTATTCCTTCCACAATAATCGAAGCAGGATATTATCTATAACAATTAACACAATAGTAATTATTATAAGTATAAAGCAATTAAAATGTTTCCAAAGTTTCTTACCAGCAATGCCTTTTTAAATCTAGTTGAAATATCCATATTTTGATGTATCCCTTTTAAGTGGTTGCTAAATTCTTTTTTTAGCTAACAAAGGATCAATTGGATTAATATATTAAATATCATATATTGATTTAAATACATACGAGAAGAATAAATCCTAGACTATCGTAAAACTTCCTAGCATTCCAGGAAACGGGTGTAAACTCGAAGTGTTCTTTTGTAGATATCAAAATCATTGACCAACGATTTTTAAATCCATGACATACAAATGAAACTCCTTAATGATGAATTGGTTTTTGCAGAGGAATTCTTTGTATTTATATCCCTAGAAATTTAAAAGTTCATTTAGAAAATGTAAATTCATGGAAGACATATGTAATCTTACTTGCTTTTCAAGAACATCAACACCTAAATGGTATTCCTTTACTACGTTTTCCATTCATCAGCTGATAATTCCCCAACCTTCATAGCAATAATTTCAATCGGCAATTCGTTCCAATATTATTTCATATTAATTTTTCATTGATTAATATGGATGAAAGTATGCCGTAACGTATAAATACATACGAGGGTGAAGAAACCCCGTCTGCCACAAATATTCATGAAGTACACGAACTGCAGATACCATTTCTTATTTACTCCTCAGTCCTCTTAGCGTCATCCAACCAGTTGATCCAAAAGATAGAATCCATAGATACCGCAAAATCTTCTTTAATAATCGAAACTAGATTTTCTGTATCTATTGATTCCCAATTTTATTCACTGCGACGATAATTAAATTGAAACCTATTATAGTATGAAAAAATCAAATTTGTTCCAAATTTTCTTACCCACAATGCTTCCTAAATTCAGGATGAAATTCGCTCATTTCTTTTGTATCCTTTTTATATGATTATAAACTCATTTTTAGCTAAAATGGATTAATTAAATTAGAACCGAAAATATTATGTCTTGATTTAAATACATACCAAAAAAATGATTCCAAAGATATCGTTCAAGTTTTTTAGAATTGGAAAAAAACTGCCAAAATTTATCCTTTTTACAAGTAACAATTTTGGATCCTCGTTCTTCACAGAATTACACTTTCCAGATTGTCCTTAACTTTTTATATTGATTATTCATAAACAGTACCCACAATTAAATATTCTCAAATATCTTATATTTCCTTGAACGGCATCATGTTAAAGAATTCATTACGGATATTACCTAAAATTTCATATTGAAAAAATTTTTACTTACTACCAAAATGCAGTGAAGTTATCGGAAACCATTTTCCATTCGACTGCTTACAATTCCTCCGTCAAATATATTAGTTGGAAAAACAATTAACATTGATTAATTTCATAACTTTCCGAATTTTTACAGTCCTAAAAAATAAACAAACTTTATTAAAAATTAATATTAACATTTACTTAAGAAAAGCAAAAACTTACATCAACAACAAACTATTGACAATTATTACAACAAAGACAATAATATCCAAATTTGATTTTCGGAAACTTCATTGAATTCCAAATATTACATACTGCATGTTCATTTATGTATGGACATTTTGCTTACTGATACCTAAAAAATAAATCTGTAACAAATATTTATTTTAGTATATCAATTAAAAAACAGTTCAAACTAAATATTTTATTACTTTTTATTTTTTGGATGGAAAACGGAATTCTATACCACTAGAACTTTGGTTTCTTCTGTATATTCTTCAGTGGTATTACCGTGCTAACACAACACTTTTTCGCCAATTATCTTCCGTTTCCTCGTACAGCATAAAAGTTACTTATAGGTGCTTTTTCTGAAACTGAAAACACATTGATTGTTCCTCTCAAATCATAAAGAAATATTATATCTCACCAAAGTTTTACTCCGAAAAGTTGAATTCTAATTTTTGAAGATGAAGATATAACATGGGATTTTCGATGAACATCTCGATTTCTTTGGCTACTCCTCTCATTGAAAAACTAACGAAACTACAGGAACAACACTTTTACACTATAACACTTCAACACTTATTACTCCAGGGAATTCAACACTTTAACAACACAACACTAATCACTGACCGAAACGCGTATTCCAGAATGTGTAACGGAAGCGCACTCACTTTATATTTTAAACACTTTTCACTTAGTCTATTCTCAAGTTTATTTAAAGACGAGGGAAGAAAAAAATGATTAGTAAATAAAAAGCTTGACTCTACATCTCTATGCTACAATAGAGAGTATCGCAATATTGGCAATCCCTGCTACAAGGGACATCCCCATTTACCTGCCTATAACATTGAAACCACTTTGGCCACCAACTACCTCATAACTACTAAGCTAATCGTTGCAACCAGGATTCGAACTCGTACACAACATCAATTGATGTCCTGGAATCCAATACCTAACGAATCGCGAACAAAAAATGCACTTTATATGTACGGAAAATCACTTAAAGATCACACTTGTTTATTAATTGTTTATTTATAAGTCCCCGAAAGTGCATTTTATTTAAATAAAACTACTTTACTTAACCGCGCGCGGAAAAAAGCAACGGAAAAGTGACCAAAGTGGTTCCTCTATAAAAGCCCACACCCCCTAGCTGAAAAGGAATCAAGTGGGATTAGGTAAAAAAAACTACGGACTTAACTTTAATCGAAGTCCTCGTCAGCTACCAACGCCTTCCAGGAACAGCAACTCCAAAGAACAGCTTCCTTCTCCAGCTTCATAATTCCAGGAATTGATGATCACTAGAGTTCACAAAAAGCACTTTTCAAACAGATCGCGACGCGACACGAACTTTCGTGTAACACTCCCGAACGAGTTAAAATAACGCGAAATTTTCGAAAAACTAGTTCATGCTTTATAACTAAAAAGCGTATAGATTTCTAAAAGTTCACGAACTACCGTTAATGTATTCAACGTAGAATACATAGTAAAACCGCGCGCAAAACGTAAACGGAATGCAATATTTTTACGGACGGAAAGCGAAACGATTCACTACACTAAACTCCTTTTATTTTTAACTGGAAAAGTATTAAATTGATTAATATAGTAAAAAGTATGTCTTTACTTATAAATACATACGAGGAGGAATAAACCCCGTCAGCCAATATCCGCAAATATCCTCTAAGTACACCATAGATGGTCCATAAATTTTCCTTAATAATCGAAGCTTGATGTTTTTATAATAATTTTATTCACTGAAACAAAAATTGAAATGAAAACTATTGAAACAATTAATTTTTTACACCCAATTTTCTTACCAACAATGTCTTCGTAATTCTGGATGAAGTTTCATAATTTTTTTTTTATGTTTATTATATGGTTAATTCCTTTATTTAGCCTAAAAACGTGTCACCTGTATTAGTATAGTAAATATTATGTCTTAATTTAAATACATACGAGAGAAAGGATTTCAAAGCAATCGTTTAAGTTCCTTAGAATTGGAGAAAAACTACTTCAATTTATAATTATTGTCATTACAAGTAACAATAGAGATCATGGCTGGTGGAAGTACACCAACTGCAGATAACGACTTCTATTTACTTCTCAGCCCTCCAATCGTCGCCCAATCATTTGATCCAATAGAAAGAATCCACAGATGCCTTTAAATCTTCCATAATAATCGAAGCTTGAATTTTCAGAATCTTTTGATTCTTAATTTTATTCACTACAACAATAATTAAAATCAAAATCATTATAGAATTCAACAATCAAAGTTTCAAATTTTCTCACCCATAATGCCTTCTTGATTCAGGATGAGGATTTGTTATTTCTTTAGTATACGCTTTATATGGTAGTTAACTTCTTTTATAGCTAAAAAAGGTTCAAGTAAATTAGTACGCTAGTTATTATGTCTTGACTAAAATACATACCAAAAGATGATTCCAAAGCAATTGTTTAAGTTTCTGAGAATTGGAAAAAAATTCTCCAATTTATAACTATTCCTTTACAAATAACAGTAAAGTTCGTCTTTCTTCGCAAAATTGAACTTTCCAGAATGTCCTCAACTGTTAATTTCGATAATTCATAAATGGTAACCACAACTAAATATTCTCAAATATCTAATGTTGGTTTGAACTGTGTAATGTTAAACAGTTCGTTAGGATATTACCTAAAATTGCAAATTGCACAGAAAATAAATAGTACATATTATAGAAATGCAGTAAAATTATTTGAAATTTTACCCGTTTTTCAAGCATATCAATTCCCAAAATCTAACATTATAGGTTTTCCAATCATCTGCATACAATTCTTCCGTCATTTATATTATTTGGTAAAACAATTAACATTGATTAACTTTAATACTTTTATTGTCCTAAAAAAGGAAAAACAAAATTAACCTACAATTTCACATAACAATGACTTAAGAAAAGCAAAGACTTACTTCAAACCACAAACTGGAAACAAAATCATAACAAAGAGAATATTCAATTGTTGATTTTTCGAAACTTCACAGAATTCCAAACATTTCATACTGTTTTTCAATTATTTATAGAAATTGTAATGGCTGGATATCTAAAAAATAAATCTGCAACAAATACATTAGTTAGTATAAAAGAAACCTTTAACAAAACTATTTTTATTACTATTTATTTTTTGGATGGTAAACAGAATTCTAAACCACTAAATTTAAGGTTCCTCTATGTATTCTTCGGTAATTATTACTGTGGTTCAATCAATATCAATTATTTTGTAGAAGTTTCTCCCATTAATAGCAATTATAACTCTTTTTTGTCATTTACCATCCATTTCCTCCGAAATTATAAATACGGTTTAAACTTTCCCTGAAGCTGAAGAAAACATATTAATTTTTCCAGTCAAATCCAGTCAATATAGAAATATTGTATCTTACCAAAATTTGACTCCAATATGATCAATCCTCATAGAAGTTACTGAAGATGATTCTGTGATAATAAATTTTGGATGAACATCTTGTTTCCTCTGCTTGCTCTCCTCGACAAAAAGGTATCCCAACTGCAGGAACGACTTTACACTTTACATTAAACACTAACATAACACTTTAGCATTTATTTAACACTTTCACAACACAACTCTAATCACTGACCGAAACGCGTAATCCAAATTGGGTGACGGAAGCGCACTAACTTTATATTTTTAACACTTTTCACTTTGTCCATTCTCAAGTTTATTTAAAGACGAGGAAAGAAAAAAAATGATTAGTAAATAAAAAGCTTGACTCTATATCTCTATGCTACAATAGAGAGTATCAACATTTTGGCAATCCCTGCTACAAGGGACATCCCCATTTACCTGCCTTTAACATAGAAACCACTTTGGCCACCAACTACCTATCAACTACAATAGCTAATCGTTGCAACCAGGATTCGAACTCGTACACAACATCAATTGATGTCCTGGAATCCAATACCTAACGAATCGCGAACAAAAAATGCACTTTATATGTACGAAAAATCACTTGCGATTCACACTTGTTTTTATTAAATGTTTATTTAAAAGTCCCCGAAAGTGCATTTTATTTAAATAAAACTACTTTAATTAACCGCGCTCGGAAAAAAAAACAAACGGAGAATGTGACCAAAAGTGGTTCCTCTACAAAAGCCCACACCCCCTAGCTGTAAAGGAATCAAGTGGGATTAGGTAAAAAAACTACGGACTTAACTTTCATCGAAGTCCTCGTCAGCTACCAACGCCGTCCAGGAACAGCAACTCCAAAGAACAGCTTCCTTCTCCAGCTCCAATACCAGGAATTGATGATTTCTAGAGGTCTCCAAATGCACTTATTAAACCAATCGCGACGCGACACGAACTTTCGTGTAACACTCCCGAACGAGTTAAAATATCGCGAAATTTTCGAATAACTAGTTTATGCTTTATAACTTAAAAGCTTAGATTTCTAAAAGCTCACGAATTACCGTTAATGTAGTCAACGTAGAATACATAGTAAAACCGCGCGCGAAACGTAAACGAAACGGAATATTTTTACGAACGGAAAACGAAACGATTCACTACACTTAACTCCTTTTATTTTTAACTGGAAAAGATTTAAAATGATTAACATAGTAGAAAGTATGTCTTTATTTTATAAATACATACGAGGAGGAATAAACCTCATCTGCCTCAAATATCCTCGAGGTACAAAATTTCCTGGTGATGACATTTATCTACGCTTCCGTCCTTCTAGTTGATCCAAACTATAGGTGCTACTATTCCTTCCACAATAATCGAAGGTGGATATTATCTATAACAATTAACACAAAAGTAAGAATTATAAGTATAAAGCAATCAAAATGTTTCCAAAGTTTCTTACCAACAATGCCTTTTTAAATCTAGTTGAAATATCCATATTGTTATGCATCCGTTTTAAGTGGTTGATAAATTTTTCTTTTAGCTAACAAAGGATCAATTGGTTTAATATATTAAGTATCATATATTGATTTAAATACATACGAGAAGAATAAATCCTAGACCATCGTAAAACTTCCTAGTATTCCAGGAAACGAGTGTAAACTCGAAGTGTTCTTTTGTAGATATCAAAACCATTGACCAACGTTTTTTAAATCCATGATATACAAATGAAACTACTTAATGATTAATTGGTTTTTGCTGAGGAATTCTATGTATATAAATTCCTAAAAATTTTAAAAGTTCATTTAGAAAACGTAAATTCAGAAAAGACATATGTAAACTTACTTGCTTTTCAAGAACATCAACACCAAAGTTCTATTCCTTTACTACGCTTTCCATTCATCTGCTGATAATTCCTCAACCTCCAGAGTAATAATTTCAAACGGCAATTCGTTCCAATAGTATTTTATATCAATTTTCACATCAACTTCAGTCATATACATAATATTTGAGGCTTTTATTATAATATTCTAAAAAGAAAAAGAAAATTAAGTTTCATAAAAAAATAAACTTAACAGTTATATTATTAGTTATTGAACTTACATTGAATACTAACAGATAAAAAAAATCAACTTAAAAGATTATCCAAATATTAATAAATGGAAACATTGTTCATATCCACAATAGCATTTAATTTTCAAAATTTCCTATTACACGTAATGGGACCAATAGACAGCTATATCCAAAAAAAAAAACTGCAACAAATAAAATCTTATGTTAATAACAGAAAATGCAACTAAAATAATGAGATTACTTTTTTTAAAAGGATGGAAAACGGAATTATGTACCAAAAACATATTGCATTGATTGGATAAAAGTGTTCTCTAAATCCGTTCATAATAAATGGAACATCCACAATAACCAAGTGGAAAGATTCTTCAAGTTCTCAACATTCCATATTGGTTCATTTTATTATATGGACATTATAATTCCAATATGGTAATTCATCGAAAAGTCCACTAATCCCTAAAAAAGAAACCTAGCAACAAATATTTTTGTTAGTTTCGACGAAAATAAATATTCAATTGAAATATTTTTTACTTATTACATGTAAAATGGAACTTTGTTCCACTGGACTTGGAAAACTTGGACTCCATTGCTTAAACCTTAATATTTGTCTGTGATATTATTGGGTCTCAATAAAATTCATACATTTATATCATGTAGAACTTTCATCAACAGCAACAACAACTTTTCTTCGCCATTATCTTTTGCAATCACAAAATCAAAGGTACTTTATCTGAAATAAGAAAATAATTTTTTGTAATTTTAATTGTTCCATTGGAATTATTTAGTGTTTATTATTACCAAAGTGTTTATTATTGATGAAAAATTTTGGATGATATTCTCGTTTCCTCTAGTTGCTCCTATAGCGAATGGAACCAAGAAATGATGATTGCAGGAAAAATAATTTGCACTAATTACTGATTCAACACATTAACACCTTAGCTCATTGACACTTTAACACTTTAGTTCTTTGACACTTTAACACTTTAGCACTTCAATACTTATTCTTCCAGGGAGTTCAACCCTCACTTTACTTCACAACACTAATCACTGACCGAAACGCGTAATCCAGATTGGGTAACGGAAGCGCACTAACTTTATATTTTAAACACTTTTAACTTTGTCTATTCTCAAATTTATTTAAAGACGAGGGAAGAAAAAAATGATTAGTAAATAAAAAGCTTGACTCTATATCTCTATGCTACAATAGAGAGTATCAACATTTTGGCAATCCCTGCTACAAGGGACATCCCCATTTACCTGCCTATAACAATGAAACCACTTTGGCCACCAACTACCTAATAACTACAATAGCTAATCGTTGCAACCAGGATTCGAACTCGTACACAACATCAATTGATGTCCTGGAATCCAATACCTAACGAATCGCGAACCAAAAAATGCACTTTATATGTACGGAAAAGCACTTGGAGTTCACACTTGTTTATTAATTGTTTATTTAAAAGTCCCCGAAAGTGCATTTTATTTAAATAAAACTACTTTAATAAACCACGCGCGGAAAAAAACAAACGGAAAATGTGACCAAAAGTGGTTCCTCTACAAAAGCCCACACCCCCTAGCTGAAAAGGAATCAAGTGGGATTAGGTAAAAAAACTACGGACTTAACTTTGATAGAAGTCCTCGTCAGCTACCAACACCTTCCAGGAACTGCATCTCCAAAGAACTGGTTCCATCTCCAGCTCCTTAATTCCAGGAATTGATGATCACTAGAGGCCTCCAAATGCACTTATGAAACCGATCGCGACGCGACACGAACTTTCGTGTAACACTCCCGAACAAGTTAAAATTTCGCGGAAATTTCGAATAACTAGTTTATGCTTTATAACTGAAAAGCTTATAGAATTGTAAAAGTTCACGAATTACCGATAATGTATTCAACGTAGAATACATAGTAAAACCGCGCGCGAAACGAAAACGAAACGGAATATTTTTACGGACGGAAAACGAAACGATTCACTACACTATACTCCTTTTATTTTTAGCTGGAAAATAATTAAATTGATTAATAAAGTAGAAAGTATGTCTTTACTTATAAATACATACGAGGAGGAATAAACCCCGTCAGCCAATATCAGCAAATATCCTCAAAGTACACCAACTGCAGATATCAACTCTTATTGACTCCTCATTTGTCCTTGCGTCGTCTATCCAGTTGATCCAATAGAGAAGGTCCGTAGATGCCTCTAAATCTTCCTTAATAAACGAAACTGGATGTTTTTAAAATAATGTTATTCACTGCAACAATAATTGAAATGCAAAATATTGAAACAATTAATTTTTTAATCCCAATTTTCTTACCAACAATGTCTTCGTAATTCTGGATGAAGTTTCATATTTTTTTTTGAATGTTTATTATATGGTTAATTCCTTTTTATAGCCTAAAAACGTATCACCTGAATTAGTATAGTAAATATTATGTCTTAATTTAAATACATACGAGAGAAATGATTCCAAGGCAATCGTTTAAGTTCCCTAGAATTGGAGAAAAACTGCTCCAACTTATAATTATCGCCATTACAAGTAACACTAGAAATCATGGTTGGTGGAAGTACACCAACTGCAGATAACGACTTCTATTTACTTCTCAGCCCTCCAATCGTCGCCCAATCATTTGATCCAATAGAAAGAATCCACAGATGCCTTTAAATCTTCCATAATAATCGAAGCTTGAATTTTCAGAATCTTTTGCTTCTCAATTTTATTCACTACAACAATAATTAAAATCAAAATCATTATAGAATTCAACAATCAAAGTTTCAAATTTTCACACCCACAATGTATTCTTTATTCAGGATGAGGATTTGTCATTTCTTTAGTATAAGATTTATATGGTATCGAACCCTTTTTATAGCTAAAAAGGATCAATTAAATTAGTAAATTAAATATTATTTCTTGACTTAAATACATACAAAAAGATGATTCCAAGGCAATCGTTTAAGTTTCTTAGAATTGGAACAAAATGCTCCAGTTTTAAACTATTCCTTTACAAGTAACAGTAGAGATCGTCACCCATCGCAAAATTGAACTTTCCAGAATGTCCTCAACTGTTAATTTCGAATAATTCATAAATGGTAACCACAACTAAATATTCTCAAATAACTAATATTTGTTTGAATGACGTCATCTTAAAAAGTACGGAAGGATATTACCTAAAACTGCAAATTACAAAGAAAATAAATAGTACATATTATAGAAATGCAATAAAACTATTTGAAATCTTACCCGTTTTTCAAGCATATCAATTCCCAAAATCTAACATTATAGGTTTTCCATTCATCTGCTTACAATTCCTCCGTCATTTATAATAGTTGATAAAATAATTAACATTGATAAACTTTAGAACTTGTATTATCCTAAAAAAGGAAACAAACTTTACCAAGAATTTCACATAACAATGACTTAAGAAAAGCAAAGACTTACTTCAAACCACAAACTGGTAACAAAATCATAACAAAGAGAATATTCAATTGTTGATTTTTCGAAACTTCACAGAATTCCAAACATTTCATACTGTTTTTCAATTATTTATAGAAATTCTGATGGCTGGTATATAAAAAATAAATCTGTAACAAATACATTAGTTAGTACAAAAGAAAACTTTAACAAAACTTTTTTCCTTACTTTTTATTTTTTGGATGGAAAACGGAATTCTAAACCACTAAAACTTAAGGTTCCTCTATGTATTCTTCGGAAATTATTATGGTGGTTCAATCAATATCAAAAATTTTGTAGAATTTTCTCCTATTAATAGCAATTATAACTCTTTTTTGCCATTTATCATCCATTTCCTCCGGAAACATAAATATTGTTTGTACTTTTCCTGAAAATGAAGAAAACATATTTATTTTTCCAGTCAAATCATAATATAGAAACATTGTATTTTACCAAAATTTGACTCCAATATGATCAACCCTCCATAGAAGTTCTTGAAGACAATTCTGTGATAATGGATTTTGGATGAACATCTTGTTTCCTCTGGCTGCTCTCCTCGAGAAAAATGTATCCCAACTGCAGGAACTTCTTTACACTTTACATTTAACACTAACATAACACTTTAGCACTTATTCAACACTTTCACAACACAACACTAATCACTGACCGAAACGCGTAATCCAAATTGGGTGACGGAAGCGCACTAACTTTATATTTTAAACATTTTTCACTTTGTCAATTCTCAAGTTTATTTAAAGACGAGGAAAGAAAAAAAATGATTAGTAAATAAAAAGCTTGACTCTATATCTCTATGTTACAATAGAGAGTATCAACATTTTGGCAATCCCTGCTACAAGGGACATCCCCATTTACCTTCCTATTACATTGAAACCACTTTGGCCACCAACTACCTAATAACTACAATAGCTAATCGTTGCAACCAGGATTCGAACTCGTACACAACATCAATTGATGTCCTGGAATCCAATACCTAACGAATCGCGAACAAAAAATGCACTTTATATGTACGGAAAATCACTTAAAGTTCACACTTATTTATTAACTGTTTATTTAAAAGTCCCCGAAAGTGCATTTTATTTAAATAAAACTACTTTAATAAACCGCGCGCGGAAAAAAAAGCAAACGGAAAATGTGACCAAAAGTGGTTCCTCTACAAAAGCCCACACCCCCTAGCTGAAAAGGAATCAAGTGGGATTAGGTAAAAAAAACTACGGACTTAACTTTAATCGAAGTCCTCGTCAGCTACCAACGCCTTCCAGGAACAGCAACTCCAAAGAACCGCTTCCTTCTCCAGCTCCATAATTCCAGGAATTGATGATCACTAGAGTTCACAAAAAGCACTTTTCAAACAGATCGCGACGCGACACGAACTTTCGTGTAACACTCCCGAACGAATTAAAATTTCGCGAAATTTTCGAATAACTACTTCATGCTTTATAACTTAAAAGCGTATAGGATTGTAAAAGTTCACGAATAACCGAAAATGTATTCAACGTAGAATACATAGTAAAAACGCGCACGAAACGTAAACGGAATGGAATATTTTTACGGACGGAAAACGAAATGATTCACTACACTTAACTCCTTTTATTTTTAACTGGAAAAGAAATAAATTGATTAATATGGTAAAAAGTATGTCTTTATTTTATAAGTACATACGAGGAGGAATAAACCCCGTCAGCCAATATCAGCAAATATCCTCAAAGTACACCAACTGCAGATATCAACTCTTATTGACTCCTCATTTGTCCTTGCATCGTCTATCCAGTTGATCTAATAGAGAAGGTCCGTAGATGCCTCTAAATCTTCCTTAATAATCAAAGCTTGATGTTTTTATAACTATTTTAATCGCTGCAACAATAATTGTAATGAAAAGTTCATTGAAACAATGAAATTTATACTAAATTTTCGTACCAACAATGTCTTCTTAGTTCTGGATGAAATTCTATAATTTTAACAACAAAATATCCGGATGATTTTCCGAATGTTTTCCTCTCGTTTCTTTTCAACACAAACAATAATAAAATCCACGAAAACACCACGATATTCACAAGTTTTCAAATTGAAAATTTCGCCTAATTAATTGTATCCTTATTATATGGTTGTTAATTTTTTTTTTAACTAAAAAAGGATCACTTGAATTAGTACAGTAAATATAATGTCTTGATTTAAATACTTACGAGAGAAATGATTCCAAAACAATCGTTTAAGTTCCTTAGAATTGGAGAAAAACTTCTCCAATTTATGATTATCTCCTTTACAAGTAATAGTAGAGATCATGGTTCTTCTTCTCATTATATAAAAAATAAATCTGTAACAAATAAATTTATTAGTATGAAAGACAAATTCATCAAAAATATTTTTATTACTTATTAATTTTTGAATGGAAGACGAAATACTAAGCCATTAGAACTTCGGGTTCCTTTGTATAATCTTCTGTAGTTACTACTGTGTTTCAACGATTATCAATTATTTTTTAGATATTTTATTTCAACAATAGCAATAAAACTTTTTTTTGTCAATTATCATCCATTTCCTCGGAAAACACAACAACTTTTTGTTCTTTTCCTGAAACTGTCGTCCATCCAGTTGATCCAATAGAGATGATCCATAGATGCCTCTAAATTTTCCTTAATAATCGAAGTTTGATGTTTTTATAATAATTGTATTTGCTGCAACAATAATTGAATTGAAAACTATTGAAACAATGAAACTAATTCCAAATTTTCTTACCTACAATGTCTTCTGGATGAAGCTTTATAATTTCTTTTGTATGCTTATTATATGGTTGTTAATTCCTTTTTTTAGCTAAAAACGGATTACTTGAATTAGTACAGTAAATATTATGTCTTGATTTAAATACATACGAGAGAAATGATTCCAAAGCAAACGTTTAAGATCCTTAGAATTGGAGAAAAACTGCTCCAATTTATAATTATCGCCTTTACAAGTAATAGTAAAGATCCCTGTTCTTTGCAAAATTGAACTCTTCAGAATGTCCTTAACTTTTAGGTAATATTGATTATTCATAAATGGTAGATACCAAAACTAAATATTCTCAAATATCTCATGTTTGTTTGAACGGCATCATCTTAAAGAATTCGGTACGGATATTACCTAAAATTTCATATTAAAAAAAACTAATACATTCTACCCAAATGCAGTGAAGTTATCGGAAACCATACCCGTTTTTCAAGCATACCCATTCCCAAAATCTAACATATATCATTTCCCATTCGACTGCCTACAATTCCTTCGTCAAATATATTAGTTTGAAAAACAATTAACATTGATTAATTTCATAACTTTCCAAACTTTTACAGTCCTAAAAAGACAAAAACTTTATCATAAATTAAACTTAACAATGACTTTAGGAAATCAAAAACTCACATCCATCAACAGCAACAATAACTTTTCCTCGCCATTATCTCGTAGAACTACAAAATCATGGTTACTTTGTCTGAAACAAGGAAATAATTTTTAGAAATTTTAATTGTTCCTTTGGAATTATTTAGTGTTTATTACCAAAGTGTTATTTTTGGTGAATAATTTTGGATGATATTCTTGTTTCCTCTAGTTGCTCTCATAGCGAATGGATCCAGGAAGTGATGATTGCAGGAAAAATAATTTGCACTAAATACTGATTCAACACATTAACACTTTAGCTCTTTGACACTTCAACACTTATTCTTCCAGGGAATTCAACCCTCACTTTACTTCACAACTCTAATCACTGACCGAAACGCGTATTCCAAATTGTGTAACGGAAGCGCACTAACTTTATATTTTAAACACTTTTCACTTTGTCAATTCTCAAGTTTATTTAAAGACGAGGGAAGAAAAAAATGATTAGTAAATACAAAAGCTTGACTCTAAATCTCTATGCTACAATAGAGAGCATCAACATTTTGGCAATCCCTGCTACAAGGGACATCCCCATTTACCTGCCTATAACATTGAAACCACTTTGGCCACCAACTACCTATCAACTACAATAGCTAATCGTTGCAACCAGGATTCGAACTCGTACACAACATCAATTGATGTCCTGGAATCCAATACCTAACGAATCGCGAACAAAAAATGCACTTTATATGTACGGAAAATCACTTAAAGTTCACACTTGTTTATTAATTGTTTATTTAAAAGTCCCCGAAAGTGCATTTTATTTAAATAAAACTACTTTAATTAGCCGCGCGCGGAAAAAAACAAACGGAAAATGTGACCAAAAGTGGTTCCTCTACAAAAGCCCACACCCCCTAGCTGAAAAGGAATCAAGTGGGATTAGGTAAAAAAAACTACTGACTTAACTTTGATCGAAGTCCTCGTCAGCTACCAACGTCTTCCGAAGAACAGCATCTCCAAAGAACAGCATCCATCTCCAGCTTCATATCTCTAGGTATTAATGATCACTAGAATTTCCAAAATCCACTTTTCACACCGATCGCGACGCGACACGAACTTTCGTGTAACACTCCCGAACGAATTAAAATATCGCGAAATTTTCGAATGACTACTTAATGCTTTATAACTTGAAAGCTTAGATTTCTAAAAGTTCACGAATAACCGTTAATGTATTCAACGTAGAACACATAGTAAAACCGCGCGCGAAACGTAAACGCAAACGAAACGGAATATTTTTACGAACGGAAAACGAAACGATTGATTACACTTAACTCCTTTTATTTTTAACTGAAAAAGAAATAAATTGATTAATATGATAACAAGCATGTCTTTATTTTATAAATACATACGAGGAGGAATAAACCTCGTCAGCCGTAAATATCCTCGGAGTACATCATTTCCTGGTGATGACATTTATCTACACTTCCGTCCTTCCGGTTGATCGAAACTATAGGTGCTACTATTCGTTCCACAATAATCGAAGCTGGATATTATCTATAACAATGAACACAATAGTAATTATTATAAGTATAAAGCAATTAAAATGTTTCCAAAGTTTCTTACCAGCAATGCCTTTTTAAATCTAGTTGAAATATCCATATTTTTATGTATCCCTTTTAAGTGGTTGATAAATTCTTTTTTTAGCTAACAAAGGATCAATTGGATTAATGTATTAAATATCAAATATTTATTTAAATACGTACGAGAAAAATAAATCCTAGATCATCGTAAAACTTCCTAGTATTCCAGAAAACGGGTGCAAACTCGAAGTATTCCTCTTTAGATATTGAAACCATTGGTCAATTTTTTTCTAATCCATAATTCACAATTTAAACTACTTAATGATGAATTGGTTTTTGCAAAGAAATTCGTCGTATTTATATCCCTAAAAATTTAAAAGTTCATTTAGAAAATGTAAATTCATTGAAGACATTATAAACTTACTTGCTTTTCAAGAACATCGACACCAAAATTCTATACCTTTACTACGTTTTCCATTCATCTGCTGATAATTCCTCAACCTTCATAGCAATATTTCATAGCGACCTTCATAGCCATCAATTGGCAATTCGTTCCAATAGTATTTTAGTTCGGTAGGATATTACCTAAAATTGCAAATTACAAAGAAAATAAATAGTACATATTATAGAAATGCAATAAAACTATTTTAAATCTTACCCGTTTTTCAAGCATATCAATTCCCAAAATCTAACATTATAGGTTTTCCATTCATCTGCTTACAATTCCTCCGCCATTTATAATAGTTGATAAAATAATTAACATTGATAAACTTTAGAACTTGTATTATCCTAAAAAAGGAAATAAACTTTACCAAGAATTTCACATAACAATGACTTAAGAAAAGCAAAGACTTACTTCAAACCACAAATTGGTAACAAAATCATAACAAAGAGAATATTCAATTGTTGATTTTTCGAAACTTCACAGAATTCCAAACATTTCATACAGTTTTTCAATTATTTATAGAAATTCTGATGGCTGGTACCTAAAAAATAAATCTGCAACAAATACATTAGTTAGTAAAAAAGAAAACTTTAACAAAGCTATTTTTATTACTATTTATTTTTTGAATGGAAAACGGAATTCTTAACCACTAAAACTTAAGGATCCTCTATGTATTTTTCGGAAATTATTATGGTGGTTCAATCAATATCAATTATTTTGTAGAATTTTCTCCTATTAATAGCAATTATAACTCTTTTTTGCCATTTATCATCCATTTCCTCCGGAAACATAAATATTGTTTGTACTTTTCCTGAAAATGAAGAAAACATATTTATTTTTCCAGTCAAATCATAATATAGAAACATTGTATTTTACCAAAATTTGACTCCAATATGATCAATCCTCATAAAAGTTCTTGAAGAAGATTCTGTGACAATGAATTTTAGTTGAACATCTTGTTTCCTCTGGCTGCCCTCCTCGACAAAAATGCATTCCAACTGCGGGAACGACTTTACACTTTGCATTTAACACTAACACAACACTTTAGCACTTATTCAACACTTTCACAACACAACACTAATCACTGACCGAAACGCGTATTCCAAATTGTGTAACGGAAGCGCACTAACTTTATATTTTAAACACTTTTAACTTTGTCTATTCTCAAGTTTATTTAAAGACGAGGGAAGAAAAAAAATGATTAGTAAATACAAAGCTTGACTCTATATCTCTATGCTACAATAGAGATTATCAAAAATTTTGGCAATCCCTGCTACAAGGGACATCCCCATTTACCTGCCTATATAACATAGAAACCACTTTGGCCACCAACTACCTCATAACTACTAAACTAAACGTTGCAACCAGGATTTGAACTCGTACACAACATCAATTGATGTCCTGGAATCCAAAACCTAACGAATCGCGAACAAAAAATGCACTTTATATGTACGGAAAATCACTGAAAGTTCACACTTGTTTATTAATTGTTTATTTTTAAAGTCCCCGCAAGTGCATTTTATTTAAATAAAACTACTTTAATTAGCCGCGCGCGGAAAAAAACAAACGGAAAATGTGACCAAAAGTGGTTCCTCTACAAAAGCCCACACCCCCTAGCTGAAAAGGAATCAAGTGGGATTAGGTAAAAAAAACTACTGACTTAACTTTGATCGAAGTCCTCGTCAGCTACCAACGCCTTCCAGGAACAGCAACTCCAAAGCCCAGCTTCCATCTCCAGCTCCATAATTCCAGGAATTGATGATCACTAGAGTTCTCCAAAAGCACTTATTAAACTGATCGCGACGCGACACGAATTTTCGTGTAACACTCCCGAACGAGTTAAAATTTCGCGAAATTTTCGAATAACTAGTTTATGCTTTATAACTAAAAAGCGTATAGATTTGTAAAAGTTCACGAATAACCGATAATGTATTCAACGTAGAACACATAATAAAACCGCGCGCGAAACATAAACGGAATGTAATATTTTTACGGACGGAAAACGAAACGATTCACTACACTTAACTCCTTTTATTTTTAACTGGAAAAGAAATAAATTGATTAATATGGTAAAAAGTATTTCTTTATTTTATAAATACATACGAGGAGGAATAAACCCCGTCAGCCGCAATTATCCTTGAAGTACACCAGCTGCTGATAACGACTCTTATTAACTCCTGTCTTCTTAGGGTCGGCCATCCAGTTGATCCTATAGAGAAGGTTCAAAGATGGTCCATAAATATTCCTTCATAATCGAAGCTTGATGTTTTTATAATAATTTTATTCACTGAAACAATAATTGAATTGAAAACTATTGAAACAATGAAACTAATTCCAAATTTTCTTACCCACAATGTCTTCTGGGTGAAGCTTTATAATTTCTTTTGTATGCTTATTATATGGTTGTTAATTCCTTTTTGTAGCTAAAAACGGATTACTTGAATTAGTACAGTAAATATTATGTCTTGACTTAAATACATACGAGAGAAATGATTCCAAAGCAATCGTTGAAGTCTCTTGGAATTGGAGAAAAACTGCTCCAATTTATAATTATCGCCTTTACAAGTAACAGTAAAGATCCCTGTTCTTTGTAAAATTGAACTTTTCAGAATGTCCTTAACTTTTACGTAATATTGATTATTCATAGATGGTAGGTACCAAATCTAAATATTCTCAAATATCTAATGTTTGTTTGAACGGCATCATGTTAAAGAATTCAGTACGGATATTACCTAAAATTTTATATAAAAAAAAATTAATACATACTACCAAAATGTAGTGAAGTTATCGGAAACCATACCCGTTTTTCAAGCATATCAATTTCCAAAATCTAACATATAACATTTTCCATTCAACTGCCTACAATTCCTCCGTCAAATATATTAGTTTGAAAAACAATTAACATTGATTAATTTCATAACTTTCCAAACTTTTACAGTCCTAAAAAGACAAAAACTTTATCATAAATTAAACTTAACAATGACTTTAGGAAAGAAAAAACTCACATCCATCAACAGCAACAATAACTTTTCCTCAGCATTATCTCGTAGAACCACTAAACCATGGTTACTTTGTCTGAAACAAGGAAATAGTTTTTAGAAATTTTAATTGTTCCATTGGAATTATTTAGTGTTTAGTGTTTATTACCAAAGTGTTATTATTGATGAAAAATTTTGGATGATTTTCTCGTTTCCCATAGTTGCTCCCATAGCAAATGGATCCAGGAAATGATGATTGCAGGAAAAATAATTTGCACTAAATACTGATTCGACACATTAGCACTTTAGCTCTTTGACACTTTAACACTGTAACACTCTAGCACTTCAACACTTATTCTTCCAGGAAATTCAACACTCACTTTACTTCACAACACTAATCACTGACCGAAACGCGTATTCCAAATTGTGTAACGGAAGCGCACTTACTTTATATTTTAAACACTTTTCACTTTGTCTATTCTCAAGATTATTTAAAGACGAGGGAAGAAAAAAATGATTAGTAAATAAAAAGCTTGACTCTTTATCTCTATGCTACAATAGAGAGTATCGCAATATTGGCAATCCCTGCTACAAGGGACATCCCCATTTACCTGCCTATAACATTGAAACCACTTTGGCCACCAACTACCTAATAACTACAATAGCTAATCGTTGCAACCAGGATTCGAACTCGTACACAACATCAATTGATGTCCTGGAATCCAATACCTAACGAATCGCGAACAAAAAATGCACTTTAAATGTACGGAAAATCACTTAAAGTTCACACTTGTTTATTAATTGTTTATTTAAAAGTCCCCGAAAGTGCATTTTATTTAAGTAAAACTACTTTAAATAACCGCGCGCGGAAAAAAAAACAACGGAAAATGTGACCAAAAGTGGTTCCTCTACAAAAGCCCAGACCCCCTAGCTGAAAAGGAATCAAGTGGGATTAGATAAAAAAAACTACGGACTTAACTTTGATCGAAGTCCTCGTCAGCTACCAATCGTTTTCACAGCCTCAATCCAAAACTCCTCCATTCCAATTGCCGGCACCAACCACTAGTTTTTGATGAAATTGTAGAAATTCTGCAAAAAAATACATCACCTTTACTTCAATACTTTTAAACGATTCTTTCAAAAGTTCGCATAATTTTTAATAATGTTCCGAATAAAAAAAAATGTTTTCTTAATCACAAATTTTACACTATTTTAATGAGCCAAATTGGATTATGCATTTGCAAAATGAAACGGGCGATTAATAATGAAATTTGATTTTTTTAAATTTTTTCCCTCCAAAATTTAAAAAAAAAAAATTTATACTTGACCTAAAAGTTACTACTAAATTTAATACTTATTACATTTTTTTTAGTAAGTCTTACAATGATACTTATAATTCAAGTAAGAGTCGGTGATATCAATGCATGGAAATCTTTGTGATTGCCTACATAACTGCATATTAATATTTCCGCCATCTATGATTAATATTGTGAACACACATATATGACTGAATATAAAAATTAAATGGTTTGAGTTTTGGATAGATTTTATCATCTTTTTTGGCATAGCATTTAAGTTTTACAATTTGCCTACAAGTTCCATTCTTGAACTTCGAAAATTTTAATCAACAAGTTACCAAAAAATTTTCATTATTAGTATTTCATTATTAAAGTGACTCAATTAATTCGAAACACATTTTTCAAAAAAAAAAAAAAATAGTTATAAATAAAATTGGCTTTTGAAATAATTAAGGTCTTCTTGGCTGGACAATGAAAAATAAAGTTGCAGTAAAATAAGCGAACAATATTAACAGAGTGGTTTTTCTTTCACAATGTCAATGCAATTACTTGCACTTTTCGACATTTCAAAATGGTTTCCACTAATTTTTTTTTGACAGTGATAGGAGAACATAGTCGATAAATTATTTTTTTGGACATTCGGAAATAATATAAATCGCGATTTATCAAATAACAATTGAAAATTTACAATCTATATGTTTTTGTCTTTTCATGTAAAACAAAATTGGCATAGAAAAAAATTTCGAGAATTTTCTTTTGTTTCAGACAAATGCATTTCGTAATGATGATTTTTTTACAGATATTTAAGCAACGTATGACTTACGATTGAATTAAAAAAAGATGATAAAGTATTGGAAATTAATTTAGAAATACTTTTCACTACATTTTTAGAGTTCATTAATTGATTTTTTTCAAATTATTGATTTTGACCTTTAGCGATCATTCAATGATTTTCAATGACTTGTCAATTATATGCACTGCATATCAATAGAGTGGCTCCCCCCAAAGATTTTTTCTCAATGCATTATCCAAAATGGCGACCTTTCTTTGTCATTTTTGGAAATGACTTGGAAATGAAAATTTAGGAAAATTTTCACTTACCCCAACATGTGGAATATTATAAATCGATTCCAGATGAATCCTACTATCACTTTAAACACTTTTCACGATAATTGCAACAATTATACCCGATTTTTGGGAGAATTTTATCGGACCGAAAATCCCCCTTTGAAATCGCGAAGCATACTAAATGATTGATACGGGCCGATACCGGGTCGATAGCTGGTAATGCGTTTGTCGGCAAGTGCTCTCCTTGCGTTGGTGCGAATTCAATTTCAAATTTAATATTAAATTTAAAATAATTTATAGAAAAATTATTTCATTAGATAAAAATAAGTTTTAGACCACAATTTCTGAATTATTACTAGTTCAAAAGGATAATAAAAATTCGTGTAATAATTAATTTAAAAAAAAAAAAAAAATATTTTTTATATAGATAGAAATGGAGGAATATTACAATTTTTTCCGGTGCCACGATATTTCGACGGATTCTTATAGATTTTGACAAAAAAAAACGAAAATATAGAATAAAATTTTTCGATATCTCACTTAGTTTACGAAATATCGACCCTTAAAAATGGAAAAATTAATCAATTTTTTTTACTTTTTTAGACGAATTTCTAAGCATTTTCATGAAAAAAAAATGGAAACTATTACAACCATAGGTTCAACAATTTTTTTTGGGCTAAAAAAACATAAACAAGGGGTCCGGATGCGAAGCCCCGTAGTGGGTCGGGAGGCGAAGCCCCCCCCCCCCAAAAAAAAGGAAAAATTAGATGTTTATTTAATTTTTGCCTGACTGACTCGCGAATTAGATTTAAAAAAATCGAAAATACAATATTGCCAGATATGGGAGATGCCCCCCAACCCTCTCCGGGATTTCCTTCCTGGGCCCCTTGTTTATAATTTTTTTGGCACAAAAAAAATATGGTGGAGCTATGGTTGTAATAATTTACCATTTTTTCATGCATATTCTGCGGAATCCATCTAAAAAAGTTAAAAAAAATCAATTAATTTTTCCATTTTTTGGGGTTGATATTTCGTAAACTAAGCTACCTATCTATCTAAACTAGCAAAACTAGGTAAACTAACTATCGAAAAAATGTATTCTTTATTTTCGTTTTTTTTTTTTTGTCGAAATTTATAAGAACCCGTCAAAACATCGTGGCGCCGGAGGAATCGTAGTCTTGCCAATAATGGAACCAAACAAAATATCATCCAATTTCACTGCCATTGAAATTTCATTGAAAATTTGAAACATTGACAACTGATTTCTCTGCAGTATTTAAGGGTCCAGATTTTTCAATTTGATAACGATGGTATAGGTACCTTATAGTTATATAGGACAGTACCATAATAATAGATCATTCTTCGTACTATACGTTTATATTACCTATTTCTTATTTCTATAAAGACACCGTCATAGACGTTCTAGAAAACCGTGGAGTTCTATTAATCCCGTGGGTATTTTCCCCATCGTTGAATCATTTTGAAGTTTTTTGTCAAATCTGCGTTAGATTCGTGAAGTTTACCTTTTCCTCTGAAGCTTCCTTTAACAAAATATGCCTGAAGAAGTTCCAAGCATTGTTTCCTTTTGATCATTCGAATCCCTTTAGGTAGGGGAGATTGGATCACAGAGAATCATGGGGTATAGGGGATAATTCACTGTAACTCAGTAAGTGATGCACTTCCACTTAAAATTTATATTGTTAGCTTATTCTTTTTAAAGTTGCATTAATTTGGATTAAAAATATCTTCTGAAACTTATGGATTTTTTAATAAATTACAAACAGTGCTGGTAGGGCAGACTTGTCCTGGGATTGGGGCAAAACCGCAACTACCTGTTTAAAAATTATTAGGTAAATTATTTCCTTATATTATGGGACAAAAGCGGTAGTATTTTTAGTAATAAAGGCTTAAGTCCCTTTTACACGAACCTTAAACGATCAGTAATATTGTCACTAATTTCTTTAGAACATTCAAATCTGGCGACGCTGAATTTTCGGCTTTGTTTTTAATTTAATTCGCGAATAAATCGGTCCACAATGAAAATTCAGCCACAAAAAAGAAAAATATACCATAGATACCTATTAGAATGGAATTAACAAACAAATCGCGAGAAGAATAAAAAATAAAGAAGAGAATACAACGTTGGCAGATTTGACTGTTCTAAAAAAGATTTGAGCCGTTTTTTGTCAAACTTTTGTTGCAGTTTCCGCAAAGCCAATTCATGCAACTTATGCACTGGATCCACGCTTTTTGGTTAGTGTATAATAGCGAAAATCGCCATTATAAATGCTACATAAATTATCATCTTCTTTAGTTAAAGAATTAGGAAGAAATAGGAGGCTTATGGTGGATTTGCCCCGTGTACGGATTTGCCCCACTGCACCCAACTTATATTCTAGACTTTGAATATATTTTTTACAGTTTTAAAATTTATATACCTACATAACTGGACTAATAAAATTTCTTATTAATATCAGTTAACAATGGGCTTCTAATTTTACAAACGCATGCGCATAGTTATTTGTAAACTAATGCGTTTAATAATTATATTTGTATGAAAATTTATTAAAAAATCAAATTGTAATCTTATAAATTTCATTTTTTAAACATATTATAATAATAGATATCAGAAAAGTAGGTTAAAATACAATCCCATTTCAATCAACAGAATTGAAGAAGAATTCTATTTTATTAGTTTATACCTACTATGCATTTTACAAGAATTTCAATACAAATTGATAACAATACTCAAAAGAAACAACTATAATTGTTAATACTATGCCTTTAAAACTAAATTTTTAGTCATATGTAAATCAATATTCGAGAAAATGTATCGATGTTTGGCCATATTGCACAAAATACGGAGTTCCATTGTACTATGTATGGAGGCTTGGCTAAAAGAGGCTCCGTTTAAACGGTGGTCTCAAAACCGACTCGACCGTCGGCATTGCCAATAGGAGCTCCACGTTCCCAACCAAGCGCACTTCGTGCTCCCATGGATGTGGTAGTGGATTGGCCATACAAATCGATCAAGTCGGAATATATCAATACTTACAATACTAAATCAATACTTACTATCAATACTACATTCAATACTTAAATCTAATTCCATTTCATCATTTGTGGTTTAAGGGATAGGCCTTCATAAAGAGTAAATAAAGGCATTCTTAAATTATCAGAAAAAGATTAAAAGTTTCCAGCGGTTTAGTTTATACAATAAATCTTTAATCCAACCTGTTGCAGTAGATATATTTATATCTACTGATTTGCAAGAAAACCTTAATCCTTTGTAATCTTCATTATTTGTTACGACAAAACAAGGAAGAAGCTTATCTCTTTCTCTGCATTACCTAAGTTTCTTTTTTTTTTTGGAAATACTCAGTAACTCCATTGAATATTATTTTTATATACTTATATTACTTAAATACGCTAACTTTAAGCCACTTATAATGTATTTACAATATATATTGAATCATTGCAATAAACTTTGCAATCTATTATGAATGCTTCCGAAATGGACTGCCAATATTGTAAGGTTTGACGTCATTAAGTATATTAATATAGAACTGTCCCTTTAATGATGTTTGTACTACTCTATTCTGCCATAACAATACTACAAGTATTTCATATACTACAAGTACTGATCAAGTGTAAAACACCCATAGTACCAAAATTTAGTACCACACCATAGCATCAGTACATTTCGAAAGACACTACATAACAAACATAGACTTTCCAACTGCAAAAGCTACATTATCTATAGTCATGCCAATACAATAGGTTTATTTCCCAATTGATTTGAAATTTTATATCAAAAAATTAATTATTTGCCAAATTTCTCTTTGGTTTACCAGCAAAACATGTATGTAAATACTTATGGTTAGTAAATTATTAAATATCTTAATCAAACCAAAGTTCAAATCATTATTTAAAGTTTTAGAAAGACTTGTTTTTCAACTAGCAATTGCAATCTTTTTCAGCAAATGTTAGATCAATCATATACAATTAATATTATTGCGTCAATATCGGTATTGGTTTTATACATTCATATTACCAATAGCGTTGAAAATAATCCGATTTTTATGATATATTACTGCAACCAACGTTGATCGTTTTAGATAAGAATTAAGTAATAAGATTCATAAAGTAAGAAATCATTGGTAGATGCTAATTTCTAAACCAGTCATTGAACTTAATTCATTTCAATTGAGAGGGGGGTTTTAATCCTTTATTTATGGTTATTTCCAAAAATCCAAAAAGTCTTTCTTGGCAAACTGAATAAAACCAAATTCTAGGATCTTGGCTAACTATTTTTTTTCAATATACCATTTTCGTTTCTGTATTGTTAAAATTGGCGATAAATATTCCTGAGTGAAAAATGGAACAGGACTTCAATTTTCAGAAATGAGGATTCTAAAAATAAAAATAACCGCAAATATAATGCTCAAAAAATGATAATCTGGGAAAATATACCAAAGTATGCAGGCTTTGATGTTGCTTGGGTTTCTTAGAAAGGACTCTGGAAGACTTGGAAACTGAAGGGATCATACCTCTATACCTCACCCTCACAAAAAGAGAATGATGCGGCGTGTAAATGGTGATGATGTAAGTTTATTTTTTTTCTGAATTACCATCTAAATTCGAGTCGAAATCCATGTATTTTTGATAGGAGAATATGTAAAAGGTTGAGATAAGTCTGCAGGATTTTCTTGTATCTATATACGACAAGGGCTGTTTTTTCATAGATAGGTATACATTTTTTCATATCTTCTGCATTACCGAACATCCGACTGTATCTACTTTAAAATTTTCGCATTTCTTCTGATAGTTTCATCGATGGTTTACCGCGTACAATACCTACGATTAAAAACTTTCATAGAGGATGACGTATAAAAATATCAGAAAACATAGTAATAAGATTAATTACCAATAGCACTAGGGTTAACACCAATTGGAGAAGAATTAGGGGAATTGAGATATTAATTGATCATTTTGAAATTTTTTAAATCATATTAACTCAAGTGTGAACATCGATGATTTATTATTTAAATAAAATAAGCATAAATAAACAAAATATTTCATGAAATTAAAAAAAATCCTCTTGAGGAACTTTGCATTACATTTTTGGGGACATATAAAACTTCATCATCCCTAAGAAATCTTAAGGAGGGTAACTTAATCTTAATTACAAAAATTATTGGAAATCATAAAAGTTGAATAAAAAATCATAAAAATGCTAAGAGTCAATTATGAAAAAGTAATTAAGGTTGTAATAAGGATAATTTGATTTTTGAAGATAGAAGAATTTCATTGTCGTTACCTTTGCACAATGTCCATTACAAAACCAACAAAAATTGAATTTTGAGGTGAACGCCATTTCTGTGCTTTTTGATCGCCAAAATAATAATAATAATTGAACTATAATTACCTAGCAACTACCAACAATTGGAAATTTTAAACAATGATGCAATTGTTGTGTTGGAAACCAGACAATGACGACACATTCCTCGAAATTCATTATATTCATAAAACGTTTGGGGTAACTACCCCAAATTTCTAGTAGATATATTTTAGCTACCTCTCCTTTACCAACTCCTGGGATCCTAGAGACTTATTTCATTGGATTAATTCTTCCAAGACCTGCTGCTTTGTGGGTTTTTAGAGAATTGTAGATAATCATTTTCGGCGAAGAGTTATTGATAGTTTCGGTGAATCTAAATCGAAATTACCTTAAAAGGGAGGTAGTTTTTAAATTTATGAAAAAAAAAAATTATAAAATTGAAAGAAAAAATCAAAAACCATTACTTACGGTATGTTTTGACGGTATTTATCGTACATATTTCATCCCACTTCCGAAGATTTCCATGGACATTTTCAGGATACCGGATAAAGTTGTTTGAGGATGTTTACCTTTAGAAACTCTAACCATACTTAGTTGAGATTGGAAAAGATCTTTGAAACAATAAAAAAGTCAAAAATATAATTTAATTATTGAAAGTAAACAACAAATTTCTAACTTTTCAATTACTTTTTAATCGATGCCAATAGCATTTTTAACATTGATCAATAACAAAAACACCTAACATAAGGAATGCAATACACTACACATTCACAAATATACTAAAAAAGCGTTAAAAAGTGGGTTAAAAACATTTGAATTCATCTGCCTTGACAAATGGAGTTGACAACAACGCCATCTCTGTGGCATAAGTTAACTCACTTTTCCAACTTTATACAGAGTTCTGATTTGAAGTTATTTGAGGTATAAAATTCTGGCGCATGCTCAAATCAAGAAGAATTGTCAGGCAATTTCCATCCACATGGTCCACATGTCAATTTAACCACAAATAACTTAAACAATTTAAATAATTGTATACCTTTTAGTTTATTGATATTTATTTTTTAAATAGTAAGTTGATTTTTTAAATTAAAATATTCGTGGTAAATATTAACGAAAAAATGAAGTTATTTCAAAAATATTTAATCAACTTCTTGTAAAGTTCTTATTCAACGACAATACTAAGTTCGTGAATTTTTTTTTAGATTAAACGAAAATGCCGAAAGTAAGCTCACAAACGAAAGCCCCTCGAAAAGAGGGCTTTAATCGATCTGGGCATTCTATGAACCCAGAACGTTCAACTGAGGGACTTAAAGGCGTTGCAAGACCCCGAACGAAATCGACCATCAAACGTTTGCAAATGTACAGAAATTTCAAAGCCAAACGAGACAAGAAAGGCAATATTATAACTCCAGCTCCCTTCCAAGTATATACTGTGCAAATTATCCTAACAATCTTCTGTTTCATGATCCTTTTACATATGTTATAGGGTCGTGTACCATCCGGAACAAGAGCCCGAGTTGAACCAAGCCAAAAATGGTTTGGAAATTCTCGAGTCATATCTCAAAACGCTCTACAAAAATTTCAAACTGAACTTGGCAATGCCATCAAAAACCCCTATCAAGTAGTTATGCAACCGACAAAATTGCCGATAACTTTATTAAACGAGAAAGCGAAATATTCACGAGTTCATTTACTAGATACAGAAAGTTTTGACAGTGTTTTCGGAAAAAATAAAAGACGTAAACGTCCCAACATTCCCGTTCAAGCATTGGAAGAACTAAACACCTATGTGGAAAATGTAACTTCAAAATATGACGCGGAAAAAGATTTAAACATTGTACGAGACGATGGGGGTGTTCGAGATGCCCCAAGAGATTGGGTCATGGGCGCTGGCCAATCAAAACGAATTTGGAATGAACTTTACAAAGTAATCGACAGTTCAGATGTCTTATTACAAGTTCTTGATGCCAGAGACCCCCTGGGAACTCGATCAGCTCATCTTGGTATTTATATCAAATAAAAAGAACAAAACAAGTTTCTAAATTGATTATTTTATTTTTTTAGAATCTTTCCTGCGGAAAGAAAAGCCTCATAAGCATCTTATTTTCATTTTGAACAAAGTTGATCTGGTACCTAATTGGGTTACTCAAAGATGGGTCGCGATATTGAGTTCAGAATATCCAACTGTAGCGTTCCACGCCTCTCTTACCAATCCATTCGGTAAAATATTTTTTTAAATTTAAATCAGTTTTCTTAGTACTGAAAAACGAGGAATTTTTAGTCAATTTTTTGAACATTATTTAAAATATGTACTGCAATAGAAACTTAATAATTTTAAAAAAATGAACTATAAGGATATATTTAACCAATATTAAAACATTTTTATTGAGGTATTGATCCATATACGTATTTCGATTATTAAGTAAACTTTATCAGCTAAGTAATGTTCAAACTGTTCAAAATTAGTGAAAAAAATATTATTTGAATCTCGTGAACATTAATGCTTGGGTACAGAATGTTTTAAACTTTTTATACCCTGTAAATTTTTGTTAGTTGTTCACCTACGAGTTTATTTTGTAAGAGGTTAGTTTGTGAAAAAACCAACTTAATTTAGGATACATATAAAAGTCAAGTTGTCTGAGGATCAATTGTCGATGGACTTATGGTTCAATTATTCATAAAAATTTTCTTTTTCTAGGCAAAGGTTCGTTAATTAATCTTCTACGACAATTCAGCAAACTGCACATCGACAAAAAACAAATAAGCATTGGTTTTATCGGTTATCCAAATGTCGGAAAATCTTCGATTATAAATACGTTACGTTCTAAAAAAGTTTGTAAAGTCGCTCCAATTGCAGGCGAAACAAAAGTTTGGCAATACATTACACTAATGCGTCGAATTTATTTAATCGATTGTCCCGGTGTAGTGAATCCAACTGCCGAAACTGATACAGAAAAAGTCTTAAAAGGAGTTGTTCGAGTAGAATTAGTCCAAAACCCCGAGTTCTATATTCAACCGGTTTTGGAACGAGTTCGTCGGGAGTATATCACAAAAACATACAAAATCACTCAATGGAAAGATGCAAATGATTTTCTGGAACAATTAGCCACAAAAAGTGGGAAATTATTAAAAGGAGGCGAGCCCGATATAACAACAGCGGCAAAAATTATGTTAAACGACTGGCAACGGGGAAAAATTCCTTTCTATGTTTGTCCCCCAGGATTTGAAGTTCCTCTTCCAAAAGAATCGACGGAAGAAACGAAACCATCAGAAGACACTGAAAATAAAGAACCGACCGAAGTAACCGATCCAACGTCAACGACAAACCAAAAAATTGACCTTAACAAATTAACAGTGTTACAAGACTTTAGTAAAATTCGAGTGGGACTTGATTATTTAGACGAAGACAACAAAAAGCTTGATCCAATAGATCAAGAAAAATTGGAAAAGGCTAAGAATAAGAAAAATAAAAATGTCAAGAAAATGGAAGTTGATGATTCCGATTCAGACGATTTCAGCGACTTTTATTCACATGATGAATACGAAGATGAAGACGAAGACGAAGAAGAACCAGTAAAAGAAAATGTAAAGACCAACAAAGTGGTTACGACTAATGGAGAATTTATGGTTTCTTCAATTGATGAAGAGGTTGAAACAAAGAAGAAATTAACTAGCAAGCAAAGAAGAGCACTTGAAAGAGCACAGAAGCGAAAGAAAGTGGGAAGCAACTTTTATGAAGTGGCAAATGTTAAAAATAGAAATAGAAATAAGAAAAAATAATATGTTATTTAATAGCACCAAATTATTAAGTTATATATTTGGAAATAAAAAATATTTAAACATAATCGTTGTTTAATTTTATAAAACCTTGAACCTCGTACACGTAATACTTATATGTTGATTTATTTTTGGTTTAGTTTTTTTGTCTATTACAAAGTAAAAAATCTCAGGTCTTCATTTACCATGATTTGCCAGGGAAATGTGAAAAGTCAAGGGATTTCATTGGGTTAGAAGAAACGCTAGGGAAGTCAAAGAACTTTATAGAAAAATTTATTTGGATTAGCATTTAGATTGCACAGCTATTAATGTCACTAGGGAAAAGTCATGAAATTTGTGTTGAAGAAAAAACGGGACATTCTCTATAAAGTATAAGTTAATGGAAAGTACAATTTTGCCATTATGGTGCAGTAATAGAAGATATATTTAAACATATCGTAGAAGCTTTTAAAATTTTATTAATTTTTCTTTTGTTGTCAAAAAGTTTGCATAGGTTTTTATAGAAAAAAATGTTTCGAATAATTGTATGGTTTTGGTATTTTACGATACATATTTCTGTCTTTGGTCAGAGGTTTCATCAATTTAAATCAACCCCAACAAATTATATCGAAACTCTCAATGTCAGTAAATTGTGCAAAGAAGATAATAAATATTTTTTGGAATTTATTCAGTCAAAAGCTCAGAATAGTAAGTCTTCCAAAGTAAATTTAACATATGCGAATCTTTACCTTATAAGACTCATTTTAAATTCAAAAGAATAGTAATAGGGAAAAACATGACCCTTATAAAAAAAAAAATATTTTATAGGTGTTGATAATTCATCTTATTTATCGCCTACAGACTTGATTTATTCTATTGATTATGAAAGTTTCGATCAATGCGTAGATTTTGTAGATACAAATCTTGTTACTTCCGGAAAGTATTGTCTTGTAGATATTTTTAAAGATATTGAAGAAAGTGATTCGTTATCTGTAAAACTCTACACATATAGAGATTTTATCGCAGTAAGTTTTAATTACACTTACCAAAAAATCATTATGTTCTGTAAATATGTAATTAATATTGAAGTCAACCACCGGATTTTCATTCGAAATAACAAATAATTCTGCCCACATTGGCAAAATAAAAGCCTTTTGCATACCAAAGAAATGTAATGCCAACGATTTGGATATGATATTAGTAAAATATATTGAAGATGAACAACTTCAAGAAATGGCTTTTGTAACTGAGACCAAATGCCAAGTAAAATATAATTGGAAATTTTCAAACATAAACTTTAATACTTTGTTAGTGTAAGTACTACAAGTATTCACAATTTTACTATTACGATATAATTTCAATAGATTTATTTCTTTAGTATCTGCTATTCATTTTTTCTCCCTTCATTTTAATAACGTATGAAAATTTTAAAAAAAATACTTGAAATAAAGATGCTTTAATTAAGCATGCATGTATATGCTTATTCAAATTTTATTGATATTGAAAAGTTTAATTCCCAAAATTCAATCAACGTTTATTTTAACAACTAATTTATGTGGAACAATTATTTACGTATTGAAAATTAATGCTTATTACACGTAGATAAACTTACATTAGGCACTACATTTAATATATACCTACATTAGCATTGATATTTATTTATATCAAATACATCATGGGGGGAATCTAGAAATGTAGAAAAAAAAACCTTCGTTAAAGTTTTATTTTTAGTTCTACAAATTTTTTGTCATTAAAATATTTTCACCAGGAAATTGTGGAAAACAATGTAAGATCATATTTCTGAAATCTTAAACTTCCAAGAAGTTAAATCTGAGGTAAATCTCAGGAGACTTATCCTACGTAGAAGATAGGTCAAAAGCTTCTTTATAAGAACAAATCGGGGACAATTCTTATATACATTTTTGATAATAACCAGATATAATCATGGGTGTCAACAACTGGGAAGTTAAAGGGTTAATAAGTAAAGATAATGATATGTGTGCACTTCTTTTTCCCTTGGAAAAATTTTAGTACTCATGCATATAAAAAAAAAATTGAAAATTTAAATGAATCAATAATTACAAATAATTAAATTTCAGATTATTTCTGGCAGCGAGTATATTCCTCATTATTTTTTCAACCGCAGTCGATTTATATTCAACTATTAAACGTAATTACAGCTTTATCTTATCAATTTAATATTTGAATTCCATTAATAAATAATTGTTAATTATTGAAGAAATCAAATGTAAGGAACATTGGAAGATATTATCATGGTACACTAATGGATTAGAACTAATTAAACTAAATAAAAATTTCAATGTAAATACTTAACTTGTATTGATGGAATCCGGTTTTTAAGTATTTTATGGATAGTATATTTGCATGAATATACGATAGTCAAACAAATATATTTTACTAACAAAGAAGAATATATCAATGTAAGTATACTATTTAGATCAATGTTTCTCAGCGGAAGTGATTATCCCTTTGGATGATTTTTCTATACTTCGTGTGATAACTGAAATAATATTTTACATTTGAAAGAGCAAAAAAAATTATTCGCTAGCTTAAGAAACATTGATTTTAATGAAAAGCAAAGCAAATTTCTCCTTTTGATTTTTTGGTTTTAGTGGTCCCATAGTTACATAAGAGTTTTAATCGATGAAAATCGATCATCAGCAGATACGTTTTTTATTTTGTCTGGATGCTTATTTATGTATAACTTTCATAATTCTCACAAAATAATTACTAATAAGTTCAATTTAAAAGATGTACTTTCTTCAATATTTCTTCGTTACATACGGTGGTTAAACTTAAAGCATATTTTCCAAAATATTTAATACACTTGCAATTGATTTTTTTAGATTAACAGTTCCTTTGTTAATGAGTATTATTTTCATTGTAACGGTTTTCAAGAATTTAAGTTCAGGACCACAATGGAAGCATTTGATTGAGTTCTACGAAAATAATTGTAAGAAAAATTGGTGGTCTTCGTTATTTTATCTTCATAGTGCGGTATTCTTTTTATAACTTCAATTATTAATTATTTTAATTTATATAATATCCAGTTATAGTGTCTTCCGACTTTATGGTACCTTGCCACCAATTTTCAACTATATTGCTTAACAACTTTCTTACTTTATCTATCTACAAAATGGCAGCTACGATTTTTGCCTTTGTTGATGAAACTTTTATGCATTTCAATTCTTTATCAATATATAATTGTGGATTATTTTAAACTTGATATTCGGATAAATATTCTGTAAGTATTATTATTCGTAAAACTCATTATAATGATGTTTCTTATTAACTTTAAAAATGACCCACTTTCCATATAAAATTGCATCCTCTATTCAACCTATTTAAGGGTTGAATTTTCTAAAACCCTTTTTTAATTCGGTATAATATTTCTAACTTTACGTTCTGTACTAATTTAGGATGTATGTTATTAATATGGATGTTCTCAACTCTTTCATTCGACTAAATCTCTATTTTCATTCCAAAGAATTAAATCTTCCCGATTTATTTGCTTAATTTAAGACTTTAAAGCAGCCCATTCACGCTCCGACTTGCAGTCCAACTTGTGGTTCGACTTTCGAAATTGGATCTAAAGTCGGGCCGTGAATGGTATTGTTGGAAGTTGGATGTCTAGTCGGATTATTTAGGCGATCCAACTAATAGTCCGACTAGTTGGACTGCAATTCGGAGCGTGAAATGGCCTGTTTAATAATTGATATTTAAAGACTAATTTAAAACTATTGTATTGTCTATTTTGAAGTTAATAAAAAATCGGTCTTTTTAACGAGTCGTATTTCAGCCGAACATACTCTTCCCCCGGAATAGAGTTTTGGATCTACACATCATTGTTTTGTCGAGCTATGTCGTGGATATTTGGAATTTTGTTAGGATATCAAATAACGCGGATAAAAAAAGAATTATATAAATATTCTGTTAGTACACATAATCCACCAATACTTCTCCACCTTATATTTTTTTTAAATTTTTCAGAAATATTCATATCTTCTCGGATTTGTGTCAATTCTAATTTTACTAATATCTAGAGCATTATTTTTAATAATCCTTCAAGATAATTACAAGTATAATAGAATGATTTCACTCATTGTCTTAGGTTCTCATCGTGTATTGTGGTGCATTGGAATCTATGGACTAATTTACGCTTGTTTTTTAAATCAAGGCAGTAAGAATATATATTAAATGCAATCAAACCTCAATATATTGACCACCATTTATTTCAATGAAAATTGGGTACTTTAGCCAAATGATTAATCTATAGACAAATAAATTATACTTAAACGGAAATATCTGTCGTGGATAATCGTAATACATCCTTGAATCAAATAATTAATCGATATACTTAAAAATAGTATAGAAATTTTCATGTTAAGAAATCAAAATAGCGACAACTACAGTTTTGAAACTTGGTCACCTTTGGCAAGTGGTCAATATAAGTGGTTTCGTTGTAAATAACCAAAACCAAAGAGTATTTCTTTTGAATTTTACAGATGTTCTCAATAAATTTTTCTCGCTTCAAATATTTCAAATTTCAGCCAAATTATCTTACAGTATCTACATTTTACATTATTTGATAATAATCATCCGTTTTGGTCAACTAAAAACTCCTTTTTATTTTACCCGAAAAGCAATGGTAATTAATTTTACTATAGACTCAGTATAGTAACTATTTATTATACTTTAATTTTTTCAGATTTGGCATTATATAGGAACCGTATTTTTTAGTTCGATTGCATCAATATTTTGGTATCTAACTTTTGAAATTCCTGCAGTGAAATTCAGCAAGAAATATTTGAAAAATCTGTGATGCATTTTGGAGTTATAGTTTAATAACTTTGATGAAATATTTCTAACGATTAAATGACTAAATTAATAGCAAAAAAATAAAAATTATAATTATTGAAATAAAGTTTAGATTCTTATGAACAATTTCTTGTTTTAATTCAATTTTGTTTGCAGTTTTATGGGTTTGGTCTCATTTTTGGATTTGATTTGTCAAATGGTCTCTAAAAGAAGAAAAAATGTTAGAGTCCGTTGAATTGCTTGTTTTTTTCAACGTTTCTTCCCTTGGCTAATTAAAAGCTAGTTTTTAAATTAAAAGTACCATAAATTTGCACCTGAAATTTTTCAACTTCTAATCTAATCGATATACGGAACTCAATTTCACGTTAAATCAAATCGAATTGTTATTTACCGTCGCTTTACAACTACTAAGGTTTTTAGCAACTCTAGGGTTAATATAATTCCGTAATCGAGAAATATTGAAAATTTACTCGATATTAGGATCGAACCCAACACCTACCAGTGTTGAAGCGGTCATCTAGACCACTCGGCCACCAGTAGCCCTGTTAAAAAAAAAAGACAATTTGGAATAATTAAATTTAAAATGCCTTTAATGATTCCAAATTATTTTTGTGAACACATCAAATTGGCTTTCTCCTACCACTTCAAAAGGAATGAAATGAATCTTATAAACGTAAAATGTAATGGGATATTTGTATATGGCTTTGTTTTACTCTATCAGGAGTTGTCAATTTACTTCTTACAGAAGAAGTCGAAGGTCGAGCTAAGTAGTCATTATTGGCGGCAAAATACAAATGCAATTAGCATTCTTTTTATTCCGTGAAAATTCACTAAGTGTACACGTCCTGTTCCAAAAATTACATAAAATATTTTCAAATAATTTAATTCCAAAGCTAATCGAAGTTATTTTAAGTAAATGAAACTTGGTTTATTAGAAATTAAATAAATTTATGCAACCAGTACGTGGAAACATATAACGATGGTAATCATGAGTCGTATGGACTAGCTAAATGCTTATGAATGTGTTTATGTACAGGCCATGTTTATATCTTTGTATTTTTTGTTACACGCATATCAGTTTTACTATCAACCTAGTTAGAATGCTTCAACCTATTGTTAAATATGTTCAAAAATATATTTTTTTTAATTGTTATTTATCGTCGCTTTATAACTACTAAGGTCTTTTAGCGACTCTAGGATTAATTAAATCTGTTTTCGAGATATATTGAAAATTTGCTCGATACGAGATTCAAATCCAACACCTACAAGTTTTGGAGCGGTCACGTAGACCACTCGGCTACCAGTAGGCTTCAAAAAGATTATTAGGGGCAATTTAAAACCATTCAATTTAAATTATCTCTTTTTAATAGGGAGGCCTTCGTTTTTTTTTTATTTTCCAAATTTAAAACAAATATTTGTTTGCAATTTGAAGCTAATCACCGTTATTGGGTTTCCAGACCTTTTATTATTCAAATGAACCAAAGTTCCGAAAATTAGCGGTTATTTTTTATTTAAAATTGTACATGATTATATTATTACAATTATTAAATCTTTAAATACAAATATAATGAGATAAGTTATGACTTTTGTTGCATTAATCGTTGATTGAATGGATTTTCGGGCGATTTTTGCCATTCTTTTCTTAACAATTGTTTTAATTGGGACAGTCTTAACGTTGGATTGTCGGCTTTTAAAATTGGCATCATTCGTTCTTCAAAAGCTGTGTATGCGGCTTTCATCCTTTTTTCGGGATGCTTATCGTCTGCGGATGGTCCAGCACCCAGAATTTGTAAAGCTTCATCAACAGTTGTTGCAATTTCACTATCGATATTCAATCGATTTAGGTTTTCTTCTAAGGGTGGTTCAAGAGATACTGTTTCTTTTTTCGTGGTAACAACCGCATGACCAGCTGCTAAATTTCTCTTTTCATGTTCGGCTTGGATTTGGGCGCGGGTTATTTTTGCAATGGGTTGTTTGCCGGCGGTTTTTATTGACTGAAGTTCTTGTTCGAGAAGAGCTTTGGCCTCGGCTTTCTTCTGAAGTTGCTCTTGCCGTTTACGCTCTTGTTCTTCAGCTTTTTGCTGCTTTTTTACGATTTGTTTGTCGTTGTCCTGCCAAAGCTTGTCCTCGGCTTCGGTTTTTTTTCTGGCAGTTTCCGCGTCTTTGGCGGCTGATTTACGAGCACGGGCTGCGACCGCTTTGCTGTTTTCGCCGACGAATTTTTTAGGCATTGTGTTACAAAGAATAACCTACAAAATATTTTTAATGATTCGTTATTTCTTCCAAAATCAAAATTTAATTCTCTTTTTGAACGTACAGTTATCAATATTTGTAATTTTTTTACTTACTTATACAAATTATCAATTATTCAGTTACTTAACTTTGACCAACTTTGACGTTTCAATCTTTCAAAAATTGACATTGACAGTACTTCAAATTGAAAACTAACCTCAAATACAAATCATATTTTCTAAACAATGAAAAATATTTAAAAATAATTCAATTATAAATTGCATAAAATATTGGAAATCAAATAAAAGTTTTTTTAATTTTTATTAAAAGATAAACAATAAATTTTGGTTTTATTTTTTGAAACAATTTGCAATTGCTACCGATTAATTTGTTGCATTTAGAATGCACAAATATAAAAAGATTATAATTTTGTTTCTGATATCTGGATGCAGTTATATTACAACGTTAAATGGAAATTTTGTTTTTGATGATACCGAAGCAGTCGTTAAAAATAAAAATACCAAAAATGAAAATCCATTGCTTGAAATTTTCAAAAATGATTTTTGGGGAACTCCAATAGAAAGTGTCATAAGTCACAAATCGTACCGTCCAATAACTATTTTAAGCTATAGGTAGAGCATATTTGATTATTATTATTATTTCTTGTATTTATTTATGATGAATTAGAAATATATTGCTATACAAACTTTATGCAATTCAAGATATTGAAGGTAACCATCTCAAAAAAGGCATTATAACGGTAATGATTTCAAACTACCTCAAATTGTCTTATTTTTTAACAGGGACATTATAAATACATATTTAAGTAATGTTTTTGATGGATTACCTCGAACACGTATTTCGATTACCAAGCAATCCTCATTATTGACCATCAAAGAGTATTGGATTTTTCTGTCACTGATAGATGAATGTTAATAATACTTGATGATCACTAATACTGTTTTTACCTACTTTAACATAGAAAAATTGCATAAGTTTTGTATTCCAATGCATTTTATTAATTGTAAATACAGTGCAAACTTTTCAAGATACATGCAAAATTCTTATTTGATTTAAAATTATTCAATTTATTTTTTAGATTAAATAATTATTTAAGTCCAAAGAAAGAACCTGAAGCATATTACTACCACGCGGTGAACATATGCCTCTATTGTATTTTATGCGTTTTATATTTACCAATATTTTCAATTTTATTGAACCCCTGGAATGAATCGAGAAGAAATGAGGATGATCTCGATTTTTTGGCTGCTCTTTGGTTTACGTTACACCCTATTCACGTGGAGGTAGTGGCGGCGATTGTTGGAAGAGCTGATTTGTTATGTGGAATTTTTTACGGAATTTCATTTCTATCGTATGTTCATTGTGGATCCAACAAAAATGGATACCTTAACAATAAGACATTCTTAGTTATTTCACTTATATCAGCAGCCGTTTCTATGTTTTGCAAAGAAACGGGAATCAGCGTTTTGGTAATGGTTACAACAATGGAGTTTAATTTTGAATAAAAATAATTTTTTTAGGGTATATGTGTGGTGTACGATATTTTAGTAAATAGCAAATCTTTTTTAAAAAAGAATTATAATGAAATAAGAAAAGTTTTGACCAAAGTAGTTATACTTTTGTTATGGGGTATTATATGTTTATACGTGAGATTATGGATTATGAATTTTACAAAACCAAAATTTCAAGTTATGGATAACCCTGCGTCTTTTCATCCCAACATTTTTACTAGGGTAAGAAATGCGTTCTTTATTTAGTGAACTATATGAAACATGTTGGCGCTAGAGAAACCAATAAACCAATTTCCAATTTAATTTTAGTTGTTTTCTAAACAGGAATTCTGGGTATTACATTCTCTAGTGGGTATATTTCATTGTGAATCCTATGGTAGGACTATGAATGAAAAATGACTGCGAAAAACTACCATTTTAAATAAGAATAATATAAAATCCTATCAAAAATGTTTCTTTCCAGATTTTTTCGTACAATTATTTATATTTTTTAAATATTCTTCTTTTACTTTGGCCACATTGGCTTTGTTTCGATTGGGCCATGGGATGCATTCCATTAATTACGTCCACTGATGACTTTCGAATAATATTTGTGTTAATCTTTTGGATATTTTCCACGACAGTGCTGTACCAAATAATTTGGAAAAATCAAAAGTTTGTATTCAAAAACAATACTAAATATTATATTTTATTATTAACAATTATTCATTAATTTGTAATACTAAACTTACAGTTCAACTATTTAATATTGTACAAAGAAATCATTTTTTAAATGGTTAAAAGAACACCAAATTATATCTAATAAGATTTTGAATAATATTGATTTTTTTTATGTGCTTGTGTGATTATATTTGAGTTCTGCTTTATCACATTTAACTAAATAGTAACTGCAACTTCGTTTGTGTGGTTCACTAATACCGGATGCCATAAAATATGGGAATTATTAGTTTAAATAAAAGACATAATATGTTATTTTTTTATATTTTTTAAAATATCTATCCAATAATACCTCACACGCTTATTTAGGCTGGTTTTTGTCTCTTAACCAGCTCTACCAATTTAAATTTTTAGTTCAATTTCTAATATTGGATCTAAGAGCCTCATTAATAGAATTTTGAGTGACCAATTATATCACTTAAATATCAGATGAAGTTGTAGATATAAGTTAGTTTCGAATGCATTTCTTTGTAAACTTAAGAAATTAAAATATTTTATAACGTCTTTAAATTTCAGAGACTTGATCCTTCCAATTCTCTTCATAATTATTTCGTTTTTGCCAGCATCAAATATTATTCAAGTTGGATTTGTTTTGGCTGAAAGAACTTTATTTCTTCCTAGCGTTGGATTTGCTTCATTAATAGTTACAGGATTAAAAAAATTTCAAAAATTTAATAAAAATGTTAGCATACAAAGATATATATCTAAATTGTTGTAAAAATTAATTGAACTTTTTTGTAGATTATAACTTTTTTCACGTATTTTCTTTTTGTGATTTTTTTTCTAAAAACTATTCAACGATGCAACGAATGGATCAACGAAGAAAAATTATTCAATTCTGCCTTATCCGTATGTCCATCTAATGCCAAAGTTCATTACAATATAGCAAAAATAGCGGCAGATAAGGGAAATTTAACGTTTGCTGAATTAGAATATAGAGAGGCAATCGATTTGCATCCTAAATACGATCAGGCAATGAATAATTTAGCAAATTTATTGCGAGATAAAGGCGAATATTATGAAGCCGAAAAACTACTACGACAAGCCCTTAGTATTCGGTATTTTTGTTTCTTAATATTCGTTGTCGCAAAATTAATTGTAGACACAATTTGTAGATCTGATTTTGCTGCAGCTTGGATGAATCTTGGAATTGTATTAGCCACGAAAAAACAATTTGATGAAGCTGAAAAATCTTATCTGACTGCTTTATCCCATCGCGTAAATTATGCTGACTGTTATTATAATTTAGGCAATTTGGTAAAGTTTATAGTAAAAATAGTAATATTTATATTTAATTTTTAATACTTTGTAGTATTTGGAACTTCAACGAAATCCTGAGGCTATTAACGCGTGGAGAAAAGCTATACATTTGCGTCCCACACATGTTATGTCTTGGAGCAACCTTCTAATTCTTCTCGACTCAATGAGTATATAGTAAGATAATGACGAAAACTGATTTAACAAAAATATTGTTTTCAGATCGAATTGACGAAGCAATAATTACTGGATACAAGGCCTTAAAAATTTTACCAAATGAGCCTTCTTTACATTTTAGTTTAGCGAATAGTTTAGGTAAATCCAAACGATGGAAAGACGCAGAACATCATTTTTTACGTGCCATACGATTAAATCCAGGAAATGCACTATATTATTCCAATCTCGGTAATTTTTTTAATATCTAATAAAAAGATCTAATTAAATATCTTATTAATTAATTGTAAGATTTTACTATCTATTGACTTTTAATTCTTCACATGACTCACTTGCAATTCGAAATACCCTGATGAAATGTACTAAAGTTTTTTTTTAATTGTTATTTACCGTTGCTATGTAGCTACTATGGTCTTTAGCGACTCTAGGGTTAATAAAAATCCTTATTCGAGAAATATCGAAAATTTGCTCAAATCTAGGATCGAACCCAACACCTATCTTACCGGTTTTGGAGTCGTTACCTTGATCACTTGGCTACCAGTAGGTTTATTTTTTAATTGTTATTTACCGTTGCTTTATAACTACTAAGGTCCTTTAGCGACTCTAGGGTTAATTAAATCCATTATCGAGAAATATTGAAAATTCGCACGATACCAGGATCGAACCCACTACCTACTAGTTTTGGAGCGGTCACCTGAACCACTCGGCCATCAGTAGACTTACTAAAGTAATTGTGAAACTCTTAAAGCCATTACAGAAAATTAAATATAACTGCCGATAAAAGCTTGAAGAAATCGAAAGCATTAATAAACATAAGTTATATTTAAAACTTAAATTTTGGTTCTAGGTGTACTATATCATCGATGGAATAAACGAAGTGAAGCAGAAAGTTATTATCAAATTGCTTTAAAATTGGATCCACATCTAAGAAGTGCTCAAGAAAATTTACTTAAATTAAAAAAATAATGCTTTTAACTTAAATTAAGTTTTAATCTTGTATGACAAGTAATTTTAAATACATTTTTATTATTTTTATAATCTTTGCTTTTTAAAATTTCAAATTCATGTGCCATTTTTAAAGGTTCCCTGTTTTACCACATGTCAGTTTGACAGCTAGCGTCATACTGTCATATGTCACAATTTTAGAAAATTTATATATTTCATATATAATTATGGATAGTGAGAATTCTATAATTTATGGATTAGAATTTAAGGTAAAAGATTAATTTAAAATGAAAAAGATGTAAATCAATGCTTTTAGGCAAGGGCCTTATCGGCTCAAGTTGCGGAAACTGAAACCGTGCGGTTTTTGCTGGGAACCCAATCTTTAAGTCAAACCAATAATCAAGTGCATTTAGTTGAAATAAATGATACCCATTCTGAGATCAACACCAAAGTATTCAAACATGGTCTCGGCGAAATTTGGAAAATTAATGCCAGTCCATACGATACTCAAATAATTTCAACGTGTTACAATACGTTGGACAATGAGCATATGTGTCGTATGAAAACCGCTCTGTATTCTATACCAGAATCCTGTGAAAATTTGGATGATATACAGTCGCTGAATATTTTAACTGAATTTGATACAAGTGCTTATTCAGGAGATTTAAAAACAACAGAATTCAATAATGTAGACAAAAATAAAATCGCCACCGTTGTCGATACTTGTCTTGTTTTCTTTGATATCGGTAACAATTAGCTATAAGATTTTATTTGAAGCACCACAATTTCAACATATTAAATCCTTAGGTAATGGATCGGGGAGAGAATATTTAAAAATTCCATTGGAAGGAAAAACGAATCCGAAATTCACCACAGGAAAATGGTATCCACATCAAAACTCAACCAATTTTGTTGCAATATCAGAATCAAACGTGTTATGTTTCGATACAAGAACGGATAATAAAGCATGTGCTTGGAAAATTGAAACAAGTTCATCCAGCCATTACCTCCTTCGAGATTTGGATGTAAACGTTAATGTCCAAGCACTTATAGCGACAGCTGGAGATGATGCATGTGTGAAACTTTGGGACGCAAGAAATCCAAATGAGCCACTTTATGCACGTAGAGATCATTCACATTGGTATGGATTATTATTTGATGTTTATGTCTTGAAAGAAAAAAAAAATGTTTTATAACATAAGACCAAATGAACAATACCCTACATAGTTATGTAAACCTTTTTTTTTTCATTTGGTTGATATAACCATAAAAAGTAAAACTTGTTGCTTAAACTGCAATATAATGATTTTTGTTAATTTGCAGGGTTTGGTGTGTTCGGTTTAATACATTCCATGATCAATTATTGCTATCGTCAAGTTCTGATTCTCGAGTTTTATTAAGTAGTGTACTAGCGTTTAGCTCAGAGGCAAATCATTCCAACATTCTAAACGGATCTGACGAAGAAAATATTGAGAATAATCCAAATTCCGATAGTAAAGAGAATGAAAATAAAGCTGATGTTAAAAATAGATTGAAAATGGAAGGACCTTTACAGTGGTATGAACAGCATGAGGATAGTGTGTATTGTGTAGAATGGTCAACGGCCGATCCTTGGACTTTTGCGTCATTGAGTTATGATGGACTATTAGTAATTAGTCGAGTTCCAAGACAATATAAATATCAAATTTTATTATAACTTTATTTTTAAGAATCATCAATAAAAATAATTTAAAAAAAAAGTTTGTTTACGTCCATGAAAAGTTATACAAGATTTTGTCCCATTCGAAAAACAATATTTTGATCTGTTTTTGTAATGCAGAAGTGTAATTTTAAAGAAAATACTATTACAAATCAAATATATTTTTATTTATTACTTTATAAAATTTCTTAATAATTATATATAACCATTATAATAGAAGAATTCTTTTATATAATTATAGATAGATAGATTTCCATATAATCGTAATAATGTTTAATATAAATTTTCCAAAATATAAATTAATTATAAATACAATTCAGCACGATATGACAATGAAAAAAAATTACATAAAGAAAATTCTTGAAAGCTTAAAAATCCATTAAATGATTGTATGTTTTGAATAAAGCTTGCTTGAAGAAACTTATTACTATTAGACAAACGAAAAATCCCAATTTAAAGCTTATCGTTGGTGACACATTCCCACTCACCATCTAAGCTACTAGAACTAGATTTGGTTTCGGCGGAATTAGTACTTTTCGGTGACGTTTTCGGTGAATCTTCTTGTGCTGTAATGGCAGTTTCGGCGTTTGGTTGTTTCTCTTCGGTCTTCAATGGTTCAGTTGTTGTTGTTTCGGAAACTTTTTCAGCTGACTGCTTTTTCTTGGAACGTTTTCCTTTGGTTGTGGGTTCGGGTACAACTTTCTTCTCTCGCCGTTCTTTCAGCTCATTTTCGTACTGTTCTAATAGTTTATTTTGCTCTTCTTCGGTTAATTCAATATCATTAGTCAATTCTTCTAAAAAAAAAGCAATGATAACATGAAAAGCTAACAGAATAAGTCACATTCTGAGAAGGACTTGGATTTTGAAAAATGGAAGAACCTTAAAAAAAGGGACGATTGGAATTCTAAATCTATTATAAAAAGGATTAGACTACCTTGATCTGAACGATTTTGCTAAGGTTTGACGACACTGGAAGGAGTTCAACATCGCGGGAAACTAAATCTGAGAAAACAGGGAAAAAATGTTATATTTACCTTCTTCCCAATTAATAGTTTCATTAGCTAACTGCTTTTCGCGTTCTTCTCGCCTTTCAATCGCTTCCTGGTGTGCCAACGTATCTTCAATAAGAGCTTTCTTGAACAAATATCTCTTCCAAAATGTCTCATGTGAAACTTGATCAGGACAGAGTGTAAGATATTGTTGGTTTAGCGTTTCGCTACCGAGTAAATGTTTCGAAAGTCGCTCTTCGGTTAATTGGTCACTAATTATTTCCAACCAACATTCGTACTGAGCGGCTAAATGTTGATCCGGATCTTTCAAGAATGTTCCGGAATTTTTTTGAAGTTCATGCAAAGCTTGCTACAAGAAAAAGGCAAGATTAATAACTGAAAAAATATTTAAAAAAAAAAAACGTACTTGTAATTTAGTGAGGGGTACGGTTTCGTTATTTTGGGTTATTATGACAGCCTCAGTGTCGGAATCATCGGGAATTGGATTTAATACTGTGTTCATTTGGCCAAGAAATGAGCTGAATGACTTTTTCATTGAGCTGGCTGCCGATTCGGAATCATTTAACTGCAATTAAAAAAAATCGTAGATAATAAAAAAAACTAAATTGTAATATGATGTAGTAATTGTTTACCTAAATAATGAAAACAGGGTATGATCATAAAACAGATATCCTAACCGATGGACATCCTAAGTCCCTAAGTAATTAGTCTTTGATAATAGAAATTTTCAAAGGGATAACTTTTTTTTAAATGCGGAAAACATACATTTAGCGTAAGGTTCGACGACTCTGATATACGTACTTATATACTACGATATATATACTCTTATATACCTACATTTCTTCTAATATAATATATTCAAATCATACTCTAACCATTGAAAATTTAAATAGAAACATTTTCAGGAATTTAAAAATATTGCCATATCAAAAAGAAAAATATTTTTATGGATGAAATATTCAAAAAGATAGTTTAAATATAAAAGCGATATCTCCTTCCGGAATATGTTTTATGTTAGATAATTTTATATTATTTTTTTTTAAAAACAATTTCAATTGTTAAATTTTACTATTTGCTGCAACATTTAAAAAGAAAATAAATAAAATTAGATAATATTTTCATTAATGACGTATTATAACGTTGATAAATTTGCCTCGTTTGTATTTTTATTCGTAATAGAGAGCACAAAAGATTGTTGCGAAATTGGAGAAATATTGTACGACCGATATCAAATTGATATTTGATTTGTGTTTGATGAAATTATCTGCTTTTTTCCCGTGCGTAAATTAAGATAATTGTTTGATATTTTTTTACAAAAGATATTTATCGTTTTCATTTTATGACTATTTCAAACTTTGATAAGAAAAGAGTTTATTGTTTTAAACGTGCCAGCCATTTATGGATGCACATTGGTCGGCTTTTCTCACCTTGAATGTTTTTTCCAAGGCTTCGCTAGTGGAGGACATTAATGTGGAGGCTTCATTTTTCACCACCGTTCCCAATTCTTCCAAGTCTTTTTTGACAAACTCTAAGACTTCCGTACTCTAAACATTGAAAGAAAACAATAATGAAGGACAACATTTGTATGAATTTCGTATTTCGTAATTACTCACTTTATTTTTAGCAGCGCTTATCCAAGAATTCCATGACCACCCACTGCTGGAACTCGAAGCGTTTCCATCACTAGAAGACATAGTTCTTGCTAATTATTCTAAATTAGGTTAGCAATAGTGAAATATTATTATTTTGATGAAGAAACCCAACAATTGTGAAATTTAGAATTTTGAAATTGAAAGCATCGTTGAAATATCAGAAATAATGTAACGCAAAAAAAACTTTTACGACTTTTTTGATAAGGCAAACCAAAATATTTATATATACGTCACAATTTTAATTAGAATTTTTTACATACCCTTCGGCCATTGTTATGGTATCACAGATGTAAAATTATTAAAATAGAAATATTTTTTTTAATTGTTATGAATTATTGAGAGGATTTTCTTGATTAATATGCACTAGAATTTAGGTAAAATCAGCATTTTGAAAAATTTATGACGGCTGTATTATTTATGGAGAACAAATGTTTTTTATCAGTGCTTTGGAGATTAGTTCGTCTTACTATCGTAATAGCGCTACAATCGCGAACTGCGGAAATTTAAAAATAAAACTTGAATTTACATATTTTTCATTATTTATTGAAAGTTAACTAATTTAAATTACTCAGTTTTTAATTAATTAATTAAGTGCCAACTACTTAATAAATTTATAATGCAGAATTACATTTATAACAGTTTTGTTCAGAAGAAAATCTACAATATAATTGCTTCAAACGCTTAACACTCATAACAATACAACTTTAAAATATTTTCGAAGTATAATTAAATGAAAACATATTTATTTTATCAGTAGATCTTCTGGACACTGAAATTACTTAATCAATATTCTCCATATCTTTTTAAAAATTCAAAATGCAATTGATAAAACACAACCATTAGAGTCATTGTCAGAATAAAAACCCTGTATGGTGTACCCAATGTAATTTTATAATATTGGGCTGTGGTAATCCAAATCGGCATGTAATCAATCTGCTTCGTGAAATAAGTGAGTTCTGAAAAAATCTTTCCATATTTCACATCCATTTCATAGATACTGATTTCTTGTTTGATGCGTTGATTTATATTTCGAATTTCCTTTTCGATGAACTTAACTCTTATACAAGTTGCGGTAAAACGACAAAATTCCTGAAAATAAAATATGAATAAGATAAACTAGATTAACCAATTTTTATATCTTACTATAAACCAGATTGAAAATGTTAAAACGAAATTTGCGATCATAAATATCACATTTGTTTCGTAGTACAGCTTTGTCCTGAAACTAACGGTGGCATATATTACTATTTGAACCGCAGAAGTCGGCAAGGTTATATGGGGCATCAAAGTTCCTCTTCCATAGCCATAGGAAAAATCGTTGGACACTTTCACCAAAAGTAAATGAGCTTCTTCTAGCAACCGAATCTTTTTGGCAATTTCTAGATCTAAAATATGGACATTAATCTCAATTAGTGGTAGAACATTACTTAGGCATATTGCTGTTGATTCTAGAAGATCTAGAATCTATACTAGTGTCTGCAAATGTAGGTCTTACGGTTTACAAGGAAATATTTAGAAAGTTAAAGGACCAACACAAAAATGGATTTGCCCTGAATTTAAATTAATCACTGTTTTAATTCTTCCACGCCTTGAAAAGTTTCTTGAATTTTCTCTCACGGTATAATCACTCCAAATATCGACGATTAATAATTAGTTAATAAATGGAATTTTAAACGATGAAGTTCAATAATATGAATTGATATTTCTAACAATAACGTCACCTTTTTGGCGTAATTTCATTCCGTACTCGTTCCAGGGGTTGTTAAGATTCTTCTGGTGAGACTGTGCTAACATTTCTTTAATCGATTTTAATTCATCCAGAATAATATTTAATCGGCGTTCCAACCATGCGGGAACTTGCATCACATCAATGAAATGAATTGCAGAAAGAATGAACACAATATTTTTTATGATATTATAACAACAGTATTGGAATCCATAAATTCTCATCCAAGTGTAAAAGTCCAAAATTATCACAATAAAAGAAGCAAAAAAAAATATCGTGATTCAAATATAATGCTTTCACGTTCTTTTTGATATGATACCACGTCATTTTTATCCAAAATCAAATCGAATTCCTGCAAATCGTTCAGTAGTGCTACTATTCTGGCAAGACTGAAAATATGCCAACATAACCATGTTCCAAATGTTACCAGAATAGCTTCAATAAAAGTAACAACATCCACTATTATCTGAACGTGCCAAAAACTTTGATAGTTAAACATAAGTCTTCCTATAGTACCCCATATTATGATACCAATATAAATAATGAGTTCAATTTTTGCTCCTAATCGAACCCCATTGTGAATTGGAATGAATTTGTTGCCAGAATATGTGATTGTTGAACGACAAAAAAATCTATGGTTTTGCAACAATGGTTGAACAACAATGAAAAAGCTCGCCTTTTTCACCATTTTACTCGAAATCTTTATTCACGCTTAGCGTTTTGTATTTATACAGTAGTTACATCAATTAATTGATTCATTAATGATTCGAATGACTTCATTAACAATTCAAAATTAAATTATGTCTGGCTTTGATAAATTTATTTAGATAATCTTTATTGATAAGTAGCGGTTAATTATTTTAGGAAACTTATTGGTGTTGGGTTTGCATCCACCATGAATTAATTATTATGAAAATAATAATGGTGTTGGTATTGTATACTGTTTTTAGTAATTAATGTAAATTATATTTATTGCTTTGTAGCTTAAGTAGACTTTTTGGATTTATTTCTTTCAAATAAAGCAGTATAATTTCTAAAAGATTGTTTTCGGGAGAATAACACTTAAATCCAGGATAGTCTTTAGTTAAACTGGAAACGAGATTTCGGGAATCGTAATTTCTTCATCATTATTTCTTTAAGTAGTTTTCGATTATCAAATTTTAATATGATTGGGACTAAAACTGCTTTGGTAGATATTCTTCCAGTTGTTGGGTTTGTTAGTCTCTTTTATGCCTAAAACAATTAAATTCAAATCAATAAATATTACAATAAATTTATAAGTTTAACTGTAAATATATTTTTTTAATCAACCAATGCCAGACATAACTTAATTTTTCAGTTATCACGAAAATTATTAAAATGAAATAATTTGAATCGTAAATGAATCAATTGATTGACGCATTATCTTTACAAAAAGTCTCGGAAAGTCAATCCTAATAATTTCGAGGAAAATGATAAGCTTTTCTTTATTTACTATTTGACCAAACAATCAAATATTCGGATCAATTAATTGATTTCAAATCAAAATTCCCAATCCAAGATTTGAGAATGATTAATCAAGTACTCGATGATTTAACGATGTAGCTTGATGTGAATACAAGATTATATTGAATAAGGGTTATTTTTGTGTAAAGGGGGTAGATAGTTACACTTATGTTTCATATCCCTCTTGGTATAGATATTAAAACTAATCTAATTTTATAATATAGATATATGAACCGTTTATTTTGAAAGTAAGTTAAGTCCATTTCAAGAACAATCCCTATAGTGTTACCATTATTAACCATAGGAACATAAGACCCTAAGGAGGAGGAAATAATTGGCGTTTTTGTTAACAACTAAAACGAAATCCGTATTTTCTGAAAAGTTAGCAGTTAAATAATTAACATACTTTGTTCTAGTTACAAGAAGAAGAATCACCATATAGACCGTCCTTGAAATGGACTTACTCCACTTTCAAAATAATGGAGTCGTATATTGAATAAGTAATAATCGTGGTCTTATTATTATCGCTTTGTTTTTCTTCAGATCTATGTTCTGGAAGCACTGTTTCCCACCATAATTTATTTCTGTTTTTACTCGCATAGTTTGGTTTTTGAGAAGATCTAAGTATAAGGAGTATATTTAATACCTTTGGGTCCTTTAGACTTTAGAAGTTTAGACTCTATACAGTTAAAGGAAAGATGAAGATCCCAAACTGGTGGAGACTTATACCTAAACCATATTCTGTAAATACGAATAGATTCATTAATTATTTATCCAATGTCCATCCAATGTATCGATCAGAAATTGTTAACGATTTAAGTAATTCTGGATCTGGGCATTGTTTGAGAAGGGGAGTTGATGTTGATTTTTTTTTATGTATGAATGCTTAAGGAAAGGTTTGAGTTCAGAATTACGAGAATTATCAGAATTATGATCCAACCTCCGATTTTATCTTCTTCTTTTACTATGGATATTATAAGTATAGGTATCTAAGTATTACGTTTATTAATTTAAGGGGTAAGCTGGCCTAGAATTTTGAAGAAAACGATTTTTTTTTGTCTTAAAAGGTACTTTAGGGTCTTAAAAATAACATACCAAAAGATGGATGCCGGCAAAAATGTCTAAATGCCCAAACTTTCGCAGATTAAAGGTATATACGCATTTAATATGATTTTATAGTACTTAAAACTTTAAACGCGTTTTTCTCGAAATCAATTTTTTTGAACTGGCCGAAGACATAACTCGAGTAAATCTTCACCGATCTATACGAAATTTTGACAGTACATTCGAAATACCTTTCTCCGGAGACGTACGTAGGTTTTTTTTATATTGCATAGTTTTTTTTTAATCAACAATTTTGTCGTTTTTTTATAGTGAAAATTTTAATGTTTTGTTCAAACGTGCACCATTTCGCGAAAAAAACAAAATATCGAAAAAAATCCTACGTACGTCTCTTGCTGTTGTTATATAGAAACTAAAAATTTTCAGGATTTTGTTCCAGGACCAAAATTAAAGAGGTTACATCTTCGGCCATGGACCCGTCTAAGAAATGAGGCGCTTCCGAAGAAATGCTGGACTGCCATTTTGAATTTAATTGACACGAAAAAATTTGTATTTGTATATTAAAACCTAAATTATAAAACCTTTTTCACAGATTTTCGATTGATCTTTTTGTTGAGTCACAATAAATTCATAAATTATGCCCATTTTTTCACGCTCTAGACCAGCTTCCCCCCTTAACTAAAACTTTAAACAGTTCTATTGAATCTTTTTCCGTATTTTCTTTTGGGTACTCTGAACTCACCTCATAAACTCATCTTCAAAAATACCAAAACCCAAATGGGTTCATGCTTTGTTTTTCATCCCTTATTTTTTGACTACTACGAATGATTTCTTGTTCTTTTCTATGTAGTCTCAGAAAATTGAATCATTTCCAAAATCAGAACATTAAGTGTAACTACAGCAACTAAACATCAACTTTCAGAAACTTCAAATGGTTTTTTTGACCTTTTCTTTATATATTTTTTACACATATTGCAACGTTTTTTACATACTGTAACAGTAAAGAAAAATTTTCTACAAAATGTCCGACGATAATGATGAAAATAAAAAGCGCACACCCTACGAAAGAGGATCACCATCTGGGATCATAAGAAGCGATAGACACTGGAAAAAAGCAGTGGCAAAATTGAAGGAAGCCCAAGATATGGAGAGAGCCAGAATCCAAATGGAACTGCAGAAAAATGAAGAACGAAAACGTAATATCGAGAAAACAATGAGTGGACAATCTTTAAGTCAAGAAGCGACAAAATCGCAAACGAAAATGAAAGAAAAGCAGAAAACCGATCGCGACAAAAAGCGGGACAGTAAGACATCAAAGCACGAGCTTTTGCGTGAGAAGAAAAGCTGGTTTAGATCTTCACGAGATAAGATCCATTCAAGCTCGAGAGATTTGCGAGCCAATCGTAGTCAAATGATGTGGAACACGGGAAAAGTTACGGAAGTTCGGGCAGCCATTAACGAATCGAAGTCTGGGCTTTTCAATCCAGATAATATCAGTGTGTCAACTTTGGATGCTGAGAGTTTCACTTCAAAAGAGGTTGCCGAATTTGGTCGAGGACTGGATGCAACCAAAGTGCTAAAAAATCTGGAATCCTTTCAACAACCGGTAGGCGAACACAGGATGCCACCACTGCCCGAATCCAGCTTTAGCCGAATCTTTTATAAAATGGGACCTTTGGGTCGAGTAAGGCGCCGAAGAAATCGTTTGCAAGATATGTATGGTGATTATCCACCTGGCTCGCCATATTACGGAATGGAATCTCTAAGAAAAGGTACGGGAAATTATACCATAAAATTTGGATATCAAATAGTTAACCGACAAATTTTTTTCCCTAGTTTGTTGGGTGACTCGAACTATGGTTGATTCTTCTCGAGATACTGAGTTTAAAATTGAATGTGATATGAAAGAATTGGTCATTTTTTCCCTCTATCTCGGCGTTTTGTCATTAAGTAAAAAAAAATCAAATCCATTAGTATGAAAAATTTTGCATACTTTGTATACTTTCAGTTGCTTTCGGAATGTTAACTCCTTCCATGTCTTACATGACAAAATCAATGCGACACGCATTTATTAGCCGAAGATTTGAAAGCGAAGGAGTAGATATGACATTTATGAATATTCGCAAACCGATTCAAATTTTTGATGTATTTTTTAAAATTTAATCATTCTACTCTGTAGCATTAATCAAATTAAATTAATTACAGTTTATGGAACAAGTGTTTCTGAGAGTGGTGTATAAAGAATTTTGGTATAGTCGAGGAACTAAAGAAATTGAAGTAAGCGATGAGGATGTGGGCTTGTTATTTGAAAATAAAATATTAGGAATGCCCGTTATTCAAATGGTATACTTTTCAATTTTCATAAAATTAACAACATTTTAGCAAGACACAAAGAAATGTTAAGTCGACTCTACTTTATAGTACACTTGTTTGTTGTCTTGTTTTTGGATTCCTCAGGTGCTGGTTGTACAGTAGATGTTTAAGAACCACGTATTACCTGAAGAAATCAACATTCTAGACGAAATTTATATCAATAAAATAATATGACTCGTTTATTTTGAAAGTGGCGTAAGTCCATTTCAAGGACGGTCTATATGGTGATTCTTCTTGTAACTAGAACAAGTATGTTAATTATTTAACTGCTTAGTTTTGACAAACTACTGACTTCATGTTAGTAGTTAACAAAAACGCCAATTATTCTTAGTAGTTAAATAATTATCTTATGTTCCTATGGTTAAAAATGATAATACAATAAGGCTTGTTCTTGAAATGGACTTAACTCACTTTCAAAATAAACGGCGCATATATTCAGTGTCTGATCTAGGCAATTCTTGAAGTACGAGTTCCTTATAGGTAAACAATCACAAAGAGCTATTTGAAAAAAATTAATAAGGTATACAAAGGCGTAGTTACCGTTGTATCAGCCGTATCAATGATACGGGGCCCCCGGGCTACAGGAGCCCCTAACATGTTATTCACAATTGCACTAAATCTCGTGCTTTCCGAGAAAAAACATATTAAAAAAACTGTTCATACGTGTCTACACGGAGAGAAAAGTATGGGAACTTTTCCTATAATATTATAGAATTTTTTCCCATGCCATTATAGTATTTATGACCATACATTATGGGAACAGTTCCCATAATTATAGAAATTTTTTCCAAAATTATAGGAACAGTTCCAATAACGATGGGAATGTAACCTATAACATTATAGGAATGGTTCCTATAATTTTAGGAATGTTTCCCATAATTTATGGGAACGGTTTCAGTAATATTATGGGAATGATTCCCATAATATATAGGAATGAATCTTATATGTTATAGAAATCATTCCTATAATATTATAGAAACCATTCTCACACCATTATGGGAATTATTCCCATAATATTATGTTAATAATTGTCATACTATTACAGGAATACTTCCTGTAATATTATGGGAATAGTTCCTATACGAAAATAAAAATGCAGTATAATCTCACTCTGCCCACGCCTCCCTAGCCCTTCTATACCTGTGCATATATTTATTCCCTCTATGAAATGCTTTATTTTATTCATTATCTATAACTTTTTCACTATAATCCAGTAATCCGAACATTCCAATAATCCGGCACCCTCTGGTTTTTAAAAGTGTCAGATTAGTGAGATTCCACTATATTTATTAACTATTTAGTATTTAAATATTTAATGTAAGCATTTTTGTTTCTTTTGTGAAAAATCTTTATCCTCCATTTGGGCCCCCCAAATAATTTTGATACAGGGCCCCTCCAAGACACGCTACAACGTTGAAGGTATAGTTTTTACCTGGCAGCCATTTAAAAATGGCGGTTGAGCACATTTTAATGAAAAATATGATTTGCGGAAAATTTAATTGCCAAGCTATTTTTAAAGATATCACAATAATTCAAAAACCAGTGGGTTCAGCATAAAACAAACTTTATGCATAAGTTTTAGTTCTGAAAATAAACTGATTTTCTTTCTAGAGCCTTACAAAATTGGCTGAAATCCTAAAACCGTAAATTTCCTCAAGTCAATATCTAAAATTTTGTATTTGAATGAAAATTGGTAAAAATTTAACAGAATATCCTTTATGCAAGTAGAAGATTGTGGAGATACAATCGAAGACAAAATTACATAAAAATAGAGATTCGTGAATAATTACGTCGTATAGCGTACCATAAGGCGAATAAATAGGTCGATACTTAAAAAACTGTATATAGTTTAAGAGAAAATCGGTAATTTCACCAAAAATTTTAAACAAAATAAGAAAAAATATATATAATTTTTAACTAACTTTTGGGACCTGAATATTTCAACTTTACAAATCAAAATATTATTGATTTGATGCTCATAAGTTATGAATGTAGAATTTTTAATATGATTAAATAATAAATAAAACGATAAATTAATATGTTTTTAAGACAATTATAACTAAAAAATAAAACTTGAATTAATAATTCAATATATAAAATAATGAAAACGTGATAACTGTCGAATTTATAGGTTGATAGTGTTGGCAACTTTAGTACGTCTCTTTCACATGATGTGAGTGAGCATGCGTGACATGCTCAACATTTATAAAATAAATTATTTGACATATTTCATCCTTTTCCGATTTATACTGTGTTCTGATGAGTGTGACAAAAATAAATTATGCTTTTCATTTTTATCTAACCAAATGTACTAACACAGCTTGTATTATAAACAAGACGATACGTCTCAGCTGACGACAGTGTTGCTGCATTTTTATATGCACGTATTAATTTATCAAGTAAAAACCACATTTCTAGTCTGTCTTTAGTTTGTTTCTTAAAAACTGTTTAGTGAATTCAAATAAATTTATACTACATTAGTTTCCTAAAGTTTAAACTACATATTTTGAAAGTTTAGGATGCCTGGTAGCATTTTTTTTGCTTATAAAAAAATAGTCTGTTCGTTTACCGAATCTCTATAAGATTACATGTAAAATCATAATATTTTTAAATTGCAATCACTTTTTAACGACGTAGTGAATCGTTTTAAAATTTTCACAGATGTTTTAGCATTAAATAAGGAACATTATACTTAATTTTTAGTTGTCTGGTAGCATTTTGACATACTTCCATAACAGACTTAAACTGTATTTAAACTCAAATGTATAAAAAAATAATGTAGGGAAAAAACATGTTGAATTTTACAACTCAAAATAATATAAAACCTAATATAATTTAAGAACTATTTAAGTTATGCTGAAATTTTTTTTGTTTACTAATTTTTTTTTCAAATAGCTTATTGTGACCTGTCTACCCATAAATTGATTGATCTTTAAGATAAATCCAACACTAAATTTTTTAAAGTAGGATCTAAGTTTTAAAACAAAGTTTCTATTAAAATAATTTCCCATTAAATAATTTTTGATTTTGTAATGATGTAAGTAGATGAGAGCTGGAAAGAATACTTGTTCGATACATTATCTTTTCTCACCATTATATTCGACATGTTTTTCCTATTACACCGAAGAAACACAGGACAAATCTGATTTTGTTGGATTTGAAGAAGTGTAAGAATAGTTTATTTGAAAAGTATTTGGTAAATAATTTTAATTAATTAATTAATAATTATGTTGTTAGAGTATGGAAGTGGCAACCGGGTCATGATGAAGTCAAGTATCGAGGTATAATCGGCAACTACGAACCAGGTGGCTATTATCAAAGTTTGCAAGATAATCGGGAAGATTTCTTCATCCAATTACATACGTTGAAAAATAATTTATGGATTAGTCGTGGTACCCGAATCGTCATCGTCAACGTAAACGTTTACAACGCAAATGTTAACTTATTCTGTGCTATTCGGTTGGCATTTGAAATTCCGCCAACGGGTGGTGTGGTTCCTTCGTATAAGTTTAACACGGTTAAACTAACACGATATTTAACCGTGAGGGATTATTTTGTTATGGGGTGTGAAATGGTATTTTGTTTGTTCACAATTCTCTACCTTTTCCAACTGATCCGGGAAATGATGTATGTTGGAACAGCATTATTTGTCAAGTTTTGGAGTATAATTGATATGGCCATAGTGGTGGTAAGGTCATTTTTCTCGTAACACTTATGGAATTTTATTCGAGTAAAATTGTTGCAGTTGTCCTTTGTATTGGCTGTGATGATTATTTTGCGGGGATTTATTATGGCTCCGAAAATTTACTCAATGCTCGTACAGGAGTTTTACACGTTAAATATTCAAAGTATGGCATTCGAACAGAACGCATTTAACAATTTGTTGGCAGTAACATTATTCCTGCTTTGGATCAAATTCTTTCGATTCATCAATTTCAATCGTAGTATGACAATTTTCGCCACTACAATTTCAAATGTAAGTCTGTGATTTAGTGCTCCAGCATAACTAGGTACCTACTGTATCTGAGGTGCATATATCTCGATTCTTCAGCAATCGATAATTAATTTGTTATCTGAGATATAGATTTTACATTACGTAAGGAAAATTTAACTATAACAACTCGAAGGTATGAATAATGCACATGTTACATCCAAATGGAAAGCTGGTCTCCGTGAAATGTATAATATTTATCGGGTTCCAAGAAAAGTAGTAAGGTGATTTTCTTGTTTTTTCTTAATCCAGACATCGTCCGAAAAGCCCAAGGATTCGTTCATAGGTCGGGGCAGAGAATCTTTGTTTTTACCGTCCATGGGATTGGCAGCATTCTTCCCGAAACCCATATTTCGAAGGCATCAATTCGTCGCCGATCAGCTGCACGGATAGTTCAGGAAGATAGGAAAAACCTGCATAATTATTGCAGTGAATGCAATCTGATTTTAGTGGTTTTTATTATGTTGCAATCCTTCCATAGTTTTGACAATTGTGTCATGGTGGATTTAGCAATTTCGATACGGATTTATGTATCCCCCGGCCCAAATAAATGATTTTTTTCCAACAAAGGAGCACATTCTTTTCGGTTGATTTTGATTTTGGTCTTATTAAAATCTTGACTTACAACTTCAAGGTTTTGAATGGGTAACATTCATTGGGTAACATACATAACATAGGTATTACTATTGATCATTTCACATGACTTAGGCCTCAAGCATAGTTTTACATATTACCAGTCATGAATTTTGGCAAATTAATCTTCTATATATTATTATAAAGAGGAAAGATTTGATTGTTTGTTTACTTTGAATAGGCTCCGAAACTACTTGACCGATCTGAAAAATTCTTTCACTGTTGGAAAGCTACACTATTTCCGGTGAACATAGGCTATATTTAATTTTCAAAAAAATTAGGGATCCATACTAATACTACAATAATGTGTGAAAAAATTACTAAAAAACTTTCTTACATCGCGTGCGCTTGTGATTTAACTAAAGAACGAAATAACCGAATTTAATGAAACTTTATATTAAGATACAACACCATTACCCACACACACGTTAGGCTACTTATCATTCCTTAAAAATAATAAGGGAATGTACCCCCTACGTAAAAACTAAGGGATGAAAAAAATTTTGACTTTAGACAGGCGAGTTATATATCATTGGAAAGGTATTTAAAAGTTAAAGAATGATCTTTATTAATATTTTTAGTTGAACTAATAAAAAGCACAGTAATTTAATTTAAAGTACAAAAAATTGCCTTTTTGAAATATAATTGTTTTTATAGATAATAATCTGACAGTAAACTTTTTTTTTACAAAATTGTTGTAAATAGATCCTTAGGGTTGCTCAGTAAGGAAATATTAATGAAAAAAATGTAATAGTAATAATAATAATAATAATAGTAATAAAGCTTAAAGTAAATACGTTTTTAAAACCGTGTGTTTATATACCCCTCTGACTGATGAAACTTTAATATTCGGTGTACTCCTTATAGGAAGTAGGCATGTGATAAGATTTTTTTTTTTTTTGAAAATTTCTACCCTAACAGACAAGGGCGGATTCACGATTTTTTTTTCTTGGGGGGGCACACTATCTTTTTTTTGCAAATGCGTGAAAGGGATCACGAAAAAATTCGCAATTCCAGCCAGAAATCATCATAATGATAAATGATAAGTAATCATATCATCATAATGATAAAAGAAATTTAAAATATTCTTTCAGAGTAAAAGGCATACGCCAAATCGTGTATGGTGAACTCTTGACTATCCAATATGGTTTAATTATATAGTTGAAATTTAGATATTTTAATAATAAGTTTATAGATACATAATGGTTATACATGTTTATGAAAGAACTGGGTTTCGTGCAATTGTACAAATTTCAATTTCGCGGTTGTGTTGTACAGTGCAATAGTATACTAGTTTTTGAAAAAAAACGCGAGTATTTTGATAACTTTCGACTTTTTTTTGTCATAATTAAGACCGAATTTATTGATCTTGGCGATATTTTTTATTTAAGTATAGATGTAGGTATATCTATCGTAGATATACGCAATAGACCATACTCTTTTTAGATATTTATAAAATATTTTTTGAAAATTAATTGATTGTTAGATAGAACTATTTTATTCTTTGCAACAGTTTATTAAATGTGTCTTTTTCAAGAGTGTGAAGTGTTTTTAAGTATGATTTTATTTTTCGTAAAAGAAATAAGAAAAATAAAATACGTTACGCAGACGAAGTCGTGGGGATCAGCTAGTCAATTCTAAACGGAAAAATAGAAACTGAAGCATCCGAAATTTAACATACTCATTATTCTGTTTTTTTCATACCATCAAGCATACAATTATCTTAACAATATTTTTCCGTATCTTATGTATAGTATCTCAGATACAGTATTCAAATATGTCGAAGCTTTTGCCATGTTAAGAAGTATTACAATTGATACTTTTAACTAATTTTAGTGTTCAGGTGAATTGTTTTCTTTTGCCATAATCTTTTTAATAGTATTTTATGCGTACGTCATTTTGTCGTATGTATGGTTTGGAAAACAGGTATTAAAAGTTCTATAAGTGTGATTAGAATTGAATAAATGAAAACTCATTTTTAGTTATATGAATATTCGACCCTACGAAAAACTTCGATGACATTACTACGATTAATGCTTGGAGATTTAAGTTATGCACGATTGTCCAACGTTGATCCTGTTTTAGCTGCATTATTTTTCATAAGTTTCATCTTTATTGTTCTATATATTTTGCTGGTAAGTAGTTATTCTCAACTAGGTAAGCAATAGTGACAAAAAACCAAACAACTGAAATATTTTCAACTTCAAAAATGAAAGCATTGTTGAAATATCAGAAATAATGTAACGAAAATATTCATATACTAGTAGTTGCCCGTTGCATTCGCAACTGAAGGTTTTATCTTAATAAAATTTTTAATATGAGATAATGTAGAGTTAATCAACAATCGAAATTTTAAATTTAATAATCAAAGTATTGTTAATATAAAAAAAAGTTTATCTAAAATAATATTAAGAAATAAAATATAATAATAATAACATTTTCAACGTCATTTCACTAAATTAGTATGAAAGTTTAATACTTATGTAGTACTTATACCAAATTGGCGATTTTAAATTTTGGTTCGTTTTTCAACAATCAAACTTTTTAAAATCTATTTTATTTTATGAGCCAATGGTTGTGATCTGGAGTAATCATATATTCGGCTGAAAAGCATTAAGGTAGCAAGTTTTTGCCATATATTTCACTGGCAATTCAAATATAAAATCTTAAATACTAATTTTTTTTTGGTATTTAGAACAATTTGAAAACCAATTATTGTTATTGAAAATAAATAAAATATTCGAATTTACTTCCACGCTTTCCACCTATTTCCAACAATTTTGTATGCACAACGTCCAAATGTGCGAAATCGATTAGCTTTTTAGTCATATTAACTAACATAAAGAAGGTCATTATTTTTTTTCGTTTTACATTGTATTTTCACACATAAGTGGACATTTGTGTCGATGAAATTTGAAAAGTGTTTTTCTTATACGATGCAGATATATAATACGAAAGGATTTTTGAAAATTTCTCCCATAAAAGAGTGAAAAACGGTAGCAAAGTTTGTAAGGGATAACGTTTAATAAACAATCGAAATTTCAAATTTAATAATTAATCAAAGTCCGTTAAAAGCGAAACGTTATTACTGCTTAAAATTAAACTAAGTTGATTTATTATTAGAAACAAAAACTTAGAGTCTGCTTAAAAATTTAAACTCTGATAAGTAGATATATCGGAAAAGGTTAAGTTAAGTATATAAGTGAGCTTTAAGTTTTTTGGCTTTAACATATTGTAAACCTGAAAATCCGAAATACTTATTCACAAATAAATACATTAGTGAGTGAGTACCCGTTCCAGCGTTTTGAATGCATAACAGAGCGCATGTGCATAGCCCATTCAACACGGACGCACGGCAAGATAGCCAATTTACATATAAGATACGTCACAATTTTAAATAAAAATTTTTACATACCCTTCGGCCATTGTTATGGTATCACAGATGTAAAATTATTAAAATAGAAATATTTTTTTAAATTGTTAAGAATTATTGAGAGGATTTTCTTGATTAATATGCACTAGAATTTCGGTAAAGTCAGCATTTTGAAAAATTTATAATTGCTGTATTATTTATGGAGAACAAATGCTTTTTATCGGTGCTTTAGACGGTTGTAGAGATTAGTTCGTCTTATTATTGTAGTAGCGCTACAATCGTGGTGGCTGAGACTATTGAAGACTTTTCAAGCTTTTCAATACTTATTTAAAGTTAACTAATTTAAATTAAGTAATTTTTAATTAATTGTCAACTACTTAATAAATTCATAATGCATAATTATATTTATAACAGTTTTGTTCAGAAGAAAATCTACAATATAATTGCTTCAAACTCTTAACACTCATAACAATACAACTTTAAAATATTTTCGAAGTATAATTAAATGAAAACATATTTATTTTATGAGTAGATCTTCTGGACACTGAAATTACTTAATCAATTATCTCCATATCTTCTTAAAAATTCAAAATGCAACTGATAAAACACAACCATTATGGTCATTGTCATAATAAAAACGATATATGGCGTACCCAATGAAATTTTATAATATTGGGCTGTGGAAAACCAAATCGGCATATAATCAATCTGCTTCGTGAAATATGTGAGTTCTGAGAAAATCTTTCCATATTTCACATCCATTTCGTAAATATTGATTTCTTGTTTGATACGTTGATTCATAATTCGAACTTCACTTTCGACAACCTTAACCCGGGCACAACTTGCGGTAAAACGGCAAAATTCCTGAAAATAAAATATGAATAAGAAAACACTACATTAACCAATTCCCATATCCTACTGTAAACCAGAGAAAAAATGTTAAAACGAAATTTGTGATCATAAATATCACATTTGTTTCGTAGTACAGCTTTGTCCTGAAACTAACGGTGGCATATATTACTATTTGAACAGCAAAACAAGGTATGGTTAAATGGGGCATTATAATTCCTCTTCCATAGCCGTAGGAAAAATTGTTAGATACTTTCACCAAAAGTAAATGAGCTTCTTCCAGTAATCGAACCTTTTTGGCAATTTCTGCATCTAAAAATATGGACATTAAGGTCAATTAGTGGTAGAACATTATTTAGGCATTTTATTGTTGATTCTAGAAGATCTAGAATCTATAATCTTACGCTTTACAAGGACATGTTTTGAAAGTTAAAGGACCAACACAAAAATGGATTAACCCTGAGTTTAAGTTAATCACCGCTTTAATTCTGCAACGCTTTGAAAAGTTTCTTCTTGAATTTTCTCTCATGGTATAATCATCCCATAAATCGACGATTAATAATTAGTTAATAAATGAAATTTTAAACGATAAAGTTCAATAATATGATTTGATATTTTCAACAATAACGTCACCTTTTTGGCGTAATTTCATTCCGTACTCGTTCCAGGAATTGTTAAGATTCTTCTGGTGAGACTGTGCCAAAATTTCTTCAATCGATTTTAATTCGTCCAGAATAATATATAATCGACGTTCCACCCATACGGGAATTTGCATCACTTCAATCAAATGAATAGTCGAAAGAATGAACACAATATGTTTTATGATATTGTTACAACAGTATTGGAATCCATATATTCTCATCCAAGTGTAAAAGTCCAACATTATCACAGCAAATGAACCCAAAAAAAAATATCGTGATTCAAATTCAATGCTTTCACGTTCTTTTAGGTATGAAACCTCGTCATTTTTGTCCAAAATCAAATCGAATTCCTGCACATCGTTCAGTATTGCTATCACGCTGGCAAGACTGAAGAAATTCCAACATAACCATGATCCAAATGTTACAACAATAGCTTGGACGAAAGTAACAACATCCATTATTATTTGAACGTGCCAAAAATTTTGATAGCTAAACATTACTCTTCCTACAGTACCCCATATTATGATGCCAATATAAATTATGAGTTCAATTTTTGCACCAAATCGAATGCCATTGCCATCATAAATTGGAATGAATTTGTCGCCCGAATGTTTGATTGTTGAACGACAAAAAAATTTATGGATTTGCAGTAATGGTTGAGCAACGATGAAAAAGCTCGCCTTTTGCACCATTTTACTCGAAAGCTTTATTTACTTTTAGTGCTTTGTATTTATATAATAGTTACATCAATTAATTGATTCATTAATGATTCGAATGACTTCATTAACAATTCAAAATTAAATTATGTCTGGCTTTGATAAATTTATTTAGATAATCTTTATTGATAAGTAGCGGTTAATTATTTTAGGAAACTTATTGGTGTTGGGTTTGCATCCACCATGAATTAATTATTATGAAAATAATAATGGTGTTGGTATTGTATACTGTTTTTAGTAATTAATGTAAATTATATTTATTGCTTTGTAGCTTAAGTAGACTTTTTGGATTTATTTCTTTCAAATAAAGCAGTATAATTTCTAAAAGATTGTTTTCGGGAGAATAACACTTAAATCCAGGATAGTCTTTAGTTAAACTGGAAACGAGATTTCGGGAATCGTAATTTCTTCATCATTATTTCTTTAAGTAGTTTTCGATGATCCAATGTTAATATGATTGGGACTAAAATTGGTTTGGTAGATATTCTTCCAGTTATTGGGTTTGTTAGTCTCTTTTCTTCCTAAAACAATTAAATTCAAATCAATAAATATTACAAAAAATGAATGAATTCTACTGTAAATATTTTTTTTTTAATCAACCAATGCCAGACATAAATTAATTAATCAGTTACCACGAAAAGTATTAAAATGAAATAATTTGAATTGTAAATGAATCAATTAATTGATGCATTACGATTACAAAAAGTAAGTTTTTTCATTATTATTTGACCATTATGGCAAATCAATCAATTCCTTTTTCTTAAACAATAAAATATTCGGGTCAACAAATTGATTCCAAATCATGATTTGAGAATAATTAATCAATTATAACGATATAGTGCGATTTCCCAACGTTGATCCAATTTTAGGTGCATTATTTTTCATAAGTTTTGTCGTTATTGTTCAATATATTTCGGTGGTGAGTGGATTAAATTTTTTGCTTTATCCTGGAGACCTCGAACCTTTCTTCGTACAAAAATTTGGGTTTATACGACACTTGATTCACTTGTTTTTTTGGGTATTTTCAAAATTAAGAATCTAAATTTTTCAAGAAAACTGCCAACCAAAACGATTATTGTAGTTATTGTGATAATAAAACTTAGTAGTTTGTGTAGTGAAGGCAGTTGTAAAAGTAACTTAAAAGAGTACAGATGTGTATGGTTCTTATTGATTATTGGAATTAATGGTAAAAGACATATGATATAAAATATTTCAATACATGGGGTCGCAGATGTAGTATTAAAAGATATTGTGCAGAGTTATAAAAAGTATATATAAAGTTACAAGAGTGTAAAAAACAACAATTACAAAGTTTGAAAATGACATTGTCGAGACATAAAATGTCGTTAAACCATCTAATAAAAATAATTTTTTGATATTCTGGAGTCTGAAAACTTCAGCAAGGCTTTAGATATGATGGACCACGAAATTCTACTTGACAAGCTCAGAGGTATAGGAGGTATGACTTTAGAAGGGTTCCATTCCTACTTTCCCGGAAGATTTCTGCAAATTAGAGTTAATGGATTTAGTTTATAGAAGTATGAAGTACCCTCCGGTGTCCTTCAGGTGTCACACCATGACCCGATTCGCTTTAATGTTTTCGTGAATGACATCGTTGACAAACCTGATCACTTACTACATGAAAATTTTCAGAAGAACTACGACCGTGATCTCAACGAATTGCGCAGATGGTGGGTCAAAAATAAACTAATGCTGAATATGGGTAAATGGTGATGTCCTTCCCCAGATTACTGAGATAAACTACCAGCCTCTCCCAAAGGTTACCTCGGCTAACCTTGGCGTTATCGTAGCAACTATTTAAGGTTCTTGGATACAGTTTTAGAGCTAGGAGGGACTTTACGTTCGTTTATTGATCCTGGAGTACTGTTGTGTAGTTTGGTCTCCGGTTGACTTAATCTTCTACAAGTTTATCAATGGCCAGATAGGTTTTCCGGAGATCCTAGACCACTTTAGGTTCATCTCTACCGGGCGTCATTTGAAAGTATACAAATCGCTTGAAACCATTAAATCCCCCACAAGCTCTGCAAAGGTCCAAAGAATAGGATTGCCAAGTTGGTAAATAATCATTGTGCTGATATCAACTTCTTCGGTGGATCATGTGCTTCGTTCTTGTCAGTATTAAAGCAATTTTTTTATAGTATTCACAATACAATTGGTTCCGTGATACTATGGTATCGCTATTCTGGAGATTTGCAATACTTATTTTTATTTATTTCCTTTTTATTTATTTTTCATGCTTAACTAAACGATGTAAACTTACTTATAGATAGAATTGGCATTAGTTGATTAATAAATATTTGATTTTTAAATCAAATCTGGATATCTTTAGGTTTTTGATTCAAATAAGTAATTTGTACAACTCTATAGTTGATTCTAATCTATTTTTTTTTTGTAGAATATGTTTATATCAATCTTATGTCATTCCTATGGCGAAGTTAAAAACGAGGGATTTTACAATCCTACAAATGTTACACCATTGCGATACTTTAAAAGATTTTTCTACAACGCTTTTCGAGTTTCGGAAAAGTCAAAAATCAAAATGACCCATAGATTTCATGCAGGAAAACATTCCGTAACCTTTCGGGAAATTGTTGATGTTTTAGAAAAGTACGTAATTTTAATTTACTAAAAAGAAACACATCAAGTTTCTGACAAAAAGTAATTTTATCGTTTTTATACTTCATTTGATTACTGTCCACAGATATAATTTTACGAAGGAAGAAATCGAAATGTTCTTATCGAAATACAAAATTCGAGATTTCCGTTTCACCCACAGAGAGGATGTGGAAAAGATTGTGAAGGATATCGAAAGTAGAGGATTTGTGCCGGATGGTAAAATTTTGGACAAAATATTAAAATGATAAATATGGTATATAAGTCGCTTTTATAGGTCCGTATGATACTGGTGATGCTGTGGGCACTTTTGCAGAATCTGCCCAAGCACGTGTAGATGGAAGAATAGGCGATGAGGGTGTAATCAGAGAAGTTACCTTTTTGGATTATGAAACGTAATTTATCATTTTTCTTATACTAACGAAAATTTTCTAACTTCTCTTCTCCCGACAATTGATCCTTCAATTGATCCCGTTTCTTACCAATTTTCCAAAAGATCAATCTACTCGTATGTTAGTAGTTAGGATCAATATGGGAAGGTATCCGAGGGATTAATAGAGGCTGATAAATTGTCAAGGAACTAGTAGCCGTAAAAATAATTTTATGATTTTTAATTTATATTGGTTATTTAATTTACAGTCTACAAGCTCGTTTGGATCAAATCGAAATCCAATTTGAACTAATGGCTGAACGATTGAGCATAATTAACAAACGGACTCTCTCTTAATTTGAATATATTGAATATATTGAATCTATTGATCTTTTTTTTATAAATATACATATACATCAGTTTTATACATTAATAAATATTTTGAATTTCTAATTTTTCCTCAGTCAATCTTAATGAGCATAAATGAACTTCTTTCTCCAGCATTGCCCCTTTCTCCCAAAATTCTCCAAGTTTCGATAATTTATTCCTTTTTTTTTGCAAGTTTAAGGTTTTAATTTTCCTTTTTTCTTAAAAAAAATAACATTTTTAAAAGTTTTCTTATCTATACTAATATATAAAATTCTTACGTCTGTCTGTACATTTCGATTTTGTTAAAATAAAACAAAATTGGTTTATTATAAGAAACAAAAACTTAAGATCTGCTTAAAAATTTAAACTCTGGTAGATATATCTGAAAATGGTTAAGTTAAGTTTAATTATATAGTTGAAATTCAGATATTTTAATAAGTGGATAGGTACACAATGGTTATACTTGATTATGGAGGATTGAGCTTCGTGCAATTGAGCAAATTTTAATTACGCGGTAGTTTTGTACATTGCAGTAGTGTAATAGTTTCGAGAAAAAGGTTCATTCGGGAGTCGAGACAATGAAATGGGATTTCTACTAATATTCTTAATCTAGACCCTTTATAGACCCTTTAGATATTTATAAATATTTTTTGAAAATTAATTGATTATTACATACAATTATTTTATTCTAACCAACAGTTCATTAAATGTGTCTTTTTAAAGTCGACATTATAGTTTCTTTAAGTATGATTATAATTTTCGTAAAAGAAATAAGAGAAATACAAATTTTCATATACCAGTACAAATAGCAAATCTGAAAAGAAAATATAATCTACATCTACGTTACGCAGACGAAGTCGCGGGGATCAGATAGTACTTAATACTTTCATGGAATTCGGAGGGTTTATTTAATTATTCTACCTTTAATCAATCTTTTACCTATGATTTAACTCAAAATCTACAGAGGTGTGAAACTTATTAGGCTCAAGACAAGTCAAGAGAAAAAAAAAACATTTTTGTTTTTAAATGTCATTAATTAAAAAAATTACAATTATTTCACTCATCTTATATTTTAAATGGTATCCTTTATTGTGTATAATTTATTTTTCTCTGGAAACTAGACAGCCACTTTACCTGGAACCCACATATTAAATTCAAAAGACAAATACTAAACCAACGATACGGACTATTATGTAGACTTTTAGGACCTAAATCTTCAGTTAATACAAAAACTAAACTGACCATTTACAAAACTCTACTACGACCTATCTGGGCTTACGGAGCATAATTGTGGGGATCTGCAAAACCATCCAAATTATCCAATCAAAAGTCCTTCGTCGAATAATCAATGCTCCTTATTATGTTAACAACCGAATCATACACAATGATCTCAACCTTCCTTTTGTCACTACCTGACCTTAGTCTAAGAACGATTTGAAAAATTCCACTCCAAGTTAGTCGACCATCCTAATCCTAATGCCCAAATTCTTTCCTCTAAAACTCATCCAGACAACATGCCACGTAGGCTAAAACGACGTTGGCCTCGCGACCTCCTAACAAATTCTTAGAGGGTCCCAACATTGGTTGGGTCCTCTCAACATGTTTCGAAAATACCACACCAGGGTCGAACTACGGTTTTTACCTCAAGTGTGGTATATAAGCGACCAAAATTTGTTAGCAATAAAGGATTTTATAAAAAAAAAAATCTCTCGCAAGCTCTATACTATTTTTTTCATTTATATTTTATTATGATGCCAAATCTCAATGAGTTCGATAATCAGATCCACCCGTGTTGTAAAAGATTATTTTTTTTAGTTTTTTCTTCACAATGGCCCAAAAATTTTCTATGGGATTAGCATCAGGACTATTTCCTGGCCAAGAAGGCACATAAATGTTAGAATTTTTGAGGAAATCCATAACTATTTTGGATTTATGGCAAGGAGCTCCATTCTGCATAAAGATAAAATTTTCTTCCAGAAACCACTCTTTAGTTTGAGGAAGTAACCTCGTTTCTAAGACTTGTATATATTGGTCTTGCCTCATAATACCTTCCACAATGTATATCCTATGTACACAATGTACCCTTTGCTCAAGGTTTATAAAATACACAGATGGCCTCATGGTGGCTACGTGATGGATACGTGACGTATCCAGAAGAAATTCGTACATATCTTCAGACTGATCAATTTCAAAATTCTTCGTATGACGTCATTTGTTTTTTTCTAATGGAGCAACCTGTGTAATTTACAAACCTTGCCCTTTGCTGACATGCAGTTGTAAACCATAACTGATGTTGGATGTTTTATAGTCTGGGCGATACATTGCTGGAAGAAAGTACAAATCTTCTTTTGAGTCTAATAAGTAACTTTCACACCTCTGTAACTCAATCCAATTGAATTAATTCTTTGATCCGAAATCCTTCTTAGTACCTTGTGTTTCTATAGATGTTAATATAGATGAAGCTGTGAATGTAAAGAAACTATAGAAACTTAGATTCAAATTGAAAATCGTTTAATGATTTTTTAGTATATTGTATAGAATTGTCATTTTTATGGGACGTGTTTTTAAGCACAAACTTTTATTTGCATGTTTCAAATAGTGGAATTAGAACAAACTAGCGGTTAAAATGTCTGACGATGAAGAAAGTAGCAGCAGTAAGGCAAAGGCTTATAAGCCTGTTGATGAGACGACAGCAGGTTATAAGCAAGCTACAAGTGACAAAATTGAACAGCTTGAAAAGCAAAAGCAACTTGAGTCAGAACGTAGAAAGGAGCGGGAACGAGCACGGGAACGAGGAAAAGAATTAGCAGCAGAAAAAGAAGAGCGTCTTCGTGATGAAATGGAAGAACAGTTGGAAGCCGAAAGAGAAATGGAAAAAATACGGGAACGTGAACGTGAAGCTGAACGAGCCAGGCACGAAGCAAAAGAATTAGAACGAGAAAGACGAATAGAACAAGAACGTGAAAAGTTACGAGAACAGGAAGCGGATAAACAGAAGAAGCGGGAAATGGAAAAAATGGAAAGAATGAAAGAACGGGACCGACAAAAAGCCGAGAAAGAAAAAGAGGCGGCCAGAGAACGCGATAAGCAAATGGAAAAAGTACGGAAAGAGGAGGAAGCGAAAAGAGAACGGGAGAAAATACGCGAGGAGAAAGAACGGCAACGACAAGAACGGGAAAAACAACGGAAAATTGAAGCCGAAGGTCGGGAGAAAGAGCGTGAAAAGCTTCGTGAACTGGAACACCAACGAGAACTCGAATACGAACGCGAACGGGAACTGGAAGCGGAACGTGAACGTGAAGAATGGGAAGCCCAGAAAGCAGCCGAACGAAAGCGCATCCAACTCGAACTGGAAGCGCAATTCAGTCGCGACCCCAACGTCACCGACGAAACAGACGTTGCTGGAATTGAATTTCGGGGACATGCAGAAGACCCAAATTTTGTGCGACACAATCTCGACCGATTAGAAGCCTTCCGGGAAGGAGGCACCCACAAACTACCACCACCACCCGAATCAAGTTTAAGTCGCATATTTTACAAGGCAGGACCTTTAGGACCTACACATCGAAAAAAGCCAAGAATTGATGCAATCAAACGTAAAATTTCGTCTTTATCAAAAATAATATCGTTTAACTTGAATTTTGTTTCAGTTACATGGACTACTCGGCAAATTTTAAGCGAGCGGGAGAATTTTGAACTGAAAGTGGAATATGATCTGAAAGAACTTGCCATATTTCTTGTTTATCTCCTTCTTTTAACAATAAGTAAGAACCATGAAGATATTAAGACACGTAAGGGCGGATTTAGGGAGGCACGGGGGCACGTGCCCCCCCAAGGTATTTTTGTGTACTGTGGAGATTCCATAACAGTACATACTTAGAAGCAAATCAAATTATTAAAATTGTGAAAATATATGAACAAAGTAATAGAAAAAACATTAGTAAAACTCTAGTCTATTTCTGGCTGGAATTGTGAATTTTTTCCGTGATCCCTTTCACGCACTTGCAAATGAAAGATGATATTGTGCCCCCCCCCAGAAAAAATCCTGAATCCGCGCTTGAAGACAGGGAAACTAAACATTTGTATTCGTTAAATTCCTTGTGTAATTTAATGTACAACGTAGGATTCCATAGAACGAACAAATAGGATTTTAACGGCCATTAAGCAACGAATCTTTTTTCGTTAAATTAAGAGTACCGTTGAACTCAAGGTTTATAAAATACACAGGTGGCCTCATGCGCTACGTGACGTATCCAGAAGAAATTCGTACATATCTTCAGACTGATTCAAATTTCAAAATTCTTCGTATGACGTCATATTTTTTTTTCTAATGGTGCAATCTGTGTAATTTATAAACCTTGCCGTTGAACTGTTCAACGCCAATCAACGTTTAATCAGATCTCTATGAAATCCTCATTGAAGTAAACAAACAATTCAACGGTCTTAACTTCAACGGTTCTTTTTTCTTGATGCAACCTTTTCGGCAAATGAAAATTTCTTGAAAAGACAATTCTGGAACAAATTCTATACTTTAAGTTCACAGTTGTACTTGTTTGTATTCCCGAAATCCAAATCAAATCCTTACTCAATAATTACTTTTTAACTTTAGTTGGATATGGAATGATTACGCCATCGATGGGTCACTTAAATCTCACACTTCGTCATGCATTATTTAGCCGAAGATTTATGTCCGAGGGGGTTGATATTACTTTTGCACAAATCCATAAGCCAATTCATGTGTTTGATGTAAGAAAAACAATTAAAATGAAAGTTTTTCTTAAGACATTTTGATTTTCGGTTAGTATTTGGAACAAGTTTGGATGAATGTGGTTTACAAAGAGTTTTGGTATATTAGAGGCTACAAAGAGATTGAAGTTAGCGATGAAGACATTGGAGTGTTACTTGAAAATAAAATATTCGGAATGCCATATGTGCAATTGGTAATTTGACAATTTTTAAACTTTAGTGTTTTTTTTTTCACAATACGTTTTATTCTATGTATTTAACTAATTAAGGATGTAACGGAGGTATGGGGTATTTCACGTGAAGCGGACAGCGAAAAAAAAGTGACCTGAAATTTGTTCATATTCGGCATAATTATACTTCCAGTAAGTATGAATGTGGACACAAAATATTTTTTTCGAATGATGATTATTTGTCAAGTTATAAGCTTCTAAAGAATGGTCGTATGGTCATTTTGCGGATTAAACAATTTTTTTTAAATATTAAATATGGCGATTTAAATAGAACATATACTTTTCTTTCTAAATACAAAATAAACCTAGATATTTTTATTTTTTTTTAATATAGAAAACCGGAAGTAAACTTTTCAAATTAGAATTTTAGTAACTTAGACCATTTTGTTTTTTGATTTTTTTATTTCAAAGTATAGCCTAAAGTACATTTATAATACACCAAAAGTTTGATAATGGGATCTGCAATAGTTTAGGAGGTAGAGGAATTAAAGAACATATGTGTTGTACTGAGCATAGTACCCTAGCTTCCTTAGGTCAACTGGTATACGGGATATTACACTAAAACGCTGAATAATTATATTTCCTATCCTACTTAAGCGTATTTAATGCTCTAACAATGTTGTGGGGTAATTTTATTCAAATTAAAATAGTACTTATTGAAAAAAATATAAATAGGAAGCAATAATTTAAAATAAATTTCGTGATAAGTAATAAAATTGTTTGCTAGCTAAAGAGATCGTACCCCTTCCACAGTATATTTGTACAAAATATATTCTCTTTATATTAACTGTCACAATTTTCACCCTTCTTCTGTGTCGACGAAAAAAGGAGAGAATTATTTTGTAACTAACGAACAAATAAATATACGGAAATGAACAATATAGATTCTTGAAGGGAATTTAATGTTCTACAAAAAAGGTCTTTTAACGTTTTTACATAAAATAACTCTTTCAAAAGTTATTCACAAATGAATTTGAATGAAATATTAAATTATTGTTTTTTTCGTTTTTCTACGTTTTTGTGTAATAAATAGGTGTTAACCGAGAATAGGTTTGGATATATTATGAAATTTAGATATTTAAAGCGATAAGATTGATAAAATGATGATTTTCGATCATGTAAAATATCAATTTGTCCCACTGAATGAAAAAAAATTGGTTCAACAACGAAAAGAACAATAATTAAATATTTCATTCAACTTTAATTGTGAATAACTTTTGAAAAAGTGGTTTTATGTAAAAATGTTAAGAGACCTTTTTTGTAGAGTATTAAATTTCCTTTAAGAATCTATATTGTTCATTTCTATATATTAATTTATTCGTTAGTTACAAAATTCCAAAATGAAGAAGATAAATCTAAAAATTATATCAATGTTTAAAGCTTGATTATTCGGAAACGGCGTGTCTGGCAAAAATTTTTAAAGAGACGTTTTTTGTAGGAAATTTAATTTTCTATAAATATATGTGCAGATGATTTTTTTTATCTTGATAGTTTGACAGCATTGACGCAAAAATGAAAGCATAAATAAAAAATCGAAATTAAAGATGATAGACCTCTTAATATTAATATTAAGGGCTCAAACCTTCCCGATATTTTTTTTTTGTCACCTTGAACAATATTTTTTATATACTTTTAAAAAAAATGGTCGATTTTTTGGCCCAATATAATATAATTTTTCAAAAAATACGAGTTTCATTAACGACCATACTTTAGAAGCTTATAACTTGACAAATAATCATCATTCGAAAAAAATATTTTGTGTACACATTTATACTTACTAGAAGTATAATTATGCCAAATATGAACCAATTTCAGAATGTCACTTTCTTTTCGCTGTCCGCTTCACGAGAAATGCCCAAAATTTTAATTTTAGTTTTTTTTTTTCATAATATGTTTTATTCTATATACTTAACTAATTAAGGATGTAACGGAGGTATCTCAAAATTCTACCAGACGACCAAAAGTTTAGTAGAATGTTCGTTTATTTAATGCTAAAGCTTTTGTGAAAATTTTAAAGCGATTCACTAAGTTGTTAAAAAGTTATGACCTAAAATTGTTATTAAAATATAGAAACTTTCCGAAATTATTTGGTTTTTCATATAAATATTTAACAAAACTTCCGATATTCTTTAATTGTTAGACAAAGAAAATGTTCGAAATTCTACCATTTTTCGTTTCAACTATCTAAGAAAATTCATTCGTAAATATATTTCGAGGGAAATTTTATAATTTCGAACTCAAAAATTTGTGACAATATATTAAAATAGAATATTTAAGGTATATATTAAATGATCATTATGATTTTTAGATTCGAGCAGGAACACGCACTTGTAAAATCCATAAATTGTTTGCACCCCTTTATACGGAATGTTATGGATATTATACACCTAAAACACAACAAAGAAAGGATTTTATTGGACATGAGGAAGTGTATGCTAACTTTTAGAAATTTAATCCCTCTTATGTATTTTTAAAATTTTCCTTTTGTTGGGGGTTTTGCAGAGTTTGGCAGTGGACTACCGGAACCGGTTATGATGTGGATTACGATGGACGAATTTCCACATATGAGCCTGGTGGCTTCTATCAAAATTTGGAGGATAATCGGGAAGATTTTTTCCTTCAATTGCAAACGATAAAGCATAATTTGTGGATTACAAGAGCAACTCGAGCTTTAATTTTCAATCTAAATGTGTACAATGCAAATGTAAATTTGTTTTGTATTATACGGTAAGTGTATATGTGAAATATTGAGGAATTAGAGCCATCAGGTTGATATGAAATTTTGGATTTGGATGCGAATAATATAATACCGGATTCGGATAGTTTCAGATGCGGATTCTTACCACTATGAAGTTAGCACGTAACTTTAACAAAATAAAAGTTTAAATATATTTTTAGAATGACTTTTATTTATGCTTGATTGTACCGAAAAAAAATTTAGTCTAACTTTAACCCAAGAAAAGATATGAGTGATTTTGTACCCTATACCGATTAGCCAACAAAATTTTAAAGTTTGAATTTTCCAAAATATTTTTTTACCAATCGATGGTAAATTGTTCGTAGAAGTTTGTAAGAAAAAGCATTTCGTTTGTGACCAAATAGTTTAGTAGTAATTAATAAATTACGAAAAATTAATTATTTAGTCATTGATATAGTGAAATGTTAAGAAAATAGGGTTTTTAGCGACATATAATAACAAAAATGCATGAAAATTTAGAAAACTGTTGTTTATTACTAAAACAAAAAGAAAAATTAAAGAAACCTCAACAGAACCTCCTCCTCCCCAACCAAAAAATTGGACAAATAAAGCATTTAGGGGATGTTTTTTCCTTAAATTCTGTTTTCACGAAATTTTCCAAAATAATAAAAATCGACACATAACTAAACATGTTTTCACAAACGATGAAAATATATGTGTAGAAAGCGTGTTTATTGTTGTTTTGATTTTTGATAGTTTGGAAAATGGGGAAAATATTTTTCGAATCCTACAAATCTGTAATTGTCGGAAAACTCTATTTTCTTTCCGGTTGAGGTACAAAGGAAATTCAACGGGTACCATTAACTAGAGACCAGCACCCGAAAGAATCCAAAAAATCCGAAAAAAAAATTATGCCCATTTCTCAAATTTAACAATGAAGTAATTAGAGTCTAATTACATTTACAAAAAACCGTTATTACTTTTGTTCGGATTGAATTAGAACGAAAAATTCGAAAAAAAAAAACGAAAAATACCCAAATTGCACTGTAATATATTGGTTTGTTCTCCAGTTGAAAACAAATATCAGGCGTATCAGGCGTTGCAAAAGTCAACAATGGAATAAGTGCAATTACAAAATCGTTCATAACTTGTTATGGGTTAAAGTTAGAATCAAAATTTTTCTGGTACAATCCTCTACGTGTCAATATCCATCTTTAGCCGTTAAACTTTTTGAAAAATCTAACAAGGGGGATGGGGGTTATTGATTTTTTAAAATTGCATAACTTTTTTTCGGTTGAAGTATTAGGTTGTTCGGAAAGTAATTTCGTTTCTTTTTTTGTGATAATAGAAGACAATTTTTGTATAGTGAATAAATATTTTTTTAAATTATATATTGGCCATTCTGGTTCAATACCTTTTGCCATTTTTGTGGCTATAGTATTATTTTTCACTAAAAACATTTTTGCTCTTTTGTAGCCGAAAACTGATCTAGGGGGATTTTTGACTTCCTTATTTGAGGTAATGGTTTTACCGTCTAAAAGAATTTGCAGTGGTCAAAACAATAATAAACCGAAAGTGTCAGATTTGTAGAATATGATGGGTATGGCAGTTTATACCATTCAAGTTGTAAAAGCTTTTGGGAGGACACAAAACTTGTATGAGGTCAAATTTCTCCCCATAAAAACATAGGGAACCCATATATCGGAGTTCGAGGTTAATTCCAGACCTTTCAAGTGGGTCATTAACAATTGAATTTGGTAAATTTTATCTTTTACCGATCTTACGTACTGTTATTCACCGATTTGCATCAACTAATGATTTCATTATGACTTGATCAGCTTCAACTGGTCTTCCAGACCGTGGTGCATCTTCGACATCAAAATTGCCGAATCGAAATTTTATAAACTAGTTTTGGCACTGGCGTGCCGTCAATACTTCTTCTGCATAGACTTCAGTTCATTTTTTTTCTTGATTGAACAGCATTTTACCTTTTCTATAGTGAAAAAGTAATATATGAGGAAAATTCTGGTTTTTGCTCTCCATATTTAAAAGAACATGATTCAAAAACTATTGCGTAGAATCACTTGAGCTTTTTCACGTACAAGCTTTGCTATATGAGCTCTCAAAACATACAATGATTATACGGCTTAATTATAAAATGAGTGCAAAAAAATACAATTAAATCTTTTGTCGAGAAAAAACGAAATTACTTTCCGAACAACCCAATACAAATGATTTTTTTTTTCGGTATAAGCAAGTACAAATAATAGTCAATCTAAAAAAAAATCAATTTTATTTTATTAAAATCGGTCGGATTCTTGATGTAAAGTGAAATTTATACTCAGACAAGCCGTTACCTATAACATCTAATTTCCCAGTTCATATAATCTGCAGATGCCAGGTACTCTTTAAAATTTAACCCAAAAAAATGCATTTTTTTACATTTACAGAGTTGCATTTGAAATACCTCCAACGGGTGGCATATTTCCTTCGTACAATTTGAAAGCCGTGAAACTAACAAGATATCTAACCCCAGGAGACTATTTTATAATGGGCTGTGAAATTGTTTTCTGTATATTCACGATATTTTATATAGCCGAAGAAATGCGCGAAATGTTTCATTTTGGTGCTAGATATTTCCTAAGTTTTTGGTGCTTAATTGACTTGGTCACAGTATCTGTAAATTTTAACATAGCGATGTAATGTTCCTGGATATTTTTTTGACTTTATTTTTTAGTTAGCCACCGTTTTATCCGTTATGATGATTACTCGTATGTTTGGAATGACGGATAATGTCTACTTGATGATAACGACAGCATTTTATACTTCGGGTTTTCAAAAACTTGCAAATGTACAAAGATCCGATAATAACTTGTTGGCAGTTACATGTTTTTTTCTATGGATCAAATTGTTACGTTTTTTGAATATCAATCGGGGAATCGGATTGGTTGGAAACACATTGAAAATGGTTGAATGGTTGTAGTTTTCGTTTCTGAAATGATTATTGATTTATTTTTTGTAGTGTGGGTGGGAATTGGCTAACTTTTTCTTGGTCTTCGGTATAATTTTTTATGCTTTTGGGATTTTAACGCATGCTTGGTTTGGTAAACAAGTAAGTATATCTACAAAATTGATCAACAAAATGGAGAAATTATTAATATAACATTGGATAAGATTAAACTCACCTTCAGTGATGTTGATAAAATTTAACAATGATTATATATATCTTTGTTTCGTTGTTTAATATATGCTTTATTTCATGATACATGTTTATGAGTAGTAAAACCTGATAAATTGATAAGTAATAATTTGGCTAAATTAACCAGTAGATATGGAATGATCGCAAGTAGGAATTTATAATTGGTCTAGTCATGGCCCAGGCTTGGACCAAAACTTGCCAAGCCTGGTCCAAGACTGGCCTAACTCCGAAATGATAACCATGGGCCAGGCCTAGAAACCACAGTCAATTCAAACTAAAATTTAAAAACATTAATTTTTCCAATTCAAAACAATATAAGCCTAATATAATTTAAAAACGATTCTTATGGTGAAATTATTTTTGCTCACTTATCTTGGATGAACTCTGGCGTTTATGCTCGGCCAAATCTTGGACCAAATTTGTATGCCAAGGTTTGGAAATTAACAACTGGTCCAAGACTGGCCCTGTTGTGAATAATGGGAGTTCCTACATGGGACATAATAATTTGAAAGTATGACATTCAGGTGAAAACTGCATTCAATATGAAGAATTTTCGGCTCAAGTGTACTGTAGCACACCCACAATCTGGCAATGTTGCATTTTCAACTTTGTTTTTGATTTAATTCACGATATTTTTGTTTATTCAATTCTAATATGGTATAATTCTCTCTTTTGAGGCTAAATTTTCATTATGGACCTATTTAATCGCGAATTAAATTAAAAACAAAGTCGAAAATGCAATATTGCCAGATTGGGGGTGTGCTAAAGTACACATGAACCGAATTTTCTGTTTATATGTTATATGTATGCACTAAACACTAGGTATCGGTATAGTTTAATATAATATGGATTGGAAAAATAAATTCTAAGAAAACAAGAAAAAAAGTATCTAAATGATCCTGAAATATGGTGGAGAAAAAAGAAAGAAATCATTTATTGAACTGAGTGAACGAAACCATAGAAAAGAGTCAACGAAAAAAGAAAGATCAACGATGTGGCTATAAGAAGAAAAGACCAGTAAGATGGATCATATTTTGAGAAAAAGAGGCTTCAAAGTCCATTGGATGTTATAAAAAAGAAATAAACCTGGAAGTAATCCGAAAATGAGGAGGAAGAATAGTTGGGTTTCTAAGCCCACACACCTAAATGACGCTACTATTGATTATCTGCTTAATATGTAAAACATTTTTTTTAAGGAATTGCAAGTCACTTTATCCAGGTTTTGCTGCATCTCATAATTGATTATTGCATTTGCATTAAGCATATATGTATATATTGTTTTTGTATTTTATCATATCTTTTTTCCAAATAGTTGTACGAATATGCCACAGTTGGAGGATCTATGGTGACATTATCCAGAATTCTTCTTGGAGATCTCGATTATGAAATTATAGCCAGAGTCGATCCAGTATTAGCAGGCGTATTTTTTGTGTCTTTCGTTTTTATAAATTTATATTTACTGCTTGTAAGTTTCAAAACCACATGTTCCTAAAAAATAATTGTCAAAATTAAACCTCAACAATATAAAGAAGTTGGATATTACCAACAATTTTACCTAATATAGGACTCATTTTAAAAAAAAATGAGATTAAATTAAGATTTTTTTCAATTTTTTTTACTTCAAATTGTCTACTTTACATATTTCGACCTTCTTGTCCCTATTTTGATGATCTCAACAGTTGTAAGGATTAATTATTTAATTATTTTCTTTTTTAGAATATGTTTATTGCGATTATGTGCTACAGTTACGGATTGGTGAAAGATGATGGTGAATACAATCCCAAGCAATTAACGACGTTTAATTATTTAATGCGTTCTGTATACAATATGGCACCATATTTGCAGGAAAAGCCAAAATTAAAAATTACCGCTCTATATGCCCAAGAAAAAAATTCAATTACATATGAGGAAATTATTAGCGTTTTAAAAAGGTATTACTTGTTTGACTTTTAATGCATTACTTATGGTTTTGAATTTTAATTTTTTAATTGCAGCTATAATTTTACTCAAGACGAAATAAGAATGTTTTTATCCAAATATCGGATTAGAGAGTTTACTATTACTAGTCGATGGGATGTTCAACGTATTGTTCGTGATATGGAGCGTCGGGGATTTATTCCAATAAGTAAACTATTTAATTACAAATTATTTTGTAACAATTTTAATTTTGGATCACAAAAAAGCATTATGTATTAGAAATAGTGCTGGATCTAAGTGCTAGGCTGACTTAGTTTGTAATCTAGAATCCCAAACTGCTCGAGTTTCCTAAGCAATACTTTTTTTTTTTAAATAAAAAAGCCTGACGAAAACTTAACATTATACCTACTTTAATTGAGACTTCGAATTGGTGAGGATTATATAAAATTAGTATAAAATTTGAATTAAAAAGTATAAGTACTATAGGGTCTTGTAATCTGCTTGGGGTTTGTATCAACTTTGTGTGTAATTGTTAAAAAAAAGTTACATCAATACGAAATATTCTCAAATTTAGATTTCTCGAATTGAAAAAATAGTTTAACTCAAAAAACTTTCAGAACCAAATGATGAGGGTATGACCATGGAAGAGATGTTAGAAGCGACCAGACTTCAGGAAGAACATAAAGGAGAGGATAATCCAGCTTATGATTTAACATTAAAAGAATATGAGTTGTAAGTAATTCGACAATATGGATATTTCATTTACCAGTAAATTATATATCTTTTTTATTAGTAAAATTAACAAAAAGTGTTGAGATATCAATAATAATTTTTGTTGTAGGCTTCAGGCACGTTTGGATCAAATTGAGATACAGTTTGAACTAATGGCAGAACGTCTTAATGTTATCAATAAAAGGACATTGTCGTAAAAATCCCTTTTTGAAACATGCAATATTAAAACGTTTAACTATTATTGTTTTGTTGCTTATGTAATAATAGAGTATTTTGGGTTTTAATCGAATTAAATTCTCCATTTACGTGCATTTTCTTTTTTTACTTTGCCTAAGATTTCCACAAATGATTTAGGAAAAAATTATAAAACTATTATATCGGAAGATTTTGTATTACTTTAAAATTTCGTTGCTTAATATTTTTTACTGTCACTGGGGTGATTGATTTATTCAATTGTGAGGAAAAACCAGCCATACAAAAGCAAGACCATACAGAAAAAAATCGATTCATTTTCCAACTTCCCTTGATTAATGGTAATAAAGGTAAAAAACGCAATTGTAGCTTTATATCAATTGGGTTCCTGTAATTTTAGTGTTAAAATTTTCCGAGGTTCATATTCTGAGGTCTGGAAGAGTTATTGTCGAAAATATTGGTGTAATTTAGGAACAAATCAAAATAAACAGAGGAATACTGTCGTTGTTTTGCCAAAGAACTGAAAATTGATCATAGAATAATTTTGAATATTTTACATAAAGCCAATTTCAAGAAAACATTTGGGATATTAGGGAGCCACAAGCGTTGAAGTCATTCAAAGTTATTGGCTCAAGACTCATTTAGAACAGCCCAATCAGGAACATTTAATTTAATTCGTGAATAAATCGGTCCATAAAGAAAATTAAGTCTCAAAAGAAAAACGTATACCATATTAGAATTGAATTAACAAAAAAAAAAAAAAAATGCGAAAAAAATAAGTAGAAAATGCAACGTTGCCTGATTTAACTGTTCTCAAAAGGACTTGAACCAGGTTATAAAAGACATTTTAAACGTTGTTTTAAAAATGCTTCTAAATGCCTTTTTTAACTGGGTTCGAATCTGTTAGTGGGAAAATTTTCAAAATTTCTCTGTTTACGAATTTTTATTAACCTTTGGCTCGTGAAAGACTAGTTGTAATGAAGTGGCAATGAATGTAATAGATTTCTTTTTCTTGATCCCAATTTCAATATTCTGCAAGAGTTTCCCATAAAAAAGATACAAGGATTATTAAGAGATGGTAACATAATATCGTAATATTGTGCAAAACTTTTCCCTATTAAACAAAAGGCATTTAAAGGCATTTTAAATGTTCAAAAAACCCATTAGAAGTCGTTTAAAGTTATTAATAGCATTTTAAATGTAATGATTCAAAATGCATCTAAATGCCTTTTTTCAACAGGACTTTTTATTCTACTTCACCATTGGAACCTGTAATTCCCTAGGGGTTCATAAATTGATAACATTAGGCAAATTTTACCACTTCTCCTTTTTTGAAAGGCAAAATAAAACCCTTAATATAAATATAAGCGAAGTAAGAAAATTTTATAGATTTCTTTTTCTTGATCCTTATTTCAATATTCTGCAAGAGTTCCCCATAAGAAAGATATTAGGATTGTTTAGATATGGTAACATGAGATCGAAAACAATTTCCCACTATCACTGATATAGTTTTCTCGTTTGTAAAAAATGTCTCCCCGGTAAAAAAAGGCATTTTGATTGTTCAAAAAATCCATTAGAAGTAGTTTAAGGCATTAGTTATTAAGGGTATTTTAAATGTAATGATTTCAAAATGCATTTAAATGTTTTTTTTAACAGGACTTTTTATTCTACTTCACCATTGGAACCTGTTTCTCGGTTAATTACGTGAAAATAGAAGAAAATACCGTACTTCTGATCTTCCCTGGCAAAATTTTAATTGCCACCCTACTTCTCTAGATATTCTTAAATTGATAACGTTAGGCAAATTCTACTACTTCTTCTTTTAAGAAAGGCAAAATAAAACCTTTAATGCAAATATAAACGAAGTAAGAACATTTTAAAGATTTCTTTTTCTTGATCCCAATTTCAATATTCTGCTAGAGTTTTCCATAAGAAAAATATTAGGATTATTAAGAGATGGTAACATAATATCGTAATATTGTGGAAAACTTTTACCTATTAAAAAAGGTAATTAAAAGCATTTTAAATGTTTAAAAAACCCATTAGAACTCGTTTAAAGTTATTAATGGCATTTTAAATGTAATGATTCAAAATGCATCTAAATGCTTTTTTTTAACTTTTTATTTTACTTCATCATTGGAACCTGTTTCGTCTGGTCTTTCCTGGGAAAATTTTCATTGGCACCTGTAATTCACTAGGGGTTCTTAAATTGATAACGTTAGGCATATTTTACTACTTCTCCTTTTTAGAAAGGTAAAATAAATCCCTTAATGTAAATATAAGCGAAGTGGGAAAATTTTATAGAAAATTTATAAGAAATTTTAAAAGAAAATTTTATTTCTTTTTCTTGATCCTTATTTCAATATTCTGCAAGAGTTTCCCATAAGAAAGATATTAGGATTATTTAGATATGGTAACATAATACCGAAAACTATTTCGCACTATCACTGATATGGTTTTCCCGTTTGTAAAAACCTCCTCCCTGTTAGAAAAAGGCATTTTAATTGTTCTAAAAACCCATTAGAAGTCGTTTAAAGTTATTAATGATATTTTGAATCTAATGATTCAAAAAACCCATTAGAAGTCCTTTAAAGTTATTAATGACATTTTGAATCTGATGATTTCAAAATGCCTTTTTTTTAACGGGATTTTTTATTCTACTTCACCATTGGAACCTGTTTCTCGGTTAAATTACGTCAAAATAGAAAAAAATACCGTACTTCTGATCTTCTCTGGGAAAATTTTCATTGCCACCTTTACTTCTCAAGGGATTCTTAAATTGATAACGTTAGGCAAATTCAACTACTTCTTTTAAGAAAAGCAAAATAAAACCCCTAATGAAAATATAAGGGTAGTAAGAAAACTTTGAATGGCTCTCCCTTAATTTAATTCTATTATAATTTTTATAATAGATTTTGATCTAATGTAAAAAATAACTATTTGTATCGCCACATTAATATATAAAAAAATCGTTTTTCGAATGAAAAAAGTAAACTATAGATATTTACGATATTTACTATATACTTACAACCGCAGATTAGATAATAAAAAATTTTAACAGATAATACCAATTTTACGGATTTACACTTTAGAATAATATTTTTTATAAATTCGCAGTTATCAGTTATTAAAATTGCAATAATGCTAATTAGATTGCATGAATTAAGTTTTTTTTTTAGTTCCAATTATGTCCTGTATGGAAAAGACACTTGAACCGGGTTGAGCCAACAGCAGCATCCACTCTAGGTAGCTTTTTAGTCTTAATAGGTCGCGGTATTTTCCTCAAGTACCGCAGTGGTTGCTTTCAATTTCGTATTGCTATCGCACAAAAAAAACTCGATATAATCAATGAAAAACATTCCATCCATGCATTTAATCAATAATTCCATATAAGTTCGTGGCAAATTCACGTTTGTCTGAAAAAAATTCAATTATTTTATCGGCAATAAAAAAAAATCACTAACTAAATGTCGGCTTTAGACCAAGCTGATCCTGTTAATTTCCTAATTAAAGCGGCAAGTAAGTGTTGGGTATAATTCTATATTTATTTTAATATGTTACAATTGTTTTTTTCGTTATTTTTTCAAAAGTTTAAAAGAAGATTTTTGAAATTTTTATTCATTTTTTTTTTTTGAAAAAAAATAAAATATAATTATTAAATCTTTTACGCAAAGTAGTATCCATTTGAACTATGTTAGTGTATGGATGTGTCATTCATTGACAATGTTTTATTTTATTTTGTTGTTTTAATATAAAATATCAAAGAATTTTCAATGGATTTGAGTTCAATGCGTACGTATTTTTCTTAATTTACTTATAGTTATTCAAATTTCATTCATTGTTTGAATTCCAAGGAGTTAGGTTATATGTGCTTTAATAGAATACCGGTTGTTATATATGCATTCCATGTTGTTATAGTTGAACGAGATCCCAAAAAAAGACGAGTCAAGCCCATCGAAAGTCAAGCATCATTACTTGATTTCGATTTGGGCGAAAGTTCGGATGATTCCGATTTTCGAATTGAAGACCATGCTGAACCAAGCGATGACGACTCTCTAGATACTAACGATGGTACGGAAAAAAAATTAAAAAAAAAAAATTTGCATTCTATATTTTCATCTTCCAGGAAACGGAGATAGTACAGACGATGAAGATTCTGAGGAAGACTCGGAAGATTCAGGCGATTCGGTCAGGAACCTTAAATTGCCGAATTCCGCGTCGCAAGGTGTGGGTAATTCGATCAAAGACCTGATTCTGGAGGCGCAAAATCGCCAAACCGACATTAAGCTAGATTTCGATGAAAAAGCGTTGAAAATTTTAATTTGCTGTGGCTGCTTGGGTGATCGGAGTGACGACACCAATGAAATTGTGGAATGCGATGGATGTGGCGTTACCGTTCATGAAGGCTGTTATGGCGTCTCCGATACTGCCAGCATATCCAGCACGGTTTCCAGTTGTTCCACCGAACCATGGTTTTGTGAGGCATGTCGAGCCGGAGTCACGAATCCAGTTTGTGAACTTTGCCCAAATTCTGGTAAAATTATTTTTTTTGAGATCAAATATTTCCTAGCAATGTTAGCTTGAATTTTTGCTCAACCTTCCTCTTTATAACCCAAAAAACCTACTTAATTTATGATCCAACTTTTAAATTTACCTATGTCTTCTTGTAACATAAGAATGAATGAACCAATTTTAAGGTTTTTGAGGCTTGATATTAAGATACGACAAAGAGTATAAAGCTCCATTGAAATAATTAAAGAAGGCATTCCTTAAATGAAATTGATATTTCAACTTAAAATCGGCTTTATTGATATTGATGATATTTTTGCTTTATGTTTACAGTAGGCCCTCGACTTTCGCACGTAATTGGTTCCTGAAAGTATGTGCTAATGTTGAATGTTCGAAAGTAGAAAAATGTAATGAAATATGCACCGAAAATTGCATCTTAAAGTATTTATTTTTCAATAATATATTATTATTAATAGGTGTACCGGAAAAGAAGATCGTTTTTCCAATATACAATTAAAACAAAACTTTGTTACTACTTTTGGTTTTAAATCAATGATATAATATTGCCTCAATAGTATCAACGTTTTGACATTTAGTGTGCAAATTTTTAATGCCATGTTAGTAAAAATCAGTTGATTAGAAAGGAAAATATCAAAAAATTACATTTTGAACATCACTTAAGTTTTTAATTTTTTTACCACTTAGTAAATGTGGTAACGATTAAAATAAATAGAAATCCGATGAAATAACTGGATTATAGTGGATACAGTAATATTACCTCCCCCTTAATTAATTAGTTTTTTCCAGGACTTTTCTTCTGCAAAGGGGTCTTTCATTACTGTGTTGCAGCATAGAATTTTATCTGTTAACAGTTTTTGGACACTTTTAGATATTTGGCCGATCGATTAAGATTGATAGCTCTTCGATTTTCTGGCATAAACTTAGCACAATTTCTCCCCTTAACTTTTTATTGGTTAAATTTTTTGTCATATTTCGTTGGTATCAGTTGAAGAAATGAAAATTATTGAATTTGAACTTAAAAAACTCATTTGGCATTAATGCACTTAGATAAACACTGAACATGTTTTTAGTAATAACTTTACGTTGCTATCCTGTGAAACTCGACGAGCATATAATACCGAATTTATATTCTTTCGGGTTTTTGGTCCTACCATTTCAATATAGATTTCGAAATAAAAAATATTTTGTAATTTTTACTAAGTTGATAAATTACTCTGATCATAAAATATCTTTAGTACCACTTTGAAATAACTTATAAGCAGATAAATGGCGATTGATTTAAAAACGACATTCTTTTCCGGTACATCTAATATATAAACTATGTGGATGTTTGTTACTTTTTCACGCAAAACTTCTGAATAGATTTTAATGGAACTTTACAATAGTATAGCTTACACATCAAAATGACATATAGGCTAAAATTTATAAAGATATTAAGTGAATTATTTAAAATATAATGATAAGTTTCAAGTAAGTAGGAAAAATGTGTGTCATCTGCAAGCTATTCCAGCGTAATCTACTAGAACCGTTAGAGTTACACTTATATAATTATATATCTCATATATTTATTTATATGTCTTATATAATTATATAATCTTAAATAATCCTTCAAAAAAGCCCACGACAACATATATCTATCTTCTGTGTGTAGGCCTTTATTTCCAAAATAGTGAATCATAAATACAATAAAAGTTATAATTTATTTCTATTGTGCATTTGGTAGTATCAAATTGATCTTTATATCAAAATAAATACTTTCATCGCTTCTGGTCTATAATATAAAACGAAACTTTTTGAAATTCCTCCCCTAAAAGTGAAAAAAGGGTGATTATAGTTTGTATGACATAACATGTGATCTCTGATCAACAACCGAAATTTCAAATTTTATCAAAGTGTTGTTTTTTATTAACTAAAATGAAATATATGTGCTTCTTATATCAAAATAAGGCATTTTATTTAGATACTATGAACGTATGTATATGAGCCTTTTATTCTGAAAATGGCCTAAGTCCATTTTAAGGATGGCTTTTAAAACAGTCTTTTACACAATCAAATCTGGCAATTTTGTTTTTTATTATTTTCGCGATTTCTTTGTTAATTCAAATCTAATCTTTTTCTATTATATAAAAATGAGTTGAGACGTACCCCTACTAAGGTACAAATTAGTCCCCGGTTCGACTGTAAGTCGTATATTTACCGTAAATATATTTCGACCGAAGTTTCGGCTTGAACCAAAAATTGTCTTTGACTTCGATTAAAATTGCATTAACATGCACGTTAGTCGAGAAGGGGTGACGGAGGATTGATTATATCACTCCTCTTATCTATTTTATTTTTTTGCATTTTGCAGGTGGAATTTTTAAAGAAACCGACGTTGGAAAATGGGTCCATTTGGTTTGTGCATTGTATGTTCCCGGGGTAGCTTTTGGAGAGGTCGATCAACTCACAAGTGTAACGCTATTCGAAATGCCATACAGCAGATGGGGGGCACGCACCTGTTGTCTTTGTGAAGACGAAAGATTTGCTCGAACTGGCGTTTGTATTGGCTGTGACGCTGGAATGTGCCGCACATATTTCCATGTTACTTGGTTAGTATTCGTCAAGAAAAAAAAAATATAAAAAAATTACCCTCACAATTTGATTTTTTCAGTGCCCAAAGAGAAGGATTTTTATCTGAAGCCCATTCAGAAGAAGTAGACCAAGCCGATCCCTTCTACGCACATTGTAAACTTCATTCGGACAAAACATTAGTTCGTCGACGTAAAAAAAATTGGTTGGCACTACAGTTACGGACTCATCATCGCCGTTTGAAATATGAACAGGAAGGCCACAGTGATACTCCAGCTCAACTACGAATTCAACGAAAACTTAACAAATACCGTCAAAAATATCTCTCGCATAAAGCAGGCAAAATTGCTCCATGGGGTACTGAATCAAATCCCAAATTGATTACTAACATCTTATTATTTTGCATCGATTTATTTTAGTTCCCACCCAAAAAATGCCGCGGTTGTTAACGACAAGTGCTTCAGCTTGTCGTCGCCTATTAAAGAAAGCAGAACTTATGGGCATTAATACTGTCGCTTTGGAAATGCAAGAAACCCAAGTGGCAGCTCTATTAGATGTACGAAAAAAATGGCATATTCCGCCTGCCTTTAGTGTGGAGTTCATTGGATATTATTTGGATCGAAACACTCGTTTGGCTAGCATGAAACAAGGACTTGAAGAACTTTTGGAAACCAATTCACGCTTATTGGAAGAACAACAAGAATTACGTACTAAATATGACTTGGTTAGCTTTTATATTATACAATTTATTATTAGTTAAATGTTAATATTCAAAAACTTCATTTTTTTTAGATGATGAAAGAAAGCAGTGATCAAACTCGAATAAATGTTTCACTGAAACAAACTGTCCACAAATATCATTCGGCAATATTGAGTGCTTGTCCGAACAAAAATTTGCCAGCGATTGATGATTTGGGACGTCCACCCGTGGCTAGGATACATCATCCCTTAACAACAATGGCAGTACCAACAGCGGCGGCATTAAAAATGGGTGTAGGTTTTCCCTTAAACAACATACCTTCTGGTCGCCATGACGGAAATCGAGTACTAAGCAGCCAGGCAACTCGACAAGGTTTGATTTGAATAAAAATAAATTCACTTTTAAATTAACCTGTTGAAATCAGAGAGCATTTTTTTTCAATATCATATTTTTGTTTAAATTTTTTTGGAAATCCCAATAATCAAAAACTATTTTTTTTAAAACATTTAAAAAATTCATAGATGTTTACTATAAAAGCATACTTTTACGATAAATCGAAATATCCATTGATCTAGATTACCAACTTTTTACAAACCATCTCCTTATGAAGAAAATAATTGCTAATTCCATAATAGTTTATCATACTTATAAATCAAGAAACAATATCATAGTCTTTTTTAAAAAACCTTCGCCTTGTAAAAAAATTCCAGCATCTACAAAGGAGAAATAACGCCTATTGAAAATCAGAGTATATTAATATGCTAGGAATAATCTTTTATAATTTAAACACTCTTAAAAGCTTTGTAGAAGTATACAGAATATGCAAAAATATATTATTGTAGCATTGATATTCAACAGGTCTAATTTTTAGTTGAAATATTTTTTTGAAGTTATACTTCTTTGAAAAATGACGCGTCAAAGCGTGCTTTAAAGTAACAGTATGAAGTTGCTCGCAAACGGTTAGCGAGAAAGAACGGTTCAAGCGGGCGAAGTCTGGCCGATTTTTGGGAGCGATATGCATAGTAGTAGGACGACTAAAACACTATCGCATCGATCAAGTTAAGCCAGCACTTGCATATGTTTTTCGTTTATTGGAAGAGGATTCGATCATCCCGAACAATCCCGAATCAGATACGAAGTTATATTGCTAGTGAACAGTTAGAAATAGTCAGATCGGTTAGAACCTTTAAGCGGTCCATACACGGTCAATATTATTGTGCAATGTGGGTTGCACAATATATTGACGGCAGTCCCTAGATGGTCAATATTACTGTACAATATGTTTGTGCAAAATATTGTATCGTATGGAGGCGATATTGTTTTGCAATATAATTAATTGGATATTGTAATTGCATTTTCACACTATGTTGGAATGTGTCCGGTCTTATACTTTTCGGTATTCAAGGTTTTATTACCTGCTGTTAACTCTCGAAAGATGTGTTAATTGCATTTTTACACTAGCTTGGAGTGTTATCGGTCTTAATATGCGTTTTGGAATTCAAGGTTTTATTACCTGTTTTTAACCCTCAAAAGATGTGTTAATTGCATTTTCACACTAGCTTGGAATGTGACCGATTTCACACGTTATTTAGGATTGTTTATACATATCTATACAATTTTAAAATTTTAAAACTTTATATTCTCTGTCCTTGTCTTTGCTGCAACGCATACGTTTCCTATTATGTATTTTGATATTAAAAGTAATTTGTGTTTAAAATTGTATCATATTTTAGTAATCACAAATCTTATAACTGGTGTGCTAGTTCAGGCACTACCGGAAGAGGGTACGGTAGTGGATTAAAAGCCTATTTTAACTATACCAAAGAAGTATAACTTCTCACTCGCGTACATAAGTACACATACTGTTTTTTTTAAACAATACTGTTCTTTTTTTAGATAATTTAATGGTAAATAACGAATGTGGAATATGCCGGAAACAAAGTGATCAGCATTTGCTCGCCAAATGCGACACATGCCACCTGTATTATCATCTTTACTGCTTAAATCCTCCCTTAACCAGACTCCCGAAGAAATCGAAATTATACGGTTGGCAATGTTCTGAATGTGATAAAACCTCTGACTCGGAACAAGAAATAATGGAAATTAAAACGCCACGACGAAGTCGCACAAGATTCAACAAAGAGAGCAACAACATATCAAACGATGGAAATTCGACGGAAAAATTCACCCCCAAAGTAAAAATAAAACCGGTTGAGGAACCACAACCACCTCAAAAACATACTCCACCAATTATCATCAGTTCGACAACATCATCGAGCCCACTGTTCAACCCCCAGGTCACCATTACAAACACTGATTACAGTATGTACAACTCTAACCACTCATCCAACTTAAATAGTGAGATAATCGTTCAGCCACCCCTTTCAAACATGGAAGTCGTCAGTACTCAACTATTGTCGAACAAATCTGCGAAAAAACGTAGACGTGACAAACATCGATCACGTTACTCTCCTGATATGTTAAATTCATCACGTGAACACAAAAGAAAACGTAAGAAGAAAAATTTGGATATCGAAAATCCAAATATACCACACCCTCGAATTACAATCAAAGTAAGTCAATTTATTTAACACTTATACCTGTAAATAACAAGTTAATTATTTTTTTTAGATTAAATCGATTCCATTAAAACCGGGGGAAACCGCTTCACTTTCCAAACCTCAAATGTTTTACGTTCCCAATGATAACAATGAAATTCCCAGTACAATTGTATCGTCAACACCTTCTCCTCAAATGCCTAATGCGGCTTCATCTACGTTGTCATCTCCAGCACGTTCTCCAAGAGTTTCTACGAATAACCAACGAAAATCGTTAAACAACTCCGATGTTAATATTATTTGCTGCGTTTGCAATTCAAATGGAGGACCCCAGGATACTGTTCAGTAAGTTAAATATTTATTTCATAGACACATACAACCTAAACCTTTGCACAGAAATGTTGAATTGAATAATATCTTTAGTAAGTGTTTAAAAAAATAAGAATAGTACACAGATCTTTCCACATATTGGTATGTTCTACCATTTTATCAAATTTAATTTGCTTACATAGCTATTGTATCGATGAATTGGCCCATGTCCTTTTTAGAGACGTCATTATCTAAAACGTTGTATTTTTATTTTGTTTTTATTTTTATTCGGGAATAAATCGAGTCATAATGAAAATTTAGCGACAAAAAAAATTAAATTAAGAAAAAAATCCCGGATTGATATGATAAAGTAATTGATCCCGGATTTGACGGTTTTAAAAAGGATATGAGCCACTAAAACATCTTACACTTGAAGTATGTCGTGTACTTCAAATCTCAAAAAAAAAAAAATAACTTAAACGTATAGAAAATTTCTGGGAAGTACAAAAAATCTTATGGTTTTAAGATCATCGGTTAAACAATATGAGTTTAAAGTACATCAATTTGAAGTTCAGAAATAATTTTCTTAAGGTTTACATCCGTTGCAATGCTACTGTACTTGAATTTCAGGCTTATAGTAGTGGATTTAGAATTTTAGTTTTAGTTCACGACAAAATTCCAATGCTTTTGGGGGGAGGACTTGAACCCCTTAATCCCTTTAGTCTTATTTTTTTCTAGTTTCAATATTAAAATAACATTTTCTTTTAGATGTGATGATTGCAAAAAATGTTATCATTTCCATTGTTTGGAGCCTCCCGTAAAGAAAACGCCCAAACGTCGTGGATATTCCTGGCATTGTGCCGATTGTGATCCAACGGTATTTAATATATTATTCTTTTCTTTTCTTTAAATTGATCATATTCTTTTCTTTTAGGCATCTGACACAAATTAAATCTTATTATATGTATGAAGTATAAACTCATCGATTTTAAATGGCATTGTATTTATGTTTAAATTATGAATTGAATAATTAGTTACTGTAAGTACTGAATGTATTCTGTGTAATTAATACATTTTTATACACATAATGTATTTTCATTTATTTTAAATAAAATGAAAGGAAAAAAGTTTTGTGGAAGATTTTTTCATTTTACAAAAAATATCATTTAAATTAGTATGGTTTTAGTTTAAGAACCCAAACAATTGGGTTCCAACTTTAATCAACGAATAATTTGGGTAACTAAAGTTGAGAATTTTGAAAGGAAAGTATCCAAAAAGGGGAATCTAACATTTACTTTAATCGTAGCACAAAGTTGGATAAACCTATTATTTCTTTAAATATATAACTTTTGTGTAGATATTCGTAACCATTCAATTTAAATCCATGTTCAAAAAATGGGGGGAATTAGGTAATTATTTGTTGCAAATTCTCATATTTAAATTTGCTGGGAATTAAGTTTGCGATCGGTTTTAAAAATAATTCCAAAGAATCTATTAATAAAATTTATAAGGAGGTCATAGCTGGTAGCTTGGTAGTGCCTGCAGTTTTCCGGTCAACTCTCGTTATCCCTTATATTGTTTAACATCCTTTTCTATTTAGTACATTATAAATCTAGTTATCCTTATCATGTCTAGACTTCTTTGGCAAAAGTATTAAAAAAAATTTTTTTCAGTGAAATTTTCAAGAATTCAATTAATCAAAAAAGTTATTAAAATCCAAAAACTATGACTCCTTAAAAAGAGAAATTAATCATTCAAATCTGAATCACTTATAAAATTTACAATGGTACGTGATAACAATGAGGTTATGTTGATGAAATTATTTTCAAAAATATTTATTTTATTGAATTTCAGGCGTTGTTAGGGGCTCAATTAGTAATTACATTAGTTATGGTTAGTATTATACAAAAAATAGGTCCTCATTTTTCGTTAGCCAAATGGTTGTTGTGTTCCACGGGGTTACTCCGATATTTGTATCCAACGAACACGGAGCTCCGACAACTGGCCGGCATTCCACCCAAGGAAAAGTCCAAATCGAATTCAAAGAAAGGAAAGCATAATTCGAATCAATTAAACGGCGATAATGGCACTAAGAACAATTTGGACACCTTTTTAATACCAAGAAATTTAGATATTAAGCTCGACTCCGTGAAAATTTCACCTCTTGATGTTATCCATTTACGATTTTATATGGAATACCAATGGCTTGTAGATTTCTCCTTGTATGCGGCTTTAGTTTATGTTATTACAGAGGTAAATATTTGTTGTAACTGGCTTGGATAAATTGCCGTCTCTCAGGAAACACTATTTAAGCATAGCACTAAGTTTCGGTGATAATTTGAATATTTTCACTAGGGAACTCTTCATTGTTGATTCCACTTGAACTTGGCTGATTTTTTATATTCAGATTGTATACTTAGCCATATAGTCTACAGTCATAGAGCCTATATACGACTATTATTTTCTTAGATTAAGAAAATTCCTTGATTGAACAGGGATTTTTATTGTGGTATTTTGTTCCACACTAAATTATGATTGGGTTAAAGAACTAAATTTAATTCTATTGTATATGTGAAAATTGTGCTTAAAGCTAAAAAACTGTACTATGCAGAAATAGCGCTTTTGTTGCGAATATATTCTTTAATTCAATCAATCATAAAATTAACAGTAACTGAATAGCGATTATTGGCTTGGAGTTATTATTTGCGTATAGCAAAAAAAAATTCGGTTAAAATTTCAATTTGTTTATTGAAGAAGACGAAATATTTGCTGAAAATTTGTGCTATAAACAAATAATTAAGTTCTCTACGTATACCCGTTATTGATTATTGTATGATAGTTATTCACTAGAAAATTCCTCACACGAAAATTGCCTACTAGCATTGTTGCTCAAACGAAGGTTGCCCACATAAAAATTTACTCACAGAAACAATTCCTCACACAGAAATTAATGCACAATGATATGTCCTCACATGGAAATTAACCCACAACCAAAAAGTATTTATTTTATTTATTATTTAATTAAATGTTATTTTCTAATTAGTATTGTAGTCCACTACAGACCTATTTGAAAAAAAAAAGATATTTTTGAAAAGTTATATATTAAAAAAAAATAAGGACCCATATCCCGTTTCTTAATGATCTCAATATCGGGCAACGTTTCAATTTCTAGTTTGTCTTAAATTTGTTTCGTGATTTTTTTATTAATTCAATTTTAATATCGTTATATTAACAATATTATTATACTACTAACAATATAGTGAATATAATATTATATTTCCTTTGAGTTAATTTTTATATGAGTAAATTTCCATATGGGCAACTTTCGCATGCGAATTTTTCTAATGGACAAATGTCTAGCCTCCGTTATTGACACATTTTGTTTGAATAAAATTTCCACTTCCAGATCTACCAATCTTTTTTTCCAATTACCGGAGAAATAAATTTAAGTATGATGTGGTGTGTTTTAGTATTGGGATTTGCAATGTATCCTTTTCAAAGTTTTCATAACTAATCACCTGAAGTCTATGCATTTTCAATTTTTATTTTCTTTAACAAAATTTTCATAGGAAAACTTTACTTTCACTAACGGTACAATACTTTAAAACCGATGAGTCGGAGGGTGAACGTTCAACGTGCATTGTTACTGGATTTGCATATTTAGTTATTTCAATGATAGTACTAATTATTGACGAAAATACTTTAGAACTAGGTTTGGATACAGCCTATGATAGTTTCAATCAAAGTGCTGCTGTATTTTTAAATAATCAAGGGCTAAATTCAGCGTAAGTTGGAAAAAAATATTTATTTTTTTTGTTTGTTGATAATTTTAATTTTAGTGGTCCAGCTTCGAAAATTGTTCTCAAATTTTTCCTAGCAGTGTGGTGTGGAATAATTGGAGCATTATTCACATTTCCTGGATTACGAATAGCAAGAATGCATTGGGACTCATTACGGTATATCTTTGTAATTGGTGATTATAATTTTCAATTTTAGTGACGATTTAATTTTATTTTTAGATATTGTAAAGAGAAGAAAATATTACAGCTGCTGTTGAATATCAATTTTGCAATGCCTTTTTTACTTTTAATCTTATGGATTAGACCTGTAAGCCGCGATTATTTAACAGTTCGAATATTCTCTGGAATGGAAGCACCTTTGTAAGAATTTGTTCATTGCTTTTTTTAATTTACATTGTACATATTTATATAGTAACCGAAAGTTCAAGAAACGTTATAAACGATAGAAACAAAAAATCAAAAAAGCTAATTAGATTAGCATTACAAAAAAAACATTTGTCGCTTTTGTAGGCCCTACCCTATTATTTATAACAATAACCGACCTAGCATTTCGTTTCTTAAACTTTTTTTAACGTTTCCCTTAAAATTTTCGAAAGTTTTGCTGTTCTAATTTGCTGATAATTACTTGTCTGTCCTGGAAAATTGAGGAAAGATTAATTGTTTATTTTTTTTTTTTTAGAATGAGTTCTGCAACGTTTGAAAGCATGCGAATAGTAGCTTTAGTTCTTACAGTGCTAATACGTTTAGCTTTGATGCCAATTTACCTACAAACCTATTTAAATATGGCCCATGATCGTATTGAAGAACAGAAAAAAGAAGCTGGTCGTATCACAAACATAGAATTGCAAAAGAAGGTATTCCAATTAAAAATTATATATTTTTTTCCATTGATTAATTATTCTTAATTTATTTTTTTAGGTGGCAGCAGTATTTTATTATCTTTGCGTTGTTACATTACAATATGTAACGCCGTTATTGATTTGCCTATATTTTTGTTTTATGTATAAAACACTAGGCGAATACAAATGGACTGGAAATCTTTTATTAAGTAATAATGAAATTCATGAAGAATGCCCATTAAATCCTCCACCAGTTGACTTAGAAGGTACCAGCGAAACTGTTGAAAAAACCGCTCAAGAATTTCATTTAGCTTTAGACTCATTAAAATCGGTAAATGTGATTTATTGTTGTAAATTTTAATTCCTTATATGTTATGCGTTTAATTGAAGGTTTTCACCACCGAAGTTTTTCGAGGGATTTTCGGATTTGCCACGTGGTGGACATCTTTTGTTTGGTTTGCATCGACATCCTTAGGAATGGTTTATCAATCATATTTTTCACGTTCATAACATTTTTTTATACAAATATAAGTTTGAAGCCAATTTTGTAACATTAGCAATATTTGCCTTTTAGATATTTTCGAATAGTGTGTTAATGAATTATTTATTGTTGCAATGGAATGAAGTAGGAACAAATAAACGTTTTATCTTGTTATTAAGATGAATATCTTTATATTTTTACTGCAGTGGAAAAGGAGAACGGGGTACTAGTAGTTAAAAACTATTTGACACTTTTTTTTTTGTGCCGTTTAAAAGTTGATGAAATGCATCCATATCAAAATAGTATTTTTCTAAAAACTTTTTACGGATATTTTTTAAAAAAAAAACAAAAAACACTTTAATTATTTATTTGTCCACCGTTAAGTGAGTATAAATTTAGATTAAAAATCCAATTTCTTAAGAAAATGAACATTTTTTTTTAAATTAAAAAGTAGAGAACTTTCTTACAATGATGAAACAATAAGATAAATAATTTTTAGCATTTATTTTCTAAATATTTACAATTTAAATATTTTCACATCAATTTCCAAGCGACATTTTTGTGATTATTCCCTTATCACCCATTTCAGCATTGTAACCATACCGGTATTTCATTCCAGGGGCCTATAATTAAAAATAAAGAAATGAAACATTTTTTTAAATATTCTCTAAGAAATACACACCGTTTCCATAACTTCTTTCCATTTTTTCATGTCATAAGGATCAGCGACAAGTTCGGGAACATCGAAACGTGGAACATGGAAAAAGTTCATGATTTGATCTTTGTCATTTGTATAGTACATTCTCAGTTCAGCCCAGTCCCATTCTTTCTCTATTTTCCAATCTTTGAATTTGGGATCATCTCGATCGTATCGGTAAAAATCTATACGTTCAATATCTTCAACGACAACCTCCGTGTCTCCATAGTTACTCCAATCGTAGACCAACAATTCAGAGTGTTTGTTGAATTCTTTCAAAAAGTCTTGCTTGTAATGTTTTTCAATACTGCTCAAATATGAGTCGGTGAAGGCTTTAGAATTCACTTCATAGTCCAAATTACGTTCCTTGATTCGTTTCTGTACAACTGGTACAGGTACATCCAAGTAAATTATCAGATGAGGTTTCAGTAATTCAGTTATGGTATTCTTTTTGATGTCGTAGTACACCGATTTTGCTAATAAAAAGTATTTTCTTCTTTAGATTGGTTGTTTTAGGGGAAAGGATAGGGATTTCTGGAAAAAGTTGGGATTAGGTTTAGAAAGTGAAATTTTAGTGTGGTGAGAAGATAAGTGAAAAGCTCTAAATAGAGTAACATTTGCTATAAAATCTATTGAAAAATAATCAGTTCTATTAAAAAGATTGATAATCATTAGAGATGCCACGAATAGTAATTTGACCGAATATTTGGCGAGTCTTTTGGCCGAAGCGCCGAATATTCGGCAACACTTAGTACCGTTAGCGAGTGAGGTTTAAAGTTTCAACTTACTTTATAATTTATGAGGAAAAGCGAAATCGTTTGCTATCTACAAACGCTGAAAAATTTGTTTTCATTCATCATAACTTACCACTGATAGATTTTAAGCATTAATATGCTATGGTAAAATAAATTTATAAGTTAAAAGCTATTGGTGAAATAAAAAGCCTTTCTGAGTAATATAATGCATTTTTTCCTAATTTATTGTTCGGTGTGAATAGTCGAACACCGAATAGTTTTCAAATATTAGTTGCATTTCTAATTTTTACCCATCACAACGTATTACGGATTGATTTTTATTTTGTAATAAGTGTAGAAATTTATGATTAAAATAAATATTAACAGGATCGGAAAATAATGTCATTACTGAAACTATCGAAATTCAATTGCCATTTATCAGTTTATAAGTAGTTTCAAAGTCGTACCTAAAGACATTTTCTGATTAGCGTGACTAGTTAACTCACAAAAGATTAAAAATATTTATTATTCTAAGCTCTATACTGAAATGGTTTAATAAATTCCCAAAGGAATACAAATTCGGTATTATATGCTTCGAAATTAAAGCTTGTGTAAAAATTTTGTGTTTTAATTTTATGTTAAGAAAACGACATTGCTTTCCGATTCTCTATATACATTAAATATGTTTTTTTTTTGATGATTTGGTATTCGGTATTTGACCGAATAGTAAGTAATATTCGGCCGAATAGTGACCGAATATTCGTGGCATCTTTAATAATTATATTCAATTTTTAAATCAATTTTTTTAATAGTTATATAGCAAAGCATTTCATTGCAATATGTTTCATATTATGTGGCTTACCTCCTTTCGAAATAAAACCGGCGTTAACCATAGCCTCTAAAAATACAAAATCTGAATATACACTTCGATTTAAGATAACTCCTTGACCCGTGTTTAATAAGTGGGCCAAAGCGTCTAAATATTGTGAAAACCTAGAAAATTAAAACGTAACACTTAAAAGCTCTTTGCAAACTTAAAAAAAAAATGTAAAATACCGCAATTGATATTTCATAATTTGAAAATTAGCGGCTGATCTGTGATTGGGATTTTGACAAAAATTTTTTTCGTCATAACTTCTCAAATCTTCTGGTAGTTGAGGATCTAATTGTCTCAAATCGTATCCATAAGCATTGATATAATGCATGTCCATTGTAACAGCAGGCATGTATAACATTTCCAATTCTTCAGCTAGTTCTTGGGCGAATTTCGTTTTTCCAGCCCCTATCGGACCTTCCACACAAATGATCTACAAGAAAAGGTATAAATGCATGTCTAATTTGACCTGGGATAGTACCTTGGAATTTTCATCGAATCGCCGTGTGGTTTTATCGAATATGGCATTTATCAATCCATAATTCTTCTGTTTGTACGGCCAAGCAGCTGGTTTTTCTAGTTTTTCCACTTTTCGCAGTGTCTTACCCGAAATGAAACATTTTTGGCTAATTTGCTTCGGGGTGGCCAGCAAGGGTTTGCTATTGTTTGCAATTTTAATAAAACCCAACCGAATTACGGTTGTCATGTTTTAAATCCGATTATAATGGATAGTTACGAAAATAATCTGTTATACAATAATTTTGGAAAACGTCAAATGAAAATATCGGAAATGAAGTGAACGGCTGTCTATGCAGTCTAGTAACACCAGATTTATTTCATAACAGAGATAGAAGATATAAGTCATATAAGTGGAGTGAGTGAGACATGTATTAGTTTATCGCAGATAATGCAGGTCTCTAATATTTGGCCAATAATAACCAATTATATAATAATATAAATTGGAAAATGACACAGAAGACTTGAAAAACGGACAAAAATACTATGTAATAATAAAATATACGTCTATATTTTCATTTAAGTAAAGAGTGAGCAGTTAATATTCAGTGTACTGAATATTTCTAACTACAAAGAAGGTTTCGGTCATTTGGGTAAAAATAATCCAATTTGTAAGCAAGCTCATATTTATATGCTTATTATGCGAAAATGAACATAAAACATATTACCCTACTAAGAAGTTATTTACTTTTATCGAAACCCTTAAAATTTTTAAATTCCATAAAATGTTATTGATATTTTCAAAGGTTTGATTAGAAGATAAAATTCAATTTTGAATCTTTGCGCTTGTCAGGTCGATCGCAGCGCCGTGGGCGCCAAAAACTTGACAACACATCCTGCTTTTGTCACGTGACATTTGACCGAATCGTATCAGTCATGGCGGACGATAAAGATGAGAAAACTATCGCTGATGAGGAGGTTGTTACTAAATATAAAACAGCCGGCGATATTGTAAACCGTAAGTGAAAGTATTATTCATAATTTTAAAATAATATTTTCATTCAAACTTTCCTCTTCTCTTATAAAATTCATATGACTGAGTCCTGGGCCACGAGTCAATTGCCATGTGGATTGTTTTCAACGTGCAGTTAATTTCATTTTTCCATTCTAAAAATAATCCATTTCTTGTTTTATTCATAGTAAAAACTTTTGTTTGAATATCTTAAATCGGTTAATTTCTTTGTTTTTAATTGTTAACTGATTTTTTTTTCATAGGTGTATTGAAACAAGTAGTTAGCAAATGTATACCAGGCGCTTCTGTTCGAGATATATGTACGTTTGGTGATAACTTAATTATTACGGAAACCAACCAAGTATTTAAGCGAGATGAGTTAAAAAAAGGAATTGCGTTTCCGACTTGCATTTCCGTAAACAATTGCATATGCCACTTTTCACCAACTCCAAGTGAACCCGATTATACCCTCAAGCAAGAAGATGTTGCAAAAATGTAAATGTTTAAACAATTTTCTCTTTACCTTCAACTAAATTAAATTGTTATATTTTTAGTGATTTGGGAGCTCACATAGACGGATTTATCGCTGTAGTAGCTCATACGATTGTAGTCGGAGCTAAGCCCAATGTTAAAATAACCGGACGTAAAGCCGATGTGATTTTAGCTGCTCACAATGCATCGCAAGCTGCCCTCAAGTTGATAAAACCAGGCACGGAAAGTTATGCCATTACAAACGCTGTACAAAAAATTAGTGAAGCTTACAAGTGTAAGCCAATTGAGGGAATGTTGAGCCATCAATTAAAACAATTTCAAATTGATGGTGAAAAAACGATAATTCAAAATCCTAACGAAGCCCAGAAAAAAGAGCATGTTAAATATGAGTTGGAGGCACACGAGGTTTACGCCATGGACGTTTTAGTTAGCACTGGCGAAGGAATTGTAAGTGGAATCCTTTTATCGATTTGTGCACTTCAATTGAGAAAGTTTCTTGTTGTGTTAAATTAAATTCAAAGTTTCGTTAGTAAAAAATGAACTGTTGAAACTACTTAAAAATATTTTAATTTTTGAAAATTAAGTAAAGCTTTTTCTGTTCAGGGTCGAGAAGGAGATGTTCGAGTTTCCATCTACAAGAAAACGGAGGAAACTTATCAATTAAAACTAAAAGCGTCCCGTACTTTTTATAGTGAAATTCGAAACAAACACGGATCCATGCCTTTCAATTTGCGTTCGTTTGAGGACGAGAAAAAAGCTAAAATGGGAGTGGTAGAATGCGTCAATCATAATCTAATCGAACCGTTTCAAGTGTTTAATGAAAAACCAAGTAAAATACTTATAAATCATTTAAAATTCCGTTTTTCTAATTTCTTAATTACTTTTAGATGAATTGGTGGCTCATTTCAAATTTACTGTGTTAATAACGCCGAATGGAACTCAACGAATTACTGGCTTATCCTTTGATGCCTCCCAATATAAATCGGAGTATTCTATAACCGACCCTGAATTAAAAGTAATCGAAATCAATGTCAGTTGGAGACATAAATATTAAATAAAATTATATTTTTACAGGCTTTGGTGGAAAGTAGTTCGAAATCGAAAAAAAAGAAAAAGAAGACGGGCGATAAGGCGTCAACTGAGAAAACGGAAGGAGCACCAGCTGCTACTCCAGTTCCAGTGGACACAGCCGCTTAAGTGTTTAACATTAAAACAATTCTTGAAAATTGATAACGTTTTTATGTTAAAGTTTAAGAAAAAAGTTGTCTTTTCTATCACTTGTCACGTATCTACTCTGAATCCAAATTATATTCTTTCATTGAATTGAAATTTGTTCTGTTTTTTGCATAGGATTTGTATATTTGTATTTCCAAATGTAACTTATTATTTTTTTGTATTTGATTTGCATTGAAAAACTTATTACTAAGAAATTTTTGCAGTTGCAGTAATATGATTTTCTTTTTACGTACTCCGTTTTAGTGATTTGGTTTTTTACTTAAAGAAATATGTAAATATGTTTTGTAACATACTTGACAGAATTGAGCTATGTAAAAATAACTGAATAAATTCTATTTGAGAGTAGAAAACATGTTTAAGTGTTTTTATTGGCATATGATATATAATATATATGTATTGTTTTTAAATAATGGACAAAGAATATAGGCACCAATCCTATAACATGGGATTTCAATATTTCAGAATACAAATTCATTATGCATGGTTATAATTTAATTAAAATTTGTTCATATAAAAATTTCGCAAAGTATGGTGACTCAACTGTTATTTAAAACCACAAGGCAATATTGTCCACTTTTGAAATAGGTATATTTAGTTTTTGGTAAAATAAAAAATATATAGTTATAGTAGATGAGTTAATAGAAGCTTAAAGAATCCTGCTTGACCACCGATTTGATTTTAGAATCTTCCACTCTACGCTAGAGTAAAGCTACAAAATTATTAAAACTATAAAATAGGCTTATGAAAGTAAATAATCCTGTTCGGCAGCGTTTCTGGACATACCGCAAGTATATGATAAAGGTCTGTAGCCTGGACTACTGTATAAAATCAAAAACAACTCCCTGAGTATTATAACGTTATTAAGTCCTGCCTAGAAACCCGGTTTTTCTAAGTCAAATGCAAAACTGAAGTAATTACTCTTAGAAAAGTATAAGCAAAGATTGCTACGGGACCGATTTAGGATAACTTATATTCCTTACATGATAAGCTAACATCAATTAACACATTAGTGAGAACAATTACTGGAGATATACTCTGCTAAAAAAGGCATTTTAAATGTTCGAAAAAGCCACTGCAAGTCGTTTAAAGTTATTAAAGGCATTTTAGATTAAATTATTTCAAAATGCCTTTTTTAATAGGACTATAAAAATGGTTTGTTATAGAAAAATTTTGAAGTATCTATCCAATAATACAATTTTTATTGCTTTCGAATAAAATTTCATATTCCAAGTATTAAAAAAAGGGTGCGTTTACGTGCACTCGTTATGAAGTTTTACTTCTTTAAACTAACTATTTTGGATCAGGTCCCCCGGGGTCCCTTTCCTATTCTATTCGCAATTATTTTGTTAATTCAATGCTAATATAGTACAATTTTCTCTTTTGTGACTAAATTTTTATTATGGACCGATTTATTCACGAATTAAGTTAAAAACAAAGTAGGAAATGCAACGTTGCCAGATATTGACCTAAAAGTCACATTAGCCAAATTGTTAAAATATAATTCAAATTATTGTATGAAATATTGTCCGTTACCTGCTCATCGCTCGGGACCACCGTTAGACCAATTGGATTAGGCCTTTCCCTTCTACTTTTGATTTACTCCCAGAATCAGTTAAAAATGCTTGTCCCTGGCGCCAGGAATCAATTATAGTTACGATGTCGGGGAGTAGGTACTTTGAAATCGAAAGTAAGAACATATTTCATTAAAACTTCTAAACTTGTAAACGTTACAATGATACTTTTAAAACTGACAATTAATTTTTTTTATTGTACTATGTGTTATAATATTCTATTATAATTTTTTCAATTTTATGTTCAGATTTCATCATAAGAAAAAGAAAAGCCATTAGAGATGGAAACGTAGAACTTCAGTCGAACATTTGTATTAAGCTTGCAGAACTTTATACTGAAATCGGAAGTATTACCGAAGCAATTGATGAGTATAATGTAAGTAAATCGAATTCCTTCTAAAGTATCTACAGTATAATCTCACTAATCCGGCACTTCAATAGATCGGCACGTTCAATAATCCGGCACCCTCCGCCCACGCCTCCCTCACTCTCTATACCTACGCAGACATTTATTCATTTTATTCATTACCTTTGACTTTTCACTATAATCCAGTAATCCGAACATTCCAATAATTCGGCACTCTCCGGTTTTTAATAGTGCTGGATTAGTGAGATTACACTGTATCTATTTTTAAAAATGAACTATAACTTGTAATTAATTGTGTATCATTAATTAGTGTGCAGCAAAACTTTTATACGGTCTCAACAAATATATGCAGTATGGAACAGTACATCGGATGATTGGTGAAATTTACGCCACTCGGTTGAATGACTTCGAAAAAGCGTTGGACCATCAATCAATTCACAAAAGTATGAGTTTTTCTAAAGTCTTTATTATTTAAAGAAATTGTTATTAAGATTCTAGAGTATTTTATTCCTACAATTAGGGTAGAGATATACAGAATCTGGAAAAAAACGTATTAAAGTCAATGGTAAAAAACATGGTACTAATGCGTAGCGTTTTGTAGAATGCCTAATCACCGGCCATGTTTATATAAATATATATTTTTATTCCTTTTTGTTAAATGCATAACAGCTTTTCTATCAACCTTGTTGGAATGCAACCTACTGTTATAAATGTTCAAAAAAATTATAAAACATTTAAATTTCAAATGCCTTTTATTAACTGCTATGCTATGCTAATGGGGGCTGCTATGCTAAACTAATAAATGTTTTTCTAAAATTACCTTTTACCGGTAACTTCGTTTTTTTAGATGTCGCTAGAAGTGAAAAAAATCAGGTCGAAGAACAACGAGCTTTCGCAACAATTGGCAGAATTCATTATTGTGCTGCCATTTTCGATTCCGAACATATAAACAAGTCTTTACTAGACAAAGCTCTTCGGAATTATAAGAAGAGCTTAAACATTTGTGAAACGTATACAATATTATTTTAAGTGAAACTAAAAGTTACATTTTTTACTGAATTGGTTTTCTGATTTCAGATTATCAGGTGTTTCCAAGTACGAGCTTTCTGAAATGAAAGCACGACTTCTATTGAATATTGGAAATATACACGAACAATATGGTGATTTCCAAACGGCGTTGGCATATTTGATGACCGCAAAAAGCATTTGTGAATCTATGGAATTATTTACAACACTTATTATTATATTAAATGCAATGAGTTCATTATATGTTCGGGAAAAAGATACCCAAAGTGCATTGAAATGTTTAAATGAAGCATATGATGTAGCTGATCGATTGTCGCATGGAAGAGAAGCGAATCTTTGTGAAATTTTGCAATTGAAAGCTGAAATATTTATACAGCAAGAAGATTTTTGTGCGACAAAGGATACACTAATGAAAGCTTATAAATTAAAGACACCGGATAGAAATCTACGGGAAAACATTGAACGAATGTTAAAAGCTGGTAAGTTTACTTTTTATTTTATAACTGGGACCATAAACTTTCACTGCAAATATACGTTTTTCTTTGGTTATTCAATTGCATAAAATTTCATTTCTTAGCTGCTTTAATGTATTATACGGAGAAAAAAATATTGGCATTAGAGGATGAGGACTACAAAGAAAAGAAATTGGCCTATGAAAAATTAGGGGACGGTGCTTGCATTTTAAAAAATTATACAAAAGCAATTTTTTGCTATGAAAAAATGTTAGAATGCGTTATTGCATTGAACGAAACCGGTTTTAGTTTATCTGCAGCCTATGTTAGTTTAGCTCAAACTTTCAAAGATAGCAAAAACTATTGCATGGCAATTGATTATTTCCAAAAAGAATTAGTTCAATGCATTGGTGACTCTCAAGAAACAATCACCACCTTAATCAATTTAGCCGAAACGACTCAACTACGAGGAGATCCATTTGAAAATGTATATGCATATCTTGAAAAAGCTAGACAAGAAGCACAATTAACTGAATCGAAAAAAATTGAGAATAAAGTTATCAAACGAATGATACATTTTTGTCGAAAATATAAAAAATTTGATTTAGTCAAAGGATTGATAAATGCTCAGAAATATTGGAATATCCCAGATGATACATCGGACCAGAGTTCGAATGAAACCGAAGAAGTTCTTAACGAAATAAATATTTCAAATATATCAGGTAATTTAAGGAATTTTAAACTAATTAATATTTAAAAAGGTTCATTTAATTTAGACAGCAAAAGTGAGGAAGAAACCCAGTCCCAAATGGCCAGTTCTTCACGAAAGCGCACTTCTACTAAATTAAAAATATCTAAAAATAGTAAAGGAGAAACTCCTCTCCATATTGCATGCACAAAAGGATCTTATACGACCGTGGAAAATCTTTTAAATCAAGGACATTCCGTGAATGTCCGAGATATAGCAGGTTGGACACCATTGCATGAAGCCTGTAATTACGGATATTTAAACATAGTTAAACTACTCCTAAGTCATGGTGCTTCAATTAATGACAGGGGTGGAAAGTATTGTTCAGGTTTTACCCCATTACTAGATGCTGCAACTAATGGACATTTAGAAATTGTTGAGTTTTTGATTAATCAAGAAGCGTCAATAACAGCACAAGATAATGCAGGGAGAAACATTTTGGATATTTTACTTGAATGGCATAAGAAAAATGTTCCTCTATCGGAATCCGTCGAAAGTAAATACAATCTAATTGTTGAGCATTTGTTAAAAAAATTTCAATGTATCGGTTGGGTTAAAGGCCAAGATTCAATTATCCAATCTTGTTCCACAATTGAAATAGAAAGTTGCGAAAATTGCAGTTCTTCTACGGATTTGGATAGTTTGAATCTACCATCCAGTTCTGGCCTAGAAAAAAACACATCTTTGCTACGTACAGGGAAAATGAAAATAAACGATGGCAGTATCACCATCAATGACGATAGTAGTGATTTGTCCGAAGAATTTCCAACTGTTGCAACAATTTTTGAGTATCAACAAGGGCTTAGTCAAAATCACGAAGAAATTGACCCGGAAGAACTAGAAAATATCAATGTTAATGATGATCAATTTATCGAAAATTTCCAGTTAAGTCGAATTCCCAAACGTAAAAGATTTAACAATGATTTTATTCAGAGTTCTTCATTCGGGACGAATGAAGGAAATAAAAGATTTTCAATGGAAATCGAAAATATCCAAGAGGGGTTCGAAATTACTCAAAACGAAATAACGATTGAGGAAATAAAAAGTCAACCTGATTATACAAATATTTATCGCGTTGATGTGCATGTGGAGAATATGTTATGGATTATTGCAGTAAATGAAAGGCAATTACATAACTCAAATATAGAATGGTTAGCAGAAGAAGCTGCTAAACGATACTACCAGTAAGTACAATGTACAATAACACATCTAAAGCTTAAATTTCCACGTAATACTTAGAAAAAATAATTTGTTTTACTTAATTTTACCACTTATAAAGATAAAATCAAACTATCTATAATTTTTTCATAGATAATTATTTGGGGCATGATGACCCTGAAAGCCCTGAAATGTCTTCCCTCTATCCTACTTTTTTAATTGTAGATCAATAATCAATGATTATATATGTGTTACGCCGAATTTGTGAAATTTCGTATTCCACGAAATCGGCAAAAGATACCTAATTTGTGAAAAATGTAACGTTTTTGTCTAATACACGAACCAGGCAGAATAGTTTGCTGAATAGGTGTATTAGGCACTATACCCGTAATGGATAACATACAGTAGGGCTTCGATGGTATTTTGCTACTAAACTAAATGATCTATCAATTTAATTACACATGGGGGATAATACCAAATAAGCCAAGGGGAGTACTACGATTCTTCCGGTGCCACGATTTAATGACGGATTCTTATAGATCCCGGCGAAATAAAACGAAAATTAAGAATAATTTTTTACAATATCTTGCATAGTTTATCGAAATAATATATACTTATTTTTTTTTTAAATTTTTTTAGCTAAATTTTATGCTAAATTATGCTTATGCTTAAAACCGTAGTTCCATCAATTTTTTTGTGCTAAAAAATTATAAACGAGGAGTCCAGGGGTGAAGCCCCAAGGGAGATTAGGGGCGATGGCCCCCTCCCAAAGAATTATTTATTTAATAATGATTTGATTTACTCACAAATAAAACTAAAAACAAAATCGAAAATGCAATATTATCAGATATCAGCGACGCTCCCCAACCCTCATCGGGGTTTTACCCCTGGACCCCTTATTTATAATATACTATGTTAATAATTTTAATTAATTCACGAATTAGGTACTTTTTTTACCGATTTCGTGTAATACTCAATTTTACAAATTCGGTGTAACATGAAACTATTAGGGGTAAGGTGCCAAAATCATAATACAATATGTTATTTTTTAAAACTTATCTGCTTTGATTCGAAAAAATCGTAAATCCAAAAAAAAGGAGCTTAAATATGGCTGTTTTAGACCATACTTCACATGATTGTTATACCATAATACGTTTCATTTATATTTTAGACGAGAAGGACGATATCCCATATTGAAATTATTTACAAAAGATGGACGAATTTTGAACAATGAATACCCGTTATTATTGATCATAGATTTCAATGAATTATTTTCTGAAACATTATCGTGGAATAATCCTTCAATAGAAAAACGATACGTTCATCAATGCACGGAATTACACTTCGGTATATATTTTTCTATTTTTTATCTAACGCCAGGTGTAGTTTTTCACATGGTTAAACTCCTAATTTGTTTTTTATGCTGCCCTTTGGATCCTAGTAGTATATACCTCTTTTTAAAAGATCCAGGATTCCATTTCATTTTCTCCCGGACCTATCCGTTGTGATATGATTTTGTATCCAATATGAGCTTTTTTTCTTTGAGGATGTAATCAGTTCAGTAAGCCTTTCATATTGAGGATCAATCTTTTTTTTTTCGTTTCCTCTTCTCATTATTTGTACGTCACTCGATTTGTTTTACATCTTTTTTTAATACCACATTTCAAAAGTTTCGATACTTTGTTTCTTTGTTCCTGAGAGTCCATGTTTTCTATTTATTCTTATCCGGAAAACCGTAAAACCATAATTGATTGATTCTTTTTTGTGTTGCAGAAGTTAATCAAAAATTATTTCAATATTTGGAAACTTCAATTCATGAATCTGTTTTGGATTTTTCTTATTTGGAACTTTCTCGTGAACAATTTATGCCACTTTTATTAAGTCTAAGATACGACCAAAATGTAGAGGAAGTTAATTTCGGGGCCAATTTTTTAGAGGATGAACAATTAATGGCCTTTTTTCAATATTTGCCAATAATTTCACACTTGAAAAAAGTAAATTTTTCGAGTAATAAAATCACACGAGTCGGCATTGAATCAGCAGCACTAATATGTGCGAAATACACAAAGAAAAATCACTTATCCGACATTGATTTAAGCTTTAATTTTCTTGGAAATGAATCTTTCAAAGATTTAATATCCTTGATATCATACTTTCAGTTAGAAACATTAAGACTAACATATTGTGGATTGAATGAAAATCTTGAAAAAATCATTTCAACAGTCAACTTTAGTTGTTTTAAAAATATTTCTATATTAGACTTAAGTGAAAATCGAATTGGTTCAACCGTTGTTAGGAAAATTTTAAATGGTTTAAATCAAGAAAATATTAAAGAACTTCATTTGGCATCTACAATTACAGATAATGGAAGTATTGTCGGAGAACTAGTTAATTTTTTTCAGCAAAAACATCCTTCAAATTTAGAAATTCTGGATATATCAAACTGTCGAGTTACGGATCTTGAGCTTTTAGACTTAATTGTGTAAGAAAAAAATATATTTTCAGTTAATTTAAACACTAATTTACATTCAAATTTCAGAATTTTACAAGATTGTGATAAATTAAATGAGTTGAATTTATCACTAAACGATCAATTATCAATTCTTTCGTTACAAAATTTAATTGCATATGAGACATTTGTGCACACATTAAAACTGGACCTATGTTCGAACATTTACGAAGGAATTAAAGACAATAAGGATATTTTGTTAAAGAAGAACATTTGGAATGGAAAAAATAATAAATTACAAATTTTGCACACTCCCTACTCAACATCTTCAGGAGCTATTCGACTAAACGATTTTTGGAAATATCTGTGGAAAGAAAAGGCCATTATTACCCGCTTCCACGATAGCTACCATTTTTCTGTGGATCCGAATCCATGAATACCATTTTTCTATAAATCCAAGTTGTAAAACAACCAAGAAAAACCTCTACTGTTTATTTTAGGAGTATTTTTAAAAGAGTCAAGTTTCATTTATATTAACCAATTTGTTTTTAATCATATTAAGAGTTTATTTTTGTTTCAACTTTACAAAATTTGCTTGATAATAATTAATATTGCTTTGTATTTTGTAATTTTAATTTAAAAGTTTGCTTTTCATACTTTAAATCAATTTTCAATTACCTATATAAAAAAATAATAATCTTTATTTTTAATCTTCTTTGACGTAAAATTATAGTATGTGATTTCTGTACCTAATTTTTAAGTATTTTTTCAATTTAAATTTTATAACTGTTTTGATTTTCATATGTAATTAAATAAATTATCAAAAAAAAGTGTTCATAATCTCATTAAGTACCGGTATTTTCACTCAAAGATTGATAGACCATATCCTTATGATAGTTATTTAGTAGATAAATATGTATCGGTTAGATAAATCTTATACATTTATCTGACATATCACTATTCGTAAGTGAAAATACGCATATATTTTCTATCCTCTGAACAAAATTTTATCTGGAAGATAAAGTAAATAAGAGTAGATAAGATAAGAGTAAATAAGCAAAATACAGTTCCTTTTTAGTAAGTAATAAAGTAGTTATTCACATTAAATGAATAGATATAATATAATCCGGAAAAGTAACTCTTTTAGCGTTTACAGGAAATATGTATTGATTAAAGAGATATCCTTCTTGATTTAAGAGAAGCAAAATCATTAATTATTTCCCTAAAATCTATATCTTTGTGCATTATATGGTTATCAGCGATAATTTGGTTAATTTTTCTTGAAAGTATTGGATTTCTTAATTTATTTTAATTTTACAAACGCAGGAACGTTTCCTAATGGAACTAGGTACCATCATGCAATTTGGAAATGCATCTCCAAAACGTTTTTCTGTCGAAAGATGATTTATTCTTGAAATAACATTTGTTTCTTGATTTTCTTCTGATATTTTTTGATCTAGTATGAACTTACGGGCTTCCATTGATTGGGGGTACTTAGGTACTTGGAGTGCCCAGTAGAAAAGAGGTGTCTGTCGTTAAGAATAGTAATTACTAATTTTCTTTCTTTAGAAGTTTTAATTATCAAATTTATTAATTCAATTGTTATAAATGTATATTGTTGTAAATGCACATTATGCATGACGAAAATAGAGTTATTGTATACCGTTAAAGAAACAATACTTCATGACGTCGTAGAAGAGTTTAGCATTATAAATTCTTTTTTCTCAATTTCCATTCGACCCAAATTCCCTTTTCTGGCAATAATAATATTGGAGTTTTCTTGAATTTCAGTGGAATTTGCGTTTTTGAACATACACAAATATCGAATTTGGAGAAAACAAGGAACATAGCAACTTTCAGTTGCATCAGCGCGAATCTATTACCTGCATTTAACAATTAAAATATAATTTATAAGCAAATAAAATTTTGATAAATTTTACCTAAACAGTTTCGGGGACCCATTCCAAACGGCATGTAGGTGAAATCTTCAATATTTTTTCGATTCGTATCGTTGAAACGTTCTGGATCAAATTTGTACGGGTTTGGAAAGTATTTGGGATCATGATGCAGACCGACCACGGGAATTGTTACACTCATCCCTTTTTCTACTGTAAATGATGATTTTTCTGTTTTAAATTCGAAATCTTTTGTACATAGTCTTTCCAAAAGAACGCCAGGAGAGTACATGCGTAATCCCTCTGAAAAAAATCAATTAAATCAATTGACAACACTTCAAACTTAAAATCCTTGTAGTATTTTATGGTAGTTTTACAGTACTTTTAGTGATATCTTTAAAACTATACACTATAAACCCACTAAAGTCCACTCTTGCCTTACCTGAAATTACCATATCCAAATATTTCATGTCTCTAATTCTCTCATAAGTAATTTTTCCGTCCCAGTCCTCCAAAGCTTTGTCGATTTCCTCCTGTAAACGTTTCTGCACATTAGTATTCAAACATAATTCATACAAACAAAACGCAGAAGCAGTGGATGTGGTATCGTAACCTCCGAAGATAAAAATAAGAAGCTGCGCTAAAATTTCTTCGTCAGTAAGTGCTAAAAATAATTAAATAATAAATAAAGTTCCAATTTTGGTTCTTAGTATGATATTATACTTCGTTTGGATGCCATTTTTTTCAAGTAAATTCTCGTATCCTGGGCTGCAGAAAATTCTTTTCCATCATCTTCATAATCTTCTTCGTCATTGAATTCCCCTTTTCGAATTTGAAGCATCAATTGTAGAACGTCTGGACGATAAATTTTCTTCTCTTCCCGAAATTTTAAGGTATTAAAAACAAATCCTCTAAAATATTGGATGTATTCTTTTGGAATTAGTCCATATTGGAAGAACTGAAAATATTAAGTTTTCAATATCTACGCCTGAAACACGGATCAGTAGTGTTTTTTTAAAATTGAACTTACTAAACAAATTTTTGTAAAGACTAAGGTAATGAAGGTTCGGAAAACACTGAAACCCGATATTTTTTTCGCCATCGTATAAAATTCATTGTCTGGATTCGCTATTGAATCGGATTTGATTCCAAAAGCACAGGACCCAAGTACGTCACCCATAACACGTCCAAACAATTCCTTCATCTCTTCTACAATGACATCTCCAGAATTCAATCTTTTCTCTTGAAAATCAATTAAATTTTGAGTCGATTCCACCACCAAGTTGAACATTATTTTCATTTTGCTTCCAGTAAATAAAGGACTTAAAACCGATCGCATATCCTTCCATTGTTTGCCTATTAGATCAAAAAATGTAACCAATTTTTAAATATTTTATTTTTGAAAAAAATCACTTGAATTAATGCGTCAAAGATTGAACTTTTTGAACTAGTTCTCTAATATATCAGTTATATTGATAAGTATTTTTATTGGAATGAAATATTTGTATTTCGAATAGATTTACCTTTTTGAAATAAAACACTGGAGGCCAGAATTGGTTCAAGTTCTGTTTTAATAAAAAATTCTGAATGATCCATAAAATGATCGAAATATTTAACAGTAATATCCCTAATCAATCCTATATCATTAATCACTATGGTTGGTTTGGTGTATGAAAAACTGCCATAATATCTACGGAAAACGTATTTTTTTTAGTATGTAAATTTTGAATAATTGTAACGATAACTTACGGTTGGTTCTTGAATTTTTGATAGTCATCAAGGGTTTCATCGCGTACTGATACAAGACCCAAAACTCGTTTATCACCGAAGAAAGGTAAACCTTCCTTGTAGGGGATGTTTCGAATTTTCCAATAATTATCATTTCGCAAAAAATATTTGTATATTACAAATATGAGAAGTGCTATAAGTCCAAAAAATACGTACATCTAAAACAGGAAAAAAATAGTTGATTATATTCTAGAGAAAAGAAATTAGGCAAGTCCGTTGAATTGCTTGGTTACTTCAACGTGCAACGCTAATTTTTGTAATCACATATCATTGCAATTCTACGAACTTTAACAGTTTTTTATCGTTAGGATATATATTATACGTCGTTTAAATTCCTATATAAGCTACAATGCAACCATATAACAATAGTCTAAAAATATTATTTTCATCAGAAGAAAATACAAGCCATACCGTACAAGTTGGATAAGAATGCAATTTTATTCTAGGAAATATATTTTTGTTGAAAATATAAACCTGTGACACAGTTAAATATTGCCCTCCTTTTTATCCTTATTTATCCGTGTCTGGATTCTGGAATTTTGAATAAATTTTTAGAACTACACTAGTTATTTCATATTAAGAGATAAAGAAGGTCAATACCACACTTATTAAAACAACATTAGTATTGATAAAATTGTAAATTTTTCGAATTCTTGAAAATATTTTCACATCTTAATGTCATGCTTTTCCCCTATTTCCTTTCGATTTTCTCGTCAAATTTTTTTTTCAATATTGAATAAAATAAATTAGTTTATGAAATTTATTAATATATTATGCGTATCTCGTAAGATAGGTCAGTATAGATCATTGTTCTATTATGACAATTGAGTGCATATTTTAGGTATAAGTGATACATAATATAAAAATAAATAAAATAAATAAACTATACCCATAGATAAAATTTAACAGTTATGTTTAAAACTTACCGTTGGTTTGATAATTGTTCTCGAACTCAAACTCACAAATTAAATGATAGATATGTAATTGAAATCATATTTCAAATTATTATGAAGTGGGAATGAATTTTCAACCTTGAAATTTATCACGTAATAAATTTTGAATATATAAAGCTCTCAATGTTTAGGGCTAATTGAAATTGATTAAAACAAATTTATTATGCCAATTTACGTTAGGTACTTCTTTCCGAATCTTTATATTCGAACATTTTACCATTTTAATTTTATTCTTTCAGAGATTGAACAATTTCAGTCTGTAAATCCACTTGTACTTCTGGGTTAACACATAATTCGTATATATGCTACGGAAGTAGATGTTATAATAAAATTTTAATATATCTTCATCCATTGACTAGAGTTTTCCAAACTATCGGTTGCTAGTCCTGAAGTAGGCATCGTCAAAGTTTAATATTTATTTTGGATTTTTTATATTTAAAAATAAAATTTACCTGTGCTACCTAAAGCTACCAAAAAAAGGTCAGTAATATTATGATATTTAAAGCCACCAAAGGAACCTTGCTATAAACTATAGACCAGATACTCAAAACTAAGGTCATAACATCCCTTAATGGGCGTTAAAATTTTTAAAGACAACATTGATTGTAGAGATAAAAGAATCGTGATGTTAATCATTATTTTTTTAGGGAATTGGTTTTACGGAAACTGTAATGCTTCAATTATTATGAAACTGTTTTGTTTTCCTAAGGCAGGGACTAGGAGGCCATAGATTTATTTCGTAAAAGAACTTCTACTTCGAGTGCCATATTTGGTCTCCCTGATGTTGGCAATTACATTGGCGAGTTATCCGCGATTTTTGGACAACCTAAAGGACTTTTCGGGACTTCGTATACCAGCCCAATCACGAATGTTTTCATCTACGTTCTTCCAATTCTTCCATGGCCTTCGATTTTACCTTTCATTATGAACTGAAGGTTTTGTATTACTCTCCTCTCAGACCATACCTTAAGTATGATATCTTCATTGTTTTAATGGTTGTAAATAAATCCCGAATAGTCTTTGCTCTCCTTAAAGCTTCGTTGGTATGCATAGTTATCTGGGGAGTTTTTCTATGCAATCATATCTCAGACGTTTCCAGATGATTTACCTTCGCAATTTTCAGAGTCCAGGTGTCAACTCCATAAAACAGTACAGACCAAATAAAACATTTGATTATTCTTTGGCGAAATTTAAGTTTTAAAATGTTGTTCCAGAAGAATGATTTCATTTACCGAAAGGTTATATGAGCTATTTCGATTCTGTACTTAAACTCTTTATTTGGGTCCAGTTGATATTTAAATTGGGTGATTCTCTCAAAGTTTTGGTAGTTTATTTAAGGAACTACTTGGAACTAACTTTAAAAGGGTTCATAAACTATCGGAACTTTTTGCTATAGAAGTATAAAAGGTTTACAAGTTTGTATATAGAATATACATAAAGATTTCAAAAATATCGCAATTTTATAAGATTTCATTCTTTTTCCTTTAGAACCACAAAAATAACAATGGATAAGCAATTTTTGGTTTTAACAAAACGTGGTCTACGTTCTTCATAATCCTGTGTCCTTTTATCCTGAATATACCTTTACTACTCCTACAAAATAAACCGGGAATTTAAAGAAAAAAGCTGAAAACTCATTATTAGTTTTATTAAAATGTGATTGAAAAATTATGATTGATCCACATTTTTTCTCAATTTCCATTCGACCCAAATCCCCTTTTCCGGCAGTAGCAACACTGGCGCTTTTTTGAGTTTCAGAGGAATTTGCGTTTTGGAACAAACGCAAATGTCAAACTTGGAAAATATTAGGAACAGGGCGATTTTCGATTGCATTAAAGCGAATCGATTCCCTGAAAATGGTGAAAGAATAATATAATTTGTATGAAGGTATTTGAGGATAAATTCTTACCAATACAATTTCTGGGTCCCATTCCAAACGGCATGTAGCTAAACTCCTTGATGTTCTTCAGGTTCGCTTCATTGAAACGTTCCGGATCAAATTTGTAGGGATTTGGATGGTACTTGGGATCGTAGTGTATACCTGTAACGGGAATTGTTACAAGCATTCCCTTTTCAATTTTCAATGATGCTTTTTCGGTTTTGAGTTCGAAATCTTTTGTACAAAGCCTTTCAAGAATAATTGCCGGAGAATGTTTACGCAAACTCTCTAAAAGAATAGTAAATATTAGCATATTTGTAAAAAATGATTACCAAGTTTTCTTGTAACCTGATATGACCATATCCAAATACTTCAAATTTCTGATTTTTTCGTATGAAATCTCTCCATCCCATTCTTTCAGAGCTCGATCAATTTCGGTCTGTAAACGAATTTGTACTTCCGGATTAATACATAATTCGTAGATGCAAAATGCCACGGCAGTAGATGTAGTATCATATCCTCCCAAAATAAAAATTATTAGTTGAGCTAAAATTTCATCATCGGTCAAAGCTAAAAAGAATACAGTTTTAGTACACATTGCTAAGAAATTATTAGCTGAAATAAACAGGGATAAGTACACATTTGACTTGCGACTTTCTTCACATAAATTTGGGTATCTTTTGCCGCCGAAAATTCCATTTCGTTTTCGTCATAATTTTCATCGTCTTGAAACTCTCCTTTACGAATTTGTAGCATTAGTTGTAAGACGTCTGGACGATAAATTTTCTTTTCTTCCCGAATTTTCAACGTATCGAATATAAAACTTTTGAAATATTGGATGTACGATTTTGGGATTAAACCATAATTGAAGAACTACAAAAAAAAGAAGATATAGTACAACTTCTATAGTTCAACGTACCAAAGAACGAAGAATAGTAAAAGCAATACAAATTATTGAAGAGATATTGAAAATATCGAATGGGACATATACAATATCAACATAAGAAAATTGATCTTCAAATAATCAATCATATAATTTATTTGAAAACTCACCCCACATATTTTAGAAAAGGTTAAAGTTGCGAAAATCCTAAAGAGACTAAAGTTTGAAATGCTTTTTGCTATTTTATAAAATTCATTGTTTGGATTAGCGATTGAGTCGGTTTTGATTCCGAAAGCACAGGATCCGAGGACGTCTCCCATTAGACGGCTGGATAATTCCTTCATTTCTTCGACGACAATTTTACCCGACTTTAGTTTCTTCTCTTGAAAATTGATCATATTTTGGGTGGACTCCACCACCAAGTCGAACATAATCTTCATTTTGCTCCCAGTAAATAACGGACTTAGAAGTGATCGCATGTCCTTCCATTGCTTACCTGCAAATATAAGTTTATATTGTCAAAAATTCTAAAATCTATCCTTCCCTTCTTTTCTGAATTATCATTTCTCCGAATTTTATTTTCAAAGTAATTCTGGGTACACTAAAGGCGGTGTCAAAGATTTTCAATTCGCTGGGGTTGAAAGACTTCGCAATATGTGTGAATTTCAGAGAACCAATAATTTTGGAGAATTGGATCTGAAGAAATGATCAATTTTCATGTAAATACTTATTTGGGCAATGATTAATCAAAACTTAAGTCTGCAGATTTGTAATCTTTGTAATCGTATTTTGATTCCTCAAATAACATCAACAAAGTGCCATTTGATTTTTTTTCTTTTACAGTAGCAATATTTCGTTTCTATTTCAAATTTAAACAAACAAATTAAAATCGAAAAATTTATATTTAATATTTTAAATTATCCTACTGGTACCTGAGTGGTCTAGGTGACCGCTCCAAAACTAGGAGCTAGTGGATTCGATCTTCGTATCGTGCAAATTTTCAATATTTCTCAATAACGGATTTAATTAACCCTAGAGTCGCTACAGGACCTTAGTATTGATAAAGCGACGGTAAATAACAATTAAAAAAAATATTTTCAATCGCTTCGGATTTAACGATATTTTGATTATTAAATTTGAAATTTTGATTATTGATCCAACCACGTGTTTAATCATACAATCTTTGTCACGAGGAATTTTCAAAAATGCTTTCTTATCGGATGTTTAAATTACAATGCATAGTTACTAATTGATAACTTAATAATCAATGATAACTGCACTTAAAAACGTATCTTACCTTTCTGAAATAGAACCGATAAAGCTAGAACCGGGTCCAGTTCTTTTTTGATGAATATTTCCGAATGATCTACAAAGTGATCGAAATATTTCACTGTTATGTCACGAATCAACGACAAATCATTTATCATGATAGCTGGTTTGGTAAAGGAAATGGTTCCATAAAATCTAAGAAAAAATATGGTAAAATAATAAAATTTCTAGAATGATATGTAAAATTTTACGGTTCATGTTTGAATTTTCGGTAATCTTCAAGGACCTCATCAAAAATCGATGCTAGACCTATTAATCTCTTATCACCAACCAATGGTAGCCCTTTTTTGTAGGGAATGTTCCGACTTTTCCAGTAGTCTTCGTTGCTGGGAAAATATTTGTAAAGTAAAAATACGAGCAGTGCTACGAGACTTAAGAAAATATACATCTACGACGTAAATTATAAATTAATAATGTTATATATTGAATAATAATTTCCTGTTCAAATCTTACTTTTGCTGCGTTTTCACCTTATAAACACGTCTCGAATCTCACAATCTTCTTACAATACTGATATCAATTTAAATCAAAACTATAAATAGTTAAATGACTATAAATTAAGTGGGATGGCATCTTTGGCCTTCACAACTTATCATATAAGACATTTTTAAATTAAGCTTCAAAGTTGGTATTAAATAGAGGAAAAATAATAGACAAATGTGCATTATGGAAGATCCCCAAGTTAGGGAAAAAATATAAAAATTAAATTAAATAGTCTTATCTAGTTCGAAGAAATTTTATGCTACTCCAAATTTGCTGTTGTTTAACTTTTTTCTGATTCCGATAAAATTTGATTTTTATATACAACTCATTGTTCCACCCATATTAGGGTATGTATTATTAAAGAAAAAAATATTAAGAAAGGCACCACTGGGCACCACCTTCATGTAATTGAAGGGTCATCAACAAATTTTAGGCTATGCAATTGGGTATAATATTATTGAGTGGATTTTAATTATTTTTTTTAATAAACGGTTAGAGGAAGTCTGATATTTCTATGATTGATTTTTAGAGTTGTGTTCTTTGAAATTATTATTCATTTTAAAACTTACATAGTTGTTCTATTTTACGAAATGTATCCAAAAAATCAATGATAAACGTCGCCAAACTCCCGCAAACCGACAGTTTCATGAATAAATATATAGTAAATACATTCTCGAAGTGAGATAACTAAATGGATTGGTTAGAATAGAACAACCGATTGTGAAAATTTGTACAGATATGTTTTTTGTCGTAGAACTAAGATGCTGCATTTATTAATATTAATACGAGGAATGGACTACTTCAATTTGATGAACCTTTCCAAGGAGTAGATGATGTTGGAGGAAAAAATTCAACCACGCGGGGAACAGAACCCTCAATCAGTCAAAAAAAAACTAGAAGAAATTCATTTATCTTAAAATAATGTTTTCCAACTTAAGAGTATCAGGATTGAATAATCTATTATATCACGAAGTCAACAGAAACTATGGTAATTGAATTTTGGCAATAGATTTACCAAGATGACTAAAGATTACATTGAATTTGGCAGGTCTTATCAAAATGGTATAAATCGGAGATTTTAAAATCGTAAATAATGAGTTATAATTAAACGTTTAAATCAGAAAAAAAATTTTGAAGCACTTTTGTCGATTTGAAGAGGTACCACTTATAAATCAAGATACAATCATATGAGTTTTGTCAATACTATTATAATGTTTTATCAATACTGAATTGAATAGATTGTAGGTACTTTAATTTATTTCTTGAACTTTGATTTAAGTCAAAAGACTATTTACTTAATATTTCCATTAATATAAGCTCTTGAAAATTGATTTCATTAGATAATCATAAAAAATAAACACTGCGTAATTTGTTCTGGTTATAATAGTAGTAGTATTATATCGAAAATTTGTATTAAATATTTAAAAAAGTTAAGTAAGCATTTTTTCAAAAATTGAACTTTTGTCCTTTGTAAGATTATCTCATTTTAAATAAGTACTTATTTTTATGAAATGATTAGTTTTAGTGTAAACATCAAATAATCTTGAACATTGAATTTTCGTTTGTCATTTTTCTAAATTATAATTTTAAGAATTTGATTCAATAAATATTTGTATTCCTATCGTTGGAAGATAACAAATAGAGTGGGAGTATGGAAATATGGAAAACGGGAAATAGTTTCAGTGAATAATTAAGAGTGATTAAGTTTGGAAATGAGTCGGAAACCATCAATTTTAAATTACTTGAGTTATTTTGGTATCGAATTATTTACTTCAAACTACGTTATAAACTAACATATAGAAAAAGATCATTGAAAAGTAAAACGAAATATTTCTCCGACAATAAGATCTATAAACAATGTAACAGTAATTTCAAATTATGTTTTTAAAAACTACTCCAAATTGGTTGTGCAACAATCTAACTTAGTAAATTGTTAGGGTAAATTTGTCTAATTTTAAACCCTTTAGCTAGACGAAATTATTTCCTATTTATAAGCAGAAATAGGTAAACTATAACTTGTTCTCCATAAAGTGTCTTAATATAGATGTATTTAATATAAATATGATATATTTTGTTGTCATAAAACCAAAGATCAGCTCGGTTTTAACAACAATGGAAATAGCACAACATTTCAATGCTGTAAATATTTTTCACAGTTTTAGATTCGCTGATCATAACTTAATTGATCAAATAACAATTTAATGCAATTTAAATTGTTGCAAAGTAGAAACTCATAACACCGATTTGATTCAAGGAAAGAAATTGATGAAAAATATATGTACTCGTATATCTAGGCAATTAAATTGAAGCAAAGTATTGCTTGTTGCCTATTGTCTTAATTGTCAAACTCAAAAACGAGTACGGTTAGAGGACCCGCGTTACGAATTACATATGTCCTATGTCCTTTACGCTTTTTCTTCAACTCAAAATGTATATGTTACAGTGAATTTGTATTACCAGTGAGAATATATTAGGTAGATATATTATCTACTAGCTGATACCCGCAACTTCATCTTTATAACGTAGATGTTGGTTATATTTTATTTTTAGATTTGCTATTTGTAGTGCTATATGGACATTTTTATTTTTCTTATTTCTTTTACGAAAAACATAATCATTTTTAAAAACACGACTTTAAAAAGACACATTTAATAAACTGTCCCTTAGAATAAAACAGTTGGTTTTAATGATCACTTCATTTTCAAAAAATATTTATAAATATCTAAAAAGAGTATGGTCTATTCCGTATACCTACGGTAGGTATACCTACCATGAACCAAATAATCCTTAAATCAATCAGCATCTATAGATAAATAAAAAATATCGTCAAGTTCTATAAAGTCGGTTTTAATTACGACTTAAAGCAGTAAAAAGTTTTTAAAAAGTATACTTGCGTCAAAATATCAGAAATTAAGGGTCTAGATTTTTAAATATTAGTAGGAATCCCATCTCACTTCTTCGATTCCCGAATGAACCATTTTCCAAAACTATTTCCCTCCTGAAATGTACAACACTACCGCGAAATTGAAATTTGTACAATTGCACGAAACTCAGTTCCTCCATAATCAAGTATAACCATTGTGTAACTATAAACTTATTATTAAAATATCTGAATTTCAACTATACAATTAAACCATATTGGATAGTCTTGAGTTCCCCATACACGATTTGGCGTATGCCTTCTACTCAGGAAGAATATTTTAAATTTCTTTTATCATTATGCCTTACAGCACTCTAACACTCTAAACACCCTCCCCCTCTTTAAATTACCATTCTTTCTCTATTGATAGGAGCCACTAACTTTAGTTCACAAAAATGCCGGTATTTTCTTTTAGTTCGCCGAATTTCAGGGGGTACTCGCTTACTAATGTATTGATTTGTGAATACGTATTTCGGAATTTTAAGTTTTCAATTTGTGAGACTTAAATTTAACCGTTTTTAGATATATTTCTCAGAATTCAAATTTTTAAGCAGAAGTTTTGGTTCTAATAATAAACCAACTTTGTTCTATATGAAGTTGTAATAACGTTCGTCTTTAACGGCATTTTGTTTATGAAATTTGAAATTTCGATTGTTTATTAGATGTTATTCCATGCAAACTTTGCCACCATTTTTCACTCTTTTAGGGTAGGAATTTTAAAAACCCTTTCTTATAATACATCTACATCGTATAAGGAAAAACTTTCCAAATTTCATCGACACAAATATGCATTTATATTGGAAAATACAATGCAAAACGAAAAAAATTATGACCTTTATTTTGATTATTATGACTAAAAAGCAATTTGATTTCGCACATTTGGACATTGTACATATAAAATTGATGGAAATAGGTGGAAAGCGTGGAAGTAAATTCGAATATTTTATTTCTTTTCAATAATAATAATTGGTTTTCAAATTGTTCTAAATATCGAAGAAAAGTTAGTATGGCAGCTTTTACATTTTAATTGATAATGAAATGTATGACAAAAAATTGTTTCCTTAATGCTTTTCTACAGAAAATATAATTACTCCAGATCCCAACCATTGGTTCATAAAAAAATAGATTTTAAAAAGTTTGATTGTTGAAAAACAAACAAATTAAAAATCGCTTATTTGGTTTAAGTACTACATAAAATTTCATACTAATTTAGTGAAATGATATTATTTAAAATGCTGTTATTAAAATGATTTAACTAAAACGTAGATTCATATTTTAATTCTAAATATAGATAAAGATGAACTTTGTTTTATACTAAACGGTAATAATGTTTCGTCTTTTATAGCACTTTGATTAATACGTTTAAAATTTCGATTGTTGATTAACTCTACACGTTATCTCATACAAACTTAATTACCCCTCTTCATTTTTTTTGGGGAGGAATTTTCAAAAAAAATAATTTCTTATCAGATGCCTACTTCTTATAAGGAATACACCGAAATTTCTTTTCGCTGAGCTTTAAATTCTATATATTTGAGTTCAAGAAGCAACACATTGTTTATAAAGAGTTTGGCTCAAGTGTACTTTAGCACACCCACAATCTGGCAACGTTACATTTTCGACTTTGTTTTTAATTTAATTCACGATTAAATCGGTCCATAATGAAAATTTAGCCACAAAGGAGAGAATTTTACCATATTAGAATTAAATTAAAAACAAAGTCGAAAATGTAACGTTGCCAGATTGTGGGTGGGCTAAAGTACACTTGAGCCAAGAGTTTTTATCAATAATTAGTTATTATACTTTTATAAAATGAATCCAGGAAAATTTTTTTGAAGCTTTTAAAGCTGTTAATGGCAATTAAATTCAAAACAGTGTTATATACATTTAAGTTTCGCCAATCGCTGATAGATGTAACCACTAACGTCATTCTTCCAGTGCATTCCATGTTAAATATATGCATAGTGATTAAGTGCAACAATTATTCACGGGTAAACTTTTAAAAAGCCATAACTCCAAAGTAATTGTGCAACTTTTCGCTCGTATATCATATCAACCCTAATATAAATCATCACCTAATTTCTGCTGCAAGTAATTCCACGAGTTGCACAACTCGTACTACCCTTATTTAGCCCGGAAAAATCAATGACCTCAATGAACAATATGAATAACCTGAAAGGCGTGTTTGTTATGACGTTTGCCTAGTGCTTTTTACATTCGAAATAAATTTTGTAATCAAACTGTGATGATATAAACTTCGAAATTTATCGGTAATTATTCTATCCGAGTGATTTTCTTCGAATCGCCCCCATTGTTCCATTGTGTTTAAATCGTAATACAAGCGAGAAATGGCGTAAACAATGTAAGTACTTACAATGCATTATTTTTATTACTCTTTATTCGATAAGAAATGCAATGAAATCTTTATTATTTTTAACTTTTTACAACTAAGTGTAACATGATTTTCATATTGGACCAAATCGTTTCATTTTTGAATGCCTAATTAGATATCTTAAATTTAAACATATTTTCGCATTTAAATCTTAAAAAAAAAATAATTGTTATAAAATTGAATATGTTAATCCCTGTCGATTTGACGAGGATACATTTATTAAATAATTGCCCAATTTTCTTTTCTAAAAAAAAATATGTTTTGAAAATTTAAAGTTTAAACGTTGCGTTGTACTATGTAAAAAGGGGAAACAATGACATTTAAACAGATGGTATGACATTGTGTTGTTATTAATTTTTTTTGTAAGTGATAAAAAAACCATAAGAATTAAGTTTAATTAAAAAAAATGCATAAATTTTTTACTACGTAGTAAAAAATAATTATTTTTCTTTATAAATTTTATAGCTGGTTTTATTGTGCTTATATAGTTGGCTTTGACCAGCTATATCAAGCGGGGATGTAGCTCAGTGGTAGAGCGTTCGCTTTGCATGTGAAAGGCCCCGGGTTCGATCCCCGGCATCTCCAAATTTTTTTATTTTTTTTTATTAATAATACCTTTGATCTGAATATTAAAAAATTATAAAATAAATACACAAATTACCTTTCATATATTTTTTAAAGCATTGCTTTAAGTTAAAAAAAATATACATCTTATACCAATAAAAAAATAAGGTTTAAAGGTAGTAGTTTTTCGGATTTCCTAATACTTTTTTTTTCTTTAATTAAAACTTTAATAAATTGTTTCAATTTTGATTTACATATTCTTATTTGAGAAACGTGAATTAATTAATTTTGTTTATATTTTGCTAAAGTAATAAAATCTTATAATTTAGAAACATAAAACTGTATGAATTTATCGTACCTACGTCATTTTTAAAGGGCCTTGTAAAAATATTTTAAATCTATTACATAAATTTTTATGCTGTCCCCTTTTTTTATCCTTTGATTAAACAAAAATTTAAGGTTCTTATGACTTTCTTAAGCTTTTCCTTGTGCCAATAATATTGATAGAAATCGTTGGTATTTAAGGTGGCTACTGGAAAATTAATGAAAACTTGGGTTGAAATTTATAACGAGAACATTTTCTTTGTTTCCCGGCTTACGGATTTTTAAAAGTTCTAGTGCCGCTAAATATTTTGATCGTTTTAAACTTACGGAAATTCTCTTACTGCAAAAATTAATACAGAAGTTAAGGGATGATTTTTAGCATTGGCCTATATTTAGTGTACGTGGAAAAGAAGGGCACTTGACAATCGAAAAATTGCGAGAAAATGAGAGGCATATTCGATTAAGTTTGTTTTTCTTTTCATTTTTTTGACATCCGTTCGCAATTTGGTCCAGAAATTAAGCGAAATGGGATGAAAAATAGGTGAGGAATTCAAATAGAAAGCATATGTGAGAAACCACATAGGACAGCATAAATTGTTTACTTAAAGAAGAATAAAGAAATGGTAGAAAACTAAATGGGTTACACTCGAAGATTAAAAGGGTTCATACTTGATGTAGTAAAAGGGAAATTGGAATGACCCAAAAAAAAAGGAAGAAGATGGATTAAAATTCTTGACTTATTAAAATTGAACGAACTAGCTCGATTTAAAGGACTTTGCCAGGGAAAGCCGATGCAGAAGGACTGAATTAAACCACGTGGATAACTAAATTTCGCCAGGCAATAAACTTTATTGGTTTTTCAATGGAATGTTGGAACTATCCTGGGTAGCAAGTTCTAGCTACTAGTCCATATTCATAATTATAAATTATATATAATATGAATTTTTCGTACATTTTTCATCTTTAAAATTTTGGTCCCTTCCGAAAATTATGGCATCCCTCACAAGCCTAGGTGTAATTCCATCATTGTACTCTTATGTTGGTACTAAAGTGATTCTAAATTATGATGATTATTTAATAAAATATTTTTTTCTTAACCATGAGTGAACCAATATGACTGAAATTTGGACATGTTATGAAAGTATATAAAGCCTATACTCAGAAAAAATAGCAGCTTTTAATTTTCATTATTACTATTTGAAACATATGATTTATCTACTTCTTTGCTCAGACCAATTATAAAGTGATTTCTAAAGGGCCAGTTACCATACTTTTTCTTTAAAAAATTTACCAAGTGTAATGAAATATCATAACTTCAAATATTGTAAGCAGCTACAATCATTAACATTTGATTTAATCGATTTAAATAACTTATCATTTTCCGTTTAAATACATTTGTCGAAGGAAAACGTCCTAATGATTTTAAGGATATTATGGAGATACAAACATAGATAAAAGTACATAAAAATTCGTGAATAATTATGTCGTATACCGTACCATGAGGCGAATAAATAGGTTGATACTTAAAAAACTGTATATATTTTAACAGAAAATCCGAAATTTCACCAACAATTTTAAATAAAATAAGAAAAAAAAACAAAAATATAGAAAATTTAAAACTAACTTTTGGGATTGACTATGCCTTGATTTGACTTAACAAATCAAAATATTATTGATTTGATGCTCATAAGTTATTAATGTAGAATTTTTTTAATATGATTAAATCATAAATAAAACTATTAAATTTATACTGTTAAATTTATAGGTTGGCAGCGTTGGTAACTTTACTATGTCTTTCTCACATGATATGAATGATCATACGTGACATGCTCAACATTTAGAAAATAAATTATTTGACATATTTCATCCTTTTCCGCTTAAAACTGTGTATTCATAGCTGTGACAAAGATAAATTATGCGTTTCATTTTATCTAACCAAATGTACTAACACAGCTTGTGTTATATAGAAGACGATATGTCTGAGCTGGCATCAGTGTTGTCCCACTTTCTTATGCACTTATTAATTTATCAATTAAAACCACATTTTCGGTTTGTTTATAATTTGTTCCTTAAAAATCGTGTAGTAAATTCAAATAAACTTATACAAAATTAGTTTCTTTAAGTTTAAATTACATATTTTGAAAGTTTAGGATGCCTGGTATTTATTTTATTTCTTAATATAATTTTAGATAAACTTTTTTTTATATTAACAACACTTTGATTATTAAATTTAAAATTTTGATTGTTGATTAACTCTACATGATCTCATATTAAACATTTTATTGAGATAAAACCTTTAGTTGCGAATGCAACGTGCAACTACTATTGTTTTGATATTAGTTTAAAACATTGTAAATTATTTTTTCAACTTGTACATTTGGTCAATTATGTAAAGTCATAGTATTGTTAAATTGGAATAACTTTTACACGACTTAGGGAATCTCGTTAAAAGTTTCACAGATGCTTTAGCATTAAATAAGAAAGATTCTCCTAAATTTTTAGTAATCTGGTAGTATCTTGACATATCTTCATAACATTCTTAAAATGTATGTACTGTGACGTCATTTTAATGCCAGATCAATAGTAACCCATTATTGTCATTTTGAATTAAACGATTTGTTGGTATTTGTAAATGAATATTTCTTATATTTTATCAAGTAAAGTTAAAAAATTAACAACTACTTAATATTGTTTAATTTTTAGCAGGAAAGTGAACTTAAAGGCGGACTATAATCTATGTTGCTGTGTTTGAGATGTATATTATGTACTTTATTTTAAAAAGTCTGATGAAGGTCAAATAAAGAACCGAAACATCGCTGAATTAATTATTATGGATTTATATCCTTTAAGTCCACTTTCCTGCTAAAAATTACATAATATTATGTAAAGTATGGATGCAATAAATTTAGCGATTAACAGCTACCTAATATTTTCATATTAGTTTAGAACATTGTTTATTATTTTTAACAACTTGTACATTTGGTCTATTATGTGAAACCATAGTTTTTCTTTTCATTAAGATAATAAAATTCATCATACTTTCCCTTTATCGTCCAAGAAGTAATAATAGAACGGTGCCAAATCGTATTCAACAACTGTACAGTTTTGGCTAACGATAGTCTACAAAAAATCCAAAAAAAAAAATCCATACGAATAAGTTGGGAATAAAAAAAAAAAACAAAATTGGCAAAGAATGTATTTTCTAAGAAGAAAAAAAACGCAGGACATTCCTCTTTTCTCTTGTTTACTTTATGTCTACGACATTTTCACTTTCAACTGTTGGTTAAGTGGCTTCGTCTACTGTTGAGTACCTGGTGTAAAGTGTTTTCGCTGTTGTAGGAAAGTGCGATGATAAACGTTGAAAATTTAATGGGAAATTTGTTGATGTTTAATTATTATTTAAAAGAAATGCTAATATGCAATTGAGATTGTTTGGCCAATTATTTATTGAGCCATGGAGGCAAGAATTTTGAGGTAACGGTATCGTAGACGTATGCAAATTACTAAGCAAACATTACATAAGTGGCATGAAATTTTTTACAAAGAAATTCTAGTTTTACTTCTGGCATTATTCATCGGCACGATTGGATTGGATTGCGTTATAGTGCTTGTTTTCGCAAGGCTAATCAAACCCAATTTTTCATGTTGGTTTCGTTTGTTGTTTTTTTTTTTTTTGTTTTGGTGGATGGGGGCAAACGCGCTTTTCACGTATTTGGAAAATTCAGGCCGTTCTTGCACAGTTCTTGTTCGATCTGTTATTGTTCTAGTCGGTGAAAAGGACGGTGAAAATTTTCCCGACTGCGCCGGTCGAATGTCGTCGGTGTGTTTGGTATGTCAAATGGGACTACCCCTTATGTAGGGGCTGACGTCAAAATTGATGATCATGATTTGACATAGTTAATCGTGAACACTCGATTGCGAGACCCGTTTCGTGTGGATGGTGCCGACAATTTCGATGTTGAAATATCAAAAAAAAATAATAAAAACATGCCACGGAAAATTAATTTCAAATCGGGGGTGAAAATCGGTGGTTGTTAGTGGGTGCATGTGTACGTGCGTGGGTGCGAAAATTCCAGTACAATGACGTTAAATTTTCGATCAATTGCAATATAAAAAAAGCCAATTAATATTATTTTTATACTCCTAAATCAATTATTTTAATATTCGTAACACAAATGTGATAAGGTAATTTCCCCACAAAAAAAAATCCCCCAAAAAAAAAACAAACATAATCACACCCCTATTTCTGTAAATATCTATATAATTTACAAGACACGTTCTACTTTCTCAGTACTAAACATTCCAAACATTACACGTAATTCCACCAGTTATAGATTTCCAATACAGTAACTGGAAAATTCAAATTAAAAATTGATAGATTTAAATATTAAATTAATCAATTTCCCAAGAAAATCATCAAATATGATATCATAGTTGAAATATTTTCGGACAAACGTTGATCGTATGATTTTCAAATCACTTTCATTTCAAGTAAGCTCAAGGGCAAGTGATTCCAGGGGTGTGCAAATCAATTTTCCCGTCGAAACTCCAGTGCAAAGGGTGAACAATTTATCGATTTAATTGATAGTGATTTACCGACACCCTTGCAATTACTGTGTCGATTTAAATTTATTCCTCGTGAGCCTGTGACGTTGTTGGCATGTTTGGCTTCTCGTAGAGCTATTGATTCCATCCCTGAGAATTATATATCAGCTGTATATTGTATACACACGTATTGTACGTACGTACTAAATATTTTATCCCAAATATTATCCCAAATATCCCAGCACATCGTGCAAACGAGCCGTGAACAATGTTCAAAGCCGTAGGGGGTGAAAGCTCAAAGTGTTCATTTAAGGGATGCGAACATACTTATGACACATTCTCGATAAATTACGAATATGTAAACTATGCGTACTTAAACAAACATATTAAACAGAGGATTTTATGCGTTGCAATGTTTCGTTACATAATAGGGGATGTTTTTTTTTTCTCTGTGCCAGATTTATGCAAAAGTATGCGAATGCTATGCAAATATAAACATTTCCGACGTGAAAATGACAGTTTCATGCAATTAATTTCCGATCTAATCTACGATATTTTCATGGGCTGGTTCTGTATAAAGCGGAATATTAATTAATGTTGCATTTTCCAACAGATATGTTTGTTCTATTGATACCAAGTCTGTCATTTGATGGCTTTCGATTAAACCAATGTGTTCGCTATTGATTATTATGTAACGCTATGCCCTTGACACACATTTGTCTTGCCTTTATGTATATATACGTAACACCAAAACTTTTATTCTCAATTCAGTTTTTGATTTCTATGGGGAAATAGGATGGTTGATATAAGTTCTAAAAAATGAACGATAACAATATATTTTTTCTACATTATTCAATTCTAAGAATATCAAAAATCAAATTTATTTGTTGAAAAACTTAAGACTTAAGACAAACGTCCACGATTTATCTCTAAAAGTCAAATATTTACCTTATTCACTACTATAAACAATTCAAATTGGTTTTGAGTCTTTAATTTTTCACTTAATTGCCAAAAAAAATAATTAAATTTTCTTTTGGAGACCACAAACCATTGAAGGTCACAAAAATGTAATTCCCCTGTTCATATTATTTGCGATGTATAACTTCTTGACCCACTAAAGTGAGACGGTATATTAGACTGAGCCAAAAAATCGACTCTTTTTTTTTGAAAAGTACAACGAAAATATTGTTGAAGGTGACAAAAAAAAATATCGGGAAGGTTTGAGCCCTTAATATTAATATTAAGAGGTCTATCATCTTTAATTTCGATTTTTTATTAGTGCTTTAATTTTTGCGTCAATGCTGTTAAACTATCAAGGTAAAAAAAATCATCTGCACATATGTTTATAGAAAATTAAATTTTCTACAAAAAATGTTTCTTTAAAAATTTTTGTTAGACACGCCGTTTTCGAATAATCAAGCTTTAAAAATTGATATAATTTTTAGATTTATCTTCTTTATTTTGGAATTTTGTAACTAACAAACAAATAAATATATAGAAATGAACAATATAGATGCTTGAAGGAAATTTAATGTTCTACAAAAAAGGTCTTTTGACATTTTTACCTAAAATCACTTTTTCAAAAGTTATTCACAATTAAAGTCGAAGAAAAAATTAAATTATTGTTTTTTTCGTTGTTGAACCAATTTTGAAAGAGTGATTTTATGTAAAAACGTTAAGAGACCTTTTTTATAGAGCATTAAATTCCCTTCAAGAATCTATGTTGTTCATTTCTATATAATTTTTGGTTCGTTAGTTACAAAATTCCAAAATAAAGAAGATAAATCTAAAAATTATATCAATTTTTAAAGTTTGATTATTCGGAAACGGCGTGTCTGGCAAAAATTTTCAAATAGACGTTTTTTGTAGGAAATTTAATTTTCTATAAATATATGTGTAGTTGAATTTTTTTACCTTGATAGTTTGACAGCATTGATGCAAAAATGAAAGCACAAATCAAAAATCTTAATTAAAGATAATAGACCTCTTAATATTAATATTAATAGTCGTTTTTTTGGCCCAGTCTACGATATATATTTCGAAACAAAAAAAAAAAAACTTTTTTCCGATATAAAATAAGATTTAAATCTCTAATGATTTGCCCTTTTTCCAAAATCTTACGTAATATCAATAGTATCTTTAGTGTAGTTTCCAAAATTAAAATTGTCTACTTCCAGTTACTTTTAGGCTTAAAAAAAGTGGAGATAGAAGAGTAAATAAGTATAACAGGGCTCCTTAAAGTTAGCCCTAAAGTTATATATGGAATAAATATGTATAATATATAAATATATTAAATATGGAATATTTAAATACCTATGGGAAATTTGGGGCGATAATTTTTATTCCCACATATTAGTTTCACAATAAATAATGCTTGATTTATTATGAAGTTTGTAGTCTAAAAAATAAAAAACAAAATTTTTCAATACGACGAATGTCTTATTGATTTTGAGTCTTTAATTTTTCACTTAATTGTCTAAAAAAATAATTAAATTTTCTGTTGGGGACCTCAAATCGTTGAAGGTCACCAAAATGTAATTCCCCTGTTCAGACTATTTGCGGTATATAACTTCTTGACCCACTAAAGTGAGGCCCTATATCTTTCCAAAGAAAAAAAGAAAAACTTTTTTCTATAGTATCTTTAGTGTTGTTTCCAAAATTAAAATTGCCCACTTCCAGTCGTTCTTAGGCTTTAAAAAATGAAAATAAAAGAGTAAATAAGTGTAACAGAGCTTCCTAAGTTAGCCTTAAAGTTATCCATTGCTTAAATATGGAATATTTAGGCACCAATGGGAAATTTGGGGCGGTAATTTTTACTCATACAAACTAGTTTCACAAGAATTAATGTTTGATTTATTGTGTAGTTTGTAATCTGAAAAATAAAAAATATTTTTTTTTCAATACGGCGAATGTCTTAAAGACCAAATGTGAATGTTTGATTTATTTTTGGAAATTTAAAACATTCAAATCGATGTTGGAAAGTTTAAATCGCTAAATTTTTACTTGTTTTCGTTTATTTGTTCCTAGATACTAATTTTTCTCAAATTAAAAATAGCATTTTTAAAAGTGGCAAGTGATTTTATGATCACAAGTTATTATGTTCCATCGTTTGTCGCTAGATGGTGGGACTTGGAGTCTAAGTTGGATGAACAAACGAAAAAATATAGAAATATATCAATTCCAAGAGAAAAAATACCATAGTAAAAAACCAAGGGGTTAATACGGTTGATAGAACCGATTTGAATGAAATTGTATTTTACTTAATATGGCATTTTTAAGACTTAACTAATGGTTGAATCATTTTCGTAAGAGGTGGGAGTGAAAATTTAACGGGAAAATAGGTAATTTTTGGTGTTTTCTTCAAAATTAATCAATATTTTTCCATTTTCCTCGTGCAGGGTTCCCAACATATGTTATGCCAAGTAAAATCCATTAAATTTCATCAAAATCCGTCAAGCGGTTCTCGCAAAAAGTGGACCCCCATAAGACCGTTGTTTTTTGTGAATTGTGATCCCTTCTGTATAACTGGAGAAAAAAGTAACGTTTATAGTTGCCGAGAAAACTTGAGTTTTCTTGATAAATAATTTTGAATTGATGAAGAAAACTTTGTTTCCATGAAACTTTATCAAATTCACATTAAGTTTCTTGACTAAAATAGTTTGAAAATTATAATTCATACTTCGATTTTATTGTTTCAATAAACAATACATTCGAAACAATGTGATAAGTAGATACAATGGAACCATAGATACGATTTATATCTGATTTTCATTTGAAATAAAATCAGTTGTGTTGTTTATAAATAATTCCATTTTATTGTTGTAGATTACATACAAAATTTTATTGTTCGAGTTTTATTGATAATTTTACGATTTATTATTACCACAATAAACGTCTAAATGTTCAATTACTTAATTTAACGCATTGGGTAACAAAATACCATAAACGATATTTTTTTTTTTTGAAAAGAATTGTTTTTTTTTTGGTTAAAAAATTTCATAATCAATCTATATTTTTTAGTATTTGATATATGCAGAAAAATATTATCATTTAAAAGCAAGTAACTTGGAATTTATTTTATAATGCTGCACAAAAAGATAAGGTGCACATACCGAAATGTAGTTTATATATTTTTTTTTCTTATTTTTTCATTAGTGTGGTGAAAAAGCTTTGCTAGAATTTGCATTTTATTCTGCCGTAAAAAAATTTGGTACCTAGATAAGGGCGTTTTATGAATGTATATAGAGTGAAGGCAGTAACGATTTTCATATGGTTTTACCATATTTTTTTTCTTGTTTTAGTAGAATAAGCATATGGAAATGTTCAACCTTAATGCCTCTCATTAAGTGGAGCCAAATTATCTCTGATATTAAAATGGGGCAAACTGTATAATGCTTTATCTAAATGGGGCTTCGTTAAAAGTACACTGTAAACTTTATGTTGGCAAAGTTTACTTATAAAAGACTTATTTTTTCACGGTCTACATACTTTTAGTTCCAAGAAAACATTAGATCGAATAATTAATTAACTTTGCTGATAGAAAGCTTAAGTTTCTAATCGAAAATTTTGCATGAAATTAGCAAAGTTTCATTGTTCAACTAATTTGAATATTTGCAAATATGTGCACTAAATAGGTGAACTAAAATAGATACTCTATGGTTAGAACGGTTTTCTCGTCATGAACTCGGTCACGTTTTCTGAAATTTAGATCATATTTATGTGTCTATAAAAGCTTTTATTGATTTTCCTTCTATCTAAATTGCAATCATGTAACACTTTGCAAACCTTATCGTTGCTTATTGGATATTAGACTTAAAGCTGTTCATACTATCCACTGCTTCTTCAAATATCGCTTGGTCATAATCCAATTTGAATAAATCACACACTACACGGAAAATCCTTAGGGGGTCCGCAAATGTAAAAATAGGATGGCAACAAAGTTTAAATGATTTCTAAAAACTGTTGACCTTTCGTTTTTAATTACGGATAAATGAGATTTAAAACTTCTGTGGGTAAAATCTGCCGATTGGTATGCGGGATTCAAGCTTTTGTGCGGAATTTTGGTTCAAAATTATCCTGAAACTTTAGACCTTAAAATAGCCAAGTTTTGCTGTCGCTTTATAACATCTCAGATCTTTAATGACTTTCGAGTATTTAAGAATCCAATTAATCGAGGAATAAGTTCTTTGATCGGCATAAAATTCGAACTCAATATCTACTAGTTAGCTGTTCTAAGTAGGAGTAGAACTTCAAATTCAGGGAAATTCAGGGAATACAATTTTCTTCCATAGAAATTCGCGTTTTTCCCTGGCTTTATTTATATAAAAAGAAATCTTTTCTAGAGACTTAGATCAATTTTATGAAAGAAACAATTTTTCTTAACGTTTTTCGAATTTTTGCAGATTTGTACTGAGTTTGAAGATGAAAATAAAGTTATAGTTTAACTATTAAACAGATTTCGTATTTATAACTAAAATATAGGTAACAATTTACTATAGCTAATCTAAACCACTATACTAAGTTTAAGTATTAGGTTTTTCGGAAATCAATTTATGTTTTTTTGAGGGAAAATGAAAGAGCGTTTTTTCATAGTGTAGATATAAATATTTCTTTACATTATTGTCCATTCTGGTTCAATATCTTCTGCCATCTTTCTGGCAGTACTATAATTTCATGCTAGTTAAATTTTTACTCTTTGATGACAAAAAATCAAGGTAATGGTTTTACCGTTTAAAAAACCCCATACAAAATTAGTAACTTGCCAAAAGCTTTTGCAGCTTTAATACAATAGAACGCTACACCTACCATATTCTTCAGATGTGGCACCTTCGGATTATTATTGGATCCGGTTTTTTGCAATTTTTTTTAGATAGTAAATCCTTTATGTAAAATGGGAAGTTCAAAAATCACCTGAAGTAGTTCTTTGTTATCAAAGATCAAAAGTTTCATGAGGGTGGAATTATGCTGCTACCGGAAAGACGGTAGAAAGTATTGGAGTAGATTGTACAAGATATAACCCAAAAAAATGTTTCTACACTGTAAGAAAACCGTTTTTCACCCCCCCACCAAAAAAAAAACAAACTAAATGACTTTCTGAACAACCAATAAAATACCTAATTGTTAGTTACAACAATGAAATATTTATTTGCTTAAAAAAGAGGCTTAATACTTTTAGTTTGGCTAATTTTTTACTATCTTCTTCTTTTTACTGATAGACTAATTGGATTTGAAAGCCAACTTTTACTAAACTTTTTTTTAAAAGCCATAAATAGTCCCTTTTCACTTCTTTAGAACAATCATTTATAGAAGACCTTAACAATTTGGAGATGGCTAATTTATAGATCTAGATTTCTAGAATAATTCTTCTATAGATGCCCCTTTTAGGTTGGGGACTCCATGCGGTGTCGATCTGGCGTAGTATGTACCTACTATATTAAACTCTTTTTTAGTATATCGATTTGAACTAAAAGCCATAAATCGTCCATTTTCACTGCTCTAGAACAATCATTTATAGAAAAACTTAACAATTTGGAGATGACTAATTTAAAGATTTTCTAGATTTCTAGAATAATCCTTCTATAGATGGCCCTTTAGGTTGGGGATTCCCTGTGGTGTCGAACTGCCATAGTATATACTATAATAAACTCTTCTTTTACATATCGATTTTCTACATAATTTTTATTTACGATGACATCTATATCTTATCAAATCTAAATCAATTATTCATGTTATGAAGAAACTATAAATTTGCCAGCTTTCCTTGACTTTTCTCCCGATCTTTCCAGAATTTCATGACCGCTGGATATCATAATCCATGTTAAAAGACAATTTAAATACTCAAAAAACCCATTAAAAGCCATTAGAACTCATTTAAAGCTATTAAAAGCATTTTAAATGTAATAATTTTAAACACCAGTTTATCCTGGGAAAATTGATATGCTTGACAATTTTTTCCTATTTGTATTTTTAGTTTTACATAGTATTATCACTAAAGGCCAATATTTCTCATCCAGATAATGATATTTGTCTTCTAAATTAAATTTTATCCGGAGGATAGAGAAAAGATGCGTATTTTCATTTAAAAATAATGATATGTGTAGAATTTATTTAACAGATTTAAATAGTTCTTTTAAGGATATGGTCTATCTCAACAGTTGCCAAGATACTTCTTGGCCTTCCAGACTACTAAAATAATTTAAATTGTGCGGACCATTAATAGGATTTTTTAAGTATTGAATATATTTCAATTGGTATATTCCACATTTGTCTGCGGATAAAGGAAATTTTCTCGTGGACCACCACTTTGGTGACCTCTGGTCTATCTACCATGCGTGAAAGTGTCGGCCTCTAGTATGAAAACAATATAAGTAATCCAAAGAAAACTGTAAGGATTTTCTTTACTATATAAAATTTGTAGATATTCTAATTGCAGATTCCTAAAAAGAATTGTTTAACTTTACGCTCTAACAGGAATTTTATACATTGGAGTATCTTTCGGTTTTCTTCTACATTTCGGGTGTTACATAGGGGCCGTTCATAAAATACGTTCGCATACAAAGAGGGGGTCTTGCTGAGTGTCACAAGATGTGAAAAGATGTGACAGGGGGGGTCTTCGGTAATGTGACGTTTGCCGTTCGTCAAAAAATTTTAAATTAATATTTCTCTCGACTATTTTTCTTTTTCAATTTTTATCTTGATAAAAAGTCATTCATTTCGTATTTAGTAAATATTAAATATATAGAAATATGTGCACTTTTAATTGAAATTTATCATATTCAGGGGGGGGGATCTTAGTTTTGTGACGAAATATTTCTAGGAGGGTCACAAAAAGTGTGACCCAGTGTGACGTTTTAGCGTGACGTATTTTATGAACGGCCCCATAGCAAATATAGAATTTATAGCTCGGTATACCTAGTTCAGATTTGATAAAGTACCGTACATGTTTATCAGTATTTCAATAATATTTTATAATTTATAACTTTTCGTGAATTGGGTAGAGGTAAGCACCACAATCTGCACCAAGTGGATACACTTATGAAAGAAATCCGAGGATTACTGGTAAAATGTTATCCTCGATTTTTTGATTTTTCTTTATCGCTATTTCAGAACAAATTTTTATTATTTCTTTGTCGCTTTTCCGAGTTTCTAGGGCTGCTAAATTGCATGGGAAACAAGTAATCCAATTGTGTTCCTTTTGAACTTTCTTCGTGTTGAAAAAGGTAATAAATTGTAAAGGTTTGAAAGGAAATAAATCAATCTGTGAATGGGATTGAATTTACCAAATTAGATTCAGACATTTCTTTTTAATTGGAAGTATTTTCGTGTAATAAAATTAAAAAAAAACACCTTTTCTTCAATGGTAATTTTAGTGGAAATAAATTCAGAATTACCCATGAAAATGATTGTTATATAACAGCATTAATAACAATTATAAAGCTTAAAAAATTATGGAATTTAAAACAATGTTCTTCAAAAGCTCAGTTGTAAGGACTTCAAATAACACATTTGACATCATTTTAAAAGTCGATAAAAAAAGGATTCCTAGTTAAGAAGCGAATTTTCTTTTTTGAAAAACCTTCATAAGAGGGTTGCTGAACTGTTGAAGGAATATTAAGATTATTGTCAATTTAAAAGTTCCAGAATGAATTGAAGCACTTTGCTTTTGTGACAAGAACCGTTAATACTTTTGTATATGGTGAAGAAGCCGTTTTAAGGATTTATCCTTCTCAATGATTCATAATTACTCACGGGACTCATTGTATGTCTTTTGAACGTTCGTTTTATATTTCAAATGTTATATCTTTTCTTGCATTATATATAGTCAATGCTTTATTTGTTATCAATAAAAATGTTTCATTTCTTCTCACAAAAGAAATTGTAATATTTTGGCCATTTTTTCTTGTTTATTTTTACCAAAAAAAATGTGTTACTTTTTAATAATTACTTAATAAATTTCGGAAGAAAATCATTATTGGTTTACAGAAAAAATGAGGAAAACCTTGAGTATTGAAATTAATAACTTTAGACAACAAATTCACGTGTATTAAGAATGTCGCCAGTGAATTTGTTTTTAAAATTTCATTGGAAAATTTACTAAACAAACTTTGTCTAGAATGGGAAAAGGAAAATTATTTAAAAAGAAAAATTGTAAAAGAAATCGCTATAAAAATATTGATTACGTGGAGAATAGTAATTATTATGAATAAATTCCATCGTATCAGTCATTAAAAATGAAAAAAATAATGATGTCGAAATGGATACCACATAACTTCCTTGTTCACCACTAGCTATACATTTTTGTTGTTCTTTATTGACAATATTAATTTTATTTGAGGATTAAACTTAATAAATAAAATTCCTGAAATATCCACTGTTTTATTAGAGATTTTTCCAAATCTATCTATTCTTTTGTATAAATTGGAAGACCTTGGAAGATCTTTTACAAATACGAAGTTATAAACTTAAATTTTGATTAAAAGTTCTTAATTAATGTAAATTTTATAAGTCTACTATTAAAGTACGGACTAGTGAGCTAGAACTGGAGTTGGAAAGTTTTGGAGGAATTGGAACCAAAAATCATTACTAGGAAAACCAATGCAGTATAGTAAATACTTTTTGGAAATTTATTTAACTGATAGAGCCTCAAAGTAGTCTTAATGTCATAAAATTAAAATTGATTTGGTGGTATTGGTTAAAAGTTATAACAATTACAATAGGAGCCGGAGCTAGTCAAATGTTTGCTCCACAATGGGAGCCTAATCCAACGTAGGCCTCCTACTCAATCCTGGCCAAAATTTCTTTACCTTTGTGTTTTTAAATAGTAAATAAAAATCTTACTATTGACATTTTATATCGAACAATAATGTGTACCTTATTTATTAAAGAATTTTACTCAAAAAATTCCAATGTAATTTCTTATGGGATTAAAATTTCATTTTGTCAACTAAATATCTACCATTGACCATAGCTACAACGTCAGAATCGTTTAAAATCCAAAATGAATAATTTCTATCTTAAAAAATGCCTTTAATAACTATAATCGACTTCTAATGGGTACTAGGGTTTTTTCTTTAAACATATAAAATGCCTTTAAATGCCTTTTTTTAACAGGGCTACTGGATTTGTCTACGAAAAAATATAACTTTTTACATGGAAATGAACTGTAAATCTGTAAACTCTTACGAATTTAAGATTATACAACCCGAATTACGTAAATCCGATAGGGTCCATACTTTTAAGTATGTACACTACTGGAAATTACTCGAATTCAAAATGGATAAAAATCGTATAGAGAAAATATGCAAAACTAAATAAAAATGATAGGAATAATATATTTCGCGAAATTAAAATCATACAATGCAAATTACTACAAATTATTGAGATATGCTTTAGGATCCCCAGCGAATATTCAAAGTACAAGTTCTCTAACCGTATTGAGAACTGACCAGTAGGCGCGGCTTAAAATATGACTACGTATTGTGTACAATCCAAGAATTGTCTACATTTTTACATTGAATTTGTTTTAGATTCTCTATTTAAATCTATTTTGATTTCCTTTGGAACAAATTTTCGACTGAATTGAATTAAATCCAGCTCAGAAAAATGTTATTAACGCAGAAAAAGTTCTTGAAACTTGACATGTACTTAAATAAATGTGATCAAATAATGAAAATACAGATACCCCTCGATTTACGCAGGTTACCTTAACGCTGATTCGTAAAAATACCACATGTAAAATCCCCGATTTAACTGGGTATGTACTGGGCTTCTCCGGAAACCGGGAAAGTACCAAAATAACTAGACAGGTTGATAATCCAGTGATATATATGGATATTTGTGATACAATTGAATCCATTTCCTTTTTGGTAAAGTAACAATCCCATGTCACTTTTTCAAAAAAGAATATATTTTTTGCAAATAGGTCAGTAGTATGTTACAATACTAACAATAAAATAACGTTTACCTGATTAAATAATATATAAAATAAATATTTTTTGCCATGGGTTAATTTACATGTGAGGATAGATCATTATGTGTTAATTTCTATGAGAGGAATTTTTTCTGTGAGTAAATTTTTATATGGGCAACTATCGGGAGATGCAACAATACTAGTGTGCGATTTTTTGTGGGCAATTTTCGGGAGGAATTTCCTAGTGGGCAACTATCATAGAGCCAAACGAAATTGCTACTAGACTTAGCTAGAAAACTTATTTCTACATTTTCATGTGGTTTAACACCACATCTATTCATAGTACAGTAGACTACCTTGTTTTAATACAAAAACTTAATTTAATAACTTCCATTCTAACTAAGAAAATTGTATTTGATTGTTAATTCAGTCATAGTTGACATATATTGCATACAAAAGAGCACACAAAAACTAGTACTTTTTTAGCCACCAGACGTCGTAACCAAAGTGGTCAGTTTCCAATATAAAATTATACAACCCGAAATAAGTATCCAATATATCAAATTTTCATACTTGTTGATCGAACCGCTTTACTTGATCATTACATTTATGTTATTTGATATAGATAATAAAATTCAGGTCTCAACTTTTATTAAATAAGAAGACAATACAAAAAATGTCATTTTCGCTTCGTTTACGAAAAAAATAAAGTTTATATTTCAAAAATTTCAATGTTATTCATACGGGAAAATAAGTTCAAAGAAATATACCTTAACTTGAATGCCAGAGGATAATAATATTTCTTAAATATATCAAATAACATAAGAAAACAATTCAGGTTGTTTAAGATCGTTTTTTTTTTTTATTATATTTTTTGTGATTCAAGCAGCCTGATGAAGTTACGATACGTAACGAAACGTAGCTAATTTAAATATTAAATAAAAAAAAAACCGATCTTGAAAAACCTAAATTGTCTTCTTATTTGATATATTTAAGAAATATTATTACCCTCTGGTATTCAAATTAAGGTATATTTCTTTGAAGTTATTTTCCCGTATGAAATAACATTGAAATTTTTGAAATATAAACTCAATTTTTCTCGTAAACGAAGCACAAATTACATTTTTTGTATTCTTCATTTTCGATTTATTTTGACTCGATTATTCGAAATGTGGAGTCGAAAGTTAGTGCCACGAAAATCGTAGTTATGCCATTGTATTACAGTAGATATAGTAATAATGGTAGTAATTGAATTGATATTTCGCTCCATTTTCAAAATTGTTAAGCATTATATTGAGATAAGGCTTATGGTGTAGGTTTTGCTAATTAAAATAACTTAACAAATACTATAAATTAACGAAACGATTAACATAAACTATTTATAGATTGATACGAAAAGTTGGAATTTAAGTGTGGTTTTTAATAGCTTTAAACTTTCATTAGTGACCGTATAATTTTCACGTAGTTATAGTTCGGTTGGAAAATCTAATAATTTTATTTCTATCAATTAAATTGATAAATTTAGAGTGTCTGTTAATGCATTTTTCCTGATAAAGTTATAAATTGTTTGAAATATTATTAGTTTATAAATTCCATAAATTCAAATAATGGGAATGTCAATGTCAACTTTTTTGTTTATTAAGGTTAGAGACCTATTGCAAGTTTATCAATACATTGAAGTGCTCTATATTTGAATTTCCTCTTTTAAATAATTCAAATAATTGTTGTATAGGTACAGTTGAACCTTCATCGTCAATTGAGATTAATTAATATAAATCAAACGAACTTAAAGCACAATAAAAATATAATACCTACAATAAAAAATAACATTAAAAAAAATATGCGATAACGTTTAATGTAAATGATGCATAAGACTGCATTTTTCGCAATGTGCTTACTACGGCTAAATGAATAGATCTGTATTTCTAAATGAACAATACAAAATTAATGCTTCAATAACATCATTTATATTATTTCAAGTGTACGTGATTGTGTAAACGGTGAATTTGGTGCTTATAGTAATTAATGTCAAATTATGTGAATCCTAATACTTCCAATGTAATCTTATTTTCTGGGTATATACAATTCAACACATGTCAATTTCATTAACATAAAATTTAAATTAATTAACCATAAATATCGAAATTACGAGTTAATTATAAAGAATTGAGCGTCTAACCTAAAAATTAATCGGTGTTTTAAAGCATAAATTACGCGAGTGCAAATCATTGATTTGGGATTTTGGCGGCTGAAATGTTATAAGGGAAATAATGCGGATTTTAACGTGGTCCATTGATTGGGAGCATCTTTTTATGGGAATTTGTTGTTGAAACTTGAAAATTTGTACATGAAAAGTTTTCGAAGACAAAAGTTGAAACATGTCTAGTTATCCAAATAGCGACGAGAGCGAGCCACTTGGGGATTCTTCACATACAAGGCAGCGGTCGTTGCGCGATCGACTACGAGAGGGCATCGCCGGCAGTTTTTCATGGCAGTAAGTTTTCATTTGACTTTCCAAAAAAAAACAAACAATTTTTTTTCCATACTGGTAACTATTTCGATTTGAAAATGTACCACCTTTGCCACTTATTTAAATAACGACCTTTTTTATTTAGGTTTAATCCCTTGAAAGATTTTTTAAAGTTTTGCCAAATTGAACCGACTTAACCCAATTGGCAAATTTGCAATATTCTATATAGTAAAACCGGAAAATAATATCGCATCTAAAAAAAGTAGTTCTGAATCTGGAATTTCAAGGAGTCAAAGTCGATAACAATCGAGTACTATTATTAGACTTTTGAATAAGAGACTTTACCCGGTTTTTATTTTCCATGCTCAGGTGAGGAGATTGTAGTTTTCATTTATGATCGAAAAATTTTTTTTAGACAACGAATAGAAGATAACTGGTATCAAGTGGTATAGTAGTTATCGTTAATTACATAGTACTATGAGGAGTATTACAATTTCATTGTCCGATAATTCTTGTACGTAAAAATACCTAGAACCGGTTTTACAATTATATTTTTATTGGGATACCAATTCGTTTTATACGAATTATGTGTGTAAAAGAAGTCGTACGGAGATTACTATAAATCCGTTCGGATCTTAAATATTTATAATATTCGTATGACTAAAATTGCACTTAATACCGGTTTTTGTTCATTCGTTGTCAAGAAAAATAATACAACTGGTATAAATAAGCAATCCAATTCTAATTGGTAACCATACTATATGTAAAAATATTTTAAAATGTTTTCAAATGTTCTAAACTATTAGCAGACATTCGTTGACTTTGAACAATTTGGTAATACAAACATTGAACCATTGTTTAAATAAGTTTCTTAACGACTTAATACCGGTTTTTGTCCATTCGTAGTTAAAAAATAAATGCGATATCTATAAATAAGCAATCCAATAGACCTAATACACGTGATATAAAAATAATTTAACATGTTTTAAATATGTTATAAACTTATATCATTCTGACAAACTTATATCATCATTATGCAAAAAAATTATTCAATTTAAAAGGCCTAAAACGGGCTCCTATTGGTCCGGCATTAAAATGACGTCACTATACAGAAATATGCTTATCTAAAAATTGAGTGAATAATAATTTAAATATCAGTTTAGAGACTACAATTTTATATGTTACTATACTAAGCCTTAATAAATAATATCATCTTCAAGTAAGGTTTTTTCGTTGACTTGGAACAGTTTGATAATATAAACATTGAAAAAAAAAATACAACGGTTATAAATACGCAATCCAATACACCTAATACTCATATTATAAAAATAATTTAACATGTTTTAAAAATGATTTAAACATATATCTAAACATGTTACTATTTATTTTAAACTTGATAAAATCTGAGAAATTTTCTTTTAAATATGTAAAAAAATCATTCAATTTAAAAGGCCTAAAACTGGTTCCTATTAGTCCGACATTAAAATGACGTCACTATACAGAATTATACTTCTTTAACAATTGAGTGAAAAATTTCAATTTAGAGACTACAGTTTTATATGTTAACATCCTTAGCCTTTATAAGGGGGCATTCATTAATTATGTGAGAAAATTTTAGCTATTTTTCGATCTGCCCTCTCCTCTTAGTAAAATTTCGTGAGGTTTTGCTCGACCCCCCCTCCTCTTTAAAAAGCATACTTGTAATGTAAATCTGTGCTTCGATTACATTAGATTTATTTAAAAGAATAATTTTAAAAAAATCCTGATATTTGCCGAAATTATCCTCTACCCCACGTAAAATTGTATGAGATTTTGCTCGACGCCCCCTCCCCCCAAACGTCTCACATAATTAATGGATGCCCCTTTAAATAATGTCATTTTCAAGTAAAGTTTTTTCATTGGCTTTGAACAATTTGATAATGCAAACATTGAACCAATAGGTTTTTTAACGTAATGCTCTTAATACGTATTTCGATTTCCATCTTCTTCAGTTAACGAAAATTTGCAAAGAGACGCAATACTACTTGATATTTGATGATCAGTGAGGAAAATCACTGATGGGTACCTGAAACATTACGTCAACAAAACCGTTTGAACTTTGATTTAATTTTGTGTTGTATAATTTACTTTTGGTAAATTTTACTCTTAAATTATAATTTAGCATGGAATTCCCTAATTTCTATCCAACTTTGAACAATTTGGCAATACAAATATTGAGGTTTTTAACGTAATACTCTTAATACATATTTCGATTTCCATCTTCTTCAGTGAGCGAAAAGCTGCAGAGAGATGTAATACTACTTAATGTTTGATGATCAGTGAGGAAAACCACTGAATGTAATTTAGGATGAAATTTCCTAATCTCTATCCAAAAAACTTTTGTACTCTAAGTTCTAAGATATCACAGATTATTTTATTCCATAATTTTGTATATCATAAAAATATCGATAATTAATGGTATGTATACCATTAATTTTTTATAAATTTTATATCAATCAGGATTGATGAAAGGTACTTGAAACATTACGTCAAGAAATCCGTTTGGACCTTGATTTATTTTGTGCTGTATAATTTACTTCTAGTAAATTTTACTCCTCAATTTTAAAAAAATTACATAATATTTGCCGAGACCATTTTCTCGTCCACGTGAGATTGTATGAGATTTTACTCGACACCCCCTTCCCCCTAAACGTCTCACGAAATTAATGGATGCCCCCTTAAATAATGTCATTTTCACGTAAAGTTTTTTCGTTGTCCTTGAACAATTTGGCAATACAAAGATTGAATCAATATGTTTTTTAACGTAATGCTCTTAATACGTTTTTCGATTTCCATCTTCGTCAGTGAGAGGAAAGTTGCAAAGAGATGCCTACTTGATGTTTGATGATCAATGAGGAAAATCACTGATAGGTACCTGGAACATTACGTCAAGAAATCCGTTTGGACCTAGATTTAATTTTGTGTTGTATAATTTACTACTGGTAAATTTTACATCTAAATTGTAATCAAAATAAGATTTTTTCGCTGACTTTGAACAGTTATACTGTGTATACAATGTATAAGGTTTATTGCAGTTCAATTTATGTAGTATAATTTAATATAATAATATATAAAAATCATACCACAAACATAAATTTGAACAGAAGTTCAAACAAAAATATTCGTGACGTATTGCCCAGATACGTATTTCGATTGCCAAGCAATCTTCATCAGTGGTGATCCAAACTACTTGATGACCACTGATGAAGATTGCTTGGCAATCGAAATACGTATCTGGGCAATACGTCACGAATATTTTTGTTTGAACTTCTGTTCAAATTTATGTTTGTGGTATGATTTTTATATATTATTATATTAAATTATACTACATAAATTGGACTGCAATATATCTTATATATTGTATACACAATCTAAATTGTAATTTAGCATGTAATTCCCTAATGTCTATCCAACTTTGAACAATTTGGCAATACAAATATTGAACCAATAGGTTTCTAACGTAATGCTCTTAATACGTATTTCGATTTCCATCTTCTTCAGTGAAGATAGGTACCTGAAACATTACGTCAAGAAACCCGTTTGGCTTTGATTTATTTTGTGTTTTATAATTTACTTTTGGTAAATTTGACTTCTAAATTGTAATTTAGCATGGAATTTTCTAATTTTTATCCAAAAAACTTATGTAGTTTAAGTCCTAAGATATCATAGTTCGCTTACTTTTGTGTATCATGAAAGTATCGATAGTTAATGGTATTTATTCCATCAATATTATAAATTTAAATCAGTCAAGAGTGATGAAAGATGGCTCTCGAGCCGCATGCGGCCTTTAACGCGGTTATATTTGGCATTTAAAATTTCACAAAATATTTGTATGGGATTAACAGTGACCACAGGAAACGCCATATAGTCACAGCTATAGAACAGATAACATAGTTAAATTTTCAAGAAACTGTGTTACATTCGAAGTGAAAGTTTCTAATTTAAACGTCTCAAGTTCAGATTATGTCGAAATCGTTACATTTAATCGTAGCAAAGAAATTCCTAAAAAAAAATTCTACACTTTACATGATCTGACTAGATCAAGTAGAACATTCATTTTGCACCATAATACCATTAGTTGGTGTTATTATTATTATATGTAATTGTGTCTGCGATTTGTTAAAGGTTCTGATTCATATATAGATTGTGATAAAATTGATAATAAATCACATGGATTGACATGAAGAAAATATGCAACAAGACGACCTTACCAATCGCTTCAATTAACCCAAATGGTGGCTGTAACTAAGAACCGCGGTCTTTCACTTATCGATTTTTCATTCATTAGTATTTCGTTAAATCAGCTCTTATGCTTAATCAGCTATTAACCAATTCTTCTCTGAAATATTCCCAATGTTTCTAGCCAGCAGTACAAGTATACTTTATTAGTAAACTTTTTTTATTTAAAGAAATTAATTGCCTTAGTATAAAAATAAGCGAAATTTATTTATATGGAAATTTACCGAATATGACAGAGCCTGAGATATTTATCAGAAAAGTACAAAAGTCTACGATGTGTAAAGCTTGTTATGAGTCGTATCGCTGCAATGACCTTAATGACAACAATTTGTTGGCGTTATTTATTTCACTTATTATTTATAACTAATGTTGCACTTCAGATTTTATGTCTTGGTTTGATTATAAATGGCATTTTCAAACGAGATCCGATTTTGCAACATAAAAAATAACCGCTGTCACTAATCTAACTTTTGTCATGAAAAGCCGTGATGTAAATTTTTTTACCCATAAATAGTATTTATAGTATGTAGTTCAACTCGATTATAACGATGCTTTCTTTCTGTTTAATACCATGGGATAGGTCTAATTTTTCATTGTATTAAGTTCTTCGGAAAGTCGTCCTTTCTTTTGGGAATATGAAAAACAGTAAATTTTTTTAACTGAATTGTTATAATAAGTAAGATGATAAAATTCAGATCTTAGCTTTTATTAAATAAGAGGACAATTCAGGTTGTTTAAGATCAGTTTTTTTTTAATTTTTATATGTAATATTCAAATTAGCTACGTTTCGTTACGTATTGTAACTTCATCAGGCTTCTTGAATCTCAAAAAATATAATATTTTCAATTTAAATTCAATAAATTCTTATTTTTATTACAAGTAAGGTTTAGAATTTTATTAGTTATTGAGATACCTTTGTTATTTTTACAAATATGTAACGAAAAATCTACTTGTAGCATTAATTAGTTTGATATTTTTGTTATATTGTTAAAATTTATTTTTACAATAGTTAATAATTTGATGGTAATAAACTCGATAGCATTAATGTTATTAACTTTGATACTTCCTTGTAAAAAAAAATTAACTTACCGGCTAGATTTTCATAACTCATAAGTTTAATAAAATTTTTATTTTTGGTGTTACAGTATCTGAAGAAGTCTCAAAAGAGATGAAACGTCGTATGATGATATTAAAGAATTGTTGAAAGAAAAACAGTATTTTTAATCCAAACACCATTAATACCAACATTTATCTATAATTATGGGTATAAGTAGAATAAATCATGAAAAACAATTTTCCTATACTATTGAATATTGTTTTGAACTATGTTGTCCATCCTGGTCCAATATTTGTTCAATATTTTTCTGGTAGTAGCCTAATTCCACGCTTTTTTGTTCTTTGATCACAAAAAAATGATCTAGATAATTTTGCCGTCCAAATTTTTTTCTCGAGATCGGAATTTAACAATAATCGGAAGATTCCAGATTTGGAGAGTATGGTAGGCATGGTAGGTGTGGTAGTACATTCTATCCAAGCTGCAAAAGCTTTGGTGATTTACCCAAGTTGTATGAGACTTTCTGGACGGTAAAATCTTTACGTTGAATTAGGTCAATCGTTTCCTTAAACCATTTTTCACCATTAAAGAAAAGCAATTTTATAAGCGATGGAATTATGTTAATTCCAGAAAGATAGCAGATGGTATTGGTCCACAATAGTTTATAATGGAACCATATATTTAAGCTGTAACTGTAAAGTATTTATTACTGTTGGACCAAAAACTAATTAGTATTAAAACAATAATTTGCAAATTGCAAAAAAAATAATATTATCGTATAGACTAAGACCACTTTGAAAATAAACGGCTTATTTACATTACTTAGAAAATTATATATTTAAAAAAAATAATTTCTTTACAAACAATCCAATAGTGCTCATTCTTCATAGCTAATTTCTGATAAGGTTTTTAGAAATTTTATTCTTCTTCTTACTTTTTTCTTGGATGATCTGTACTTCCTATTTGTTTATTTATTGCGGCCCACTAGAACCATGTATGAAGTCTTTAAGTATGACTAAAATGGTTACACCTGGGGTATCCAAACTTTCTTGATTTACGACGTTCTTAATGTATGAGAATTTTTCCGCGTGGCACCATGTAAAAAATCAGGCTTAACCAAAGAACAGAAATCCAACTTAATTTGGCCAAATTTTTCACTCCAGCCTACATAAACTTAAAATACTGATCAAATTTACGTTAGTCTGGAAAAATTTTATAAAGAAATAGCATTAATAATTAAATATTTTGTATAGGAAAATTTTTACGATGCCCCAATGGAACAACCGTAGCATCTTGGGACATTTTGGGGAAAGACTGGGTTACACTATTTTTTCTAATGGTGATATTACCGATGTATATATGTAGACATGACATTATATTTGATTATTTCAAAAAATATCACATTGAGGAAAAAATGGTTCTTAACTCCAGAAAGTTTACCCTGTTCCATGACATTCATTTTTTTGTGTGACTCATCCTCACTTTTTTAAATTTGATACTAGTAGCTACCTGTGGATTATTCACATTCAACAGTGACACAACTGACGTATCACAAAAGAATGTCAATTGAATGAAATCGAAATTACAATTGAAATAAATGACATTAGTCAGTTAGGCAATTTTGCCTCATTGCCTCAAATTTGAACTAATTGTTGTTATTTGTTTCAACTGGCATTTCGATTTCCTCAATTGCCAATTTTTGCCATTTGTGTTCCATTGTGTGCCATTGTGCCAGTGTTGGCTGTGACTATTTCACGAGGAGTTACTAGTTATATTGATTTACTGTTGCGTTTTATCATTGCCAAGGTCTTAAGCGACTCTAAGATTAATAAATATCGGTAAAATATCAGTAAACCCAACACCTACCGGTTTTGGAGTGACCATTTTTTCACCCCAAACGATTGTTCTTTCGTTGATTCCTATACTTTGACGTTTGTGATTATGTCAATTTATTAGAATTTTTTTCATTCTCCTTTAGCATTTTTTATCAAAGTTCTCTACTTCTGGTTTTATATGTCAAGAGGTCATAGTTTCAATTTTAATTTATTAGATAATTGTTTTTTCTCGCTTTGAAATGCATTATTATCAAAGCCAAAAGTTCTTTGATTTTTGGACTCTAGATTTTTATTTTTGGATCGGACAAAACAGAACTCTAAGTATGGATTTTATAGGTTTTGAAAGTTGTGATTCAAAAGAAAAACAAATACTTTTGGGAAGTGGGTACTTTGGAAATACATCTAATTTTCTTTTTACAAGGTGATTAGTTTTATCATGAATTTTTGGTGTTAACACAAAATAAATTTTTAAGTTAACTTTGAAGATAGTGAACTTCCAAGAATATTTTTAATACTGTTTATACTTAATTCTTTTATAACTTTTATTTTCTATGATTAATGTACAGGTTTAAGTTTACAAACTCAAAATTTTTGTTTACTTATCTTAGTCCTTTTAAGTTCCAAGTCCTTTTTTATTATTGATACAATGTTTTGACCTTTACTATTCCCTTTCTTTTACTATTTTTTTAGCACTTTGTTTGGGTCTTAAGCCGAGAAAATGTTAAAAACTCAGCTTTTCATGGTTTCAGAGAAAAAAAAGGGAATGTTAAACTTCACAAATTTGAAGTGGTCTGTTTTGTCTTGTTCTGTTTTGTCATTTATTTACTCCGTAGATATCTTCAATGCCACTTAAAGGTTCAAAATCATTTGTCATTTCTATTCTGTCTTCGTCAATTTTATCAAGTTAGTGTTTTTGTTTTACATGATGATTCGTTCATCTGTTCACTTCCAAATGTTTATCTTCCCATTTAAATCATATTAAAATAATATTTATAATATAGTTGAAAATATGTTTTTTTTTTCATCTTAGAAATTTTGTGTTTATTTCCTACACTATTTTTTTGGTGTAAAAGAAAATTTTGTGATATCATTCAGGAAAGAAATCTTATTATATCTTCGAAATATCATCAAGTAATAACCGATAACCGATAGTTATACTCCTAAGGCTTTTTGTTGCATCACCAAACACAAATTTGAAGTGATCTGTTTTGTCATCTTGTTCTGTTTTGTCATTTATTTATTCCGCAAATATCTTCAATGCCACTTAAAGGTTCAAAATCATTTGTCATTTCTATTCTGTCTTCGTCAGTTCTATCAAGTTAGTGTATTTGTTTTACATGATGATTCGTTCATCTGTTCACTTCCAAATGTTTATCTTCCCATTTAAATCATATTAAAATAATATTTATAATATAGTTGAAAATATGTTTTTTTTTTCATCTTAGAAATTTTGTGTTTATTCCCCAAACAATTTTTTTGGTGTAAAGAAAATTTTATGATAAATGTTTATCTTTACCATTTATATCAGTGATTCCCAAAGTGGGCGCTGCAGGAAACCAAGGGGGCGGTGAAAGCATAAAAGAAAAAAGATAATAATTAGAAAAATGGTAAAACTATAATAATATTTATATTTATTATATAATAATTTTTTTATTGAATTAAATTAAAAATATTTAATTTTGTAAATCAAGAAGCCTGAGGAAGTTACGATTACGTAACGAAACGTTGCTTTTTGAAATAATAAAATATTAAAAAATTAAAGATCTTAAACAACCTGAATTTTCTTCTTATTTAAAAAATATTTATATCCCTTATTAATTGCTATTAAAATAAAAAAAATCCAGGAGGTGCTGGGTAATATTTTTTTCTGGAAAGGGGGTGATAGTCCAAATAAGTTTAGGAATCACTGATTTATATCATATTAGAATAATATTTATAATATAGTTGAAAATATGTTTTTTTTTTCATCTTAGAAATTTTGTGTTTATTCCGCAAACTATTTTTTTGGTGTAAAAGAAAATTTTGTGATATCATTCAGGAAAGAAATCTTATTATATCTCCGAAATATCATCAAGTAATAACTGATAACCGATAGTTGTACCCAGTGGCGTGCACAGAGATTTTAGGCAGGGTAGGCAGAAATTTTAAAAAGCTACTTTAATATAATCAAAAATGCTGTATGTTGGTTTTAGTTCGTCGTTATGATGAGTAAATAATGAACCCTATACCGATTAGCCAACAAAATTTTAAAGTGTGAATTTTCTGATTTTTTTTTTGCCAGTCGATGGGGAAATCGTTCGTAGATGTATGTGAAAGAAACCGTTTCGATTGTGACAAAATAGTTTGGTGCTAATAAATTAATTAAGAAAAATTAATTAATTAATTATTCATTGATATAGTCATTGAAAAAAAGGCAACTCAGAAATTAATTTTTTCCCTCAAATTATATTTTCCCAAAATTTTACAAAATAACAAAAATCTAAACATAATTAAACAGGCTTTTCTCCAAAAATTTTTCATCGCTTATGAAAATCAACTTTTCACACAAAAATTTTTTGAAAAAATATATATACGAAGTAGAACATTAAGTGTTTTTTGAAATTCGGAAAATATTTTTCTTTGACCTTTTTTTAATTTAGTTGTAACCAACCGTTTCCTAAATTTTTCCGCATTTTTGTTATTGTATGTTGCTTTAAGCCTTATTTTCTTAACATTTTACTATATCAATGATTAATTAATTACTTTTCTTAATTAATTAATAACTGCTAAACTATTTTGTCACAAACGAAACGGTTTCTTTCACAAACCTCTACGAACGATTTCCCATCGTTTGGCAAAAAACAATTTCGGAAAATTCACGCTTTAATATTTTGTTGGCTAATCGGTATAGGGTCAATAATGATGTTGATATTTTTAACCACAGATATCCGTAGACTCATTTTGTAAACTTTATTAAAGAAATACAATATAATCGTCAGAATTAAATAATACAGATAATAGATAATACATTATTAAAATTTATTAGAATTAAATAATAACAATGTACGTAGATTACTGATCGTTAAATCCATTATTGAAATCAATAAAATTCATATTTGTAATTGCAGCGTTAATGAATAAGAAAGGATGCTACTTCGGTAATTATCGTAATTTGTCGTGTTGTAAGAAGACAGTGTCTATTTATGAGGTTGTATGTGTGGAATTGTATATTTGTATTATTGTTTTTATACGAACGCACACACTGACACATATATAGCTATTAGTGCACACATATAAATATTTAGGCACGAATAGTTTGTGTCTTTTCCGCTCCTGGACTCAGTAGCGCTAGTGTACTGCAATGCAAATATTACCAGTTGCTTACTTGAAATTGAACGAACGAATGAGCTGACATAATCTGTATACTGCATAGATGATATCCGTTAAGATTTTTTGTTTATTGATATTTGATATCGTAAATAAAATAAAACTAGATATCAGAACAAAATTATAAATATTTATCTGAATTATGTAGGGTAGGCAGTGTCTTTTTGTCTATATGTAATGCACGCCACTGGTTGTACCCCTAGGGCTTTTTGTTGCATCACTAAAAGTGCAAATCATTTGCCAAATCGAATTGATGAATTTCATTAAGTTGAAATGTTTTGACTAGATTAACGACTTTGTTTGGTTAATTAAAAGAACTTGAAATATCATTGAATCTGTTCAAATTGTTTTTAAATTGGCAGCTAGAGTATAATGTGTGTACAAGAAATAAAAAACGAAGAAAATAATTCAACTATCGAAATGTATACTTAAGAACAAACAAGCTAGCCTTGCCACACAATCATTTGCCCCAAATAGATCCTTAAAAACTCGTTTTTTTTTCTTCTCGTCTTTTTGCATTGTGCTCTGGAAATGAGATATATATAGTAGGTACCTATATAGTGTTGGATATGGAGAGGAGACATATAGAGCCGTCTACCTACATACCCCCATTTAATTGTTGGGCTGATTTAATATTGTAATATGGCAGATAGCCACATGTACTTGAAACGCAACAAACATTTCGAGACACAGGTTTTCATTGAACGAAAAATGATTGAGATGAGTAATTGTCCATGAAATTACGCATTTTATTGTTCGCTTTTTGACATTATATTGATTAATACTTGATTCTGTGGTCATGATATGTCGTCGTTTGCCATTTACCAACCAGCATCAATGTTAAAAGTGCGAGTTTATTTCTTATTTCTTATTTCTTATTTCTTATTTCTTATTTTTTTTTTTGCTTTACTTTCCGATCATCTTAAAGGGAGTGGTTAAGTTGTTAGGCTGCCTTTTGTTAAATGTTTCACCATTTACATTATAATGTCAAATTAAAGCAGACACTTTAAAAACAAATTAAAATTTCTGAGGAAAAAAAATGGAGTTGTTAAATGCCGACCTTATTTGCACCAATAATTATCGTGTGATGAAGGAATAAGTCTTCCTTTATCAATGTACAATATATAGAGTGGTTCAAATCTTTCAGAGCTTCTCATTTTTGCCGTAAAAAGCCCGGAAAATTGGTTATTTGGAATCTTGATTTTGGTAAAAGTCCTATTGTTCCAAACAATCTATTCATTATTTGGTTGTAAAAATAATCAAATCGTATATTACGCACAGTGAAAGGAAAATTTTCAATATTGGTACAATAAATCATTTGGAAGTTAATTTAAAATTCTGGTTGCTCTCATCCATGGTGTGGTATGATATTTAATAATGTTCTTGGAAACTTGGACTCAAATAATAAGAAAGTTAATTTATTTGTGTAATTTAGCTTTGGATAACATGCATTGTTATTATGTTTTAGTTTTCTTGAAGAAGTTGGAAATAAATACCAACGAAACGTTGAGATGATTTGAAAATTTAACATCTTATTGTTTTAGTCCAAGTTCCCAAGAACATTATTAATTATTTTTCCCAATCTGTTTATTTCTTACAATTCGAGTTATGTATAACCGATGATCGGGAAAATGCTTATTTGAGGAAAATTGCATAAAAAACATGATTTATGGCAGAGCTTTTGAAATTGGGTGGTGTGGCTTTCTAGGGAGTTCTGGAGCTTTTGCCAGGGACCTACGAAATATTTCTAGAATAATAATTAATAGGAAATAAGTAAAGTACGGTTGGTTACTAGATTCTAAACTTTTTGAGTAGGGAAGCCTTGGATTTTTTTTTTAGAGGACCGTGGTATGAAAAAGTTTGAGAAGCTTAAATTTAGGGAATGCATATCTTTTGAAACTTTGAATATTGAAAACTTCTAACAAGGTTAAGAACCACTGAACTCAGGGAACCAAATCTCATCCTGATGAACCGCATGGCAAAAATACGTACAATATAATAGTTGTATCAGAAAAGAATGTTGTTTTTTGCAATATACAATTTTTGTTGTGAAAACACAAATTTTGTTTCAACTATTGGTTTTAAATCAATGATTTAATCAGCCTCAATAGTATTAACGTTTGGACATCTAGTTTGTAAATTTTTATTGCTACTTTTCCTAATCTGTTTAAGTTGTAAAATTCGAGTTACGTATAACCGATGGTCGGGTAAATGCTTATTTTAGGAAAATTTCATCAAAAAACTGATTTATGGCAGAACTTAAAATTGGGTTGTGTGGCCCTCTAGGGAGCCTTGGAGGTTTTGCCAGGGGGCTGGGAAACATTTATATTATAATAGTTAATAGGAAATAAATATAGTACTGTTGGTTACTAGATTCTAAAACTTTTGAGTAGGGGAGCCTTGGATTGCTTTTTTTGGGATTTAGGGGACCATGGTATGAACAAGTTTGAAAGCTTAAATTTAGGGAATGCATATTTTTTGAAAATTTGAATATTGAAAACTTCCAACAAGGTTAAGAATCACTGAACTATTAAGCGAACCAAACCTCGTCTTGATAGACCGAAATACGTACAAAATAATAAGTGTACCGGAAAAAATGTTGTTTTCAATATACAATTAAAACACAAAATTTTGTTATAACTATTGACTTTAAATCAGTGATTTAATCAGCTTCAACAGTATCAACGTTTTGACATCTAGTGTGCAAATTTGTAATGCCAAATTAGTAAAAATCAATTGATTAGCAAGGAAAATATCCAAAAAATATATTTTGAACATCACTTAACCTTTCAATTATTTTACCACTTAGGTGGTACCGATTGAAATAAATAGGAATTCAATGGATAACTTTGGACAATTATAGTGGGTATGGAAATATCACCTCCCCCTTAATTAATTAGATTTTTCCAGGGCTTTTCTTCTGCAAAGGGGTCTTGCATTACCGTGTTGCAGCATAGATTTTTATCTGTTAACAATTTTTGGACACTTTTAAATATTTGGCCGATCGATTAAGATTGATTAGGATTATTTGACTGCTCATCAACTTTCTGGTATACATTTGGTACCATTTCTCTCCTCAACTTTTTATTGGTTAAATTTTTTGTCATTTTTTTTTTTGGTACCAGTTGGAGAAATGAAAATGATCGAATTTGAACTTAAAAAAACTTATTAGGTGATAATGAACATCTAATGCACTTAGATAAACATTGAAAATGTTTTTTGTAACAACTTTGCGTTGCTATCCTGTGAAACTCGATGAGCATACAATACCGAATTTATATTCTTTCGGATTTTTGGTCCTACCGTTTCAATATAAATTTGGGAATGAAAAATATTTTGTAATTTTTACTAAGTTGATAAATTACTCTAATAATAAAATGTCTTTAGTACCACTTTGAAATAACTTATAAGCAGACAAATGGCATTTCAATGTCTTTAGATTTAAAAAAGAAATTACTTTCTGGTACACCTAATGGTGTAAAATGACTGTATAACTCCTCAATTTTCTTATATTAAAGAATAAAAGGTACCCTTATAGTATCAGTTTATTGTCCATTTATTTATCTAATATACACAGAGTTTTGAATCATCCTCATAGTAAGCATGTGCTACAATATGCGATAAGTGCTTTAGAAGGTTTGAGCTTTAAAGCTCATTTTCTGCGATTAAAGTGGTATAGTTAGGAAAATCATTTCCTCGGTTCGTATTTCGTGTTATCCGCTTTGAAAACTTATCTATGATAGTTACACCAAATTAATCCACGAAACTCTTTTGTTCGCGTCTTTCAAATATAATTACAGCAATTTGGTGCAATTTAAACAAAGTTTTGTTGGTTTTTGAAGACATGGCAATTTTAACTATTCTCTTTTTTTAAATAAGGGCAAAAAGTTTGACCTCATTTGTTAATAATGGATGGATATTAAAAAAAAATAGGTGGAATAATTTTTTTCTTTCGTTTGCTTATTCAGGACAACTTGGATACTTATCTACAAAAAAATTACAATAAGCATTGTTGTTTAAATTAAGTGATCCTTTATTTCGCTAGTTAGTAAATTATATCTGTTATATTTTAAAATAAAGAAGGAGAACAAATAAAATTAGTCATTAAAATTCCTTATTTATTTAGTGAATTGTATAGTTTTCTTCAGTACAAAATGGCTGTTGATTTAATTTATTTTCACTTGTTTAGGGTGTGGATTTATAGTAGGAAATATAGTTTTAACCTTTAATCTCGTCTAGAGCGTTTAAATTACTTAAGTCAAGAAGCATATGTAGTTAGATTGACAACCCTTTTAACACAAGGCCTTAATAATTTTTTTAAACATTTTTATCAATAGGTTGCATTGTAGCAATGTTGATAACAAATAAGTGATAGAAAAGCTTATATTCATGTAGCCATGTAGCAAAAAAGGATAAAGACATAAATATGGCTGGTGATCAGACATTCTACGAAACGCTACTTATCTGTTGCATATTTTTCACCATTGACTTGTATACGTTTCCTCATATTCTAGTCTTTTTCATAACGTATATTTAAGTATGTTTTAACTCGCTACTACTCAAAAACACAACTTTATAAATGTATTTATAAATTAAAACGTAATTAAGATTCTATTAATTTTAAAACAGTTTAGAATTTAGAATATGTACTAATATTTTTGAAAGACTTAAAAAAATATGTCAATTGAATTTGTATTTTGCCGCGTTTAATAACATAGCTAATCTCACAATTCTTCCTTTAATTAGATTATGTTATGCTTTTTTCAAAATTCCCTAGATGGCGGTAACAGTTTCGTGGTATTATTTTTTTTTTTACTTTTTGATAAACGTCTCTTATTTACCTCAAATAACTTCGATTAGTTTTATAATTAAATTATTTCATAATATCTTATAATAGATGATAAAATTCAGATCTCAGCTTTTATATTTTTTTAAATAAGAAGAAAATTCAGGTTATTTAAGATCGTTTTGTTTTTTATTTAATATTTTTATCGTTCAATTAGCTACGTTTCGTTACTATCGTAACTTCCTCAGGCTTCTTGATTCACAAAATTAAATATTTTTAATTTTGTAAATCAAGAAGCCTGAGGAAGTTACCATTAGTAACGAAACGTAGCTAATTGAACAATAAAAATATTAAATAAAAAACAAAAAGATCTTAAATAACCTGAATTTTCTTCTTATTTAAAAAGAAAAATAATAATATCTTATATAATTTTTACATCGGGACGTGTACTTTTAGTGAATTTTCAATATATTTTATTTAAATTTGTATTTTGCTGACATTAATGATTCCACTTAACTCTGCATTCAAGGAAGAAAATTGTCAACTTCTGATGGAGTATAACAAAGATAACATATACTTCTGCCTCTTGATTTTTTAGCGTTCAAACAATAATACAGTTGCATTTCTGCTTTTTTGAAGTGGTAGAGAAAAATCATTTATAGGCATTTTAATGTTCAAAAAACCCATTAGAAATCCATTAAATTTATGATTTTTTTTCAATATTATTTGGGTATGTCGTGACATTGGAATATTTCATTGAAACTATTGGAAATATTAAAGTATCTATAATTATTTTAAAGATAAGAGAATCTGGTCAGAAATAGTCGTTTAATTTTTTTTCCATTTTTTTTTCTTCTAAAACCCCTTCAATTATTTCATTGATCAAACCAAAGATGAACTTGAAATAGTCCAAATGGCTGCCAATAGGTTTCACACGTTAAAGGTTAACTATGGTTTTTAAGAAAACCAGAAGGCCAACAATGACTGATGAACATGGAAACTATTCTTGAAATTGTGATCAATCTTTGCCGCCAAGCAAAAACTATCATGGACCAAAATCTCAACAATATCTTTTAAGTCAATCTTTTCCAACATTAAATTAAAATTTGCTGTTGAGTTTATTGGCCTACGCTCTTATCCATTAGCATAATATTAAAAATATTTTGTTTTCGCCGGCTATTTTTGTTGCTGCGATTCATTAAAAAAATTAATTTTAGATGCCAAGTTTTTGCTTTTTCACGTGACGAATGATAATCAAATTTTCCGAACAAATTAAGAGAAAATTTTATAAATACATTATCTCGATCTTTAAAATTTGATATATGGGGACTATAAAAAATTATTTTCTCAATGAAATCTCGTGATGAAAGTATGGTCCTTGGACGATTTCCGGCATTGAAATGATCTTCGATTCCCAAAATTTCATTCTTTTAGTTTCCATTAGGACTGATTTTACTAAACCGACAAAAATCTCCTTTTTTGGAAATCCGATATCAGAATAAGTGCTTGTGATTTATATATTGTAAATGTTAAATTTATTAAAGCGGGTTTTATTGTTTGAAGTTCTGCTTAATGATTTTATTTTTAATTATCCTTGAAGTTCGTTCGTATATTATGCGTTTTGTATTCTTACTAGGTCAATGTTAAATTACGGTAAATGCGAAATAACATTTTACGCTAACTTGTACACAATTTGACTATGTGTTTATGTAAAAAAAAAACCTGTTTTATTATTTCCGTTATTAAAAAAAAATCGCAAGTCAAATTAATGTAATTGTTAATATATTGAAAAAAAAATGCATTCTAGAATGGCAATGGTTTTATTAACTCAATTGAATATAAAATTTATTTGTTTGGTTCTCTCTGGTATAATTTATGTGAGTTTATTGCAATGATTTTCGAAAAATATGTTTGGATGAAATGATTATTAATAAATGAGGCCAAAAATTAGGAAACAAAACGACATATTTATTTTCAGTTCAATAAAACTGTTATTTATTCAGTTGCATCAGTGGAATCGTTTGATTGAGATCAAAGTGGCTTTTTCAACATCAACAAGTTTCTTAATTTAAGACATTTTTTTTTTGGTTGAGGAAAAATGAGGACCATCTTATAAAATGACTATATTGATTGAAATAAGCAATATGTCGATGTTAGTATATAAATTTATGCAATTCTTGATTCAAAAGTTTGATTTTTAGAACCTAAATTGGGGGTGTAAAAGGGGGTTATTATATCACAGGTTACTCCATTTTTATTTTACTAAAATAAACTTCTGGATTAAAAATGGTAGAATAGTTCATTCATCGTAGTTAAAATTAGCTAAGTTTCTCGAAATTTGAGTTCTCCTGCTACAAATTTGTATAAATTTGTATTTTGATATTCTATAAGTAGTCTCTAGTCTCAAAACCTATGTATGGTATGGTGTAAGCGTTTATTAATTTTTTGGCAATATCTCATTTTCTATGGATTTTTCGTTATTTATAGTTATTATCAATATTGTTGAGGATAAAATTGTCTATGACTTTTGTTCAAAAATTTTTTTTATACGTTGAATCGTTTTCGAGGTAGAGGGCGAAGAGCGCGCGGCTAGAATATAATTTATTATGGTCAACCGGTAATCCCGGGCAAAAATATGGCAAACATTGGCAATCGAATGAAATCGAAATGACAGTTGAATCAAATGACAATAAAAAGTTATTTCAAATATACGACAACGATTATTAGGAGCCATCTTGACCTTCTTCAACTCTTACAAGTAGCTACATTTTTGAAACTCTTTCCTCTCGATGTGACATAAAATATTTTCCAATTTATTCCAGAAAAACATTGCGTTTACCAAAATGAAAATTAATCGACGTACATCACCCTGACATTAATCCTTTAATGTTTTGATTATTAAATTATTCCCATTAAAAGTCACTGGTAACTACCCGTGAAATACTCACAACCACAAACAAATACAAACACTGACATAACTGACGTATGGCAAACATTGGTAATTGAATGAAATCAAAATGACAATTGAATCAAATGACAGTAATAAGTTTTTTCTTTAAGACAACGATTATTTAGAGCCATTTTTACCTCATTCAATTCTTGTTAAAAGTGGCCACATTTTTAAACTCTCTTGCTTTGGTGTGACGTCACATATTTTTAAATTTTATATCTTAAAAAAAATTAATATAAATTTGCAGTTTCAATTTTTTTTATTTCCATTAATTACCTAATAAAATTGAGGTCTTACCAGGGGTAGAAAAAGAGGTGGGCAAGCTGGGCGACTGCCCGGGGCACCAAATTGACAGGGGTACCGAATCAAAAATGAAATTTTCTTTTTTATCTATTTTTCGTTTAATTTGTTAGCAAATTTGTGGATTGTTATATAGAAGGGCACCAAAATTTGATTTGCCTGGGGCACTTAAAACCCAAGAATCGGTCCTGTTCTCAACACAGGCGAATAGTATCCGCTTTTCTTGGACTATTAATTATTTTTACTCTAAAATATATCCAAATTTTATCAAAAGAACCAAAAACAATTTTCCTCAAGACATTTTTATTACTTAATAATTCATCCACGTTTTATGTTCATACAAATGTACGCTCATATTTTCTGTAAAACATTTTCAATTGCTCAATTTATGCTTCCAATAGAAATCCAATTACACATACAATTTAATTATTGATTAGAGTGTTAAAAGCAAAGAAAAGTTTGAAAAATAAATTAATTTACTTTGACAATAAATATGCCATATATTACAATCAATAACAACTTTTGTCCAATCAAATTAAAAATCGATAATAATAATTTAGCCTTTTAAAAAATTCATCGGGGAAAACATGAAAAAAAAAGCTACGCAATAAATTGTGTAAACACAAGAGCTTCAAGGCTAATAGGTCAAGGACGATCGCAGCATTTTATTTAAATGAGCATCCCTTGGAACTTTGCCGGGGTAGTTCCACTACATAGACACATTGGCATTACGGTATGAATGTAGTATGTTCCTATGTACATTGTACACCTACACATGCAAAGATATTTCGCTTATTTGGTTTTGTGTCAAAAGTCTTGAGTCAACAAAACTTTACAAACTGCTACGTAACGAGAAATCCATAAAGTTACTATGTATACACAGCTGTGGAAAACCGAAGATGTGTCGTTTATAACAAGGACAAATTCCGTCCCTTATTGATTTCAAATATGTACATTGTACATAACGCTAGACTTTTAAACGTTCCGCGATAATTTATCGTGGAAATTATTGTAATAAAAGATTATTGCTGGAAAATATCAAAACAAATAGAGAATATGCGACTAATTTCATTGTCTATAGACTTATATAAATCGTATAGTTGGAATATAACGTTAAAATTGATCATCTTTTTATACTTCTATTAACTCCAGATGGATTAATCCCTTAAATGTCCCTTAATCCCCATAATCAATTCATCCCTTAAATGTGAAATAGTTAATATGTACTTTGTTTTGGAATATTCCTAGTTGTATTGTTTTTTTCTGTGCTTTAATCCAAGGATACTAAACTCGAGCCTGCGGGATACATATGGCATACAACAGACCATTATAATATTATTTTATAACTTCGAATATGAAATGCCTATAAATAATTTTCGTATAGATATTTGAAAACCAAAGTGTTTCTCTAGTAAAAATAAAGCTAAATTATTATAGTACCGACCAATACCCGCGACTTCGTCATAGTAATATAATATTTCGTCGAGAAAAACATATCTAAATAACTTTAATGTATGGATTGAATTTTATGTATACAAAAAACATTTATTTATTATTTTTACTTTTCGTAGTAGTCCAGGAGCCAGTAACACAAGTTTCATGAAGTGTTTGATGCACCTTGAAATTTTGTAAGGATAGTATTTTACATATAGGATGAGAAGTAGGAATACCTGTGTTTGCATAACCCAACCCGGGACACCAGGTACTGCGCATGGGTGAAAGGTGTAATAAAATATAAGCCAAAAAAGTGTTTGATTCACAGGCCAACAAACGTTAATCGAAAGTTTAGGTAATTTTAAATCAGAATCCAAGATGGCAGACACTTTTGAAGTGGTTTATATATAATTAATGCCCTCCAAAGTTGTTTTTTTTTAATACAAAATGAAGTGTTTGATTCACTCTGAAATTTGAACAGCTTATTAATTAAATATTTAAGATTTTAATTACAAAAAGCCAGACAGTTTTGTTGGGGTTTAACTATCGGCAGACGTAAAAATTTTTATTTAAAATAGTAAGAGATAGGCTGCGTATGGTTGGTGGAGTGAGCGAGAGGGCCGATCACCGCTGTAGCTGAATTTGTATTGCTTTTTCAAACTTGTAAAATTCGAATAGCATAACCGGTGATAACCTTCATTAGAAGACACTTCTAATGGTAAAATCACATCACAGTACTTTAAATTATATTTTTGACGGATTTCTAATGTGATTCGACATTACGTTATATTATAGATTATCACCGGTTATGCTATTCGAATTTTACAAGTTTGAAAAAGCAATACAAAGCCAGCTACTTTTGGTAATTTTTTCAGACCTTGGGTTACATTATTGGAGTTTTAGTATGGATCCCTAACTTTTTTGAAAATTTAATATAGCCTATGTTCACCGGAAATAGTGTAGCTTCCCAACAGTGAAAGAATTTTTCTATTCAAAGCAAACAAACAATCAAATCTTTCCTCTTTATAATAATAGATAATCGATTATTTAAGTATAAAGTAATAAATAAAAGGTATATTCTTTATAATAAAAACGTACACCACTCTGATTTTAATCTTTTCATGTTTTGGTTATTAAATTATTCCCATTAATTGTCACTGGTAGCTACCCGTGAAATATTCACAGCCAACACTGACACAATTGACAAATGGTGTAATTGGCAATCGAATAAAATCGAAATGACAATTGAAACAAGTGACAATAAGAAGTTATTTCAAATTTAAGACTACAATTATTAGAAGACATATTGCCCCTCCTCCACTTCCGTCTTTGTTACAGATGGTTACAAGTTTGAAACTCCTTTACCTTGATGTGACGTCACATATTTTTCAATTTTAGAAATAATTAGTAAAATTCAGGTCTCACTACCAGTAGATAAAGGGGTAGACAAGCTGGGCGACTACTCGAGACACCAAATTGTAGGGACGACGTCGAATCAAAAATATTTTTTTTTTCGGTATTTTTCGTTCAATTTGTAGCAAATTTGAGCATTGTTGTACAAAAGGGCATCAAAACTTGATTTGCCCGGGGCACTCAAAACCCAAGAACCGGTCCTGCTCTAATTATTTTTAGTCAAAAATATATCCAAATTTTATCGTAAATGCAAGAATCATTTTTATGACTTAATAATTCATTCAATTAAATCTTATTGCTACGTTTTTCGTTCTTATAAATGTATACTCATATTTGTACCCGCGACTTCGTCATAGTAATATAATATTTCGTCGAGAAAAAAATATCTAAATAACTTTAATATATGGACTAAATTTTATATATACAAGAAACATTTATTTATTTATTTATAATTTTTACTTTTGGTAGAATTCTATAGAGGTGGTACACACTTTTGCATAGAACCAGAAAAAATACATAGTTATAATACAACATAGTAATATTGAATAATCGATTATTTAAGTACAAAGTAATAAGTAAAAGGTATATTGTTTATAATAAATTTTTCTAATTGTAATCATTTGAGTTTCTTAATTATCTATAAGCCTAACCATTGTTATATTTTATCCAGGTCCCAAGTTTCTTATCTAAAAGTTTAATTTCATTTGGTAATTAATTGTAATATTTAATTGCTACAAAAAGAGCATTTTTTATGCAGATAATTTTATTTATTTTAGGTAAAGATATCAGTTTGGCTCGAGTGTTTAGTGGTCTTTTAGCAAATAAGAGTTTACAATGTTCAAAATATTTAGTTAAGCCATAGTTAATAAAAGATTCCTTAAATTTTAGAGGAGTAAGGTGATTGTTTATAAAGATTTTTTTAATAATTTTGTTTTGGATACTAGTTATGTGTTTTATTGCGTTTTCATATGCTTAATCCCATGCTATAATTCCATAATTGATTAAGTTTCGAAAAGACCATGGTAAATTGTTTTTATAGTTGTAGGTTGGAGACAGTAGCTCAGTTTATACTATAGATATGTACGATATGTAGGTATATTTATTCCATTTCATATGAGTATCAAAATAAAGACCCAGGTATTTATAATTTTCGACTCTTTATTTCTATAATTGGAAGGAATACTATCAGTATAGTTACCAAAAGTTATAAAAGTAGTCTTACCTACATTCAGGGAAAGTTGATTACCTTTAAGGCATATATCAATCTTTTCTAACCAATTCGATAGTATAAATTTAGTTTCACCCCCAGTTTTAACCACTGCATAAAATAGCAGTATCATTAGCATATGAAATATTTTTATTATGAAATATGATATCTGTAAGATTTTGCTACTGATGCCATCAACGCCACCAGACATGTGGCTGATTTTTTTTTTAAAATCTAAATTATTATTTATTATTGCTTTATAATTACTTAAGACTTACGTAACTCTAAGGTTGATAAGAAACCGTAAGTGGAAAAATATTAAAAATTTGCTCGATACGAGAATTGAATCCAGCATCTACCAGTTTTGGACCAGTCGGCCACCAGGAAGACTTAATCTTAATTGATTTAAGCTAGGTCCATTATTGAGCATCCTTGTTATAACTATGGTTATGCTATATTAGGGTTTTTTGTTATAAAGTAGTCCAAGAAATTGGGCTTTGTATTTCCATTATTTTCTAATTTTAGTATCAAACTAATGAAGAACCCTAGGCTTCATCCCACCGGAAAGTATTACGGATAGAGATCAGATGCTTTAACTACAACGAAATGCCATTTTGGTGGGCAAGAGTGAGTTAGCGAAATCTGTTGAGATTTAACCCTAAATGCAATCAAAGTTTGGTATAACCAATTTTTTCATGCAATGACTCGTTATGGGTACTTTTTGGAAGGAGTAGTGTATTTAGGAAAGGAAAACAATTTTAACCCTCCCAAACCTATGAGTATGTGTTTAGTACAAAACTTCCCTTAATAATTTAAATATCTCCATAAATATAAGGGACAATGAATTCATTTTTTAGGTATTCCTCCCTAAAATATTTATAAAATGATAATAGTAGCAATAAATAGGATGTATATCCCGCATAATGAGATGATTTATTAAAAAAATCTATCGTAAATTATACGTTACAAGACACACTCGCTTTATGTCTCTTTCTCATATATCATCAGTGAGCATGCGTATAGCTTAGCTAAGATTTTTCATTTCGGAGATTGTGATGGGAATACTCAAATAAACTATTTCTCATAAATGTAATTAATAATAATTATAATTGATGCATTTTAGTTTTTTTTTTTCAAATTTTGGTAGTAAATACATATCGTCGGCCTAAAGTGTTAACCTGCTAAGTTCATTTCAACAAAAAGGAAGGAAAAACGCGAACGTAAGCTCCATAATTTTTAACATTTTTTTCAAATGTTAGCAGTAAAAACATGTTGTCGACCTAAAGTGTTAACCTGCTAAGTTCATTTTAGCAGTTTTTACAGGGGAAGAAAAAAGTAAATGTTAACTAAATAAGTTAGCACATAACTCGGGTTTTCATTTCATGTTTTTTTTGAAACTTCTATGTTTAAAGTGGTTTATCAGTTTATCACTTCATAGAACTTTGTATTCTCTTCTTAATGGAAAAAAAATCATTAAAAATGAACTTGGCAGGACAAATCACCGTATCCTACGTTTTGGAGAGTTTAAATTATGTGCACCGTTAAAGTATACTTTTACGTTACTTTATACACAATCTAAGTAGTAGTGAATGGTATATGTATAAGTGCACTTTTATGCAGAATATTTGTTGTGTTAAAATCTATCTAAAAAAAGGTACCTAGTTCCTTAATTTTTGTCTTTTTTTCAATGTTTTGATCCTTATTGATCTTGATTGAGTCCAAATAAAAATTTAATTTATTACCGTCAGAATGAATTTGACGATATATTTATCAATAAAAATAAGAGGTGTGCAATATAAATAAGAGAAGGGATATTACAAGTATAGTATTTTTGGTATTATGTAGATTATATGTAATTATGATAAGCTGGAGGATATACTTTGTTTATCATTCATACCCACATGGAATATAGCTACAGGTGAACCAATGACTTCATAATTCACAGTCTTATTTATTCTAAATAAATTATCCACTTTTTAATTACCTAACAAAATTTTTATTGAAATTTATGACTACATTAGTCAATATTGATAGGTTATCGTTGGGGGGAAGGTATAGTATATTTTTTTTATTTGTGTATTAAATTCCAATAGTTGGCAGAAAAGTCGACTATTTCCCCAATTGGTATGGCAGTGACCTCGGCCAGTTGGAACCCATAATGAAATCTAAGAATCTGAAAAAGAATTTATATTCAAGTCTCACATAATATTCAATTTATTAATTTATTTCATTACAACGATACGTTTTGATTCTGTTAAATAAGATTAAGTAGGACAGGGGCATATTTCAAACATTTTCAACATTTCAAATATAAAATGATCCGAATTGCTCATATTTTCGTATTAATTTAATCTGACGATTATAAATTTATGTATGTCATTATATGGACATGATATGTGTAGGCGTTTACGAGTACAACAATCGCACACTTATAATGCCTATCTCAGGTGAATATTATAATGAATAGGATATTGATTATTGGAACAGCATAGCTGATTTCATTAATTTTCAACGAGTATTATTAAATGATTGACCTTGTTTTAATAGATTTTTTTTTGAAATTACATTAATATGTTATAACTTTCTTGCATATTATGTGCCACACAAATGCCGAAAGTTTCGATTTTAAAACAGCCATTTTTCTAGGTAGTAAGGTAGTAATTTAATCATATACCCTTGATAATATTATTATCATTTTTCTTATTTATATTAACGCTTTCACAGATACTGTAGCATTAATAAATCATACCACCACTTCAAGTGTAAGTTCAAATAAAAATTCAGAACTTATCTGATAAATGTTTCTTTTAATTTTCCTGGAAAAAAAATGAAGATAATTTTGTTGTTGCAATGTAGAAAAACCTTCAGAGAATATGTATTGAATTTTTGTGTTCAAGGTGGGAAAAATTAAAATCCTTCCGAAGGGATTGACTGAATATAAATTATGTGTTGTCAATTTTAAGTTCATGTCGAAAAAGGAAGCAATTATACGAATGGCTAGAACTACATGCATTTTAACACGTATTTTACAAGTACATGCAATTAAATCGGTTTTTACGATCATACTGATGAAATCGTTTTAATGAAAAATCATTTTTCCATTTTACTTCTACTCCATTTATTTTAAGAGTATGTGATGTTGATTTACTTTCCTTTTTTGAAACGATAAATTATATGATATTGCAAGTTTTTTTGCAAAGAAAAATGAATAAGTTTTCTGGCATTTATAAATTACTAGTAGTTGCCCGTTGCATTCACAACTAAAGGTTTTATCTCAATAAAATGTTTAATTTGAGATAATGTAGAGTTAATCAACAATCGAAATTTTCAATTTAATAATCAGTGTTGTTAATATAAAAAAAAATTATCTAAAATTATATTAAGAAATAAAATATAAGTGTTTTTTTATACCATTTTAATAACAACATTTTAAATAACGTCATTTCACTAAATTAGTATGAAAGTTTAATACTTATGTAGTACTTATACCAAAAAGGCGATTTTAAATTTTGGTTCGTTTTTCAACCATCAAACTTTTTAAAATCTATTTTTTATGAACCAATGGTTGTGATCTGGAGTAATTATATATTCGGCTGAAAAGCATTAAGGTAGCAATTTTTTGTCATATATTTTACTGTCAATTCACATATAAAATCTTCCATACTATTTTTTTTTTCGGTATTTAGAACAATTTGGAAACCAATTATTGTTATTAAAAATAAATAAAATATTCGAATTTACTTCCACGCTTTCCACCTATTTCCAACAATTTTCTATGCACAACGTCCAAATGTGTGAAATCGAATAGCTTTTTTGTCATGCTAACTAACATAAAGAAGGTCATTATTTTTTTTCGTTTTACATTGTGTTTTCAAATATAAGTGCACATTTGTGTCGATGAAATTTGGAAAGTGTTTTCCTTATACGATGCAGATATATAATAAGAAAGGGTTTTTGAAAATTTCTCCCCTAAAAGAGTGAAAAATGGTAGCAAAGTTTGTAAGGAATAACGTTTAATAAACAATCGAAATTTCAAATTTAATAATCAATCAAAGTTTTTTTTTTTTTTTGTGGACTTTTGTGTATTTTGCACCAGTTCAGCGGTGTGTCGCTATATCATGGTGGTGATGTCGGGCAATTGGTCTTTAGCGGCGTTTCAGTAGCTGGAGGAGTCGAACTTCATTCCTCTGTCTCAATCAAAGTTTGTTAAAAGCGAAACGTTATTACTGCTTAGTATAAAACAAAGTTGATTTGATATTAGCAACAAAAACTTAGGGTCTGCTTAAAAATTTAAACTCTGATACGTAGATATATCTGAAAAGCTTAAGTTAAGTTTATTAGTGAGCATTATGTTTTTTGGCTTTCACATATTGTAAACCTGAAAATCCGAAATACGTATTCACAAATAAATACATTAGTGAGTGAGTACCAACCAACCCTACCAACGTTTTGAATGCGTAAGTGGGGATAACAGAACACATGCACATAGCCCATTCTGCACGGACGCACAGCAAGATAGTCAATTTATATATATGAAAGTATAAATATTCAAACTGATTTTTACTAACATACCAAAAAACTATTTTTTTAAATAGCAGTAGTCCATTCGTCCTTCTTAATAAAATTTCAATTCGTCTTATTCCTCTTTTCTTGAGCCCTTCTACTTTTCCTTTGGAAATGTGATCCATTTTCAATAGTTAAGTTTCATCGTCCAAATATGTAGTTTTAAATATTATGTTTTTTTTTGATGTACCATAATTTAAACAAGAATAAAAATTAAACCAAATAGTTTTCGATTTCTGAGACTTAAAAGAATTATTTAATTAATGAAATAAAAGGTTCAAAAGTAGGAATATGTATTAAGTGTATCGGAAAGTAATTCCGTTTTTTTTAGTATACAATTAAAACATAAAATTTTGATACAACTTTTGATTTTAAATCAATGATTTAATCAGTCTCAATAGTATTAATCTATTGACATCTAAAGTGCAAAATTTTAATGTTAAATTAGTAAAAAGCAATTGATTACTAAGGAAAATAATATCAAAAAATTACATTTTGAATATCACTTAAGCTTTCAAATTTTATCCAATTGTTGAAATGATTGAAATAAATAGGAATCCAGTGGAATAACTTTGGACAATTATAGTGGGTGCGGCAATATCACCCCCTCCTTTAATTTGTTAGTTTTTCCAGGGCTTTTCTTCTGTAGAGGAGTCTTGTATTACTCATTTTGCAGCATAAAATTTTCTTGATTAACATTTTTTGGACACTTTTGGGTATTTGGTCGGTCGATTAAGATTGATTGGGACTATTTGATAGCTCTTCGACTTTCTGGCATACATTTGGCACCATTTTCTACCTTTACTTCTTATTGGTTAAATTTTTTGTCATATTTCGTTGGTATCAGTAGGGGAAATGAAAATTATCGAATTTCAACTTAAAAAACTCCTTTGGCTTTAATGAACTTCTAATGCACTTAGATAATCATTGAAAATGTTTTTAAGTAACAACTTTGTGTCGCTATCCTGTGAATCTCGAAGAGCATACAATACCGAATTGGTATTCCTTTGGGTTTTTGGTCTTACCATTTCAATATAGATTTCGGAATAAAAAATATTTTGTAATTTTTACTAAGTTGATAAATTATTCTAACCATAAAATGTGTTTAGTACCACTTTGAAATAACTTATAAGCAGATAAATGGTAATTGAAAGATTATTGGTTTAAAAACGAAATTACTTTCCGGTACACCTAATGGTGTAGAATGAGTATATAACTCTTTAATTTTCTTATATTAAAAAATAAAAGGTACCCTAATAGTATCAGTTTATTGTCAATTTATCCATCTGAAGTTTGGAAACTATTTGAAGTTTTTTCGACTTGAAACTTACCCCTAATAATTATAAAAGTTAACGAAAAGTAGACGCCCTTGCCCATCAATAGGACATCCAGGACATCTTTTGTAGGCTCACAGTAGGGAATAGGAGGAACATTGATAAGAAAAAATCGATTCTTTGAAAATCTATTTTTTTTCAATACTAATTGATTAGGAAAAATTCGATTTTTATTTGATAAAATAATCGAAAATTAAAAAAATAGTTTTTTGAAAGAATATCTGCTTTTCTTTCTTCTGTATTTGTTAGGGCTTGTGTGATAAATTGAAAATGATTAATAATTATCTACATTATTATTAATTACCGAAAGTCGTGGAAAAAGTTAATACGTTTACTTATCTGGTACTTCCTATCGCCTTGAACCCCTGCTAGGACTTTGAATTGTTGCGGGCGTAAAAATTGACGTTAAACAAAAAAAAAACGATTTTTTCTAATACTAAATTTGATTTTTTTTTTTATGATATTTTTCAATAGATCCTCTATGGTTGTGATTTTTTTTTTTGGTCTTCTTGTATACTAAATTACAAAGTTTTTCTTCATACTTTCATCCTTGTTTGTTTAGAGTCCTGGTTTCCAATTTATAAAATGATTTCTTCCATAAATAAGACTTTAGCTATTGTTTTCAAAGTCTTATAAATAATAATAGTTGAAAATGATTATGGCAATTTTTGGCTTTAAATTGGACCCTTAAGCCTCATATTTATTACCGCTGTTTTATGCTAAAATGTAAAATTTTTAAAAGAATTAGGATTTTTTTCGCTTATTATGAAAATTCTTTGTTTAAGTAAAGTGTAACACTAAAGAAAAACTGTCCAAGATTTTGGATTCATCATATTAATTTGGAATACATAAATTACTGTTTGACACGTTTATTTTAACACGTGCTCATTATGAATTTTTAGTTACTATTATTCTTAAGAATAAATAGAATTTCACCGAATAAACCTAAAGAAAAGTAATTAAATATCAAAAGACTTTGGCTCGAAAAAACTATTTTGATATTTTTTATCTGTTTTTTATTTGTTTTTATGTGTAAATAATTGATATAAGTTTGAATGGATATTTTTTTTTGTGGGGAACAAAGATTATTTTTTATTATAGAAAACACTATTTGAGATAACTAGCATTGTTATCCTAATCATGGAAATTGTATTTGATGTACAGGGGAATTACATATTGATTGTTATGACGGAATTATTAATAAGAGGATATTATGTAAAGAGTCTCAGTGGAAAGGCTGTAATTATAAATATTAATAGTATAGGTACGTTTTTTTTTAATTTTTTATTTGTTTGTTGGTCAAACAACGCATCTGTTTTTCCTGAATTAAAAATATAATATGTCGGTCATTATTTCTATAGTCAACATTTAAAAATTCATTGAAAAATTTTATATTTTTTAGAGTAAAATGTTCATATGGGGTTTGCTCTATCTCTAATACAACAAATATTGGGAAATAATAAAAAAAAAAATAAGGTGAAGAATTTTTAATACTCAATTTTCATGGGAGAACAGTAGTGCCTCTAGGATACAGCGAAGGGAAACTCAATAGAGAAGCCATCAAAAATTAAATTATAATTCATAGAAATATTTGTCCCAATCCCAAAAATTATATTTTCTAGACAATGTTGCATCTGCAGTCTGCACTATGTTTTATCTAAGAACATTGTACTTACACATCTTACCAATTAGCTTTGGAAAATATTTTATCATCTAAAGTGAAATTAAAGCTTAAAAAGCTTTCAATATTGTAACGTAAATATTTGGGTATAAGCTATAATATGGATTATGTTTTAGAAACGGAGTTAATCCACTTTCAAAATAAATCAATAATTTGTCGCGTGCGTTACACGAAAAGAAATTTAATTGATTTCAATTGGCAAATTCGCGACATCCGCTTCATTACTTTGACCATTATCATTAAATGGTAATTACAATTTCCTTTAATATTTGTCAATTTTTGAAAGAAAATTACATTTCTAAAAATTAATGAGTAAATCAACTTTTAAGCTCAATTATCAAATTATTATAGGTGACAATAAAATATATGTTTACCAGGGGTATTACAATGTTAAGGTTATAGTATAGTTGTTACAATCATCAGGTTGCCTGATGAAGTTGGAATAACACTGACGAAACGTTGTGACTTAAAATAAATTAAAAAAGAACATTGACAAATTTGGTCTACAATATCCTTAATTTTTTTTTATTATCTTTTTGTAAAAGAGGGTCATTTATTAATTACCAGCTATTAGTAGAAAGTTGTCAAGTATTTAGCCATTTAGGAATTGGCAGCTTAAAAAAAGTTGTACAAAATTTGTATTTTCAAACATTTATGTTCGAAAAAAATTTTTCGAACAATTTACCTATCAATTTTACATTTCTACTATAATCAAAATAAGATTTTTTCGCTGACTTTGAACAGTTATACTGTGTATACAATATATAAAATATATTGCAGTCCAATTTATGTAGTATAATTTAACATAATAATATACAAATTTAATATAGTAATATACAAATTTAATATGTTAATATATAAACTTAATATAATAATATATAAAAATCATACCACCAACATAAATTTGAACAGAAGTTCAAACAAAAATATTTGTGACGTATTGCCCAAATACGTATTTCGATTGCCAAGCAATTCTCATCAGTGGTCATCAAGTAGTTTGGATCACTCCGTAATTGTTTTGTGATGATTCATCACAATGATTAAAAACATGATCACAACATGATTTGTGAATCATCACAAAGCAGTTACGGAGTGATCCAAACTACTTGATGACCACTGATGAAACTTGGCAATCGAAATACGTATCTGGGCAATATGTCATGAATATTTTTGTTTGAACTTCTGTTCAAATTTATGTTGGTGGTATGATTTATATATATTATTATATTAAGTTTATATATTATTATATTAAATTTGTATATTATATGTTAAATTATACTACATAAATTGGACTGCAATATATTTTATATATTGTATACACAGCATTTCTACTATATGTTATTGTAGATAAACCTTATGTATTATATCATATTACAAGTGACGAGTACCATTGACAGTTTATGGCTGTTTATTTTAAAATTGGTAGTCTTATTATTTCCGTGTTTATTTATTTACGGAGGAAAATTAATTATTTCCTTTTTCCATTCAAATCATCTACCATATTGTTCTTTTCATTCTTTAGCAAAGAAAACAAGTTTAATGTTTATCATTATATATTATGTATGAGTATTACGTATCCTTTTTATTTACATTTTTCTCGAAATATTAATTATATTTTTTCTTAACATTTCAACTAAATATAAACTACATGTCACGTCAATAGATGAAAAATGACAAAATTTCCTATTGTCAGTTGCGGAATAGAAAAGCGTTTAGCCACAGCAAATATTAAATTTCATTGAATTTTCCTCGGCCATTGTATTGTGAGCATATTTGAAAAGTATACGAGAAAATGACAGACTATTTGTACACAAAGGTAAAAATAGAGTTAAAAATTAATTGTCTTTATATGAATGTATGTTTTTCCGTCATAAGACATAATTATCATGAATAAATAATATGTTGCAAACGACTCTCTTCATTTTCTCGTACGTCAAGAATTGCTTATTTCCTCGTATTTAGTTCGCATTTTTCCACATGCAAATTTTTTTTGCAAATATAACTTTATGTTATTTAAAAAGTTTTGATAAAATTATTTTCAGTTGGTTAATAAATATAAGTTTTTCTTCTTTCTTCTTCATATCATATTTGTTATGAGATTGTTTGCTTTGGCATTTTTTTTTTCGAATTCCGGTTTGAGTGACTGAAATATCAATGCTTTTACTATACTTTTTTAGTATAATATTTGCTTTTATGAAGGAAAAATGATTTTCTTTGCTAAAGTTTTCCTGATTTACTGTTTTCTTAACTTTGAGATCAATTTTCAAGGATTATTTCTTATTTTACAACAAAATTATCTCTCTTTTATTTTTTTTTAAATTCTTTAGTTTCTGGTTATTTGGATAGTTCGGAATGGTTTTTACCTGATTGGTTGATTAGCTACTTTAATTTATTAAATCCAAAGATACCAATTCTTTACTTTTTCTTCCACTTTCAATCCCGTTAACCTTTTTGATATGTTTTCTTAAAATAAATGATTTTATCTCCGGAAATTTAGAAGTTTTCCAGACGATATAGGTTTTTGGTTCCAATCCATGATTAATTTACCTTCTGGAAACCTCAATACTAAAATATCCAAAATACGATATTACCATGCCATTTGTTTGTCGATGACACTTTGGTGGCAAGAAAAAGATAGTATGCTGGATATTTCAATAGTGTTCATCCAAATATCCAATTCACTATGAAATTGAAGAAGGATGGTAATATTGCATTTTTGGATATTATGGTATTGAGGTTACCTGAAGGTAAATTAATCATAGATTACTACCTAAAATCTACATCGTCTGGAAGACTTCTAAATTTCCGATATAGGTTTTTGGTACCGATCCATGATTAATTTCCCTGCTAGTAACCTCAATATTAAAGTATCCAAAAATGCGAAATTACCATCCCATTTATTTATATGTCGATGATACTGGTGGCAAGAAAAAGATAATTTGCTGGATTGTTTCAGTAGTGTCCATCCAAATATCAATTCACTATGGAATTAGAGAGGGATGATATTAGTATCGCATTTTTGGGTACTATGGTATTGAGGGTACCTGAAGGTAAATTAATCATGGATTAGTACCTAAAATCTACATTGTCTGGAAGACTTTTAAATTTCCGATATAGGTTTTTGGTACCGATCCACGATTATTTTCCCTTCTGGTAACCTCAATATTAAAGTATCCAAAAATGCGATTTAACCATCCGATTTATTTATATGTCGATGACACTGGTGGCAAGAAAAAGATAATTTACTGGATTGTTTCAAAAGTGTCCACCCAAATATCCAATTCACTATGGAATTGGAGAGGGATGATAGTATCGCACTTTTGGATACTATGGTATTGAGGTTACCTGAAGGTAAATTAACCACGGATTGGTACCTAAAATCTAAATCTTCTGGAAGACTTCTAAATTTCCGGTTACATCTCTAGACTTAAGCAAGTGTTGCACTTGGATTAATGAGTTTGTTTTAAGTATTATAAAATTGCGCAGAATTGGCTTAGAAATATATTGATTCCATGTTTAGAAAGTTCTTTCATTCAATAAAAATTAATAATCATTTCATATAAATAAACTTTTTATTTGTTAAATATTTAGTTCATTAATTTAAGCAGACAATAATAACATATTGTTGGAATTACTTTCCAATAATCCTACTGTTTAATAAATTCTCCAAGAATCCCCGTTTGATTCCTTATATCCTCGAAATTTCTATAGACCATTGTTGATAATGGAATTTTTTCGTCGAACACTTGAGAATCCTTTCCCAACATGCAGCTTGATTATTTAATTAAAACTTTTAGATTTTTCGAATTTTCAAAAATTTTGTCCATTTTGAACTATCGAAGGGATACTGTATACCTTAACCCCTTTTCTCTATTCTACCTATAAGTCAAGCAGTAGTTGATCCTTTCAATGGTATCATATTACTGCCTAATTGGTAAATAGAGTCCAAGATATTTTTGGAAACCAATCAGATATTAGACTTGATATTTTCTTTCTTTTTTTTTTTAATTGTTATTTACCGTCGTTTATAACTACTAAAGTCCTTTAGCGACTCTAGGGTTAATTAAATCCGTTATTGAGAAATATGGAAAATTTGCACGATATGAGGATCGAACCCACATGTTACTTTTTTAAAAAGTATCTGAAGTTACTTTGGGTATCTAGTTACTCTGGAAAAAAAGGAACTTAAGGGGTTACATGGGTTTAATCGGGGGAAAAGCTGCCTTTTATTCAACAATTATTTTTCCATTTAAAAATTACAATATTTTATTTCAACCTTTTATTATCTTGAACATCTACATTTGACAAAAAATTTCTGAAATTTTCATAGTAAAATATTTAAAACTTCACCATTGCGAAAAGGTATGTCCGCGTTGACGGCAGATCTCATGACAGGATTATCCAACTGAAAAAAAAAATACGTATTTTAGTTAAGACCATAACTAGAACTTAGACGAAGGAAAAGAAAACAAAGTGAAACTTGGATTTTTGGTAACTTTTGTACAAAAAAAAACAAATTTCGGTGAAATTTGCTCTTCTTTTTATGTTTTTAAATAGTTGTAATTAAAAAAAATATTCCTCATCCAAGTCCTTATGAATTGTGCCTCAAAGATCTGTGTAAAATTTCATCAAAATCGGTTAAGTAGTTCTCCAGAAATCATGATAACCGACTTCGAAAACATAGTTTCGAGAAAAACATGACAATAGACGAGCTCCTGCGGTGCTTTGAGCTTCCAAAGGCTGTATCCCCGAAACTAGTACTCAGATCAAATTGAGAATTGTGGAAAATAATCTAGAGATAAATCAAAAGTTAATAAAACAATAAAAACATCGATTTTTTGAAGCCTTGAAACCTATGTAACCCCTTAAATACTAATCTTAAGTTACTTTTAAGATACTTAAAAAGATACTTTCTTAGGTCCTTTTTATATTATATATATGTACTTAGTTTTGTAATATACTAATTACAGTTCTTAGGTAATCAGATAATTTATTTCTTATCTTTAAAAAGGAAAGTACCTACCTATGTATGTCTAATCTCCAGTAAACAGGAACCATTTTAAAAAAATAGAAGATTAGTATAACAGGTATAATTTGAATCTTACAGAACAAAAAAAATAAATAGATTCTGTACCTAATTTCTCGGTATCTCGGTATCTAAGATACTTTATTAGTTCTTCGGCGAGGTATAGTTCCTTTTAAAAAGTATCCAAGATACTAGTTACTTTTGGGTAAAAAAGTATTTTTTTTGGCTTAAAGCTGTTTTATGTTGCAAATTTTATCTAGAAAAAAAACCATTTTCAAAGTATGATATTGAATAGAGTTAAATATTATTTTATTGAATTATTATTAATAAAGAATTATTACCTATATTATGCAAAGAAGCAATAAAAGTCATAGGATAATTACTGTTAAAATAACATTACGTCTTGATATACCTACAATCAATAAAATGCCTTGTTTATTATTTTATTTACTTAATTAATTCTATTATTCCACTTACAACCTTATCTGATTACGATCTTGGAAAATATTTTTAATTTTTTCTTCTTTAGTAATTATTTATAGAAAGGCAAAAATGGAGTTAAGAGTCTTGTTTATATGTTATTGACTTAATTACACAATATTAAAAGAGTTATCAATAGTTTATTACTCCAATTTTTTATTGATTTGATGGATTGGAAAGAAATATCTGGTTTTTAATATAAAATGAAGAGATACTATTTTAAACAAGTATTAATTTTTAATGAGTTTTGGAGGTAAATCTTGCAAGTTTCTTTCGAAGGACTATTGTGTCCCAAGGTTGTTCCTATTTTCAGTTGATCAGACATCTAAGATAAATCTAAGTAGGCAACCAAATGGATGTTTTGGGATGTTTCCCAAATTTTCCCGTATTTTCTAGCAGGGGATGTTAGGGCTATTGCTTTGTAGTTCCAGCCGATAGATGTCTCTTTTTTATGGTAGGGAAACATCCCTAAACATCCATTTGGTTGTCTACTCAGATTTATCTCAGATGTCTGGTCAACTAAAACTAGGAACAATTTTAAGGCACAATAGTCCTTCGAAACAAAGTTACATAAAAAAGAGACATCTATCGGCTGGAACTACAAAACAATAACCCTAACATCCCCTGCTAGAAAATTCGGGAAAATTTCGAAAGCATCCCTAAACATCCATTTGGTTGCCTACTTAGATTTATCTCCTTCGAAACAAACTTGCAAGATTTGCCTCCAGAACTCATAATGCAAGTAGATTCACACCATTCCATTTTGCCCAGGATATAATAAATAGAAAGGATTGAGTTTTTCAATGATAATATTTTAAACAAATATTATTTTTTAATGAGTTCTGGAGGTAAATCTTGCAAGTTTCTTTCGAAGGACTATTGTGCCTAAAGGTTGTTCCTAGTTTTAGTTGACCAGACATCTGAGATAAATCTGAGTAGGCAACGAAATGGATGTTTAGGGATGCTTCCGAAATTTTCCCGAATTTTCTAGCAGGGGATGTTAGGGCTATTGTTTTGTAGTTCCAGCCGATAGATGTCTCTTTTTTATGTAAGTTTGTTTCGAAGGACTATTGTGCCACAAGGTTGTTCCAAGTTTCAGTTGACCAGACATCTGAGATAAATCTGAGTAGGCAACGAAATGGATGTTTAGGGATGTTTCCCAAATTTTCCCGAATTTTCTAGCAGGGGATGCTAGGGCTATTTTTTTGCAGATCCAGCCGATAGATGTCTCTTTTTTTTGGTAGGGAAACATCCCTAAACATCCATTTGGTTGTCTACTCAGATTTATCTCAGATGTCTGGTCAACTAAAACTAGGAACAACTTTAAGGCACAATAGTCCTTCGAAACAAAGTTACATAAAAAAGAGACATCTATCGGCTGGAACTACAAAACAATAACCCTAACATCCCCTGCTAGAAAATTCGGGAAAATTTCGGAAGCATCCCTAAACATCCATTTGGTTGCCTACTTAGATTTATCTCCTTCGAAACAAACTTGCAAGATTTGCCTCCAGAACTCATAATGCAAGTAGATTCACACCATTCCATTTTGCCCAGGATATAATAAATAGAAAGGATTGAGTTTTTCAATGATAATATTTTAAACAAATATTAATTTCTAATGAGTTCTGGAGGCAAATCTTGCAAGTTTCTTTCGAAGGACTATTGTGCCTTAAGGTTGTTCCTAGTTTCAGTTGACCAGACATCTGAGATAAAGCTAAGTAGGCAACCAAATGGAGGTTTAAGGATGTTTCCCAAATTTTCTCGAATTTTCTAGTAGGGGATGTTAGGGCTATTGTTTTGTAATTTCAGCCGATAGATGTCTCTTTTTTATATTAGAGAATGTAAGTAGATCCATACCATTCCATATTGCCCAGAATATAATAAATGGAAAGGATTAAGTTTTTCAATACAAGTTTCAAGCTAATACGGTACTGTTTTGATTTCTATTTATAACAGAAAAATATAAAAAAGAGGTACTTAAGTCACTATCATTTCATAATAATTATACATAGGTAGTAATAGTAATATTTTTTTTGGTTTCAAGTGTACAAAAATTTGTAATACTTGAAACTAATGCAGATAAGAAATTAAATATTGTTATAGTATAATACGGTTTGATATATTTTTCCAAGTTTTCCCTAATTACTCTACCTAAGTTTTAAGTTGCTGCCAGGACTTGCAGAAGTCGAAGATTCATTCGATTTTTTGTGATTTAATTCTTTAAAGTTATAGAATTAAATTAAAAAGTGATTTCAGAGTAATAAAATTTGCGAACAATTAAAGTCAAAGGTTTGCATTACCAACACTAAGTTCAATGACAATTTGGAAACCTCAATTGGTTGAACAAATAGACCTATTTTTATTATTCAAACTATTTCCTTTTAATAATGTAATAAAAAAAATTCCATTTTTAAAACAATGAAATAAAATTTTGAATTAACAAAATTTTAATTTCATACTAAATAAGTAATATTTATTTGAATACATATGAGATACACATTTATAGTATTACTATAATTAAGTTAAGTAATATTAAAATTTTAATAGTTAGAATTAATAAAGCCAACAGTATATTATCAAAACTATTATTTGATTCCCAATGAATAAATATTTAGATTAGACATTTCAATAATTAGTATATTGTTATGTTTGCATATGAATAATAAACCGAATGAAAACATGAATAATTCCTTCAATATAATATGAAAATTACACTAATATACAGTACACACCTAAGTGTATAATATGACATATAACAATATCTCTCTAATCTTCATAATTCTTAAAAATATACGTAAAGAAAATATGCTACCATATTTAATTTTTTTTTATCTTGTACAAGCAATGTGTAAATTTTTAAAGAGCCAAGAAAAAATATTTTTTATGAAAATCCTATATCTTAAAACATTTTTGTTGATTAATTATTTAAACGTAAATTTCACTTGAATTTTCTTGGAATTGTTAAGAAAAAAAAAATGTTATGTTCTTCATAAAATATTAATTACATGTGGAAATGTTTTAATTAATTAATTTAATAAATAAGTTTTGAACAAAAAACATTATCATTAACATTAAACGACAACTGTTGCCTTAAAGTATGTGTGAAGGTATAATGTATTAGTTAGGGTGATTTTTTTGATTTTTTTTTTTGGTTCCATCGTGAAATTTTGTTGGAAATAAGCAGTGCAACTGTGGAATCTGTAAATTCTATCATAGCCACAACAAACCAATCAGACCTAGACAACGTAGAAAAGTGGGCAATAAAATGGAAAATTAAATTAAAAAAAACTAAATCCATCCATATAACGTTTATTCTTCCTTAAAAATATGCAAATTTTTCGATCACTATGTAAGAAACAGAGTTGCTGCAAAAAAGTATCGTAAAATATCTGGGAATACATCTGGATCAAAAGCTAAAATTTTGGAAAACCTAAACAAAAAGCTTAAAAGAATGTACTGGCTATTGGGAAGAATCCCATTTTTATGTACAGAAGACAAGGGACTACTGTATAAAGCTATTTTTCTTAACCTTTTAAGTGAGCCTTTTACCCCTTTGAATTTAAAACTAGGTTTCTGCACCATATTGGGAAATATATTTGTTTTTTTTTTTAGTTTAGAAAAATACATTTTTTGCGAAATTTAAAATTAAAAATTTCATAATTTATATTGTTAGGAGCTTTTGCCCACCCCCAAGAATGCGGGTATCCCTGGTTAAGAAACAGGTATAAGGTGATACTCAAGCCTTAATGAACTTAAAGAAAACATGTGGAATATATTAGATTTACCCTACAGCAAGGGTGTCAAACTCGCGGCCCGTGGGGCGCATGAACATTTTTGCGGCCCAGTCAATATATCCGATGCAAAGTAAAATTAAAATGGAAATATGAACTAGAAACGAAACCAATGTATAAAATTATAATATACTCAGTGGCGTGCATTACATATAGACAAAAAGACACTGCCTACCCTACATAATTCAGATTAATATTTATAATCTTGTTCTGATATCTAATTTTATGTTATTTACGAGTACTATCAAATATCAATAAACAAAAAATCTTAACGGATATCATCTATACAGTATACAGATTATGTCAGCTCATTCGTTCGTTCAATTTCAAGTAAGCGACTGGTAATATTTGCATTGCAATACACTAGCGCTACTGAGTCCAGCAGCGGAAAAGACACAAACTATTCGTGCCTAAATATTCATATATGTGCTCTAATAGCTATATATGTGACAGTGTGTGCGTTCGTATAGTTAAAAATATACAATTCTACACATACGCACGCACACAACCTCATAGAAAGACACTGTCTTTTTACAATACGACAAATTACGAAAATTGCCGAAGTAGCATCGTTTCTTATTCATTATCAAAGTTTGAATTTGATTGATCTCAATAATCGATTTAACGATCAGTAATCTACGTACATTGTTATTATTTAATTCTAATAAATTTTTATAATGTATTATCTATTATCTGTATTATTTAATCCTGACGATTATATTGTATTTCTTTAATAAGTTTACAAAATGAGTCTATGGATATCTGTGGTTAAAAATATCAACATCATTATTCACCCTATATCGATTAGCCAATAAAATTTTAAAGTGTGAATTTTCCGAAATTTGTTTTTGCTAATCGATGGGAAATCGTTCGTAGAGGTTTGTGAAAGAAACCGTTTCGTTTGTGACAAATTAGATTAGCGGTAATAAATTAATTAAGAAAAAGTAATTAATTAGTCATTGATATAGTAAAATGTTAAAAAAATAAGGTTTAAAGCAGCATACAGTAACAAAAATGAGGGAAAATTTAAGAAACGGTTGGTTAAAACTAGAACTAAAAAAAAGTTAAAGAAATATATTTTCCGAACTTCAAAAAACAGTTAATGTTCTACTTCGTATATATATTTTCAAAAATTTTTGGTGTGAATAATTGAATTTCACAAACGATGAAAAAATTTGGGAGAAAAGCCTGTTTAATTATGTTTCTATTTGTATTATTTTGTAAAATTTTGGGATAATATAATTTGAGGAAAAAAATTAATTTCATAATTGCCTTTTTTCCATTTTTTTCGAAGGGGGGAGGTTCTGTTTAATTTTCCTTAATTTTTGTTATTGTATGTTGCTTTGAACCATATTTTCTTAACATTTTACTACATCAATGATGACTAATTAATTAATATATAATATATAATATTTCTTAATTGATTTATTATCGTTAAACTATTTTTGTCACAAACGAATCGGTTTCTTCACATACCTCTACGAACGATTTCCCATCGATTGTCAAAAAAAAAAAATCGGAAAATTCACACTTTAAAATTTTGTAGGCTAATCGGTATAGGGTTCATTATTTACTCATCATGACGATGAACTAAGCAGCATTTTTGATTATATTAAAGTAGCTTTAAAAAATTTCTGCCTACCTTACCTAAAATCTCTGTGCACGCCACTGAATATACTATATATATAACTATTCTAAACTGTATTAATAACGGTCCGGTTGGGTTAATTTTGAAAGTAGTCTCGAAGAATAAAATTTCTGGTGAAATAGGAAAGATAGTAGTAGAGAAGAGATGTATCAGGACATAAATAATAATTTGACTTTATATAATGTTTTTTACTAAGTACAATTCAAAATAAAATTATTTGTTCCTATAAACATTGCTTTTTTTTGCGGCCCACCTAAAGTTAAGTAGTGTTTATTTGGCCTAAGTAAGCTTTTGAGTTTGACATCCTTGCCCTACAGATATAATATGCAGACCTGAAAAAGCATTTCTGTGATATTTTTATGTTGTAAGAATAGTTTTAGATTGATCTAATTTATAGTTGGTAGTGGTTTTATATCAATCACTTTTATTATCTGTGGATCGTTCCTCTGGGATCGCTTCATTACAAGAAAATTTTGTCCCTAGAGCAATTGCAATTATTGCACCTTGGTGCAAAATAACATGATAATAAAAAAGGAATGTCAATCTTGTAACATGAATCGATATGAGTCGAAAATTATTAATATAAATCATTTACTTGTCGCTCTACAACCTTTACGCATAAATTACCGACACAATCGCAATCTAATGGAAAAATAAAATAAAAACAAATATTATATAATTGTTTGTGACAATTTTTCATGAAATTGTTCCTTGTTTCAAGTATGCAATGCTGTGTACCTTCATACTTGAAATATCAACATTCCTATTTGTATTGAAAATTATCAAAGTTCGTTTATCTTCTATTTACCATAAGCACATAGAAAAAACTTAGTTTAAAATTCGTAAGTGGAACATAATGGGAAGATAAAACAAAAAATATAGTCTTGAGCCTCACGTTATTTACTAAATTTAAATAAATAGAATCATATAATGTACATTTTGCAAAAGTCAGTGGAAAATACATATATCATAGCGAATATTTTCCTATTTTTTTTTCTTTTTTTTTTTCTCTGTAGTGTTAATGTTATCTTATAAATATTTACTTCTGAGATTTGTACGGTGGCATTGTCGCTCATTTTGTATCCTTAATTAGTTACATTTGCCCATTCTTTGTTATCACGATTGAGTTTTTAAGGTTGAGAAATTTTGTTAAGCTTATTTTAATGAACAGGAAGTACTGTTATAAAGATAAACATTTTTAGTAGGAAGATTTTTTTAACAATAAAATAAATAAATCTCTTGGGAGACTCCATGTTCAAATCCAATGAAACTATGAATTAATCAATTTTATGAAATTTGAGGCAATTTGGAACGGTTTAAGGACTTAACTCTCCCGGATTTCTGAGTTCCACTCCTGAATAAAGGTTTCTTCCATTTCTCTTCATTCCTCTTGATCTTGTATTGCTTGGACCCACTTCTTGCCAGCCACCTTTACCAGGTCGTCTATTAATCTCCACTTAAACATATGTTTGTACCATATATGAGTCTGGGTGTGTCTTGACCTCTGCCGAACCCGCGAGACTGACTCACCGAACCTCCGAGGTTCGATTAAACGTAGGTTAAGAACCACTGATCTATAAATATATACTTTCTAAAAGTGAAAAAATGATCCTAACGATTTCTCAATTTTAGCAGGTTTCAGAAGTCATTTACATACAGTTAGTTCCTTTTCTATTATCTATTTTATCTTCGATTATTGAAGTTATACTTCTTTATCGTCGTGAATTGTTAAAAAAATGACACGTCAAAGTGTGCCTTAAAATAACAGTATGGAGTTGCTCGCATACTATTAGCCAGAAAGAACGGTTCAAGCGGACGTAGTCTGATTGATTTTTGGGAGCGATATGCATCGTAGTAGGGCGACTAAAACACTAAACTAAAACACTTATTGGAAGAGAATTCGATCATCCCGAACAATCCCGAATCAGATACGAAGTTATATAGCTAGTGAACAGTCATTAGAAATAGTCAAATCGGTTAGAACCTTTAAGCCCATACACGGTCAATATTATTGTGCAATGTGGGTTGCACAATATATTGACGGCGATTCCTAGATGGTCAATATTATTGTACAATATGTTGGTTTGTGCAAAATATTGTATCTTATGGAGACGATATTGATGGTTGTGCAATATATTTATTTCACACTACGTTGGAATGTGACCGGTCTTATACGTTTTAGAATTCAAGGTTTTATTACCTTTTTTTAACCCTCGAAAGATGTGTTAATTGAATTTCACACTATATTGGAATGTGTCCGAATTTATATGTTTTGGTATTCAAGGTTTTATTACCTGTTTTCAACCCCTGAAAGATGTGATAATTGCATTTTCACACTAGCTTGGAATGTTATTGGTTTTATGCGTTTTGGAATTCAAGGTTTTATTACCTGCTCTTAACCCTCGAAAAATATGTTAATTGCATTTTCACACTAGCTTGGAATTTATTGGTCTTAATATGTCTTTTGGAATTCAAGGTTTTATTACCTGATTTCAACCCCTGAAAGATGTGTTAATTGTATTTTCACACTAGCTTGGAATGTTATCGGTCTTACAAATATAATTCTTAGGACTTCGCTGTTTATGATTATTTATACATATTTATAAATGATTTTTTGGCAACAATCTACTTCTATATGGTAAAGGTTTTTGATAAGTATTTTTCAAACATGTGACCCAATCTGTTAATTCGGTTAAACGGTTAATTCATATAATATGTAATATAAATTTTTTATAAGTAACCAAATGTGTAAACGTATAGTGTTTATTAGACTGCTTAAAAAAAATTATGATTTTTTTTTAATTATATCGAAAATATTGTTGGAAATGACAAAAAAAATTCCGGTGAAAGTTTAAGCTCTTAATATTAATATTAAGAGGTGCCGCATCGCAAATTTCAATTTTCCATTTAAATAACATGGGAACAATATTCTCTTGCACTTTGGAATTTTATAGCTCACGTTGGTGACAATATTTCGGAATGATCAAGGTATATTCTTGTAGAAAATTGAACGATCTACAAAAAATGTCTCCGTACAAGTTTTTGATATATTTATTCCTTCAAAAGTTATTCGAGGTCAAAGTTGAACTAAAGAGAAATTTTAATATTTTTTCAATTTTTTGACGCAATCATCAATTTTATGAGAAAATTTTATACGACATTTTTTGTGGAGCACTTTTTTCCTATAACTTATCTCTATAAAAGTTTTTGATATTTTTCACAGGTTCTAAGTAATAAAAAAAATATTTTTTATGTTCAAAATATAATAATTCAGGGAATATTATTAATTTAAAACAATAAAATTACCAATATTTTCAGTTTAATGCAAATAACTTTGGACCTGTGAAAAATATTCAAAACTTTTACAGAGATAAGTTGTAGGAAAAAAAGTGCTCTACAAAAAATGTCCTATAAAATTTTCTCATAAAATTGATGGTTGCGTCAAAAAATTAAAAATATATTTAAATTTCTCTTTAGTTCAAATTTGACCTCGAATAACTTTTGAAGGAGTAAATATATCAAAAACTTTTACGAGACCTTTTTTGTAGATCGTTTAATTTTCTACAAGAATATACCTTGGTCATTCCGCAATATTGTCACTAACGTGAGCTATAAAATTCCAAAGTGCAAGAGAAAATTGTTCCTGTGTTATTAAAATGGAAAATCGAAATTTGCGATGCGGCACCTCTTAATATTAATATTAAGAGCTTAAAATTTCACAGGATTTTTTTTTCATTCCCTACAATATTTTCGATATAATTAAGAAAAAAAAATCATTATTTTTTTTGAATCAGTCTAGTGTTTATGCATAAATAGCCAATTTAATGTTTTATTTGAAACCCAGTTACATTCCGTGAAATATTCACAGCCCAACACTGACACAACTAACAGATGGATAAAATTAGCAATTGAAATGACAGTTGAAACTAATAACATTGTAGGTCAAATTTGAGCCAATGATTATTATATTTGTATTCCCGTAATATGGATGTATCTTAAACTTTATATTCTTTGATATTGTCTTTGCCGCAACACATACATTTCCTATTATGTATTTTGATATTAAAAGTAATTTTTGTTTAAAATTGTATTATATTTTAGTAATCACTAATCTTATAACTGGTGTGCTAATTCATGCACTACTGGAAGAGGCTACGGCAGTGGATTAAAAACCTATTTTTAATAGCAATACCAATTCTTGTACTAATCTTTCTTGGCTACTTTGATAAACCACGAATTTTTCCAACTAGAAACCAAAAATTTATAATAAAATTCGAATATGTAAACAATTTCAAATGAATTAATTTCGTTCTCAAAAAATTAACGAATTATTAAACATTGAAAAAATGTGCATGACTTATTTTTCAAGAACATCTTATTCAAGTTTATCTTATCAACAAGAGCTCAATGTCTCATTCAATTGTGATTTTAAACCAAAATAAATTTCCGGAACACTAAAAAGCGTTTCAATATTTCAATTTTATAAAAATTAATTGCGATTTTTTCCAATTTACTAAAAATATTTTCTTTTTGTCAATGAGTTTGACGACTGGCACTAAACATACTATTGTGTCTTTTATTACAATAATGATTGCGTTGTGTAACTTGAAGAAAATTGCTAATTCCACTCAAAACGAATTTATGCTAAATAAATTTGGCATTAAATATTGGACAATGGGTTTCATTTTATCGTCAATTAAGCCTTTGGAATTTTCCATAAATTGTAACACCTATTTGAATACATATAAGTACATCAAGTATCGTCTTATATAACATTTTTGTGTATATTTACAAATTTTAAGTAAATGTTAACAAAGTCGACATACAATGGCAAACTTGAATATTTTTGGACAAAAATACAAAGAATAATAAAAGTGTTACATATTTAATTGTTGATTAAATTTCTATTTTCATTTAAGGTTTTTTCATATTTTTTTATGGAAATATAATACTTAAATTTACACTTCAACACCCACACTTGTGCCATTATAGTATATATCATTGGAACGCTGGTTGTTTAAATATACGATAACAATGTAGCTTTTTGAAAACATTAAATAGCAAATAGTTACTTTGAGCACGTAAAATATAATTAGGCATATAAGTAGAAGGAGCGAAATCTAAGTTTTTTGAACTACGCAGAAAAAAATATCATTGAAATATTGAATTGATAGAATCTAATTAATAAATTTTTATTTACCTAAAATAATGATATCAAATAGAAAAAAAAATAATTTAAATTCACTTAAGTTTAAATTCAAAAAGATGGAGAAAAAAATACTTGATAATGATACATGGTTCAATGAACTTGACGATAAATGACGTACAATTTATCGAAAGAAATCTTCTTCCCTTAGTTTTATCGATCCAGTGAGACATATAAATTTTTATTTTATATTTTTCTCCCCGTTTATTCAAGGTCTACGATTGAATTTCTTTAAGGTATTTTTTTTATTCTTTACAATTTCAAGAATGACTTCTTTAATTTTTTGGTAAGAAGTTCGAAAAATAGAACAGTTATGGCCAACTTAAATTATATACAGTACGAATATAACTTAAAATATATTTTTCTGTAATGACTTTTTGAATCTGGGGAGTAATTTTCGGGAATCACTAGATTGATTTTGATGAAATTGCGTTTTAAATTACTATAATATGGTTTTAGTGCACTAAAAGAATATAACTTAAAATCTTAAAATATTTTTTTTCTGTAATGACTTTGAATCTGGGGACCTTTTTTCGGGAATCACTGGATTGATTTGGGTGAAAATGCGTTTTAAGTTACAATAATATGCTTTTAGTGTTCTAAACTAAAATTTCCCTGATTAATTTTTTTTTTGAAGTACGTGCTATTTTAAAATTGATTGAAAATTTTCAATTATTTTATATCAGTGCTTAATAAATGTTACAATGAGTAAAACGCATTAAAATATGTTGTTATCAAAATCCGTCAAGTGGTTTCCAAGATATATAGTCCTAAAGTTTTGATTGTTTTTTGTTTTTAAAAATAAATCATAATATACAGCCTATTGGTGGCCGAGTGGTCAAGGTGTCCGCTTCAAAATCGGTAGGTGTTGGGTTCGATTCTTGACTCGAGCAAATTTTCGGTATTTCTCGATTACGGATTTTAATTAACCTTAGAACCTCTAAAGACCTTAGTAGTTATATAGCGCCGGTAAATAACAATAAAAAAATCATATACAACACATCCGATTCGAATTAAGTTCTTGAGAAAAAAATTGCTAAAAATTTTTTTTGTTTTTGTTAAATGAACTACATATCTTCAGCAGTTCCAAAAACGCACTTAAAGAAAACAATATTTTTCGAAGGGGTGGCAATAGAAATTAATATTACACATTGTAGTTGAATTTTTTATAATACCTTTGGGTCTATGGGGAGTTTTTGCAATTGATTTTCATAGAAATAAGTCTAAAACTATAGAAAATAATAATCTGTTTTTTTTTTTAACACTCTGGATATATGTACCCTTTTAACTCCGTTATTAGGATAGTTCTTTAAATTTTCGAATACATTTTTTTCTGACCAAAAAAAAAAAAAAAAAATTGAACGAAAATTTGTGTTACTTATAAAAAAAAATTAAATATTACTGAGCTCAGGGAATTTCATTTTGTCATTCATGTAATATTTACTGTTATTTCAACAAAATATTGTAGTTTTGGTATTGCAAATTCCAATGACCCGAAAGTTAATTCAGAAAATTTGGGAATAGAACTAAGTAGAGAATAAATGACAAAAAATATCGATTCTTTTGATCGAAGTATTGTTACCATATAGAAGTTATAACATTTTATAAATCCTTCTGGAAGTATGTAGGATTCTGTATTTTTGAGGTTCTAGAATCGTAATACAACTTGGCAAAGGCTATTTTTAAACCTCTGTTAATTTTTCTATCTTAAAAATTTTAATTTTTGAAGTAAATTAGTCTTGGGAATGTTTCCCAAAAGCTTTAGGTATCTAAGTTTTGATAAGGTTTCTTAAAAATGCATGGATAGATGCATAAAATATTACATTACTGAGAACCTAGGATTGCCAATAGTTAGCCAGGATTAAGATTGATAGCTCTATTTCTAACAAGATAGAGATATGTACAGAAGTATGACAAGGACACCTCTACTGTTTAAATTGACTTCTGAGGCCTTCTTGACTTCGGATGAAGTGAAAATTAATGGAGTGGACATCAATCATGTATTAGATACACCGATGATCTGTTTTGGTCGTTAATTCTGATGTGGTTTCCTAAATCTCATAGATTAGATAAATTCGGGAATAAGATTAGTATCACAAAAGCCAAAACGATGATAATTCGAAGGAGCAGGAACAGCAACGTTCCTATATCCTTAACAATAAACGGTAGAATACTAGAATAGGTTGATCGATTTAAGTACTTAGGATATTGGATTAATGACCTGGAATAGAGAAGACCCGGAGGGCCTTCAATAAACTAAGGGAACTGCTATGGTTTTTGGCTGAACCTTGATTTGCAACTGGGAACGCTAAAGTGCGATGTATAGTGTCAAGATGTGGACTTTCATGATATCTATACCCAATAAAGATTTTTTAGAGGTGTTGGCATTCCGTAGAATTCCTAAAATCCTTTGGATATCTCATAAATCTAATGAAGGAGTCCTACGTAGGTTGAATAGAGAACGTCAGTTCTATCATATAATGAAAATTTGCAAGACCTCTTACTTGGGTCATGTGCCGAGGAATGACAAATACTAATATGTTTAGTTCATTATAAATGGAAAGATCGAGGGAAAATGAGGAATAGGAGGAAAAGCAAGGCATAAATGATGAAAAATGGACAAAGGATACCTAAACTTGGAATAACTCATAAGAACCACATAGGGCAGAAGAGCTTTTGCCAATGTAATTACCAACTTCCATTGACGACATGGGCATCTTGACCTCTACCGAACCCGCGAGACTGACTCACCGAACCTCCGAGGTTCGATTAAACGTAGGTTAAGAATCACTGATCTATAAACTATATACTTTCTAAAAGTGAAAAAAACGATCCTAACGATTTCTCAATCCTAGTAAGACTTCAGAAGTAATTTTTATACATTAAGTCCTTTTTCTATTACCTATTTTATCTTCGATTATTGAAGTTATACTTCTTTACGAGCGTTTTGAAAAAAGGAAAAGATCGAGGGAAAATGAGGAATAGGAGGAAAAGCAAGGCATAAATTATGAAAAATGAACAAAGGGCACCTAAACTTGGAATAACTCATAAGAATCACATAGGGCAGAAGAGCTTCTGCCAATGTAATTACCAACTTCCATTGACGACATGGGCGTCCTCAGAATTCTATAGGGGGGCAAAATATTTTTTAGTAATGTTTTAATGTAGTTTTAATTTACTGTAACGTATTTGTATGTTGAACAAACGGATAAGAATAATGAAGGACATACTTTAGCGACAAAAATTTTTGTTGAAAAAAAATTTCTTCTTCTTTCAACTACTAATTTTACCAGGGGGGGTCAAGTGCTATGATTGACGAAAACGACTAAATAAAAAGAAAAAGCCCTGGGAATGGTTAAAGCAAAAATACAAATGGAAGCAAGTATTTGTACACAAGGAAATATAAGTGAATTATTTGTATACATAAAAAGTTTAAATATTTTTCTTGGCCAGCTTTTTCCACTTATTGCAAGCATAATACAAACAATAATTTCAATTTAATGCAATTTATACAATAAATAAATAGAATATAAATAATCACGTGTACTCAGTGACAATGCCAGACTTGACAGCGTTTTTAAATGTAAAAAAAAATATATCATCATAATCATCGAAATATGGAGTTCTTGCTCATAATCTAAACTAAATATTTCTATCATATATATTCAACTCACATTTTTTTTCATGCTAAATCGCATTAAGAATAATAATGCAATATAAACGTGTCATATGAAAATACTTCCACAACATAACAAAATATTATATTATGTAGGGTACTATTGAAAAATATTAGATAAGGCATTAGTTTTCAAAAGAAATAATTACCTATTTTTAGGACTGTCTTAGTCATTAAATTGATATTATATCAATTCGATATAATTAAAAATTGGCACTTATGGAAGAATTTATGAATTCATCAATAATAATTTGTTTTAGTTATCAGTAAGATTGTAAACTATTATTTCTTCTGTATCTCAGAGCCATAGTATTCTAAGGGAGGTTCTCCCGTGGGAGGGTTGATATTGAATAAAAATAGAAAAATAGTATCGAGACTACAGGATTAATTCAGAAGAAAAGGTTTATAAATTTGAAGAGAAAATTTAAATTGATTAAATTACTCAAATAAAATGGTTTCCTTGTTTTCAAGTAAATAAACTAAGGCGACCAAGTAGCAAGAAGTCATTATAAAAATATAAAAAAATTCCTTCAAAACAATACTAAACACAAGTATGTACATTGTACATTCATCTGAAATTGCTTGAAAAAGTTTCACTTCTATTATGTGCTTTATCCGACCCAAATTTGCAAATTTATCTCACATTCCATTGTCTGGGATTCCCGGATCGTAAAAAAGGAATGAAATGACAGGAAAGCTTTCTGGAGAGCACTTGAAATTTCCTGCAAACAGCTTTAAACTTGTTCAACTCTTCAACCATTCGCAGTTTAATTTCGTGCATATTAATGCCTTTATTTTCCATGCTTTTTATTTGATACTATCATGGAGTTATTATAGCATTAAGCTCGGATAAAAATGCACAAAAATTATATATTAAGTCACTTAAAATTTTATTTAAAAATGTATGGTTTTTTCAAACGGAGAAATTTTAACATTAGATCTACAAAAATAGAGGTAATTCGCGATGTTTGTTGGAATATGACCGTTTGGAATTAAATCGACCAATGATTTATTGAACAATTTTTGCGTGATGCGTTTATTTTATTGATTTCATAGCACTTTTTCGACGTAATAATACATAACACACGTTTATACATAACAAATAAATTTTAGGTAATGAAATAATTTCCAATGTTCAAATAAGGAATAACATACTAATAATTATTGTATTGAATCGAATTCTGTGTATTATTATTATTTAACAATGCCCAGTAAATGGTTTGCGTTTTAAGCAACGATTAATTCTAAAAATAAAAGACAATACAAAACATTAACTTGTGGACTCGAGTGGCATTTTTAGTATCTTATTTATCCATAAATAAATAATGTCATTAGAAATGTTAAGTACAAATATCGAATTAATCCTATAATCAGAAACGTTCAATTTAAATAATTCATGAGCGAAGAAAATTCCTAATTGATTGAAGAGGCAAATAACATGTTGAAGGATATTTTCAAATTGTATGGAAAACTAAGATATGTACCCCGGAAAATACGTATGATATCTCTGCATTTCGTTTTGTATTGGATTTAAAATGGTTTTATTAATTTCTATGATAAAGTGTATTCCCCCATTTATTATACCCAACTGTGGAGTTCATAAATTTTTTGATTTTCAATAAAATGGCGCAGTTGTTTGAGCATTTGTATCCTTAAACTATCCTGTTTATTCAGTTTTTCAAAATCTATAACTAACTAGAACTTAACAACTAAAATATAATTATTAAATGACACAATTGTAATTTTTTTGAATCATTGGATTTGACTAGCTATACTAAACTTTTTTTTCTTCCGGGCCGCATTACGATTTTTCCTTTTCTAACATATTTATATTGAAATGTAAATATAACATAAAAGTGGCTAATTTTTCTGCTAACTGACTGATTACCGATTAAAAGATAGATAGGGATTTTTACCCTGATTACAAACCATTATTGAAAACATGTTAAAACAACACCAAAATATTTGGTGACAATGATTATTTTGGGTGACATAAAATAGCAAAGTAGGCCGCATGCGGCCCTTGGGCTGCAGGTTGAATATGACTGGATTTTACTGTTGCATTTTTTGGAATTGCAAATATTTTCGGGTACTTTTAAATATGTATGTAAGAAACCGAATAATCATATCTCACCATAGTTTTCTTGTAAATAATAATACCAACCATTAATGAAAATATTACTTGATAGACATTCATTTCCCATTTTAAATTTACCATATTAATTCGAATTTTATAAACTATATTTTGGACTATAAACTTTGAAAGGCCCTAGAGCTATGAGCATGGTAATGATATAGACCCCGAAAATATATTTTAATGATACTTTATGACTATATAGGTTCCAATAAAATTCCTTCAAATGAAATCTCCATTTCAATTAGTCTTCATGAAAAAAATTAAAAACGGAAAACAGAAAATATTTTTTCTATACTTAAATAACCAAATAATCCAAAATTTTAATTTGATTTGGTGATTAATAATGCCTTTTTTACAAAAAAAATCAACCACTATATAGCTTCCGTGTTTAAGGTGCTTAATTTCAATGGTCGTATAGGCATATTGCATAAAGGTTTGAGTCTTTGATGAATTTTCCAAATTTCAATAATGAAAACAAGTGAACATCCGGAAATCTCGCAATCCTATTGGCTAATAGCCAGTACATTGACGTTTGTGTTATTCATTGATATTAGTGCACTGCCTGACTTATTCATTTTTTATTTGTTCTTAATTGATTAATTTCATTTGATTAAATGCCAAAAAAGTGTTCCAAGCGATAATTTAAATAGTGTCCGATTAATTAAGATAATAATTCTTTTATTCAAGTAAGTGGAATGTGGTTTAATTCTATAAAACATAAATCTTAGTGCCAACAGTATTGGTTTCGATTCAATTGTCAATTGAGGTTTTTGTAAATAATTTCTGTTTCCAATCAAAACAATTAAAGGACTTAGGGCAATAAGAATAAAGTTTATATTTGTTTATGAAAAAGGCACTACCCACCCTTAAGGTATATTTTCACAATATGTATCTAGTTAACCGAAAAGTTAGGTTAACTATAACATGAAAGTTAACTAGTACCCAAGGTTTATAAAATACACAGGTGGCCTCATGCGCTACGTGACGTTTCCAGAAGAAATTTTTACATATCTTCGACTGATTCAAATTTCAAAATTCTTCGTATGACGTCATTTTTTTTTCTAATAGGGTACTCTGTGTAATTTATAAACCTTGACTAGTACCCACCTTTTCTCAAGCCGATAGTCAGCCGAAGGTTTTATATACTATATACTATACTGTATACTATTTTATATACTGTTTTACATAGTATGTACTTGGTTGGGAAATACCTACTGATTAAACATTTTCTCTCATTTTTGATTGATTTTTATAATTAATGAAGGATTAGCATGTGACCAGGTATACTCCATAAATCTATTAAAATTAGTTGAATGTGTAATTTTTAGCCATAGTAACGATAATTATATAGTTACACCGTACGTATATTGTTATAACTTATAAAATACATAAACGAGACTATAACTTCCACAAAAACTATAAGTTACTTTAAAGAGAAAATAAAATAATCTACCATTTTGTAGGACAAGAAATAATATTTCCAGTTTCTTCTAAAATATTTTTAATCATGTTTATTATATTCCTCAAAATAATTGATTCTTCGTCTGAATAATTGTCTTCCTTTGGTTCTTCAAAACCTTCATCTAGCTATAAACTAACAGCGTTTTTATCTACTTCCGTTTTTAATTTTCACTTCCCATCATTATCTTACTCCAATCGATAAGTTTCTGCCTATAAACTAAAAGACTTTATCAAATTAAACAGTCAGTTAACCCATACCACAAGTATAGGGCTAAATATTCCTAGATTAACTTGATGGTTAAGTGGTAACCAAATATTATGAAACAACAAATATGAATTTCTTAGTAATCCATAACCAATAGGTAACCACATATTGTAAAAATGGACTTCAATCTTACAAAAGTTTTTTTTATTTTTTAGAAATTATTTTTTTTTCACAATAACTAATTAAATAGACATCTGAAATTTCCAGGATCTAACTATTTTTTTGGTACCTACAAACTTCCTAAAGCAGGCCATTCACGCTCCAACTTGTAATCCAACTTGTAGTCCGACTTTCGAAATTGGATCTAAAGTCGGACCGTGAATGGTGTTGTTGGAAGTTGGATGTCTAGCTGGACTAGTCGGATCATTTAGGTGATCCAACTAGAAGATCCAACTAGTAGTCCGACTAGCAGTACTGCAAGTCGGAGCGTGAATGGCCTGCTTAAGTATTATTGAAATGTCTTCTTTCTGAGGTCGACAATAACTAATTCAAATAGACATCTGTAATTTCCAGGATCTAAGTATTTTTTTTGATACCTACAAACTTCCTAAAGCAGGCCATTCACGCTCCAACTTGCAATCCAACTTGTGGTCCGACTTTCGAAGTTGGATCTAAAGTCGAACCGTGAATGGTGTTGTTGAAAGTTAGATATCTAGTCGGATCATTTAGGCGATTCAACTAGAAGATTCAAGTAGTAGTCCGACTAGCAGTACTGCAAGTCGGAGCGTGAATGACCTGCTTATATATTATTGAAATGTCTTTCTGAGGTCGATTCACCATGCTTACAGCCTTAGCAACTTTGGTCAGATTTTTCCCAAAAAAGCAGAAATAAAATGGTTTTTCTCGACAAAAAAATCAGTGCTTTTTGTAAAAAGCAATTTTGAATTTTTATTTTGAGAATTATGAAATCAATTTGCCCATTAGAGTAGGTAAATAAATGTAAAAATGGTACATGTTTTTCGTTGCAAGAACAAAATTTTCAGAACAGTTTTAGGTTCGTTTTGTTTAATAACATTAATAAAAACTATTTAATTGCTGAAAATTCATTTTCCCGGTTTACCATGGTCTCCATGGTAGTATCGTGATTGGGCTTAAAGATTTTAACTATGGTATGAGTCAAATATATGGAACAAAACAATAGGAAGTGAATCCTTACAATTAAGATAATATATAAGAAGGTATTTCAATCCTGCATTGTATGATGGGAAATGTGCTAAGATGTGGCGCCGCCACAAGTGTGTTTAGAATACTAACTCCCCGAAAGTATTTACAGGATTGGAATACCTTATTTTATATTATCTTATACTTACAAGAGTGCCCTCTTAAAACATTTTTTTAGTGATGTCATCTTACTAGTTTTGTATATTAAGATCATTTAAATACTAAAATTTCTAAACGGCTAGTGATCTAAAATTTGATCATTAAATGTATAAATGTTTGATGTTTTTTATTTTTTTATTTTCTGCAGGTCGTTACCCTTATAGGGATCATCAACTTTTCTCGTTAATACTTATGAGATCCCATAAAGGGTACCGACAAGGAAGATAGAAAATCCTGGTTTAAATGATATATTCAATTAATCAAGCAATTTTATGTGAAAACTTTTAAGATTTCTAACAAAATGTTAATGAACTTTAGTGTTGGTTTTGTAAACAAATTGCTATTAATTTTATTATGGCTTCTAGAGAAACGATGAAAGCCATAGAACACAATACTAGAAATAGCATTCAATTATAAATTGCATTTATTTAGTGTCTTCCCGCGAAAAATGAGTATTTTGGTTTTTCCATTTAAAAATTTAGACTTTAAAGACGTTTTTTTTTTTAAATAATACAAGTCCAGCTAGAATTCTTTGTCCAAAGGAAAATTTTGAAAAAAATCCTTCATCAAACTATTTGATATATTATCGATATTAACGACGACACATTAATGCATCTGAAAACATCTTTGTTTGGATAAATAAAACATTTAATGCAAAATATTAGCATTTTCTTATGTAAAACATTGGTGTTTTATACATCAATAAAATGATATTTATAACGGTGATAAAAATGTCGCGTTAAATTGCTACCAAACAAAACTTCTACAGTTTCGCATTATTTTTCAAACTGAAAATTGATTGCAAAAATAAATAATGGAATTTTTTCCAAAAAAAAAATTATGAAAACAACCAAAGTTGTGAAAATAATGAAAACAATTTTCATTTTTGGAATCTCCTTTTTGTTGGAACAAAATATTACTGATTTATTAAAATAAGAGTAATTTATTATTAAGGCTTTATATTCTGAAGACTATTTATTAATACTTTTTTTTTCTTTTTCAGGTAAGTCCTGTTTGATCCAGAATTCTGTTTTTTTTTCATTTATTTTCAATTTTGAAAATTCAAATATTTCAATCAGTGAGTACCTATTAGATTGATATGCATGAATTATTTGTGTTTTTATTTTTGATCACGTTTTTATCGCTTTTCCTTTAAATTTACTATTAAATGAAGAATATCATGTTTTAATGCATAACTAATTGTAAGTGTAACGTAAGTATTTTTATCAAAAGAATGAAACCTATGCAGTTTTTTTATTCTTTGATGATATAACATAAAAGTTTACCATACTGTTGTAAAATTTATTCAACTTCAATAGTTGCTTGATAATGGATCAATGATCGTCTTATATATACATAAAACCTTGTAAATTGGTTTATAATATTAGATTTCAAAATATGGTGTTATAATAACATTTTTTAGTTGCACACAATACGTAGCCATGTTTTTAATTCGCGCCTATTGGCCATTTCTCTATTGGTATTTTAGTTTGAAACATTGTAACCATAGTTGCCATAGTAACAACTAAAACTTTGAAAATTTTTAAAAAAATTAAGTACAACGTCAATTGATATATTGTTGTCAATGTTACCAATAGTTATGAATTTGAATTCCTTCTGGATACATAAAATAATATAATATAACATAAAAGTTTACCATACTGTCTTAAAATTTATTCAAGTTTAATAGTTACTTGATAATGGATGATCAATGATCGTGTTATATTTATTTAAAATCTTTAAAATTGGTTTATAATATTTGATTTCAAAATATGGTGTTATAATTACATTTTTTGGTTGCACTCAATACGTAGCCATGTTTTTTAATTCGCGCCTATTGGCCAGTTCTCTATTGGTATTTTAGTTTGAAACATTGTAACCATAATTGCCATAGTAACACTAAAACTTTGAAAATTTAAAAAAAAAAATAAATACGACGTCAATTGATATATCGTTGTCAATGTTACCAACAGTTATGAATTTGAATTCCTTCTGGACACGTCACTTTTCTAAATATTTTATTTTGGTGTTACCCCATGAGGTTACCTGTGTAATTTGTAAACCTTGCGACTTCTCGGATTACAATAGGTAAAATAGGGACCAGAAATTCAAAAGCTTAAGGTAATGTTGAAACTTTCTAAACCTCAAAAAGTTATGCAATATTTTCATGTATGACTGCAGACATCACGGGTATAAATTAGTTTAGGTTTTGACTCCGAAGATAGATTTAATTTACTATCATCAAACACAAATTTTGATGTGATTTTATGGCATTGAGATCAATGCTAATCATTTTCTACTGTATTATAACCAACATAAGATCTTTCGAAATTGTAATCAGTATAAATTTTGATGACTCCGGCTCCATCAAAACACATATAATGACTTCGACTCCAACTCCTCAAAAATCTTCCGATTCCAAAGTTCTGAAGTTAGACTCCCTAGTCCTAGTTATATCAACTTCAGTACTAGTTATAATAATGTTTTTGAAAACTACTGTATAAACTTAAAATTTTCAGATCAATAATTCACCATAGTTTATAAATAAGAACGAAAGTTGTTTTTGTAGATGTTTTAAATACAAAAAGTGTTTGATATTTTCATATGGATTTTCAGAATGAGTAAATAGTTCTGTTTAAATATTTATGAAAAGAAGTAGGGTAATAAAAATAAACTGATATCAATAAAAGAAAAAATAGGCAACCAAATCGATTGGTTGACGTTTATTTTTCTTATTTCTTTTATACCTGTTCGTATATTTTTATTATTTTATTCAAGTATGCTGCATGCATAATTCAATTATAGAGAGAAAAAAAAAATGAAGGGTATACTAATGTATTATGCTAAAGTTGTTTTGAATGTACAGAATGTCTACTTCTTTTCTTTAGTACCTACTTCTCTTTCTGTGTAAATATAACAGAAATTGGTGGGATATAATTTTTTTTTTGAAGTGCCTATCCGTTTCGGATGAATCAAGTTCGTAGATTTTTCAACCAGGATACTTCTCTTTTCCTTGTATTTTTACCTGCATAATGAGTTGGAATGCATGATATCTTTCTGGATTTTTTACAAAGTGATCCAGGTGTTCCAGCTTTCTTTTTTGTTTAGAGAATAATTTGTTGGATATAGGGATGGAAAATTTGGTTCTATTTTTCCTTGGGAATCGATTATTCTGTTGAAATAATCGATTTTAATGCTTTTTAAAAATTTTAAGATTTTTAAAACTTTAGATTTTCAATTTTTGAATTTAAACTTACTTAAACAAACCTGAAATCAAATTAGATTTTTTAGTTGACTTTAAACAGTTATACTGTTTATACAATATATAAAATATACTGTGGTTTGAATTATGTAATGTAATTTACAGAAGTAAATTATAAACATAAATTTGAATAAAAGTTTAAACAAAGGTGTTACTGATGTATTGCCCAGATACCTATTTAGATTGACAAGCAATCTTCCTCAGTGGTCATCCCATAACAGTTACGGAGCAATCCAACTTTGCTGGGCAATCGAAATACGTATCTGGGCAATTTTCAGTAATTCATTTGTTTGAACTTTTGTTCAAATTTATGTTTATAGTTTACATCTGTAAATTACATTACATAAATAAAACCACCGTATACGTTATTTTATTGTATAAGGAAATTAACACACTTGTGTATAAAATATGTTGTGGTCTTATTTTATGTATTATAATTAACAAGAAGTAAACTATAGTCATAAATTTGAATAAAAGTTCAAACAAATGTACTACTGACGTATTGCCCAGATACGTGCTTTGATTGCCAAGCAATCTTCTACAGTGTTCATTAAGCTCCGTAGCTCATTACATAGCAGTTACGGAGTGATCCACTACTACTTGATGACATCTGAGGAAGATTGCTTGGCAATCGAAATACGGAGCTGGGTAATACGTTAGTAATACATTTGTTTGAAATTTTCTTCAATAGAGATACAAGTAGATCATTTAACGGGGTAGAATAACAAATAACACTTTACAGAGGAGTATTGTATTTACGTAACAATAGTACTGTTAGGGTCCAAATATTTTGCTCTCTATCAAACCATAATAGCCACGATTCAATGACGATATGGCCTATAAAAACCCATTTCCTCGCTTTTCAAATTATCCTTAATATAATCATACTTATCATCCTTATAATTCTTCTAAAATTAATTTATTCTGAGGACCACTATATTGGTAAAATCTAGTTATATCAATATTACAAAATTGACTAAAAAAATCAAATTTTTATTTCTATTTTTTTTTTTTTGAAATTTTGATTGTTGATCAGGCCACTTGATATACCACATATAAACTTTGTCACCCCTTTTATCATATTAGGGGAAAAATTTTCAAAAATTCTTTCTGATCGGGTACCTACATCATATAAGGCATATGTCCTCCAAATTTCACGTCTCTAGGACTTAAAAAAGAAACATTTCCCCCGTAGTTAATTACCGTAATGCTTAAAAAAGATCCTCAATGCAATTTGGAAATGTATCTTCAATATGCTTTTCTTTCAAAAGTTTTTTTTTTTTTGATCTGAAAGGAATTATGAAGCTCCTATCCTTCGCAGGATTCTGGATACTTGCCCAGAGTGGGAAAGACGCCTGGACACCTGGTGGATATTTAATTGAAAATATTTCTAGTACATACTTCACATTATAGGTACATATATTCTGATAAGTTGTCACATTATTGGCAACACCTGAATAAATTGTTTTTTTTTTTTAAATTATTTATCAGCATAGAATTATTTTCCAATTACCTGAAAACCCTACTAATCCGGTCTTATTAATCGGAGCAGGAATTTTAAATTCACTAATTAGTGAATAGAGCAATATGCAGTGAATATTCTCAAATAAATTATGCCCAAGTTCATTCCACGAGTGGAGCGTGACAAATAAATAAATAAATAATTAAATAATAAATAGGCTTTAAATCACTTATCAAATTTAAAATCTATATAATGATGAAATACATCAATAAATAAGTAAGAAATAAACTAATTATCCACGTGCAAATTAGAAAGAAGTTTCAGGGCCAAACAATGTATTAGATTTTGACCTAGAGAACTATTCAGATTGATAATTCGATCTCATATTTTATCGGCGAAAATTTTAGCAATCGAAAAGTTCAATAATTGAATAAATTTGCTCAAGTCATTCAAATATTTGTTTCTCTTTCGCAAATGCTATGCCAAAATAAATTTCACCAACTCGTAGATTGGACATATAGGTACCGATGTACTATAATATCTGTCATTGATAAAATCAATAATTCAATCTCACATTACATTACTTTCTTGTATCGAATTAATTACTAGTCTTTAACTTAATTGCGGCCAATTACATTATTAAGTGAATTTGAATTACAATATTAATATTTGTAATTGGAAAAATAAATAAAACAAATTCGTGCTAATAAGTTATGTAAAAAGCAGAGGTAAATTAAGCACTGAATGATTCCAAGTTAATGTTCATTTTCATTGTGATTTTTCTCATTATAACTAAATGTATGACTATGGATTGGAAAAATGCAAGTGTTAGCTATACTACGTTTTTCTTTTTAACAGAAAAATTAAATATTTAACTTTTGTTGTTCAAACAAATCAAACTTTGCATCAGTAATTTGAACGATCAATACACGAAATTAAGCGAAGACTTCCAATGTTTATTTCGACAAAGAAAATTTCGAATGGCTTTTTCTTTTACCAACAACAGACATATAAATTATTTGCTAATTTAATCAAATATTTTTTTGATTTATCGATCAAAATCAGTGGCTAGGCACAAAGTTTCAATGAAATGGGTTTATTAATTTTGACCAAAAGTTTTAATTTGGAATCCCAAAAAAAATTTGCAAAAAAATTGTTTATGAAATTTATATTTGCCAAATATAGAAGACAATTCAGGTTATTTAAGATCGCATGTTTTTTATTTAAGTTTTTTTTAATATTCAAATAAGCTACGTTTCGTTACGTATCGTAACTTCGTCAGGCTTCTATAAAGAATAGAAACGTAGCTAATTTGAAAATTAAAAAAACATTAAACAAGATAAATCTGATTGTAAATAACCTGAATTGTTTTCTTTATTTAATAAAAGCTGGGATCTGAATTTTATCATCTATTTATATTTGCCATCGTCATAGAAAAATCTTCTTCATGTTCCTTCTCCTTTTAGGAGATTGGAAATCATTAAGGCCCATTTTACTTTGGAAGCTGAAAGTTGGCCAATTCGTAGATTGTTTAACCAGGATTTCCTTCTACGTTTTTTTGCTATTCTTCCCTTGAATTTTGTTTTGCTCGTATTTTGCAATGTTTGATAATTGATGCGTACATAACGTACCGTAGATACAGAAACTTGTATATATTAGGTGGGAAAAAATCGATTATTTTTTCGATAGCTTTAAAGAAAGGCATTATGAAACTACCCTTATAATGGCAACAAATTATAGAACAAAACGGTGCATTTTGGACCCCAAATTGGACAATCCGAAACATATTAAAAGTTCCCGTAGAAATAATGGATTAATTTTTCCCCAACCTTATGGTTCTCAGAATTGTCTTTTTCTTGCTTATTTTTGAAGTACTTTATTGGTCGAAATTTTTGAATAAGTAGCCTCTATCTTACTAATCACGGTTTAGTGCAGAGTTCTGGCTTTCATGCCATAACCAAAGAATCTTAGAAAATTCCAAGAAATTGCAAAATTGGATTTCTTTTTTTAAAAAAATAAATTCCCTATCATTAAAATAATATTATAGCATAGAAGCATCAAATCATTTATTTTTTCTCAAGAATAGTACATTATCTACTCCATATCTATTTTTTATTTTTCTTAGATTTTTTTTATTAAATATAAGAGGAAGACAATATTTATTTTCTATACCAAAACATAAATTGGGTATAAGGATGCAAACGATATATCGATTATTTTAAAATATCGATGTTTTAACATCGATAAACAAACCTCTTATAGTTTTGAGCATAAATTTGTGAACTCCGTTAGTATATAATATAACGCGTTAGATTATAAACTAATGATAGGTTAGGTTATATTGTAGTCCAGTGTTTCCCAACCCTATGCTCGCGGGCACCATGGCACCATCGACCGTTTAATGTATGCCCGTCGCTGTGGGACCACTTCAAAAACTATTTACGTTTACAATATTACTCGTTTATTTTGAAAGTGGTGTAAGTCCATTTCAAGGACGGTCTAAACGGTGATTCTTCTTGTAACTAGAACAAAGTATGTTAATTATTTAACTGCTAAGTTTTCAGAAATTCTGATTTCATTTTAGTTGTTAACAAAAACGCCAATTATTCTCTCCTCCTTAGTATCTCATGTTCCCATGGTTAAAAATTATAATACTTTAGGGATTGTTCTTGAAATGGACTTAACTCACTTTCAAAATAAACGGCGCATATAATATTATGAAAAATATAATATTTAGCAATTAAACAGGGAAATAAGAAAAAGGACAAAATGATTCCATCGATATAATTTTCCCGGTTGAGATAGGATCTTCTAGGTAAAATTTGGTTTATCTCCGCCTCTGTAATAATGCCTTCTAGTAATGTGTTTTCCGACCCAATTACCAAAATTTTTATGTTTTTTGTAATTGTATTTTTGGAACTTAATATTTTCTGTGCATTACCTGTATATATTATTCGCTATGTCTAACAGTAAATATACCTTGAAAAAATAAATGGTGCTCGCCGCATCACCGGCTTTCTACAATATGCTCTTGGGAGCCAAAAGGTTAGGGACCCCTGTTGTAATCTAACGACGTTAGATTATAAACTGAAGAAGTTTACAATTTTACGGTTATATTATTATTTATTAAATATTGAAAAAAATCGATTTATCATTCATAAATGTCGATATTTTAAACATCGATGTTAAACTTTTAAAAGTATCGATTCTCTAATATCGAACTCCTTGAGTAACACTCTGGTTCTCTGATCAAAGATAAAGAAGTCAACAGAAAAACATTCTTTATTGAAATTTGGGAGCAGATTTTATGGTTTTAAACAATCGACAGTAATGACGCCTGATTTCATGGTGATTTGTGTGACCTTTACTGAGTCTTCTGGAGGTCTTCGGGTGCCTAAACTCTCATGTCTTACGTGTTAATGATTCCATGTTAGTAAAAATGGAAATCAATCCCAAGAAAAACACGTCAGCTCTTACTACACCCGAAATTTAACATGTTAACCTTTGCTAAACTTATTAATGTTTTCCGGTTCGGATTACCCAAGTGCACAACTGTTTATATATACAATTTGCAAGTAGTGAAACATTTTTTCCAATACTTGGAATATTCCATACTTAAAGTGTTCCCTTATAAATTGCTTCATGTGAAAATTTCTATAATTAGCCTTATCATAAATATTGAAGTATGCTTCATATTATATTCGTAATTACCTAGTTATACATTATTTTCCATTTACAATCTCTTGAAGACAATTGGTGCTCTTAATTCTGGCGATCGATGAAATCCTCTTAATCCTCTTCGTATCAGAAATATGCCAAGGATTAAAATTGCATAAATTTACGTTTTTTAGTATAAAACACAACGGAACGAGATTTCTGACCCAATTTATTGGTCTTATCAAAAGAACTCCGATACGACAAATTGGTTCGATAAAAGTTGTAATTAAGCTCAATTAAACTAATTAATCAGCGTTATTTTCTGTCGTTCAGCATTGTTACGATCGCAGTTTTATTTATCGGTTTTGTGTTGTGTGGATAAATTACTGATGCAGTAATTATTCAATAAAATTTTATTGATAAATGAGTTTATTCATTCGGAGTAGCATTGGAAACTGCTTGAGGAGGTTTACTGCCATTTTCGTTGTCTTTGTTTATCTGAAGCATATTTAATTTATCTTTTCTCTTTTTGGGTTTTTCTTAATGAGAAATATTAGAGGTGTTTATTTCATAATATATGTAAAAAGAGCGACATTTTATCCATGATTTGCTGCGTATAAGTAGTTTTTTTTTTTTTGTATAATGATGAGTCGATTATTTTTAAAATTAAACTCTGCCAATTTCAGATTTGATGATTTTATTGCAAACTTCTAAAACCAATTTTTAGACTGTTTCATTTTTCCATCAGGGTATGGATCTGATCTTGGATCATAACTATTTTTTTGGAAAAAGAATATCATTGCATCCGTTTATATCTCCACTAGTTGATACTTTTGAGGTGATTATTTACTTCATTATTGAGGTTACTAGCCATTTATCTGTTCAATCTGTTGACTAACAGGGCTGGGATTTTTCGGGATTATCTTCTTTAGCCGAATAATCTGGTTATAAGACGTCGAAGTTAGTTAGATGATTTCGAGATGTATTTTTAGTTGAGATATGTTTTTATGAAAATATTAACTTGTATTTTTTTTAAAGCTGGCATGCATATTATATACTACCGTTAAAGTATGAACCTTGTTAAAGTATACACTTTGAATGTAGAGTTAGCAGAATTTTCCAGTATAACGAATCTTACGACGTAATTTGTAATGTTTGAGGATTCGATTGTGAGCAATCATCATTTACATCGAAAATGAGCAGAAAATGAAATGAAAATGTTGTTACGTTCTATTATTTAGAATACTGCTGGTTCTGTGAAAGAAAATAACTTTGGTGCTGGTATTTATGGGAGAAAACCCTTATTAATCTGACCCCCTTGGGGTATATGCCAGGTCACAAGGATATAAAGGATAATGCAATGGGAGATATCCTTGCTTGTCAATGATTCAGGACACTATTCCCACTTCCCAGCACCAGGCCCACACCATTTATTTAGTATCACATAATTTACAGTAAAAAATACCATCAAAGAATGTTTTTTTTCAATTACTGCTCAGTATGGAAGAAAGGATGATGAGACAATCATCCTGGAACTTAACTACTGAAGTACTCAATATCAAAAGAAAACAATTTAAGAAGTAAGGGGTATAATAACCAGCCATTGCGGACTGAAAAAATATTTGCATATTATTGGAGTACTCTTGGGATGATTCAACATGTGGATTCGGTCAAATTGAGGATGAAACTGATTCTCATCTTGTGTAGGAATAAAGTCCTCCCAGGAATGAAGACATGAGAAACTGAGAATAGCAAACCCTGGAACTGAAATAGTCGAAAAATACCTAGTACTCCTGCTTCTGAGGTTTATTTGAATATCTAGAATTGGTAAAATGGGGACCCAGGAAGCTCAATAAGTCCTGAGGCTGCAATGCTGATGCTGACCTAATCTCATATTTGATAATTAACTAAATTACCGTAAAAAAGAGTAATTTATATTCAGTATAATACAGAAGAAAAATAAAGGGAAATATTCTTTACTTATCAGAGTAGAATGAAAAAAATGACAGACTTTCCAGTTATATTGGATACGTTTTTAACGATTTATAAAAAGGTCATATTTCTTTATAACTATTTTTGGAACTAAGTTCTTTATGGCGGCTTTGGGGTAGGATCATTTAATAGAAACCGTAGTATCAATTGCCATAGATAATCGTGTGGGCGTAATGCAGATACAATAACTTTTGCCTCAATTTTGAATTCTCTGATTGTTGTCATTGGTTTCAACTGTCATTTCGATTTCATTCGATTGTAAATTTTTGTCAGTGTGTCTCTCAGTTGTGTCAGTATTAAACTTTGAATATTTCACGGAAAGTTACTAGTTTTTACATATACAGTATACCTAAATAGTCAATGGTGTGTACCTACAATAAAGATAAACTCTTTGAAACTTCCTATATAAATAAAAAAATCTATGCTGACACTGAGATCGACTCTTTCGATTCTATGTACTATGCAAACTATGCAAATTGCTCTCAAAAATGGGTCACCTTTCATCCGTCTGATTAGTGGTCTGAAGTTGCTCGCTAGCGGTTTAGCGAACAACTTCATACAGTAGTTTCTTCCGTCACCCAAATTTAAAATTTGCTTTCATATTTTTTTTTCATAACACTGGTAAAGAAGTATAACTTCAAAAATTATTAACAAAATTAACTTCTCAACTTCAGACTTTTTGAATGGTACAGTGAAACCTCTGAAAAAAAAGCCTCAAGCGACAAAGTAAAGGATTATAAAGGTATCTTGAAATAATAAAAAAAATAAAGTTTACATCCTTTTTTCCTAATAAAATTCGCAGTTGAAGAAAAACTGTAAAGAAGTTAGCTTCTGAAGGGACTCCCATGACCGCACTTGTTTTTTTTCTCTGTAATTAATAGGTTCCTTAAGGAATTTAAGAAGTACAAGAATATATTGTCTTTGTATTTAGCAAGTCACGAAAACGAAGTTCTGGATTTCGGGTGGTCACATAAAGGTTAATGAACTTTAAGACTTGTTCAATTAAACATGGTTATTTAACAGTCGAAAAAATTGGTCTAAAGGTCTTAAGAAGATCAATTAATGGATGTACATTTATTTTATAACTAGCCAATGTTTTGAATTTTTAATTCGAGTTTGTAAGGCCTATTTCAAATCATTGATATTTAGCTATTCAGTTTTTAGAAGTGTAATTTTTGGGAAATTAAAATATCTAAATTTGAACCTTCATTGATGCTCAATGCAGTGGCAGTCTTCTAATTCCGTACGATATACTTGCCAACATTTTATGGTTATTCTAATTAAACCGTGAAACAATAAATACGGAAATTATGTTTGGGTGGCAGTTTTGATGTCTTGGAAATTTCATTGAGATTGTGAAGATGAACTTGTTTCAATGTTTTATTCTTCTTTTTGGTCGGTCATGTGGACTGTTGATGCAGCAAAAGTTGTCGAGTACGAACTCCCCAACCTTGGCCTAGTTAAATACATAAACGAACCTTTAATTGCATTTTATAAAACCTAAGATTTTTTTTTTTGCTTTGAAATTTGCAGATGCCTTAAATTACATATGCACGATTTCAATAAACGCTAAACTAAACTAAATCAAAAATTTCTACAAGTTGTCTTTTGCAATTGTGTAACGATTGCATTGGGAACTGCAGTATTACTCATAGTTGAAATTATTGTGGAATTTTTTTCGCGATACGTTTTATGCGCCACAAAATATTATTTATTATTATTTTTTTTCCAATTAAAGCACCTACTTGTGGGCATTTAAATGTGCCAAAAATATTTGTTGAATAAATGCCAACGATTTAATGTCTTCTACAGTTGTTTATTATTCTGGTGGGATTATTGTCATTTATCGTTTATGGCAGGATGAAAGTACATAACACATTATTACAATGAATTTCTTTATAAAGAAAACTATTTAAAAATGAATGGCTCACGTATTGAAATACAAAAGAATTTGTTTACTTCTATATTATGCACAATAAGATAAAAAATTTGAACTTCAATAAAAATATAGGTGCAAAAAATATTATGAAATATTAGAACTAATTGGGTACTTTTTATTGATAAGTATAAGGTCTATTCTTTGCGATAAAGAATAATTTATGTGTTTAATATCTATATATACATATTTTCGTATGATAATCAAAAACTTTAAAATATTAGAAGGGAACCTGACAATTGATCAGATTAAATTTTGTTATGGACTTGAAATATTTTGATGGTTGGGGGGAGGAGGAGGGGGTGGATATATATCGGTGAATCTAGACTCAGAAACTGTAAGTTATCTTAGTGTGTATCCAATATATAGAATATATAGCGGTCCAATTTATGCAGTATAATTTAATATAATAATATATAAAAATCATACCATAAACATAAATTTGAACAGAAGTTGAAACAAAAATATTTGTGACGTATTGCCCAGATACGTATTTCGATTGCCAAGCAATCTTCCTCAGTGGTCAAGTAGTTTGGATCACTCCGTAACTGCTTTGTGATGTGATGATCCAAACTATTTGATAACTACTGAGGAAGGTTGCTTGGCAATCGAAATACGTATCTGGGCAAGACGTCACAAATATTTTTGTTTGAACTTCTGTTCAAATTTATGTTTATGGTATGGTTTTTATATATTATTATATTAAATTTTACTGCATAAATTGGACCGCAATATATTCTATATATTGTATACACAGTATAACTGTTCAAAGTCAGCGAAAAAATCTTATTTTGATTAAGTTATCTTAGGTTTATCGGGTTGAATTTTGTTTCCAGTAGGTATTGAAAATTTGCGCCGACTTTGATGAAAACAATATGCATATTTGTAATGTTAATCGAAGACGTAACACTGAAAAAAAGGTCACTAGTTAGTACCATAGAAATACGGCCCAGAAAAAAGTTTTCGCAGTTCTATAATCCAAAAATTCTGAACAAATCTTTTTTATCTACTTATATGTCTTCTTTTCTAATGTTAGGATATTCTTTAGCTCTTTCTTTTCATAATCTCTATGGTTTCGAACGACCAATTATGATACTCTAGACCTCGTCAACATCCTCCAGCTTTGCCTTATTTCCGAAAAAGTCTTATACAAAAATTATTTAAACGAAAGATATTTTTTTTTTGAAAATTAATATTTCTAAATGTTTTTCCGATATAAAATTAAGGTGTAATAAAAGCGATGAGGAAATGTTAAAGAATTTCATTGGGTTAAAAAGAGTGTTTCCCAAACTTTCGGGATCTGTATACCTCTTCGTTGTTTTTCGTATTGCTTTACCAAAAAATTTTTGGACAAAAACAGAAGATATTGTGTATGATTCAGTTGTTACTTTAAAATATATTTTGCTACACCAACTACTTTACCATAGTAGGGGAAAGTAGTATGAGTTGATCTCTTGGGGTAAGGTGATCCTTTGCAAATGTACTGAAACCACTAGCGATGCTTAGTTTGTTTTACTGGTAAAATATAGCTTTGGACACCCCACCCCAAAATGAGACGAGGTTTACTGAAATGGAAATTGAATCTAAAGTAAATCCTTTATGCTTTTGTTTACTCCTGTGATCTTCCGTAAGGCGCTAAAATATAATATATGCATAATATTCTTTGTTATTTTAATTGTATAACACTGTTAAGTTTTTATGGTTATTCCATTTATTTTAATACACATTTATTTATTTATTTTACCAATTGTCGTGATGTATTTCGAATTTTGTAACTTGTACTGTTCGTAACTTGTACGTAACTATTTTAGCGACGGTCGATTGTCTTATTTATATAACTATTTGCCGCATTCTGGAAGTTTCCAGATTGTTCCAGGCACTTCTCGTTGATTAAAATGATTCCTATATCTTTCTTCCCCACATTAGAATCTTACGGAGGTGTTCTGGAAAGTTACCCATCTCTCTTCAATCTTATGGTTAGAACTTTCGAATATTCTAAATCCGCAACAATACAATAGTTAGTAAACTATTGACTTTTCTCGAAGTCGAATTCAAAACTTTTGGCTTAATTTTCTCTTGTTGATCATTACCTTATCATGTGTTTCTTTTAAATTATCAAAGATTAAAAAATCAGTCATCAGTTTTGCCAATTGCCAGATTTTCGAGCTAATTTTCCAGTAAAAAATCGAGCACTAATGTTTTCCGAGACATCAAAAGAGTCACGTTTCATTCCAGATGTACATGAATTTCTTTTATTTATAGAATTTAAAAAGTTGCGAAAAATAAACTAACATAAAGTTTTCATACGTTTGGTCCATAATTGAGGACATTCACGCCATTTAATTATTCAAAGTCAATCAATTTTTGAGGTTCATTTCATTAAAATTTATTACTTTCGATTTTATGTGTTAAATGAAACTCGAATTGTAAAGTTTCGTAACTTTGTTGTTAAATTTTGAAAAAGTTTCGAACAGGACAAAAGGAAATGGAAATTTATTCCATTACATTGAAGAAAACACAGTAATATATTGAATGTTTTTATTGATTTGAATAAAATGCTACAGAAATAAATTTATTTTACAATGAATCATATCGTATTTGCTTTTATTGAAAACAAATGGTCAATATTAACATTTTTATCGGTATAGCTTTTATTAAATCCAGTGGCGTGGCGTCGCGTTTTCTTGTCAAGTTTGCAGAGACTTGCATTTGCAGTTGAATAAATTGATTGGGTTTCATGTGCAATTTCTTTGGGAATGAGCAAATTTATGAGTTCATATTAATAGAAATCGATCGTAGAAGTATCTAAAAACAAGGTCAATTATATATTCATAGATTCAATTAGGAATTCTCGTGAAAATGATGAAATTTTGACCTCAAGACAAAATGTTTTTCGTTGCCTAAATATGAGAAGTTATGATGTGTTCGTTCGGCTCATTACAATGAAAATTAATTTTCAATTTTTTCAAACTTGAAATGTGTAAATTGTTGAGATTTATTTTCGTGTTCTTGACTTATGGATGACTCGAACTGCCTATTAACCTTGTTTATATGCACTGTGCCATGGGGTGGTACTCGGCCGGCGGTGTACAATATACAGGCATTGTGCTATATTATTGCCAAAGGAAATTTTTGTAAATTTGACCTAATTTTGTCGACACAAAACCTTAACATTGGTCGTTAAGTGCTGCACTACGTCTGCTCCCTTTTTCTTTTTGCTGTTATTTATACGTTATTTAGCATTTTATAAATGGGGACATATTTTCAAGTTTTATTTTTCCGAATTTTCTTCAAGCGGGACGCATAAAAACTTTGTAAAAGTGAAATGGTTTTGTGGGAAAAGTTTTTAATTGAGCTTTTGAAAAGTATGAAAAATGTTTTCCGTTTCAATTTGCATGGCCTAGAATTGAAATTTTTATTAAAGTTGATTGAATTTTATTGACAATTTTCTTTAAAAAAAATATGCTATTTTCGAATTTAAATTGGATTAAAGTTTAGGGAAAATACATTATATTGAAAATTTGATTTTTAAATGTCTATGATAAATGAATATTCAGCGATAATTCTTCGGTGATATGCAAGAATATAGTATATCCTCCTATTATTCATCTGAAGAATCAGGTGGATAAAGGTAATAAGTGCTTATGTCACCTTTATTCGTCAGAGGGCACATGTTTATCATCACTAGACTCCTTTATCAACTGAGTTTTGAATTTACAATAATGGAAATATTAAATATATCACTTAACATGTTTATCCATAGAGGTAATAAAGCTTTTCCAAAAATGTTACTAATTACCTTTACCTTCTTCTTTTTACCGGGGACCTCTCCTAAGAGTTCCTTCGGGCTGTGTTCTGTAGGAATCATTGAGTCCCAGCTTTATTTCTAGTTTCAATTGGTCAGGTTTGCTTTTGATATTAATCTTAGCAGTCAAATGGATCACCTTTATCTACTTGATCCTTAAATTTATTAGGCAATAACTTTGAAAATTATTCCAAAGGTCAAATTGTACTGTTTATTTTTTTTGGAGTTAAAATGGGTATCTGCCGTTTTTTAATTTCTAAAATTTTTAGCGTTTTAGAACAACCCATTACTACTGGACTAAGTATAATAGGGGTTCCCAATCGGGGGTATTCTTTGGTCGATCTCTAATAGTAAATGTTCTCTATTCGCTACGGCTCCAGGATTTATTTATGGAACTGTAAATTGAAGTGCCGGTGGTATTTTGAACCGAATTAGTCTATTGGATTGGTGAGCGCCTTTTGGGTCTTTGCCTATCCACGTTTTCCGAAACTATCAATATCTCCAAATTGTTGTTATCCTTTCGTACCATGTGTCCGAAAAACGCAAACTGGGGGTGTAAAATAGTATTTCATAGGGTGCGAGATATATTTTCCGAAGTGGTTGATAATTCCAAGTGTATATGAAGATATCGTCGATCATTTGGAAATCGTTTGATCGTGGTTCCTAAAGAATTTTCCATATTCCATATTCACTTAATATAAATGATAAATCATATGATGAATTAAAGGAAGGTACTATAGAACTGCGAAGCCTTTGAATCTTGGAGATAAAATTTGAGAACAAAATTTTAGAAAAATTTTGGTATTTGATAATGAAAACTTTTCTAAAATGAAATGAAAAAGTACTAACCGCTTTGATTCCATTTGCGATGACAGAAATATGCGATTTATATTCGTATTGTAAGTTTCATGTATTATTCCGACTAGAAATTTTCAAGTGTTCCCCAATTGAGGAATTCCGGTAGGGATTCCGAATTGGGGTATAATTCATTGAGTCCTAGTTGTACAATGTTAGTTATACCTTAATGGGGGAAATTCCATTAAGACCATTCAAATCCGGGATCTAATAGGTAAATCTCTGAGACTAGAGGAGTTAATTCATTATGGTTAACATAGTATCTATATTATGAAGCAGGATTCCATAGTTTAATTATCTTAAATTAGGTATTTAGCTCCCACTTCGACTCCAAAATCAATGTTTAACAATGGCTCCGACTCCGGTTTTCACTCCTGTTTAAAGTATTATAACTTAAGAACTTTTTTGGTCATCAGTTCTAACATTAAACATCACCTTGTTATACCAAATACAAAATATATTGTGGTCTTATTTATGTAACATAATTTACTAAAGTAAACTATAAACATACAAATGTCAAAAGTTAATATAAATGAATTACTGACGAAAAAAAGTTTAATTGTTTGTAGTGTGGAATGCACTACTTTCAACTGATGATATGAAATAACATAGTACAAGCTTGAAGGCCAAAATGAGAGAATGGCAGCTTTAAATTTGTCGTTTAAGGAATTTGGAACCAGTTTGAGGTATTTATTATTTGTTGTCAATTATAAATACATTAACACCTCTTTTCGAATTCATTAGTGACACCTCTGAGTCTCTGAATATCAACAGTTGAGAGCAGGTAGCAAATAATTTGCAATTTCACACCTGTTTGGAATTCAGCCGGTCTTGGTCACAACATTGATCATTATGGGACAAAGGTTGTTAAATTGAACTTAAATATTTTCTAACTGAATTCTATTGTACAATTCAAGAACAGGTTAATCGATTTCGATAATATTTTGTTTTAAGGTATATCTTAGTGTTTCGCCAAAAAAAAAAAAAAAAAAAAAAGTATAAAGGTCACAAACAAGTCTAATCTAAATAGTTTTAGCTATATTTAGTCTGATTTTACTTATGGTTCCAATTTAAAGACAGCTTTACTGATTTGATAGAAACTTTGTAATCAAGTTCAACTAATTTTTCTTCAGAAGAAAAGGTTACCTATTTATGTTTCATTATTAATAATAAAAGAAACAAACAGAAGAAGACCGATTAAAATAAATTAATGGATACCCATTAATTAGGTATTAATTAAACCCTTTAATTAAATATCTATGTTCTTTCTTAAGATATCAAAAAAACAGCATATTTTAAATCAGGGGTGTACAAGGGGTATACAAGCCTTGGAAACGAGGTTATGGCCTAAAACTAAAGAGTGGTTTCCGGAAGAATCTTTATGCAGGATGTTTGCATAAAGCCAAAAAAGTTGTAGATTTCCTCAAAAATTCTAACATTAATGTGCCTTCTTGGCCAGGAAATAGTCTTGATGCCAATCCCATAGAAAATTTTTGGGCCATTGTGAAGAAAAAACTAAAAATAAACTATTACAACACGGGTGGATCTGATTACCAAACTCATTAAGATTTGGCATTATAATAAAATATAAATGAAAAAATAGTTTAGAGCATGGCAGGATGAGAAAAATAAATTATGAACAATAAAGGGTACCACACAAAATATTAGATAAGTGAAATTATTTTAATTTTTAAATGTATGACATTTAAGAACAAAAATGTGATTTTTTCTCTTGAGTCTTGAGTTGTCTTGAGTCTAATAATTTTCACACCTCTGTACCTGCGGCCGCAAAAAAATGGCGTTTTCAACGGCCAATATAATAGCCAGTAACTGTCAATACTTCATTACTACGATCGTATAGTGATTTTTAGAGATATAACAATTTTTTCCAAAAGTTAGTTGGAAAATGTATATTTTACACAAGGGTTACAGTAAGGGATGCTGCGAGTTGCTAAGGGTGGTGTTTTTAATGCTCAAAGAACATATTTTTAAATCCAAGTTATTGTTTACTGTCATATAGACTGGCAGGACAACTGGTCTGGTAGGTTTAGCTAGTTACATAAACAGTATAACTGTTGATAGTTATACGTTAATGGGGGAAATTTCATTAAGATCATTCAAATCCGGGATCTGATGGTAAATCTTTGAGACTAGAGGATTTAACTCATTATGGTTAACATAGTATCTATAATATGAAGCAGGATTCCATAGTTTAATTAACTTAAATTAGGTACTTAGCTCCAACTCCGGCTCCAAAATCAATGTTTAACAATGGCTCCGACTCCGCTTTTCACTCCAGTTTAAAGTATTATAGCTTAAGAACTTTTTTGGTCATCAGTCCTAACATTAAACTTTAACTTGTTATACCATATATGCAAAATATATTGTGGTCTTATTTATGTAATATAATTTACTAAAGTGTACTATAAACATACATATGATAGGGATGTTGCGAGTTGCTAAGGGTGGGATTTTCTGGTAGGTTCAACTAGTTATATAAACAGTATAACTGTTGAAAATCAGCGAAAAAATATAATTTGATTTTGGCCTAGAATTTGGATTGTCGGTTGATATTTGTTGTTTTCTTTAAATCTTACAGTTCTACGCGTTTATTTTCTCAAGTAAAAAATTAATCTCACTTGAGTGTTTCGATCACTTGAGTGATTCTTGGTATTAAATTTAATACAATAACTTTATTTTGGTATACTTGGTACATTACTTTACTTTTTTTAGAAACTTGGTAACATTACTTTATAGGTTGACGATGGGCTCAATAATGATTAAATAATTCATTCTTTGCTCTATTTTTTCAAAATTGTCAACAATAAAAACAATTTTGCCACTTTCATTGTTTTCATTGTTAAACTCACCGCCATTGCTTCAAATCAAAATTTGAACCTCATGGCCCTCTTGTTTCCTGAACCAAGTTTCTTAACACTACGATTAATTTGTCAGTTTAGTTTAAGGTAATTAGCGGAATATAACAAGAATAACTTAATATTTGGCGAACTAAGCTCAGCCAATAGGAGGCAGACATTAGTTTAAAAAAAAAAAACAAGAAAATTAGTTTACAGATTAATTTAAAATTATAATTGATGACATCAAAGTTGAATATTTAATCGCATTACTTCCTTTTTTAAAAAAATATTCCTTCTTTGTTAGTAGAATAACCAAATCGGCTACATAGAATGGCAGGATAATGTCTGGTAGGTTCAACTAGTTATATTATATAAACAGTATAACTGTTGAAAGTCAGTGAAAAAATATAATTTGGCTTTGGTCTAAAATTTAGATTGTCGTTTGATATTTGGTGTTTTCTTTAAATCTTACAGTTCTTCGATTAATTTGTCAATTGTTTTAAGGTAATTAGCGGAATATAACAAAAATATCTTAATACTTGGCGATTTGAGCTCAACCAATAGGAGCCAGGCCTAGAATTTAAATTGTCGATTGATATTCGATGTTTTCTTTAAACCTTATAGTTCTGTGATTAATTTGTCAGTTTAGTTTTAAGATAATTAGCGGATTATAACAAGAATAACTTAATATTTGGTGACTTAAGTTCAGCCAATAGGAGCCAGACATTAGTTTCAAAAGAAGAAAAATCCATGAAAATTTACTTTGCAGAATAATTTAAAATTATAATTGATGACATCAAAGTTGAATATTTAATCGCATTGCTTCCTTTTGTAAAAAAAAACATATTCTTTCTTTATTAGCAGAATAACAAAACTGGGTACTGGTGTTTGCTATAAATAGTTTTGTAAATTGCAATTAATTTTGGATGAGTTTTGGCGAAATGTTTTGGCATGAATTTGTCGAGATGTGTGTTGTTTTGATCGGATTTTCTTGGTTAATTTGTAGGGAAATTGTTTGAATTTTTTGATTTTTTTTTTAGTAGAAAAGAGTTGGGAAGGTATTGAAGTATTATTGAAGGAAGGTACTTTATATGGAACTGCTTCTCTGTATAGAAAGTTGACCGTTTCGCCATAGTGACCACGTAGCGTACGTACATATTTGTGATGTGTATATCTGCGTAATACATTCCATAAACGACCTGTGGAATTATATATATAAATAAATAGCAGAATGCAGAAATTGAAAATCTGAATTGTTGAGAAGAAGAAAAAAAAACACTTCTCCGACCAAATCCATGTTTGAAATCTTAATTTGCATTGTGTGTATAATATTTGTCATATGCATAAACATGTAGACCATCGTATGGATAGCAAACAAATCGAGTACTCGCGCTGAAAAAAAATGGAAGAGTACGACTTGTGCGTGTTAGAGTGAGTGCGGGCATTTGAATGGGGAAATTTAGAATTGCGCATACCGCCTCTCATGTTATACCAAGAGACAACAACACGAGACGGGCAAATAACTTCAACTAGTTCAGTCAGTTCTTTGACGACATTTTAACGTGAACGTTCTCAATCTTTCGCCGTTCAAGAAAATAATTCGAAAGAAAAAAATAAATATGCAACAATTGGAAAAAGGTTCCACACCAAAAGTTCATTAAACCAATACGAATTTTCCGCCATTGCAACTCAGTGATCAATGTGAAAATTAACCAAGTGTGCTGTGAAAACAAAAAAAAAGTAACAAGTGAACATCGAGACTTTCGTTGATAGAAAAACAAAATTTTCTTTCGTATTTTCTACAAATTTTTCTCGTCCATATTATTGAAGTATGATATTTTTGGAAATGTTTTGCAACAATTAAAGTCAGTTTCAAAATGATCATTTCAATGTGGGTTGACTAAAGATGCAGATAATTGATATTGAAATCAATCAAGAATCGATCGTCTCTTTCATTTGTTTTATTGTGAAGGTACATGATGTTTATTTGTTGATATGTAATTCCGTTTAAATCAATTAGTTCAAGGTTCTTAATAGATTTTTCTTGTTCACTTCGGTTTACATTGAGAAAGTTTAGAAACTTATTCATTTTTAGGTGGTTGCGATTATATCGACGCAATTGCTACAATTTTCTGATGAAAATTTTCACGGAAAATTTCACGTGTACAAATGGTCCAAGTCGAATTTAATTGCATATTTAAAAAGATCAGATAGAAACGTTACGGGTATTTAAGTAGGACAAGTTTTAAATTGAAAAAAAAAATGTGTTACATTCCAAGATGTTTTCTTAGGCGATTGGAAAATTTTGAATTTTTTTCTTGTAGTAAATTTTATATCTATTTGGTGTCCTTCGATAACGCAACTCTAGTACTGGATGAGTCCTTAAGTTGATGTTTTGTACAGGTAATTCCTGTGTAACATGGGGAAAAAGGTCCCAAAAAAAAGATTAGGTAATTAAATTTCCAAAATTAAGATAAAAATCTTTGCTAAAATTAGCACTTGATGTATCCTTAAGATTGATCCTTTGCACAGGTAATTCCTGTGTAACATGGGGAAAATGGTTCCAAAAAAAAAAAATGAATTAAATTTACATAATCAAGATGAAAATCTTTGCTACAATTTCTATAGTAGGAACAGAAAACTCTAGTTTTAAGATTCCGTTAGATGTTTCATTTTCCAAGTCGTTGCATTTTCCAATTCGCTACATTTCGTTGCCTATCGTAACTTCATCAGATGTCTTGGAGAAAAAGGTTTCCAAAAAAACATGAATTAAATTTCCATAGTTAAGATAAAAATCTTTGCTAAAATTTTCATAGTAGAAAATTACAGAAGAAAATTCAGGTTTTTAAGCTCCGTTAGAGGTTTCATTTCCCAAATTCGCTACGTTTCGTTGCCTATCGCAACTTCATCAGGTGTCTTGGATCACGCCTGATGAAGTTTCGTTGCGATAAGCAACGAAATGTAACGAATTTGGGAAATAAAACATCTAACAGAACTTAAAAACCTGAGTTTTTTCTTTAATTTAAAAAGGTTCCAAAAAAAAATTAATTAAAGTTTCATAATTAAGATCAAAATCTGCTAAAATTTTTATAGTAGGAAATTAGAGAAGAAAACTCAGGTTTTTAAGCTCCGTTAGATGTTGTATTTTCCAAATTCGCTACATTTCGTTGCTTATCGCAACTTCATCAGGTGTCTTGGATCACGCCTGATGAAGTTTCGTTGCGATAAGCAACGAAATGTAACGAATTTGGGAAATAAAACATCTAACAGAACTTAAAAACCTGAGTTTTTTCTTTAATTTAAAAAGGTTCCAAAAAAAAATTAATTAAAGTTTCATAATTAAGATCAAAATCTGCTAAAATTTTTATAGTAGGAAATTAGAGAAGAAAACTCAGGTTTTTAAGCTCCGTTAGATGTTGTATTTTCCAAATTCGCTACATTTCGTTGCTTATCGCAACTTCATCAGGTGTCTTGGATCACGCCTGATGAAGTTTCGTTGCGATAAGCAACGAAATGTAACGAATTTGGGAAATAAAACATCTAACATAACTTAACCTGAGTTTTTTCTTTAATTTAAAAAGGTTCCAAAAAAAATTAATTAAAGTTTCATAATTAAGATCAAAATCTCCTAAAATTTTCATAGTAGGAAATTAGAGAAAAAACTTCAGGTTTTTAAGCTCCATTAGAGGTGTTTCATTTTCCAAATTCGCTACATTTTGTTGCTTATCGTAACTTCGTCAGATGTCCTGCGGAAAAAGGTTTCAAATAGGAAAAAGATGAATTAAATTTCCATAATTAATATTAAAATATTTGCTAAAATTTTCATAGTAGGAAATTAGAGAAGAACACTCAGGTTTTTAAGCTCCGTTAGATGTTGTAATTTCCAAATTCGCTACGTTTAGTTGCTTATCGTAACTTCTTTAGGTGTCTTGGGGAAAAAGGTTCCAAGAAAAAAAAACAGATGAACTAAATTTCTATAGTTAAAATAAAAATCTTTGATAAAATTTTCATAGTAGGAGATTAAAGAAGAAAACTCAATGGTCCAAGTCGAATTTAATTGCATATTTAAAAAGATCAGATAGAAAAGTTACGGGTATTTAAGTAGGATAAGTTTTAAATTGAAAAAAAAATGTGTTACATTCCAAGATGTTTTCTTAGATGATTGGAAAATTTTGAATTTTTTCTTGTAGTCAATTTTGTGTCCTTTGATAATGCAATTCTAGCACTTAATATGTCTTTAAAGTTGATCCTTTGTACAGGTAATTCCTGTGTAGCATGGGGAAAAAGGTTCCAAAAAAAAGAATAATTAAACTTCCATAATCAAAATAGAAATATTATTTATTTTTAGCAGGAAAGTGGACTTAAAGGATGTAAATCCATATACTAATAATTAATTCAGTGACGTTCCGGTCCTTTATTTGACCTTCATCAGGCTTCTAAAAATCATATTAATACAAACACATGTTTACAGAACTTTTCAGGACATTCTTTATTGTTAAATTGTTCATTTACCTTAATACAAAGTATATAATATACATCTATATACCTTAATATAAAGTATATAGATGTATATTATATACTTTATATTAAGGAAAATGAACAATTTAACAATTAAGAATGTCCTGAAAATTTCTGTAAACATGTGTTTGTATTAATATGATTTTTAGAAGCCTGATGAAGGTCAAATAAAGGACCGGAACGTCGCTGAATTAATTATAAGTTGGTATATGGATTTACATCCTTTAAGTCCACTTTCCTGCTTAAAATTAAATAATATTATGTAAAGTATGAACACAAAAAAATTATCAAAATAAAAACCTTTGCTACAATTTTCATAGTAGTAAAAGAAAACTCTGGTTTTTAAGATGTGTTAGATGTTTTATTTTCCTAATTCCCTACGTTTTGTTGCTTATCGTATCTTCGTTAGGTGTCTTGGGGAAAAAGGTTCCAAAACAAAAAAAAAATATTAAATTGATAAAATATTCAGAGGACTAGGATCAAAAATAATCGGTTAAAACTTTATTTATTACATACTTTATTGAGCCTTGTGAAAATAGCCAATTTTTTTATTGATGACAAAATATAATTATTACAATAAATATGTACCGTAAAAAATTGTTTTAACTTTGTTAATAATTATCGTTGTCATAATTCATATTTTATCAATCTATTATCATCGAGGATCTGAAATTTCACAAAATTTAATTAAATTTCCATAATTATGATAAAAATCTTTGTTAAAATTTTCATAGTAGGAGATTAAACAAGAAAACTAAGGTTTTTAAGCTCCGTTAGATGTTTCATTTTCCAAATTCGCTACGTTTCGTTGCTTATCGCAACTTCATCAGGTGTCTTGGATCACGCCTGATGAAGTTTCGTTGCGGTAAGCCACGAAATGTAACGAATTTGGGAAATAAAACATCTAACAGAACTTAAAAATCTGAATTTTCTTCTTTAATTTAATAAAAAGCTAAGAACTGAGTTTTATCATCTTTTATAGTATAAAATTTAAATAATTGTACACAAAATAGTAGGGTGAAACATTTAGTGGTCTCGACTTTATCTCAAGAATATTTTTGAAAGAAAATCTTATCAAATGTTAGCATTTTCCGATAGCGTTAACGCGTGGCATTAAGCGAATGCAATTCGCCTAAAAATACATTGAACTCATCGTCTTTAATGAAAGAAAATTGTCATTATATAGATTTTTTTTAGAATATCAAATAATCTTTTGTATTAGATTTCTTTTCGTTTGTAAAAACGTAATTGTATATGAATTTTCAACCGTTTGGTGGCACATGTTTATATGATCCGAAATATCTAAGACTTGACCAGATTTTTTCCTGTTTAATATGAACAAATCTTTGGTTCCGGATATTATATATTTATTAAAAACTAGAACAATTAATCGATGTTCGAGCAAAGAGGCTTAAGTTATATTTTATGAACATATTTTTCTTATACTTTCTTATCCAAAAAATGACGTTTTTTTCATTTATGCAGGCGGTTTGTGCTGCAATTTAAGTTGCAATCAATATCTATTGTTCCATTTAAATTATAAATTGTTTGTATCTGTGGAAAAAATATTAAGGGAACCGGAAAGTAATACCGTTTTTGAACCTATAGAGGATAGACATTCAATTGCTATTTATCGGGTTAAATATAAATTTTTTATTAAGTTGGGTTTTCCTGGATGAGGTTAGTTGAGCCACAACACTGCAGTCTCAGGGTTTATTTCTGGGTTCCTACTTCTCCTAGTTAAGATCAATCAGCTGGGTGTTTTCTGATAAATTCAGTTCCAGGACTTATCCTTAATTCCTCTTGTCTCCATTCATTCAGAGCACCACATTCCCATTGATTGTATTGATCTAATATCCATATCCCATTGATATAATATTTTAAAGTAGTACAAAAGACATTTTTTATTCAGAATAACTTGTTAACTGGAAAAATATTAAAAAGTATTATACTTATTTCTCTGAAATTTATATTGAAATGTTTAAACAATTGTCCGAAGGAATACAAATTTGATATTTTATGTTTTCGAGTTTCACAGGGTAGTAATGCAAATTTGCTTAGTAATCAATTGATTTTTACTATTGGACATTAAAACTGTGTACATTAGATGTTAAAAATCTCATGATGGTTATAGCATTGATTCAAAATTGAAACTGTCTTATAAATTTGGTGCATAATTTTATGTTAAAAACGAGATTACTTTTTGGTATCCTTATTAGAATATTTTGACCAAATATACCTGAAGTCGTTTTGCCTAAACATCCCTGTATTAGGTACTGAAATTGTTCAATGTAGGATTTATATAAATTTTTGAAAAGGGGAACTTCTTAATTTGCTGGCTTTTTTAAATCTTCGAATTTAACTTTTAGAGTATGTAGTCTTTTTGTATTAAAAAAAAATATAGGCGACCATGACTGCAAATCCCGCGACTCACTAGGATCGTAATCCATCATTTGAGAAACTCTGGTATACAGAATAGACATATTATATTGTTTTCACGTGTGAAAATAAGTAGTTTATGAATAATTGAATAATTACTGTTTCCAACTCTTCTACAAAACTCCATTTATTGAGGTTTTATTACATAATGGTATCTTGTGTTTCCCTTATTAAAAATTATTTCATTAAATACAAAATTATTGGCTTAAGTAATTGGATGCTACAGGAACGAATCTTTTGCGGTTGTTTAAGGAATTAATTCATTGATTTTACAATTAAATAAAAGGAAGTAAGGACAATTTTTTATTGCGATTGTTGCAACAATTAATGCAACAGTAAAAACTATATTTTTTGTTTCTTATATTATACATTAAGTATTCTTATATATCTTCTATATATATTGACCGTTTTTCTGGTCATTACCTAATTAGTTTTGCCAATTGATAATTTAGCTAGACTTATGAGAAAATTGAAAAATTTCCATTTGGAATCCTCAAGTACCTCTTTATGTTTTATATTCCTAAAAAAATTCATATATTCTCATGCTGATTTTATAAAATTTGAAAGTATTTCGTTTGAAATATTATAATAAGGTTTAATCGTGCTTCCTTTTATGTACTATTTAAATAATACCAATGTTACAAAATCGTGTTATAATTGGAATTATTTAGGTTTTGCTAGAGAATGGTTCAAATTTAATAACATTCTATAATATTTCTCCTAATTAGATAAATATAATATGGAAAATTTGTATATAAACAGTGAAATTAGTATTGTTTTATTGAATTGAGCCCACCAGCAAGTATTTGAAGAAATTTATTTTTATTTTTTTTAAGTTTATTTGATGAAATTCAAAAGTGGGGTATTATATGGTATGGCAATTAAAGGATTTCCGGTTTGAATTTAAACAGAAATTGATAATATATGTTTTTACGATATTGTAAAAATCAATAAAGAATGATTTAAGAATTCGTTCTGAATTTGGTGTTATAAATATAAATAGTTTATTCACTAGATTTATGGATTTTTGTCTCTAAAAATGTTAAAAAATTAATATTATTTATTTTTAGTAAGATAGTGGACATGAAAGGATGTAAGATTCATATACTAATTATTAATTTAGCGACACGTTTTGGGTTTTTTATTAGACCTTCATCAGGCTTCTAAAAATCATACAAGCACATGTATTACAGAATCCTTCAAAACATTACTAATTGTTTTAACTTCATATTAAGGAAATTTAACAATTAGTAATGTTTTGAAGGATTCTGTAATACATGTGCTTGTATGATTTTTAGAAGCCTGATGAAGGTATAATAAAAAACCGAAACATGTCGCTAAATTAATAATTAGTATATGGATCTACATCCTTTCATGTCCACTATCCTACTAAAAATAAATAATATTATGTAAATTATGGACACAATCAATTTATCGATATGCTCCAAAATTAATTTTGGAAAATTTGAAAAAACAGATTTGTTAAGTTAGTTTTACTTTGACTTTATACACTTTTAGCATTGTTATGTTAGTATCTTTGTTTTTCACATGATTTATCTATTAGTAATATTTTCTTGATTTGACGCCATTTTCATATAACAGGTATGAACCAATATAATCGATAAAGAACCCAATACAAACATAATATTATCTTACCAAAAAAAAATTTCTTATATTACACAGTTCAACCACGCGGGAAATTAAACCTATCGTTAGATAGAAAATATAAAAAAAATACATAAGAATAGAAAGTAGTAAAACTTAAGGAAGTTTATATAGCGATTCAATATATTTTCGAATACTTAATCTTATTATTGGTATTTATTTAAAAATTATAGATGACTTTTAAACCTTTAGACCTGTGATTCTCAACCTTTTTTACGCCATGCTTTATTTAAGCTTTACTTAAAAAAAATTATCTTTCCTGCATAATATTATTTTCAATTTGAAACACTGATATTTTTTATTGAATAATAATAGGATTTAAAAAATAAACTATAGGAAATTGTTAAGTACACTTCTTATAAAGCCGTCACTCGTGCCACTACGTAGTGGCCATACAACTGCCTACCAAATAAGCAAATACCATTATTTCTTATTATTTACAATATTTTTTTTGGTTTGTATTGGAGTGTGTTGAAAATATTTTCAGTAATAAAAAAAAAATCAAACTTAAAATTTATCATGATAAGATTTTTATATTGTTATATATTTACATCTATTTCTTACATGGATTAATTTTTTTCCCAATATAATATCCTATTAAGGGCTTAAGCGATGATTTTTTAATGATTTATTTGTTCTGAGAGCCACTCATATGTATTTCTTAAGAAGTTAGAGAGTAGGGAAGGTAGTAGTAGTTCGGTCTCTTTAACTTGTATATGTTTTAAATGTATATTCACTTGCACTTACAGAAAATTGCAATCTAACGTCCTAATTTTTGTTTTGGTATTTGTTACAGAAAACTATTGTTAAAGTTATAATTTTCTAACGTAAAAATACAAATGTAAATGGGAAAGTATACAATATGATAATGAAAGTCTGGTCTTAGATTACGATATTCCTATCGTAATTTTTATTTATTTCCGTGAACATTACAATTAATAGTATCGTATATTTATTTTTAATATTCCAAATGCTTTATAATGTGATTATTTTATCAGTCTACATTCATTATTTTGTACTGGGAACCTTATAATTTTATTAAAACCATTGGTTTTATTTAAGTTGTTTCCATTAGTATTTCCTGTTTCAATTAAATCATAACTTTAGTTGGTAATCATTAAAATTAATCATTAATATTATCGATGTTTTTTATGTCACGCTAACGAAGAAGCGGGTAATTGTTAAATGAACAGAAATGTTACAGGAAATTTAAAAAAAAAATACTTCCATAAAAAATCGATTCACAAAATCACAGACGAAAATAAACTTATTAGCTAATATCCTGGAAATGTAAACAAAAAATAATTAATTATTCATTAGAGTATTGATTTTGTAATTGAAAAAACGTTTTTTTTTTTGTATTGGTAGATATTAGTATGCTTGAATCTCAGACTTTAAATTGGCGATTACTGTTTAAATATAATAAAATAATAAGTTTTGACTATATTGTTAAAGTTTGTTAGGTTTATTTGGAGAGATACAATTTAAAGTCAGGATAAAAAAAAATTTCTATATGAAAGGAATTTGAAAAATGAGACATAGATAAGGTTTGTTTTTTTAAAAATAATATTGGAGATAACTTTTCCTTTTTTTCGCTAATCTTTTGTTACTATTTGGTATGGCTCAAGTTAATGTCCGATTAATATTCGAAAGTAATCAGATATTTTGTTATGATTCAATTATTGGACTTGGAAAATTTATTTGAGTTATTCTACGAAAATGCTTTTTAACTTTAGTTTGTAAAGTTGAAATTTTCGCATCGATATTATTTGAAATTGAAGAAAGACGCATTTGATTGTCGCAATTGGACCAATAAAAACAACTTTAATTCTTCTCAATTAAAAAAAAAATATGCATTAACTATTTAAAATTGTTTTTCACTTATTAGTTGTCACTTCCATATTGATGCCTATAGAACATTCCATTAATTAAGTTTGACTTTTCTAAATTGAACATTGATTGTAAATATGTGTTGTGAATTTTTTTAAGATTTTTCAAATTTTTGAAGTCCCGTAGGATTTTTATTGATTGTTTACAACCATAGGAACATTTGATCTCAGTTTACTAAATTGAAAATTGGTGATAGACTTATGACGTCATTGTTTTGTATTAGTTAACGATTGTGTTTATTACAAGTGTAATACGATATTTCATATTTTTTCATAAAATAATTTGGCCCATAGATTGACCCATAATTAGGAAGTTAGTAATGGCAGTGTGTTACAAAAATGTTGTCAAAATTTCCGAATTAAATCGAACTAAACTGTATATGTAATATTATTAATTTATCAGTTTCCTGCCTTTGATAATCAGTGGCGGATTAAAGCTATCTGTCGTTTTAGGCCTCGTTTGATATGCCGCCTTTTTTCAAGTTAACATTTTAAAATATTACAAACCAACAAACAATTCGGGATTTGTATACTGAGAAATAAAGAAGTATATTTAACTATTTTAGTTACTTTGGTTACTTTACATAAAACTATATAGCAGTACTTAGTTTCGGTTTAAATTAGTACTCTAGACACACTTGTGGAGGCGCCACATATTGATACATTTTCCATCATGCATTGCAAGATTCCTAAGCCTACTACTTTTCAACAATTAAAAAGTAAATTCATTAATTAAATTGTTCAATATATTTAACTGAACATTTTTCTAATGTTCATATGGAATTTTATTTAATAAATTTTTGAATTTTGATGTCCCAAAAATTTGGCCACCCTAGGCTTGGGCCCCTACGGGTTTATGTGTAAATCTGGTACTATCGATAATACTATCCAAGTTGAAGAAACCGATTTCTTGTTTTTCGATTGTGGAAATTTTTGCTTAACTATATTTCTCATTTATAGAATTGCATATTCTCATTTACCTTTAATTTTCTCTTATAAAGGTGTAGGGAAAGTGGCGGTATCAATTGTAGATATTTTGGCAAAGAATAGTTCTCTTATTTAAAGAGTTCTATTTCTTGGTTCTGGAAGTTTTCAAGGGTTAAATTAAAATGATTTCTCATGATTTAAAATTAAGGCAAAGTTTTCTCACTTCTTCAGGCTAAGAGGACTAACATACTTAGTTGTGTTTTTAAAAATTTTAACCAGGGTAGCCATGGGTAGCCTTTAAATAGTTCTAAGAGAATTAATTTAAAAAAAAAATTATTACAAAAAATTATTAAATATTATCTTTGTAGTTTTCGAAAGTTAACCAATTCATAATTTTAGTTTATAATTTTCTCTTTATTTGCTAATCTACTTAATTTTTTAAATCTGGAGTATATATATAGAATAATTCTGTTAAAGAGGAGTCCCTATTCCCTTTTCTTCTACATTCTTGGACTTCACCCACCTGTTTATCATGATTTTTTTTGAAAAAAAAAAACAGAAGTTAAGATACCGCCTTATATCAGCTACCAGGGTCCAAAAATTCTTTAGGAAATCATGGAAACTTTTAGTCGCATTATTCTCCCTTACATTTAGTTTTAAAACCTGTTGGGATTATATTCTATACCAATCTTTAGAATGTTTATCGAAAAATTATTTTTTTCCACTAAATGAATCTTATTTCATACTTCATGCCTTAAGAATCTCAATTACTATAATAATAGCAGCCATACTATATATTTATAACTAATAGCAACTTTTAAATAATTATTCATCAAAATCTTGCCCTTTTTTAAGCTAAAGGTCTAAACAATTTAGGTTTAAAAATTTTATTATTAAAAATATAAATAAGAAGACAATTCAGGTTGTTTAAGATCGGTTTTTTTTATTAAATGTTTTTTAATATTCAAATTAGCTACCTTTCGTTACGTATTGTAACTTCATCAGGCTTCTTGAATCACAAAAAAATATATTAGTTTCAATTTAAATTCAACAAAAAAATATCTTAAACAACCTGAATTTTCTTCTTATTTAATAAATGCTGAGATTTGAATTTTATCATCTGTTAAAAATATATGTAAAAAATAAATGAAACCTTAATAGGAACCCAGCGATGGTCACGCTGCATATAAAACAACTTGGGACCCGTGGGAATAGATTTGAGGATCACTGTTTTAGGCTATGAGAAACTCAAACTGTATGGTTCTAGGAACCAAAAAGGAGTCTAATTTAGAATCTAAATCAATATTCTTTTTTGTTAACTCTTTGTAACCTTTTCCTAAATTGTAGGGAAAGATTAAACCATTGAAAGTGCTTAACTTGATATGAGTCTTATATTAATATCAAAAAATTATAATTTTTCACTGGGAACCCTATACCATGCAAATGATTCAATCAGGAGATATTTTTTATGACATATATTGCCTTTCATTGTGAAAAAAGTTTAAATCGTTGGCATTTTTAAAGCATTGCTTCAATTTTCAAAATTACTTTTTATAGTCCCACAAAATATCCTCAAAAGTATACTAAAAAGATCAGTTCTAGGACAGAAGTTGATTGAAAAGTTCGACTAGAATCTAGAAATTTGAGAAAGTAGGTACTCTCGAATGAACTCATGGTTTCCTATAGAGTTTCTGGTTTCTATTGGTTACTTTGTTCGATTCAACAGTTTTTTTTTTCATATATATTTAATTGGGCTATAATTACTGATATGACATTAGGCAAGCATTAATTTATAGAGGAGGAAGAAATAGTTTTCGGACAATTTGGTAAAGTTTTAAAGGATATATCCTCCTTAGATTCATCCTAAGAAAGATTTGCATTAATTTAGTATGATGTTTTGTGGTGAAATATGAAAAATATTCACTATTCTTTTTTATTGTATGTTATTTTTATATCATACGTCATAAGTCCTTTTGTAATACGAGGAGCTTTTCACCATTGAATCCCACAATGGGACTCATTCGGTTCGTGTTTGAAAGAAAAGAGGATAATTAAGAGCATGGAAAAACTTTTAATTAGTGTTTCGTAAATCTCAACTCTTACAAATGCTGATAACTTTTTTGTACATTTAAATTGTTAATGAAAATTTCAGATTATAAAAATTTGCATTATCCAGCAATTTTAATTGCTTGCAATTTTATTATTTATTTTTTTTTTTGCTTAGATATCACTTAATAAACGTGTGGTATTGTGGTATTTTTGTTTTGATTCATTCACACGAATTGATTGGATAAGGAAGTGGGATTAATTGATTCGAGTTTGGTTTCCCAAATGCAAATTAGTGATCGATTTAATGATACGGAAATTCGAAAATGTTTCAGTTTATGGAAAGAGGAAATGTAGGTAGTTTACTTTTTTTTTTTTGAAGGAGACTTCAACCGATTTGTTTGAATATTTATGAAGCAAAATTTTTGCTTCATTGTCATTAATGGTGTGTTGTATGTTGAAGACAATTTCCACCTAAATTGTTTTTGAAGGTTTCACTAGTTTTGATTTTGTAAGCATAATTTTAAATCTTTGTCTTCGTTAAGTTTTGGAATAAATAACTATTTTTTTTTTAAATTAACTGAATAAAAGCCCAAGTAGGACTTCAGAATATACAAATAAGATTGGATTTAAGTCCGATGTCGCCTTAGGTTCCATTCGATATGCCACGCTTGTCGAAATATTTATATTATTTATTTTTATTAATTTTCAAATAAAACTTCTTTGGAATTTATTCATAGGTTTTTAAATATGGTTTATAAATTTCAATTAATTTTTTCAAAGATTAATATAACTCGCATCTTTTTTCTAACTATCGTTTATGATATTAACTTTGGTTCGTGCGCAAACGTTGATTTTACAGGGAAATTATAGTAAAAACTACGATTTAAACTTGTAATCTACGATTAAATTCTCATTAACTAAATCTTTACAATATTCTTTTTCAAAATTTACTATGTACATTTTAATTTTTATGTTATAACATCGTAATTATAACGATAGTTTTCTGTAATAAATACCATAATATGAAGTACAACGAGAGATTGGAAACTTTTCTGTAAGTGCAAGTGATAATGTACATATATCATTGACAAGTAAAAGAGATCGAAATACTAATACCTTCGGCTTCTTGGAACTATTTTTACGATGTCACATTGTACATAATACTTTCGTTCGGGTCCAGTACTGCAATAATGAATAGCAAAATTTACGATGTTTAATTTGTAATGTTTTCTATGATCTTTCCCGTGTATCATTATCAATAGATTTCTTGCACTAATGAAGATTATATGGATTATATATGGATATATGGAAAATAGATTATAATGGCAGGAAATTAAGTTTATTTTGTTCTATACTTGTATGTCAGTAATTTTCACCCTTTTCAGGGTTGAAAAAGATTTTTGTCCTGAGAAATTTATCGGTGGGACTCAAAAAAAAAAAAATGCGCAGGATAATTTCAGTATTAGGGTACACATTTCAATGATTCTATAAATGCAATTTATTCCTTATATTTTCGGATATCTTGGGTATTTTATAATAAATTTTTAAGTAGTTTTCACCCTTTTTAGGGGAAAAAATTTTGCCCTGAGAAATTTATCGGTGGGACTCAAAAAAAAAAAAATGTGCAGGATAATGTCAATATTAGGGTACCCATCTTGAGGATTCCATAAATGAAATTTATTCCATATATTTTCGAATATCTTTAGTATTTTATAATGAATTTTTAAGTAGACAATGTAGGTGAATATACAATTTACTAAGGTCTTTTTTAAATTGTTACTAGTTAGCATACTAGATTGTTTTAGATGAATACTACGTATTTCGACTACCAGGGCTTGCATACGATTTTAATTGTTGTAATAAAAATGGATCAAATTTAGCAAGAAGCACCGGTGTAGTTACAGGGAAGCAACTGGAGGCAATGCTTTCGGGTCCTCAACTCTAGAGAGGTTTTTTTTATTCCCTTATAAATCGGCGGGATTTTGAAATAAAATAAAGTATTTTTGGGATTTTTTTCGAGGGAAAATCATTCTGTTGAAGGAATGAAAGATCAAATTATTGCTATTGAGGATAAAGAAGCAAGTTAATGAAACACAAAGACTCTAGTTTATAAATTTGCGGCTGGAAAATTTAGATGAAAAATCATTTAAATATATATTGATTTTAGTTCTACTTAATATATTTAGTGTTTGTTCTTACGTTAAAAAATAATTTTTCTTTGTATAAACGGTTGAAACTAAAAAAATGTTAATAGGAGTCAATAAGAAGGTATAATTTGATTTTGGGTCGAAAAAATCTAGTTACGCCTCTGGCAAGAATTTTTATGGTTCCTAAAAAGTAACCATTATGAAGATCTCCAATTAGTACTGCCGTCCTAATCCTGGGTCTCAAGGACCTAAAATCATGGGGTTGTAGATTTTATTTCAAAATATTTTTACCAAATTTGATCAATGTTTATAAGAGAAAAGATTTTTATAAATAAGGTCAGGGAAAAAAACAATTTTTTAATTTGGAAAGTTCAGGCATGACAGATAATTTGTTTTGAAGAATTAACTAAACATCCTGGTGTAGTATAGGGAGAAAAAGTAGTATAAGGTATAGTAGGGTAGTTTAGTAGTATAAGGATTCTAATTTACGGGACCTTTTTTCGGAGTTCTGGAGAGATTAAAGTATTGGGATTCATACTAAGTAATTACGGATGTTTTTGGATAAAATTGGTACTTAAAAGAATGGTGGATGTTAGGGATTTTCTTTTAAAAACAAAAAGATTCAGGGTCTTTTATTTGATCAAAAGTAACGATGATGAACAAATTATTATAAGCGAAGAAGAAAAATTGCAAGAAGAGAAAGATTTACCATTATAATAGTATAAATTATCTGCATTTATTATTTTTTTATTAATTTTATTTGCCTATTTGTAAATTGTGTAAAAAAATCCAAGTTTCTTCTGTAAATTTCATCGAAGTAACAGAAACTATTGTGAAACTTTTAATCTTAGAGAAATATTTCAAGGGCTTTTCCATTCATTGTGAGTCGCTCAAGAAAAGAAAAAAAAAAACATTGTTAAGGTTAAAATAGTAATTATTTTTTTCATAGGAAATTGAAAAATATCACGTAACTGTTCATTTTTGTAAACACAACGTATTTGTATCCCTTAAGGTCCTATTTAGCGTCAATATTTCAAGAACTAATTGACCACAAAAAAAATCCGAAGCCTTATTAAATTATAACGAAATTTTTATCCTGCATTTCAATTAAATTAAAGATTCTGAGGAGTTTATTTTGAAAGTGACCTTAGTCGATAACATTAAATTTTAACTATTGTCCTATTATAAATTGTGGTCACTACTCTAATAACTTTAATAACTTCTTTGTCAGTTTAAATTTATGTTGTTATAGTTGAGAAAAAAGAGAATATAAACAGTCCTTGAAATTGACTTGAATTATTTTCAAAATAAACGATTTATATATATGCTTCGTTTATTTTGAAAGTGGCATAAGTCTGTTTCAAGGACGGTCTATATGGTGATTCTTCTTCTTGTAACTAGAACAAAGTATGTTAATAATTTAACTACTAAGTTTTCACAAATTACTGATTTCATTTTAGTTGTTAACAAAATCGCCAATTATTCCCTCTTCCATAGTATCTTATAATAAATGATAACATTCAGATCTCAGCTTTTATTTATTTAAATAAGAAGACAATTCAGGTTGTTTAAGATCGGTTTTTTTATTTAATATTTTTTAATATTAAAATTAGCTACGTTTCGTTACGTATCGTAACTTCATCAGACTTCTTGAATCACAAAAAATATAATATTTTCAATTTAAATTCAATAAATAAATAAAAATTCTTATTTTTCTTTAAATTTATTTATTTATTCTTACTTTAAAATTTTTATTTATTTATTGAATTTAAATTGAAAATATTTTATTTTTGTGAATCAAGAAGTCTGATGAAGTTACGATACGTAACGAAACGTAGCTAATTGAATAATACAAATATTAAAATCTTATAAACAACCTGAATTGTCTTCTTATTTAAAAAAAATAGTATCTTATTTTCCTATGGTTAAAATGATAATACTATAGGGACTGTTCTTGAAATGGACTTAACTCACTTTCAAAATAAACGGCTCATATATATTTCATTGAATAAGAACCACAGTGGAAGAGGTTAGATAAGGATTATGTTTTTCATCAAAATTACAGTAGTTAATACTGTTTTTATTGCAGTAATTCCAAACGTGTCTTTTTCTTGCAATATCTTCTTTTTCATTGTAATTTATAAAAATTATTCTTTAAAATTCTAAGGAGGAGGAAAAGATGCTATGGTTTTTCTTAAGGTCTTTTATTCTATCTGTTTTTGGAGCCACTTTCGCCCCTTTATTGAGGGGGCGAGACTTTTTCCAATGGTATATATATTATTTGTAAATGTTGACAATAAAGAAGGGTTGAAAACAAATTAAGTGCTAGAATGCTTGAAATTTTCAATTGGCTCTAGCCAGGTCAAAGTTTGAGCATCACAACTGTAACAATGCTAGAAAACAGTTTAAGTAGGGTAGACAATTCAATGGTACAAATATAAAGTTATAAACCTACATTGAAATGATATTAATTTTGAGTGATTTTAAGTGTTGTTGGTGGAACATAAAGAGTTCAACATCAAAAAATAAGTGTACTAAAATTTTTTAGGTAATGAAAATGGATAGTTTTCCGAAATTTAGACTACTTGAATGGTTCAAATAAACCAATTGAACTGACCAAACAATAAATGTAGAAGAAAATTCTCAAAGTTTTTATCGAAATTACAAAGCATCGAAATGATGGCTGATATATATTTGAATCCGATTGACAAATCGTGGGCGTCACAATCTTCTTCCGGTGGCGGTGGCGGCAGTGGGTCGTCGTCCAAAAAAAAGGTCACCAAGCTGGACAGTTTAAATGAAGACGCTTCGGTGGAGAGTGGCGGTCCGTCGACAGAGCGGCGCCGGGAGTCACTTGGGTCCATTTTGCCGCAATTGCGAAAAAACAGCAACGCGTTTTTGGAGGAAGTGAAGGCCCGCGGCAGACGTAAGTCTTGGCATCCGAAACTGGAGCGTAAGCGGCGTAAGGGCGTCGTCGCCTCGACTGGCGCCCAAGTGCCATCGACCTGCGAAGAAGACGGCGAGGCCGACTCGCCATTACCACAAATCCGACAAAAACGGCCTTCCTGGTGGAATATTTTCGTTCCCGATCTTAGACCTAGGTGAGATTCACTTACACTTTTATGCCAGAAAAAATTAGTGGACATTCCATAAATCCGGTGTTGTATTATATAAATATCTACAATTTTTGGTTTGATTTCATCATTTGGTTCTAATACTGAAACTAAGATTGAACTTTCGGTTTCGGCCTAGTTTCGGCCAAAAACGAGTTTCGGCTGTCGTCAAGCCGAAACTGCGACCGAAACTTAAACTGAATTCGTGAGTTAAAAATGTTAAAAAATCATTGTTTTTCAGTTATTATTGGATTCTTCAATTATAAATACTGATAACTATCAGTTCATTATTTTTTTTTAAATATTATAATTAATTTTTTTTTTCATTTCAAAAGAAAACCGATCAAAGTTTAGAAGAAATAATGTTATTTTTTAGATAAAAGAAAGAGTATTTTTTATTTTGTTTCCCTAAACACATTAGGTAAAAAGTAATTTTGTTAAGTAACTTATGTATGATATGTATAATGAACTGTTCTTGAAATGAACTTATCTCACTTTCAAAATAAACAGCTCAATTGATACCTTCTTCGTAATTAAAATGCATTAATATTGTGAAGAATTAAAAGCAAATTATATGTAAATTTTTAATCACTTATTTTGTGGTGTTCAATAATAGCCCCTACTGGGTATAGTTATTGGCTAAATGGTAATAATTGTAAGGGTTTCAGCAGCCCCTTCTTAAGGGTTTGAAACAACTTGAAAGTAGCATTTTTTCAGCGATATAATTATTTAAATGGCATTGATTTTGAATTATAAAACAATGACACATTCATTGCACTAGTAGATAAAACATTTACTGATAATTTTTTTAACAGTTTTATCTCAAAAACCGCAGGGTTATCAACTTCATGTATGAACTGTTCATTTTTAAATTTATGTTTATTTACTAAATATTTTTACTACACGTGATTGATTTAAGTAGAAGTGCTTGATTTTTTCTTATTTTTTTGAATAAGGGTAATACCAATATCACCCTTTTGTATGTGGTTTTCCATTTTAATAGAAAACCTAACTTACTAATTTTTTTTCGAAATATTGAAATTTTATGAATATTTTGAAAAAATTATGTAAGTAGAAATACCATAAAGAACGCCGAAAAAGTAGGTACTTAGATTTATATATTATACATTAAAGGGTAAACTGGACCAAATATACTGTCCACCTACATAATAAGATTCGCAATTTTTACGTAAAATACTGATTTTTGTAAAGTAGAGATCTATGATTTTTTGTATTGTTGGTCTATGTAGGATGAAGATAATTGTGCTTCAGGGTTTTTTGGATTTTCTGGGTTCCTATTTGAGACCGAGTAGCTGGACAAACCTCTGGGAATTTGAATTCCACTTCGAAAAAAATTATATGTCTATTGTCGCTATCAAAGATTCCAAGAATAATATTTATTTATCAATTTTTATAAGATTTGATTGATGATTCTGGTAAATCATCGGTTTAACAATTTCGAAATATAGAAATTGGTTTTATTTTTAATTTTTTGTCGAGCGGGGGTTATACCAATTAACATCTTCTCTATATCCGCATCTTTGACCTATAACTTTAGTAGTTGGAAAAATAATCAAATTTTACTATTGAGTGGGAATAACTAATGAATTCGTGTTTCAAACTGAAATTCTAAGAAATTCGGAATATCTTTTTATAAGTTTTTTAAAAAATCAAGATTATAATTTTATGAAGACTTAAGCCCATTTATTGACCATTGATATTTTAGCTATCATTTACCAAAGAGAAAAATAATTCTTATAACACTTCTTAATTTAAATTAAAAAATATTTATTGAAATTCAATGCTGGAACACCAATGCTGTTATGGTTCTTACATATTTTGAAACCTACATAAGGGACCTACATAAATCTTTAAAAAAAAAACTAATTTTACTCATTTGCTTCCAATAAAATTGCCCAAAAAATAATAACGATTACAAATTATAACAAATACTCAATATTTACCAACTTACTCAAATTTACTACGAAAAATTGCGGTATTTTTACTATTCCAAAAAATCTATTAATAATGGAAAGTGTAAGTGTAAAAATCACATGTTTAATTTGTAATTCATATCGTTTCATGTAGGCAGTTCCTTCCACCCAGCTAGCCAAATAATATGAGCAAATAAATTAATAATTTATTTTTAAAAATGGCGAAATACACGCGAAAATTTCGTCAGTTTAATTTGGCAAAAAGTGAAAAAAATGAATGTTAACTGCATTGCACATTTTTGAGAAATTTCACTTCTTTACATAGTCACGAAAACCGACTTTCTTGTAAGATAAAGAAACTCCTTCGACAATTGAAAATAAATATTTACCTTTTTTACAATTCATTATCAAAATTAACAAATTAGAGCATTGTAGTGAGAAAATATGACTTATTGCTTTATCATTCGAGTCATGGCTCATCAATGGTCATTGGCATGAGTTATGCCAGTTATGCTTTACCAAAATCATTTTCAATGTTTTTTTCATTTTCCCTTGAAGTTAGTATCATCAACCATGTAAGATCGATATCTTTTGTGATCTCTAATTTAGCGTTTTTGTCTCGGTACCGAAAATTCGGTAGCTTTAAGAAGTGGAATCGAGCCATTGGTTATTTCTGTTGTTTTTACCTTTGAGATCAAGTCCTTTTGGCAGTTCTGGATTATTTCGTTATCGACGTCTAAATTTCTTAGTGCATTAATTATAGATTTGTGATCGGAAAAATGTTCGGCAATTTGTAGGAAAATACCTTGAAACTTGCAGCAACCGCATATCCTCTTTTATCGCCCTGGATGGATCTGTTAGTAAATAATTTGGTATGGGGTTGATAGTTATATCTTAAATACATATTCTTAGAGATTCAATAACTCGATGACCCTTAGTTTACTATTACTATTATGGGTGGATCACCGTCAGAAAAAAAAAATCGATTTTTTTTTCCATAAATGTCTTCTTATAACATTCAAGAATAACGTGCTAAAAGGATTGGAATAGCTGACTAATGTATTTTCACTGATAAAAATTGAATAAATTGATAATAAGATAAAAAGATATCTTAAAAAAACATTAAATGCGTTTTTCTCGAAATAAACTTTTTAAAACTGGGAGACAAGATTTCTCAGAAACTATTCGAAGGATTGAGTTGAAACTGGAGGGTGTTATAGTTCAACACGTCTTCTTGGTACTGAATCCCTGAAATTGGCCCAACCTCCCCCCCTCAAAGTGGGAGAAGGGGAAAGGTCCAAAAAAGGTGTTTTTTTTTCAACTTTTTTTCAAAGTCGCGCCATTTTGTGAATTTTCACCTTTTTTCGGATTTTCGAGGTTCAGTACCAAGAAGACGCATTACCAAAACCTACATTCTTTGGAAAATCATGATCCGACTTCCGATTTCCGAGAAAACTTGTCTCCCGTTTGCCTCCTCATTTTTGAGAACCCTTTTTCAAAGCGCTGTAAAAGGGGGAGGGGGGGGGACATGTCGGGGCAAATAAATAAAAAAATAATTCTAAACTTCAACTATTACATGCCGAAGACCGTTTTTAATATCTCTAAAAAAATGGCAGCAGTTTTAAAAAAGTCATTTTTTTTACGTTCTGACGGTGATCCACCCTTAAAAACCAAAGATTCATTGTTGCAAATAATCAATTTGCAAGTAATAAATTTGTAGGAAAACACCTTAAAACCTGCAACAATCGCACATCCCCTTTTGTCGCCCTGGATGGATCCGTTAGTAAATAATTTGGTATGGGATAGATAGTTATATCTTAAATACATATTCTTAGAGATTCAATAATTCTATGACCCTCAGTTTTCTATTACTATTAAAAATTAAAGATTCATTGTACCAAATGATATATTATTATATTTTATATCTTTAGTTTTGATTCTTAAAGGTATCCGATCTAGAAGGTAGTCCAATTGATATATCTACTTCATTTTATGTGCAGGTGATCCCAGAAAATTGTAATCAAATTATCCATTTGATTACCCTCTGCTTCGAAATTCGAACTCAATTTTCTGGGATAACTTGCACATAAAATGAAGTAAATATATCAATTGGAATCCAATCGGTTACCTTTTAGAATCAAAACTAAAGATATAAAATAAAAAAAATAGATCATTTGCAACAATGAATCTTTTAAAATGAGGATCATAATTGTATTGAATCTCTAAGAATATGTATTTAAGATATAACTATCTATCCCATACCAAATTATTTACTAACGAATCTATCCAGGGCGATAAAAGGGGATGTACGATTGTTGCAGGTTTCAAGGTGTTTTTCTACAAATTGATTATCCTCAATTATATATAAGCTATTTTTTTCTCCATTTCATTGTTGCTGCATTAACTTAAATCCAGAATTATTCCACTGGTATAGTTCTCGTTATAGCAAACCTACCTCCTCGATTTCCTTCCTTTTAGAATATTTCTGCACTTATTTTTTTCCAAGAATCCATTAAAATTCTCACAATTTTTATATTTAATACTTTCAAAAGTCTTCCTTCTCATTAATTCCTCTCCCAGAAGCAATAGTAAAATTTCAATCTGGAAAATTGGTTTTTATCCCTATTCGGAGAAAAAAAATTGAATCGTAATACGTACTATATATTTAAATGCTTTACTTAAAAATAAAATTTATATGAATTTTTTTATTCGAATAATAATAAAAAATATTTTATGCCGTGTCATAGTCGTTAATATTATCTATCTACATATAGCAAATCAATAGAAGTTTCATAATGAAAACTTCCGCTTTTTCCATATTTCTTGATCAAAGGACTGGCGCGTTTGCTAATTTCTTTTGTTGGCCATTGAAGTGTAATTTTATAAATTTTTTATTATATACACATTTTTATTAACTTTTGTTTATGAAAATTTTTAGAAAAAGCCAATCGCTATCTTTATATTATAACTTTTAGATAATGCGGTGCGTGTAGAAAAGGGGTGAAGTGTAGGTCAAATATTATGTCAGTGATAAGCACTGGAAGTGGAGGGACTGCTTGATTTATGTAATATATCGGATCAAATACATATGTTTAAGAAAAAAATATAAATTATAGTCAGTGAGTTCAAATTATATTATAAAAATAAATATAGGAAAAGGATTTATAGCTTTAAACTATTGGTGAACTATTCATAATAAGTAACAAACTAATTAAACCACAAAATTGTATTGTACTCGTGAAAATAATTAAAAAGAAAAACTCATATATGTTCTTATCTAATTTTAATTTGTTTCAAATTAAAGTTAGATAAGAATATATCTAAATAATATTATGATTTTTTGTTGTATTTTAAAGTTTAGTTCATTCTTTCCACTCATCCTGTAATTATGAAAGACTGTTTATAATTTTTTTTTATAAAGTTAATAGTTTAAGTTGTATATTTTGAGGAACTATTCAAAAGTGTTGCAATTATTCATCGTCAGTTACTACTTTTCCCGTTTTCCCGAGACTACGGATTCTTTTGGAAAATCGCGATCTTGGATTAGATTCAATTTTTGGCGCTTTTGTAAGATCTAAAGTTTTACCCAGTCAAGCCAATGGGTTATGGATCGAAATAAGTGGTAATCCATCGGGACAATATCCGGTGAATATGGCAAGTGAAGTAAGGTATTCCCACGAAATATAAATGATAAGAGAACCTCCGCTTTTTTGCAAAATTATCTGTTATTTATTTTTCATGAGTATATCATTGAAATGCTTCTACAGTCTACTTAAAAATTTGGCAAATGGAGTTGAAAATTGTGCTAAAAAGTGGCATTGTCGTGCCTTGTGGTATATTGTGGGTGTTTGAACTTAAGTTTTCGGCTGAATTGTATTAAATTTTCCTAGAGATGTTCCCCAGTAATGGTTTTATTAAGGTGGAGTAATTCTTAATGGATTACTCCGGTCTGGTCTCACCAAAAGCACAGCAATAAATTTCATAACTTTCATCAAAATTTGGTTTCACCGTTGAAGTTGATACATGGCAGGATTTACCCCACAAATTTCTCCTCTTTGGATTGTCGAATTAGATCCATTTTTTGTTTTCCGGTACGATTCTATGCAAAAACATTTTCCGTTTCTACCTTTGGAGCAATTTTTGTACATGGGGAAACCATATGGAACCTAGTTTTCCTGTTTTTCCAGCATACTTATGGTCCTCAGGTAATTGGAAGCAACTTGTTGAGTCAAAGTAAGATTTTTTCGCTGACTTTGAACAGTTATACTGTGTATACAATATATAAAATATATTGCAGTCCAATTTATGTAGTATAATTTAATATGATAATATATAAAAATCATACTACCAACATAAATTTGAACAGAAGTTCAAACAAAAATATTCGTGACGTATTGCCCAGATACGTATTTCGATTGTCAAGCAAGCGTCATTAGTGGTCATCAAGTAGTTTGAATCACTCCGTAACTGCTTTGTGATGATTCACATTGGTGACCACTGATGAAGATTGCTTGGCAATCGAAATACGTATCTGGGCAATACGTCACGAATATTTTTGTTTGAACTTCTGTTCAAATTTATGTTGGTGGTATGATTTTTATATATTATCATATTAAATTATACTACATAAATTGGACTGCAATATATTTTATATATTGTATACACAACTTGTTGAGTCTCTTCCAAGGTTTCCGCCATTTTCAATTGAGTTTGATATGAATCTTGATCCAATAACTTCTCCAACTCAACGTCTTTTGATCTACTTTCACTGGTATCAAAATTACCACTTTTAAGACCCCAAAACCAAAATAAAGCATGTTTTCTATTGAAACCTTTAAAGTAGTACTTCCTACAAATTGGTTTTTGTGGGCCCAAAAGTTAACATTTAGAGTACAAAGATAGTATGTTGTTAACACTTCAGTGAATTGGCAATTTTTTAATTTTGGCTTAATCAGTGTTTCCCAAAATGGGGTCGTCCCACAGAGAGGTAATTTGTTAGTCAAAGAGGTCAATACAAAAATGGTTTTGTTTAGACTTTAAGTTAATTATACAATAACTTTTGGTATCAACTTAAAATTGTGTATATGTTTGAGGACATCAAAATTGTACAATGGATTATGTGGGACATAATGTAAGATGTTTGGGAAATACTGGGCTATACCTATAAGACAGAATTATTTGTTCTTTTTAATAGGTTCGACATTTCGGAGTCCTTTTCTTCTAAAAGTGCTCCTGAATCGGTTGGTTGAAATTCAGAATATTTATGTATTGTTTGGATAAAATTATTATATAATAAGTGAAACATTAATTTTTAGAGTAATATTTTCTTTTATTATTATAAGCAAACAATGCAAATATGTTAAAGAGGCATTAGGCAGGTGAATGAAGAAATTTTAGTGATAATTTTCTTTTATTATTCCACTTGTGTCCTATGCCGATATTAACTTGTAGAAAACACAAATAAATGTCAAATGGCTTGTTTGTTGATAATACACAGTAGTGCCTACTATATTAAAGTTCAATGAACTATACGTTCAAGATTGCAATAAGAATCAAAACTTTCACCATAAAGACACGGATTGCCTTATTTATTTTAAATATTATTTGTTTGGAATTTGTCGTAGGTAGATACATACGTGTGTACTGTTTTCAGGTGTAACAAATAGGCCGGAAATTATCAATGTTTTTGCTGTTTTTTACTTAGAAACAAAAAGTTTAAAAATATTTTCTTGATCTAGTTTTGTAAATGCAGGTATTTTTTATGTTAAAAGTTGAGTTTTCTGGGTCTAAAGAATTGTATTGTTTTTTTTTAAAAAGATGCAACATTGCTCATAAAAACATCGATGTTGTAAACATCGAAGTTTATGAACGATATATCGATTTTTTTCGATGGCTTTTACCATCATTTAAGTAAATTTATATAAAATATTTCTTAAATAATAAAATACTTTACCGTATAAATGTATATAATCTAACGTTGTTAGAATACAATTTAACCTAATCTAACCTACCGTTAGCTTATAATCTCACGTGTTTTATTATAAACTGACGATTATAAACTTTAGATCATGAACGAGATGGAAAATGGTGTTATGATAAAATATCGTACATGAAACATCGTTCATAAAGAACGATGCATCATCGATGTTTATGAATGATATATCGATGTTTATAAAATCGATGTATCGTTTGCATTCCTACTAGAAATTAACTAAACTTTTTAGTTCAGTTTTTCTTTTGATAGAACCAAAGTAACTAAGAAAAATTTCCAACCGGAATTGAAATTTTACGTTTTGTGATATTTGAAAAAAAAAATGTGATCAATTTCAATTGCTCTTCCGTAAATAAAGTACTACTTTTTACTATCGAAAATGTCATCAGTCAAGGCATTGTGATAATTTTTTCTTCGATGCAATTTTTTTAATTTGTGTTTTGGGGTCATTTCAAAATTTTAATTCACCATTGAAATTTATGTTTGACTCGATAATTTTTTTAAGCAAATTAATAAATCTTTTTTTTATCACAATTTGGGCCTTATAACAAGGATGTTTCTTTTGATATTGCTTAAATTTTTTTTAAAATATATTAAGTATATGACGTGCTGCTCAAGAACATGGAATATGGGAAATTCCCTTTGTTTTAGATATTAACTAATTTTTCTTGGAAAATCCGAAAATGAAGCTATTGTTCGTATCTAATAATGGTGTTGGGCAATCTAATTGTTCATTGACTGCAAAATATTGTTTTGGTTTTGCAAAAATTATTTTTCTTAAAAATGAGTTTTTACATATTTTTAAAATTTTTAAATGATTCATTTTGTATATATCCTATAGTATTAACTATAGTTTACTCTTTCTAACTTTAATATTGTATTATACTTTGAACAATTATTGAAATTTAAATTGTGCATCAAATACTTTTACGATAATCCGAAAAATGGTATAGTTATTTTCAAAAATTCCGTAGAATTATGAATATCAAAAGTGTACTTTTAGTTGCATTCTTTAGCTGCATGAAATCAGTGGTTGAATTTAGTAAATTATTTTTCCTTAAAGGATCAAAACCCTTAATTGTAGAATTCATCAAAATTGGTTGTTATTCGAAGAAAGCGGTTATGTATTATCTATAATTTTATTTATTTATATTAAGTTATCTATAGATTTGTTTCTCGTTGAAATTTGGAAACAAACTTTATAAGATTGTCAGAAGTTCAAAAATTCAATAAATCATAAATATTGTTATATTGAAAGTCTAAAAAAATACTTTAAAAAGTTTTTCTAATCTTTATAGTTTCCCTGGTTGCATAAGTAGATGAATGGACAATATATTATTAGACTTGATTCAATACTCTTGGTGTAAAATGGGTCTTAGGTATCCTAACGTGTAGTAATTTATAAGAAGGTATTTTCATCTTGCAACGCCTAATGGAAAATGTGTCAAGATGTGGTGCCATTAACCTAAACCAGAAGGTAACTGGTGTTTTAACCTAAACCGGATATATGTACACTTTGAAAGGTAATCAAGGTAACTAAGGTAATTTAAATCAGTACTTTAGACACACTTGTGGCGGCGCCACATCTTGACACATTTTCCATAATCCGTTGTAAGATTGGAATATCTTCTTATATATTATCTTATCTTCAAACCGCCGACTCCTTTCATTGTATACAATTTACCTGTATCACCTGGATGATGCATTCATGCATATTTTACGTCTTTATTTTACGTCTTTATTTTTGATTTTTGGGTTGTTAGGAAAGCGAAGACACCCTTTTTTATGGAAAGTAACTAAAATATAAGAATGTTTAATAGTCAGGGAAATCTGAAAAGTCAGGGAATTGCATTAGGTCAGGGTAAAAGGGACTTTTTAAGGGACAGGTTTAAGGGACTTGACCAAAAACTCTGGATTTTTTTCGTAATTTGATTAGTATTTAAATTGGAAAAGATGGAGACGCCATCATAAGCATATTATGCCAATAATCAGTAGAAGAATAAGATCGATGGAATGTATACAAAAGTCTCAACGTTTTTTGAATTTATTGCACAATTTTTTGAAGCAAAATTGATCGAAGATTCTAGTTGAAAGGCTTTTTGTGAAGGATATACAGAATGTGGTAGACCAGCGGTTCCTAACCTTTTCAGCCGCGGACCCCCAAGGAAATCAAACATAATGCCAAGGATCTCTGAGTGAAAAAAAGGTGCAATTTTCGGACAATATTATATTTTAGTATTCCTTCATTAAATTAAAAAACAAAAACAAACTTTTTCAAATGGGACCGCGGACAAATATAGGCAACATAGACTCACGGACCTCCAGGAGTCCGCGGATCATAGGTTAGGAAACAATGTGGTAGACCAAAAAAATTAGCAATGTTTTACTTCATTTATTTCAATTGCAACGTTTCGTTGGTGTTATTCCAACTTCATCAGGCAATTTGTAAATATTGGATAAAAACAATAATATTGACAAGTTGCCTGATGAAGTTGGAATAACATCAACGAAACGTTGCAATTGAAATAAATGAAGTAAAACACGGCTAATTTTTTTGGTCTACCACATCCTGATATATCCTTCACATTATACATTGATTTAGACCTGAAAGAATGGAAATCAATAATTAAGGCTTTTTTATGAGAGACCAGAGAAAAAAAAAAATGAATGCTGGACTGGACAAATCAAGGAGTATGTGTTGAAAGGAAAATTATATATTTTTTTCTTTTGGTTTTTACTGGACGGCTGATTGAGTTTCCCAAGCGGTTGAATTCTTCCTTCCAGCGTTGCCTATCCCTGGCAAGGTTTTTAAAATTGGACTGGTTTCAAGAAGTTCCTTGTTTCAAGAAATTCATGATTTCTTTTCTCGGAGTTTTCCAATTTCCTTTTATAACATCAAGTACGAATCTTTTTCATCGCAGAATATGACCCATATTGTTAGCTTTTCGTCTGGTCTATACTATCTTGCTATATACTATCTTCTTACAATTTACTGATAAATTTAAAAAAATGGTTAATTATAGTAACCAAATCAAGAAATCTGATGTTAAAATTTAAAAGCACAAAAGTCGGTCAAAGAATGGTCAAAGTCTACGAAATCTTTCTGTGAAAATTAAAAAAAAAAGAAGTGAAAATAAATTATGAGTAGTTGATAGTACTGTTTATATAGGTAAATCATAATTGGATACTTTAGATAAAAATTGATATTAAATCTTATCAACTTTTTTTTTGTCTCCAATGCTAGACATCAGTAGTCATTCGATTTAATATACTTCATTCTAATAACTGCATTTCTTAGGATTATAAAGTTGGTTTTGTACGCGTGGATGTATTGTGTGGAATGGAATGATTGTGGTTCCCCCTGTTATATATATTTACTGTTTATCAATCTTATAAAGGATTATTGTAGAGTTTCAGATCCTCGATGATAATAAATTGATAAAAATATTCAGAGGACTAGGATCAAATAATAATCAGTCAAAACTATTTATTACATGCGCGACGTTTCGGCCCTTATAAAGGATTATAAAGGCTTATAAAGGATATTTTAAATCAAAAACTTTAGTAATTTTCTTACCAAAGACTCTTTAAACATCTTTAAAGAATTAAATTTCATAGAAACAATTTCAGGAATTAAGTTAATGAATATGTTTTGGTTCGAAAACAATATCGCCATGAATAATTCATTATTACGCTATCAGCATTTATAAATCACAAACCCAAACAAATAAATGTGGCCTATTTAAAAATAGAAATGTTCATAATAAAAGAATCCAAAACATTCTCATAAAAAAAACGAGAAAAAAAAAATTACAAATTTCTATTGCGTTAAGGTCAAATACCAACTATTCATTATCATATTTCTTTTTTTGGTGCATTTTTAAATGTTTTTCTTTTGGAATTACGAATCAAGTATTTATAAAAATCAGGTATCGGAGTATTATGTCTCAACCAATCATTGTAGTCAGTGATTGTTTTTGAATTTTAATTTCGTATCTCTAAATAAACTAATTCTACATTGATAAAAGTTATCGATATGTAGATAAGAAAAATATAAAATATTTCGCGAGGCCAACTCACCATTCTGTATTATGTGTTCCTCAAATTATCTTGTCTCAAACTTTATGGTTTACCAGCAATATTTAATGAATGTGAAATGTAATTGATAACGTGAAGACAGGAAGATATTTTGAATGGTAAATTTCGGGGATTTGGTGAATATAATAGCAAAGTATCAAGAGGCAAAATGAATAATTTTATTCGAATTTTGTTTGAAAATCGACCGATCAGGTTAGGAAATTGTCTGTACTTGTAAAAACCAGATTTAAGAAGTATGGTAAACTTTTATTTTTAAATTTAATTTTTAGTTTGCATTTTGCTTTGCATGTTTTTTACGTTTTTTTTTTGTTTTTTGTTATTTTGAAATAGGTCCCGTCGCTCGTCTCAAGATCTTGGAAGTATTTCCCATAATGCAGATGGACTAGGTCCAATTCCTTATGTTCGGTGAGATTTGTTTTTTTTTTTTTGGTTTTATAATAAATTTTGGTATTCTTTTTCGTTTATGCTTTAATATCTATTGGAACATTGAATAATTTGTGGTTTTTCTTTGTAGGAGTAAGAGTCGAAGTGTTGATCATGGATTTACGCCGCCTTTTGACTTCGAAACGCTTCGCTCGAAGGTGGAAGGGCGCTTTGAATCAGTTGATAAACTTACCAAAGGTAATTAATTTTTTTCCATAAATTATCAATGCTACTTTTAAGACCAAAAAAATTAAGGTCCCAATAGTAAAAGACTATTGGATAGACCTCCATAGTGATGGAAAGACAATAGGTCTTCATTATTCCAGGAAGTATTATTAAGTGGTCCAGCCTTAATAATAAGAGGAAAAAGATTTTCAAAAAATAAAATGATCTATCATTTATAATTATAAATGATTGTTTCTCTTACCAACGGAAGATAAATCGACACCAGCGCTAGTAGTGAGAGATCCGGTACTACCATTTTCAATACAGAAGTAACGGTTCAATTTGGGCCCTTGATTTTGGCCGAAAAAACTACTATTCCATTGTGATTTGACCCCTGATTTTTCCATAAAATTCAAGGCTTAATATTTTGTTTAATATTGATCTTCGCGATTTGGTCTACAGGAACTTTTTTGTAGGAAATCAAATTCTCTACAAGTTTTTCATTTATAATTTTGCCGTAGCTCTTGTTATTTACGAGATAAATGCAAAAAAAAAAACGAGAATTTTATGGAAAAATCAGGTTCAGTGGCCCGTACTACCTCACCGGTGTGAGTTACGACTTTGTCGCAATGGGCAATTTTATAGAGCGTTAAATTCTGAGAAAAACCCATCTTTGGTAAAAGCGATCCCATGAAATGCCGCTGAGATATAGAAATTTAAAAATAAAAAATCAGAGTTTCCGTGTATTTTCAATGGGAAATCTTTACACGTCTCGGTCGAGGACTTAAAATTAATATTAAGGGCTCAAACTTTCAGGGAATTTTTTTTTTGGTATTTCCAACAAAATTTCACGATGGGACCAAAAAAAGTCAAAAAAAAAAATCACCCTAGTGATTATAATCAATTGAAAATTTAGAACAATTGGAACAAACGTATCGGTTATTTCATAATCGATATCGATATATCATATCGCTAATATTTGAAAAGGTAGTCTTAGAAAAATTAGTCAAAATTTTGTTACTTGAAAAACTCAGGAAAACCTATTCGAAATTATACAAACTTAAGTATTTCGATTAACTTTTCAAAAGTTAACGTAAAGAATTGTGGAATATCCGGGTGCCCCATTAAACAAAACCAGCATTTTCCGTTAAGGAACCTAATCTTAATTTCCTCTCTTAAATGTAAAACCCTATTGTATATATTTTAGAAAAGAGGCCTTTAAATTTTAGTCCTAGCAACCATTAGAAGGATGCAAGGATGTATAGTACAAAAAACTTAATTAATTTTTATCGAGGGGGCACAAGTAAATAAGTTTACGTACGCCATAGTACCCGGGGGCATACGATTGGTGGTGACTCCTGTTTTAAAAGATATGAATTCTCAAATGAAATTAGTAGATTATTATATTAGAATAATTATACGAATGAACAAATTTTAATCACTATTTCTTTTGGTTGACACTTTAAGATTTAATATACATTTCTCGTCGACAGATTTCAATTACAAAATTAAAACTCTTATTCGATTATGCGCTCTGTTAACTTCTTAACTTTCGAGGCGCATTTTCACGCCATAGGTCATGCGGGAAATTTTATCTTACTGTTATTTAAATGATATACTACTTTAATTACATAACTGTACAAAAATTGCAAAAAAATTTTTTATGATTCGTTGATAAGGTTCTAATAAAATTTGACCAGATTTTATAATTTACAACTTGAAATATTGTTGCAAATATTGTTGGGTTTGTGTCTTCGGTAATATAAATTATACATTTAAGCTTCAAGCTTTCAAGCTTTAGATGTTTCACATTGTACCCTTTCCATAAAAGTACTACGGATAAAGCATAGCATTTTGAGTCCGAAAATATATCTTCCTTTATTCTAAATTCCCCTTTTTCTTTTTTTTTACAAGTTAAGTAAATGTTTGTTTTTTTATTGTCAATACAATGACTAAATCGCTTATTGGTATTTGTCAATACTCTTACTAGCATAGCAGCCGGATGTTGGCAATTTCTTTCCGGATTTTGGTTCACACGTTTTCTAGGGTCTATGGACGATTGATCTATCCCCAACCCGGAGATAAATAAATCAAATAAATCCCGAATCTGGGATTTTAAAAAATCCCAAAAAAAAATTTCGTAAAGAACCAGATTGGCTACTATCAATGAGATGAGATGCCCCTAAACAATCGCTAATTTTTAGGGGTGATAATGAAAACCACCATCGTGAAGGATTTCCACCATTACTACGAAATATATCACCAATTTAGCTATAATTTTGGTCATTACATAGTAGTTATTCATGAATTATGCACATAAAATCACAGAACTATTACAAAAACCGAATTGTTTGCTATTGCTCTCATTTTCTAACAAACCATGTGGCCGAGGGAGGCGTACGTGCAAATATAAAAAGAACACATTTCCTGTATATGTGAACGGATTTTTATTGAAAAATCTACATACGATATATCTTTACAAGTAATATATTTTAAAACCGTCTTTATTGATGCTATAAAAATGGTTTAAAATATATAACTCATATGTGATTATTACCTATAATTATAGCCGAGAAAATAAAATGGACTTTTCGGAAATATAAAAATAAAGTGTAATTTTTGTACTTTTTGTTGCAGAAACAGACGAAAAGAAGAAAAATGAACCTCCAGTGCCGACGATTACGTACACGGTAAGAATAATATTTAAAACTAAATAAAAATTTATTGGTAGAAATATTTTCGTTCACGTCTTTTCGTAAGCTCATAATTTTGATCTATTTTTTGATTGAAATAAACCAAATTTTTTTGGATAAGAATCAAAACACAACTCGAGGAAATTGAACAGGTGTTTTAAATTAATTAAATATTCAATAAGATTTTTTTTTAAAAATAGTTTTTCTTATCTTATTTGAAATTTTTTTCAATAAGAAATTATTTTTTAATACTTTGCCTCGATATAAGTTTTCTTGCATATATTTTTTTCTTGGCCATTAAAATATTATAAGAGAATAGAACCGGAAGCTAACCAAAAAAACATGGCTAAATTAAGTAAGTACCGTACAAATTTTGGGTCAGATCCCAAAGGAATATGGTACTAAATATATATCTTTCCTGCTAACGAAAAAACCTTATTGTATGGTTCATCAGGATGCAACTTGAAAAATCTTAATATTTCAGTTTTAGATCGTTCAAAAATCGTTCATCCTATATATTGGTAAAATAAGGACCCAAAGCACATATACTTATATGTGCTTTGGGTCCTTATTTTACCAATATATAGGATGAACGATTTTTGAACGATCTAGCAATCCGCTAGATCGAAGACCTTTTGATCTTTTAGTTTACTCTTGAACATAACGTTGCATAACAAAAAAATTTAAAAAGTACATTATAATCTCACTAATCCGGCACTTAGATAGATCGGTACGTCCAATAATCCGGCACCCTCCGCACACGCCTCTCTCGCCCCTCTACATTTATTCTCGCTGTCAAATGCTTTATTTTATTCATTACCTATGACTTTTTCACTATAATCCAGTAATCCGGCACCCTCCGGTTTTTAATAGTGCCGGATTAATGAGATTGTACTGTATTTCCATTATCCGTTATTTGATAGAATTTACATATTGGAAGATTTTGGTTTGGAACACGCTTGGCTCCAGTTATGCACTACTTCTGAAAGTCAAGTATAGTTTAATCTAAAATTTATCCCGAAATCAAATGGTTTGACAGGAAACGTCCATTAGGCTTCTTTGAATTCGCTTTGGGGAGGTTTAATAGTACTCAAGAGTATGAAAATGTTTTTTAAGATTTTATCCTTATCCTATTTAGACTTTTCTGATGGCAATGCGGGAGAGCTTTGCAGTCAAGCTTTTTGGTCATCCAGGACCACGTTTCCCGTTAATTTTCCCTTGAATTATGATTTGGTGCTGAGGATTTTTTTTGTCCATTCTTTGGAGTACCTCTTCATTGGTTATATGCTCTATCTGCGATATCCTCAGTATTCTTCGATACATCCACATTTCAAATGCTTTCAGCTCATCTCTAATTTCTTGTTTAGTGTCCAAGACTGTACCATATAAAAGTATAGAAAATATATATCTTCTCAAGAGTTTAAATTTTGTTGCAATCATTAGATTGTGATCTTTGAATACCTGGTTCATCTTGTGGAATGCGGTCGTTGCTTTTGTAACTCTGAATCTTATCTCTTGAGTATTATCGCAGATTTCATCAATGATTGTTCCTAAATATGGAGTCACTAGTGGACTTTACTCTTCTTATAAGTTGACCTTCTATTGTTATGTTACAGTTGTGGATTTGATTTTTACTGATGATCATGACTGTTGTCTTCTTGTTGTTGATATTGAAGCAGTATTGGCTACTTACTCTCGCTTCTGAGTTGGGTAGTGTTTGTAATCTTTGTAGGCTATTAGCATATCTGATATTTTTCATTTTTGTGCCCTTTATTAATAACATATTATAGGCAGATCAAAATATTATGAGATCTATCGTATTTAAATTTAACATTTCAGCAATTGATGATACATTTCAGGAATGTATCATCTACTTTTTGCTGTATTATTTTTACAATATATAAAATATATAGTGGTCTTATTTATGTAATATAATTTACAAAAGTAAACGATAAACATGAATTTGAACAAAAGTTCTAAAAAATTAATTACTAATGTATTGCCCAGATACGTATTTCGATTGCCAAGCACTCAAAATACGTATCTGGGGAATACCTTAGTAATTTATTTGTTTGAACTTTAGTTCAAATTTATGTTTATTGTTTACTTTTGTAAATTATAGTACATAAATAAGACCACAATATTTCTATATGTATAATTCTTTTGTATGTGTGTACAGGGTTGAACTCCTCCTTAACTACTGCACCAATTCTGCTGAAATTTTTTGTATGTATTTGAGTGGGATCCTGGATAGTTTAAATCTACAATTGGGATCATATAAGTGAAAAAGCTGAAAAGCGGTGGCAAAATTTTTCTAATCAACAACATAGTGTCAACATTGGATACCTTATTAGCCCAGTGGTTAATGTATATATAAAAGAGGGAGGGTTTTTAATGTTTCAAGAACATATTTTTAAATTTAACTTCTTTATTTACAGCCATTATAATATATACTGGCAGGACAACGTTTGCCGGGCTTAGCTATTATTTTATATATTGTAAAAATAGTATAACTGTTCAAAGTCAGAGAAAAAAATTAATTTGACTTTTCCTGTAGTTTTAGTGTTATTCCACGGGGAGAAATTATTATTATATATGTATTTTTTGATGACTTTTCTTACAGTCGATTTTACGATTCTAAGTACTGGTTCTAGATCAATAAATGTGGTCACCACTTTTCGTCAAGAAAATCTTCTGCTCTATCGTTTCCCTATAAATTCTTATAGCATAGTATCCACTTAAAATTTATTTGGTTTTTCTCGGCAGATTAGTTTAAAATTGACCTCTGATTTTATTTTTGGCTATTAAAGGACAAGACTTTGCTAATATTTTACTCTTAACAGTAACCCTGCATCTACGGTTCTATTCTCTTATATAAATTCTTTGGTTTTGGCTTTGAACGACATTTTGAAAGTTTTATTTTCAACAAATTTTTGTTGTAGGTCGGTGATCGTGATACGTTAACGTCTGTGGCAGCTCGTTTTGATACAACTCCATCAGAACTAACGAAATTGAATCGATTGGGAACACCGTTTATTTTTTCTGGCCAAGTCTTGAAAGTTCCCGATCGTTCAGCGATACGAGGTGAAGGAAATGCTGATTCACAAACATCGTCGCCGACTGATGGTCATAATGAGAGCCACGATGATTTACCACCAGAAGAAAAAGGTTTGCTTCTTGCTTACCATTAAAAAACATTGGATTATGGTTATAACTTATCGATTTTTTTATTAGAACTATTGGATAATTTACGCCCGGTTAGTCCGAAACCTGGGCATATTGAACGTGTCCGTACTCCACTTGGTGGCTCTTCGATGACGACTTTAGACCCGGAGGACGAGGCTACATATCGTGAACGATTTTTGAAAATTAATGTTCGTCATATCACCGATGGACAGGTAATGTTTTTGTTTATGTAGATTAACATGATTTGATTATTTTTTTTTAATTTAGGGTGTTGTTGGTGGAGTTTTACTAGTCACACCAAATGCAGTTATGTTCGATCCAAACGTTTCTGATCCACTCGTTATCGAACATGGACCCGAAAGTTATGGTGTTATTGCACCAATGGAGTTCGTTGTCAATGCTGCCATTTACTACGACATTGCACATATGCGTGTTGGACATACCGACTCGAATAAGTATACTCTACCATCCTGATTTTCCCATTCAAATTTTAACTGGAGTATATTTCATTGCAGTAAATTAGATACGAAGCCTGAAATTTACTACGCAAATAAACCAACTTGTGGCAAGTGCTCACCAGAAGATTCACCTTTGCTGGCTAAAGATGAAACTTTTCCCGAACTGGAGCATCATACGACAGATCCAACAGGAACAATGACCGATGATAATGAAAGTGTATGCTCATGTCCTGAACGCGGGGGCAACGCCTTTCCTAAAGCGTTCGAACGGGATCTGGTTACCCCAACAAATTTGCAACAAGGAGATAGTACAGAAAGCAATGAAGGATCAACAAATGTTCAAACAGTAAGTCCACTTCGAGTATGAAGCGACAAAAACGAAAACTTCTTTGAAACTTAACACATATCTAACTACACATATTTTTAGTTTTTGATTACTTTTCCGTGAAAGCTTGTTTAGTCTTTCCATTCCACAGAAACCCTGGATGTAGAAAGTAGATGGTTTTTTTTTGATAATGTTTGGGAATCTATTTTATCAAATATTTGTACATTTGTAATTCCTATTACCTCTCGCAATTCTCAACTAATCATTTAACCGTTCTCGATTGTTTCTTCTAACGAGTTTCTCCGACTCCAGCGAATTAAAAATGTACAAAACGTAATCAGTGTAAATATTTTAAAAATTTTGACTATAGAAGCCAGGGTATGTCATTATTCACTAGCGATTATTAACACTTATCATTTACCCATAATATACCATACATCTACGAAATTCTCAAAAATTCACTTAAAAAAAGTCCAATACTGCATTATTTTGTTCTATAACCAATAGTTTTCGCAGCGCACGCGATAAAAGAATGTTTTTTGGTAATTTTTTCAGACCTTGGGTTACATTATTGGAGTTTTAGTATGGATCCCTAACTTTTTTGAAAATTTAATATAGCCTATGTTCACCGGAATTAATGTAGCTTCCCAACAGTGAAAGAATTTTTCAAATCGGTCAAGTAGTTTCAGAGCCTATTCAAAGCAAAAAAACAATCAAACCTTTCCTCTTTATAATAATAGGTTATAGTCTATCATAAGTGCTTTTTTTGAGCTATAAGCAATAAAAAAGATGAAATAAAGTAAATATCTATTGGCACCCAGTTGAATTAATCTAGGAGTATGATGATCACCTTCCTCCAAAGACTAGTAGGATCAAAGCAGGATACATACCTTAAAACATACCATAATTCTTACCTTTTATCGAAATATATCTTTGGTTGTATTTTCAGATTTTCATAGCTTTGGTCTAAATAATACCAAACAGTTCAAATTTTTAGGGTATAATGAGGTTGCCAGGTTTATTAAACATTCATAAGTTTCTTACCTCCAACGTTTAAACTGAAATTTTAATAATACCTGAAATTTTGTTATTCAATCAGCAAAACCTTACGGTAATTCCCGAAGCCCTAGAAGAATGAAAGTTGATATGCCGACTAGAATTTTAGATGAGACAATTAAAAAATAAAGAGAATCTGAAATTTTATCGAATTAAAAATGTACAAAACGTAATCAGTGTAAATATTTTAAAAATTTTGACTATAGAAGCCAGGGTATGTCATTATTCATTAGCGATTATTAACACTTATCATTTACCCATAATATACCATACATCTACGAAATTCTCAAAAATTCACTTAAAAAAAGTCCAATGAGTAGTTTTAAGGCACTTTTATACACTTTTTATTTTATTTTTTATTTATTTTATTATTTTTTTTTTAATTTAGAATACGGAAAGTAATCGTTCGGCCGAAGAACGGAGACGTTCCATGTTAGATCATCATTGGGCCATACCTAGTAAAGACCGTTCTTTGGATGATGGAGGTGAAGACACTGCACGAAGTCAAAATAACGCACCAATTGATATTGAAGTATTACCGCCTTTACCTCATTTACCCCTAATTGTACCTTTGTCAGATGCTGATCAAGGTCTCGTAAAATTAAGTTGTCATGATTCCGGAATTGATATTAGAGATCCAATTCCACCGCTACCGCCAATTTTACCACAAGTTCCTACCAAAAAGGTAAATACTAGGAGAATGAAGCGTGGTTGAGGATCATTTACATAAGAAAAATCTAAATTATATAGTTAATATTATAAATCGCAACGCACGTGGAGAAAATCGGTATTTTTTATGTGTTATATACGTATTTTTCATTACTGTGGTACGAAATATTGAATTTTTTAAAATTACTTTCGCTTTTTTGGTTTAACGTACAAAAAAATTAGGGATAACTTTACCGTATTGGTCTTGAAAACTGATTATTTTTTTGAAATTAAAACTCAATTGCCTTCATACTACATATACTATTTTGCTTTTGTTTGAGTTTTGCATGTTTTTTTTACATACATTCGAATTACATACAAACAAATTGTACAATGATTTATCTTTTTCACGTTTAACATTCAATATTGAACATTTAATTTGTAATTTTAGGTTTATAGCGATGCAGATATAGTGTTATCTTCTGATTGGGTACCACCGATCACAATTGCACCATATACTATAACAAGTAACACCGATTCTGAATCTCCCGGAAGAAAAAAGACATCCGTTTCATTTAGTATTGATTCAAGCAATGATACCGACCAAGCCAGCGTTTCCACAGATCATAGAGAAGATGATCACGAAAAAACTGAAACTCGAAAAAATAAGGTACTTTTTCTATTACCAGACAAAACAGAACATTTGTTTTTACTATGTGTGATTTTTTAGATGCTTAAACGTTTATCTTATCCTTTGGCTTGGATGGAAACTTTAACGGGCGGTGAAGACGATAAAGTACCAAGCTTACCACAATCGGCCGATGCACACCATTCATCCGTATTTTCAAAAGTATTCTCCAGGTAATTATCGCAAAAAAATAGCAAAAAAGCTAACGATATTAGATTTGTTTTGTAATACTAACATAACTAATAGGCTTAATTGAGAACAAAAAAAAGTATTGACTTGCCAGGACAAGTAAATCGAGTAGTTGATTAATTTTTTGAGGCTTGGCTAATATCGTTTCATTTAATATTGATTATTGTTTAACATACTTAACTATTCATAATCGCTATTTCCTCTTCATGCTTCCCTCTTCCCCTTGCCATTCGCGCAGTTCACCAATTAATTTGGTAGATTTTGGCACGGGACTTTTTCTAAGCAAAACTCCTTCAGAGGAATCTGGTGGCAGCGGAGGGCCACCAAGTGCAGGTTTAATGCTTACTGAAGCCTTCCATGGCTTAGACTATCAACCTGCTCAGTTTTCTGGTATTTCTGCGCAAGCTGGGTAAGTTTGTTTTCGATCTTTACGTTTCGTTGTTGTCTCAATATGTTTTTCGCTTAACTAATTGCCTGAGGTTAAGGAGAAAATGTGCCATTGTGTTGTGATATTTGTGTATTAAATGTATAAATCGTCTACTGTAGCATTTTTGTTAATTGTTGGTATTTCACAGGCGGTCTTCGGTCGGAACATTCATTCGTCAACCAAACAGCAATTCGGGAAGTTCCACCAAATCTGTAGCGCCTAAATTGGACTATCGTTCCATGGTGTCGATGGAAGACATGCCAGAACTATTCGTCTCTGTAGATAGTAAGAGTTATAAATTTGATTTTAATTCGTAATTTAATCATTTTTTTTCTTTTGTAGAATTAATTCCGCAACCAGCAAGATCGTGTGAAGATCCACCATTATATTTGCGTTTACGAATGGGCAAACCATCAAATCGACCAATTCCGCGTTCAACTCCTTTGATGTCTTACGGTAAAAAGAAAATGCGACCGGAATATTGGTTCAGTGTGCCAAAAAATAGGTAAGTCGAAAATTTTGGGGTTTCCCTTATAAATAACTAGCTGATCCCCGCAACTTCGTCTGCGTAATGTAGGTGTAGATTATGTTTTCTTTTCAAATATGCCATTTGTAGTGGTATATGAAAATTTTTATTTTTCTTATTTCTTTTACGAAAAACATAATCATACTTAAAAACACTATTTCGTCAACTTTAAAAAGACACATTTAATAAACTTTTGCAAAGAATAAAATTGTTCTATGTAATAATCAATTAATATTCGAAAAATATTTATAAATATCTAAAAAGAATATGTCTATTGCGTATAGCTACGGTAGGTATACCTACCGAATAATCTGTAAATCAATCAGCATCTATACACAAATAAAAAATATCGCCAAGTTCAATAAAGTTGGTCTTAATTATAAGTAAAATGGGGTGACCATGCGACATTTTTCAAATAACTTACATTTTTAAACTTGTGATACCTTCCGAATGGAATGTTCAAATTGAATAACTCAAAAAGTTATATAATGGTATTGAAGCAAACTTAAATATGAAGTAATTTATTTTGATAAGGATTAATCCCAAAGTATAAATAAAAGAGCTTCTATAACGGTGGCATTTATATATATTTTTTAAAATGAAATAACACTTATTGTGACATAACTATAATAGTTAGACATACGCTGCCGCTCTATTTTTTGCAGATAATGATATGTTCTGCAAAACCGTAGTACATAATTTTGTTCTATAACCAATAGTTTTCGCAGCGCACACGATAAAAGAATGTTTTTTGGTAACTTTTTCAGACCTTGGGTTACATTATTGGAGTTTTAGTATGGATCCCTAAATTTTTTGAAAATTTAATATAGCCTATGTTCACCGGAAATAGTGTAGCTTCCCAACAGTGGAAGAATTTTTCAAATCGGTCAAGTAGTTTCGGAGCCTATTCAAAGCAAACAAATAATCAAATCTTTCCTCTTTATAATAATAGATTATAGTCTATCATAAGTGCTTTTTTTGAGCTATAAGCAATAAAAAAGTTGAAATATAGAAAATATCTATTGGCACCCAGTTGAATTAATCTAGGGGTATGATGATCCCCTCCCTCCAAAGACTAGTAGGATCAAAGCAGGATACATACCTTAATACCATAATACTTACCCTTTCTCGAAATATACTTTTGGTTATATTTTCAGTTTTTTATAGTTTTGGTCTAAATAATACCAAACAGTTCAAATTCTTAGGGTATAATGAGGTTGCCAGGTTTATTAAACATTCATAAGTTTCTTACCTCCAACGTTTAAACTGAAATTTTGCTATTTAATCAGCAAAACCTTACGGTAATTCCCGAAGTCCTAGAAGAATGAAAGTTGATATGCCTAGAATTTTAGATGAAACAATTAAAAAAGAAAAATTAATCTGAAATTTTCACTTTTCAACTCTGATAAAGAAAGGTATAGGTCTGGAAATCAAAGTAGATTATTCACTGAAGTTCTCGAAAGTTGAAATTCGGTATGCAAATTGCTAAAATTTTCTCATACACAACAAAAACTAAATCAAAATAAGATTTTTCCGCTGACTTTGAACAGTTATACTGTGTATACAATATATAAAATATATTGCAGTCCAATTCATTAACATAAACTTGAACAGAAGTTCAAACAAAATATTCGTGACGTATTGCCCAGATACGTATTTCGATTGCCAAGCAGAGATAAAGTGCTATAATGAGCTACAAAGGGGTGGCTTATCAAATTCAAATATCCTAAAACGAAATTAGCTTTATGACCTAAGTTTCTCTTCTGGCCATGTATAATTTTTTGCTTCTTTAACTTTCAGAGTCGATGATCTGTTTCGATTCCTGCAACTTTGGGTACCGCAACGATATGGTGAACTAAGCGATGATGATATTCGTAGTCGAGGATTCGATCCGGTCGAGTCCGATACAGAATTGTGGGATGATGAAAGTCCTACAGGAGGTCGACACGATTCTATTTCTTCTGCAAGTCACGACCAAGACGTCGGCGACTTGACCAGAGAAAGTTGGGAGGTTAGTACATATTTCCTCATCGGAAAATATCAAAGAAAATATATTGTTATACTCTTAACGTTTTTCTTTGGTGAAATGTTCAGTTTAGTTGTTGATCTGAGCGATTTTGAAAATTATTTCTAAGAAAACATAAAATTTATTCTAAATTATTGGTTTTTATTGGTATTGATATTATGCGATTTGCTTGCGTTAGCTGATCAAGGCTCCTTACGTTAAAATCTACTCGATCCTGAAGACACAAACGAGTTCATCTGACGTCGATTTATTGGCCGACGCGGAGGTTCGTTTTGTAGTCGCGTCGAACTGTTTGTATTAAAGATAACAATTAGGCCCTTAGGGTGTTTTTTAGATGTAGTGGTCGTTCACCTTGTATTTTTGTTAGTGCTACATTCGTGATTGTAAATAAATTACTATTACTATTACAACCCTCGCAATAATCACACAAAATACTAAATACAAAGATCACAACGGCAACGTTTCAAGACAACAAATCTACACAATAATCCTTACATCACATTGAAGATCAACATGTCGCGCGAATTATCCTGTTTCCAATTTATAAACGTTTGTATTTCGTCCGGCAATTCTGCTTTTTATTCGGTTTCAATGTTATTGATTTAATAAAAGCAAAGCATTCGAAATATCTCAATAATTCACTGTTTAGCTTATTATACTTTATGTTTTAGACTTGCTTAACTTTTAGTATAATATTTTTGCGTATTTTAAAAAACTTTTAAACACAAGCGCTTCCAGAGGTATTTATTTAAATACTTTTAATACACAAATATGATTTATAGCGGCTTTTAAAGCGATTAAGTATAAAAAATATATATTTGCTTTTTTATTGGTGTTATTATAATGTGTTGTTAATGATGTATTAGCACTTTAGATTTAGTATAGAAACACGGTGTTAGAGTAAAGCTTTTCACAAACTTTTAAATTTTAATTTTAAAGGTATCATTTATTAATTGGGTGAAAATAGTAAACTGATCGTTTTATTGGGATTTGATTTTGAAATTTAAAAATATATAACGTAAAATATTCTATATATTCAATAAATTGGTTGTGTCCATATAGTCTAAGAGCCAGTGGCTGGCTACCTGTATATATTTGACCAGACTTAAATTTTTGTATAGAGAGTCTCCGTAACCGAACATACATGAATTCGTTAGTCACTAAGTCCAGCGCGGCTGCCGAAGGTGGTGCGCAGGTACATCAGGTATTAAAAATTGACTAACTTTAAAAGTATTTGACCACGGCTACCGTTTGAAAATTTACAAATATATTATTATTGAAAAATAACCAAGGCAGACCATTATCGCGCGGTTAACCTAGTGGCAGACAATTTTGAAGATACCAAAAAATATGAAATTTTGAAATTTGAAACACCAGATCCGCCATTAATATGTCATAAGCTTCTTAGACTACAATGAAAAAATATATTAATGGCGGATCTGGTGTTTCAAATTTCATAATTTCATATTTTTTGGTATCTTCAAAATTGTCTGCCACTAGGTTAACCGCGCGATAATGGTCTGCCATGGTTATTTTTCAATAATAATAATAATATATTTTTAAATTTTCAAACGGTAGCCGTCGTCAAATACTTTTAAAATTAGTCAATTTTTAACACCTGAGGTACCTGCGCAACACCTACGCCCGCCACGCTGGACTTAGTGACTAACAAATTCATGTATGTTCGGTGACGGAGACTCTCTGTACAAAAATTTAAGTCTGGTCAAATATATACAGGTAGCCAGCCACTGGCTCTTAGACTAATATTTTACATAATTTTATTTATTTTTTTAGTAGGGTAGTGGGCAATAAAAAGGATGTAGATCCATGTACTAATTATTAATTTTGCGACATGTTTCGGTCCTTTATTAGACCTTCATCAGGCTTCTAAAATCATACAAACACATGTGCAGAATCCTTCAAACATTACTAATTGTTAAATAACCTTAATATGAAGTACACAATATACTCGTACATCACAATGTGATGTATATTGTCTAATGTTTGAAGGATTCTGTACATGTGTTTGTATGATTTTAGAAGCCTGATGAAGGTCTAATAAAGGACCGAAACATCTCGCAAAATTAATAGTTAGTACATGGATCTACATCCTTTTTATTGTCCACTATCCTACTAAAAAAATAAATAAAATTCTATATATTTTTTATACAGGTGAGGTTTGATTGTAAACGCAAGTTTGAGTGTCTTAAACATGAATTTTCAATAAAAAAGGTTTAAAGGGGATTCGTTGGTTTAAGGAATGTATAATTAAAGGTGGACATGGACATATTATTTATTTAATGGGGAGGTCTAATAAAAGAAAGATTGGGAAACCCTAGTCGTAAGGGAAGGATGTAGGAGTAAAAAAACAATTACATTATCATTAATATAAACATTAAAGTGCACTTAAGTAATGAATGTTTGCAACGCTGTCCGCTCCACAGAACACTAATTTAAATCAGACCATATATAAAGTTTTATTTAAGGGATATTATCAGGGGTGTAGCTACCACTGTATCAGCCGTATCAATGATACGGGACTCCCGGGCTACAGAAACCCTTAACATGTGTAAGCAAAAATTAGTAAAATGGTATTCACAATGTCACAATGGGCCCACCAAATAATTTTGATACAGGGCCCTTCAAAGGTACGCTACACTACTGGATAGTACATAAAATTACGAAATTTTTTATTGATGATACCAAATGATTTAGAAATTTTGGTATACTACGTAATTATCACCTGTATCTCAATTTTAAACTCTACTTACTTTTACTATAAAACCATCATGTGGTAATAGTGGTTTGATCCTTAATGTTCTTATTATATGTGGATTAGATGATCGATGATCTTTTGCCTCAAAAGATCTCAAATTTCTTTCAATCTTAATCATCTTCCTCTTTGATTTCCATTGATGATCGGAAAATGTTTAAGATCAGTTTTGAATATGCTATTTTCTGGGAATATTTACTTTTTGCTTCTTTATCTTTATATGAACAATAGCGTATATTTCATCTATGTATAGAAAAATGATTCTTCTAGTATTTTTTTTAGTATTTAAGGAACCATTACATAAAATTACGAAATTTTTTATCGATGATATCAAATGATGTAGAAATGTTGGTATACAACGTAGTAATCACCTGTGTTTCAATTTTAAAATCCACTTGCTTTTACTACAAAACCATTAAGTGGTAATAGTGGTTTGGTCACTAATCTTCTTATTATACGCGGATTAGATGATCGATGATCTTTTGCCCCAAAAGATCCCAAATTCCTTTCAACCTTGATCATCTTCCTCTTTGATTAGCATTGATGATCAACAAATTTTTAAGATAAGATCAATTTTGAATATATTTTTTTCTGGGAAAAACATTTTCTTTTTGCTTCTTTATCTTTATATACACAACGTGTATTTCATCTATGTATAGAAAAATGATTTTTCTGGTATTTGTTTTATTTTAGAAGTTAACATAAAATTAAAAAAATATTAAAATTTATTACTGTAGAAAGACAATGGAGTTTATAGAAACATATTCATTGAAAAGAACTTAGTATTGGCCTAAACTCATTAAAGTGTCCAATTATAACAACCTTCCGTATTGTACAGTATCTGCAATACATTTCGGGAGATTTTTTTTTTCAATTTAGTTTCCCTGGGGATTGGTTTCTTCCCTTTAGGAAAGCTAACCCAATCTGTCTTCTTTTCTTTTTTCTTAAGACTTTCCAGTTTTTTTTTTGTCAGCATCAAATATCCTTTTTTTCCATCTAGTTAGTTTGTCTTGTTGTCACCACATTGATGGTGTACTTTCTTTGTTGACTCCTTTAAATACTTCCACTTTTTGACTTGGAAATCTGGTCATTGATCATTGAAATTTTCTTCATTCTTCTCCAACACCACTATTTCACTTGGACTTGGAGTCTTAAATTTCAATTTTTTAATCAAAATATTTATATTAAATGCGATTTTCGTCCATATTATCCACTTTGAATATCTAATAGGGCTTATCAGATTATCAAATATTAGTGAAATTTAGGGTATAAATTTCCTAGCGGTACTATTTAGAATTACGTCGTATACACTATGGAACTGTTTTTGTATAGATATTTGTACTGGTCAGTTTTGCCATCAAAAGACTAAGAGTATTGCTGATGAAGAGGTAAAGTACTCACGGTACAATATAGTGTGGATTTATGATGGCATTCCGTACTACACAGTAGTCGAAGAACGTTTCAGAAGACATCCGTAAACATTTTTTTTTCAATTTAATTAGCAATCGGTTTATACAAACTATGAGCTAATATGATATCTTGGCTGGAGCTCCTGAGCTCCAAATGGCTTAATGAAGAAGTTCCCAGTGGAACATCTTCCTGTTACTTTGATGTCAGCTCATATGGAGTTCTTTTTAATTTTAGTCTTCTGCTGGTTAAGTGATTCTGAAGTGGTTCCATCAACGGATTTGCGTGCTTCATTCACTTCTTTGTTTGATTATATCTGTGATAGGACATATGTGCAGGTCTTTATGCAGCATATCGTTGGTAACATACCATGGCGCATCCGCGATCACTTGTAAAATTTTGTACTGACATCTTTGGATCATTTTAGTACTTGATTTGCTGGTACAAGCCCATAATTCGATCTCATAGCTCCATATCGGAACTATTATGGCCTTGCATAGGAGTTTTTCCAAAGATTTTATGGATTTCCTTCCCATAAGCCAGTATAGCTGTTTAAACCTCTGCATGATTTGGGTCTCTTTTTTGCTATATGAGTTCTCCAGGTAAATCTTTTATCGAGGTAAAGTCTGAAGTATTCCACTGAACATGATTCTGATTTACCCATTCTTTTGGCGTAAACGGTGGGGTAGTTGCCTCTTTTCAGAGTAAAATTGACCAGTTTGGTTTTTGCCCCATTAAGTTTTATTTTCCACTGTTCTGTCCAAATTTCAATTAGGGAGCTGTGGTGTTGGAGATGAGTTACTGTAACCACAGGGTCCTCATTGCTAGCCATTAACGTTAGCAAATGTCCCTATAAAGGTATTGGTGGTCGTTGGTAAATCGGCAGTGTACAATAGGTAAAGAATGGGACCTAATACACTGCCTTGAGGAACGCCAGATTTGATTTGGCAATAACTAGAAGTTTTGGCGTTTACTGGAGTTCAGAATTGGCAATTTTGCAGGTAAAATGATAATAGTTTGTGATATGCGGGAACATATATTTTTTTTGCCCAGTAGACCGTCATGCCAAACTTTATCGAAAGCCTGACTTATACCTAGGAAGACCGAAGAGTAGTACAGTATAATCTCACTAATCCGTCACGTCCAATAATCCGGAACCCTCCACCCATGCCTCCCTCGCCCCTCTACATTTATTCCCTCTATGAAATGCTTTATTTTATTTATTACCTATGACTTTTCCACTACAATCCAGTAATCCGAACATTCCAATAATCCGGCACCCTCCTATTTTTAATAGTGCCGGATTAGTGAGACTACACTGTACTTGTTAATTTCCATAGCTTCGTTTATGGTGTTGACTTCTCTATGGCATTGTTGTATAGTCCAGTGGCCTTCTCTGAATCCAAATTGATGGTTAGAAATTTCCCATAAACATTTAACAAACTAATTTGATAAATCAAAAAAATGGTTTAAATTTTCAAATTTTCAGTGATTTTGGTTTTCATTGAAGCATTCAACGATACAATTTGAAATACTCTAATGTTGATTTTTATTTTTGAAAAAAAAATAGATATATGAAAAATATGCGAAAAAATAGCAAACTACTTTCTCTTTTATTTTTATTTTTTTATGGAAACTTGTACCAAAAAACCTGTATATTACAACTTATTCAAGTCCCCTTTTATTGTATTGTATGTTAAAGGACCGCTGTAAAATTCCGATACTCTTCAAAAATGTAATTAGTAACATTTTAATCATTAGGAACGCCAGTAAAATTAAGTGCCAACTAAATTTTATAAAGTTGAAAATATTAATTTCCAGATATTGTAACGGTAGTTATAACAATTCAATTTTTATCAAAGAAAACAATAGTTTACCTTGAGATTAAAATCAAAAATTGTATGAAGCAGAAAGATATTTTCTTGTTTCATTTATACAAGCCACAAATGTTTTCTGAAAAATTCAAATTATGAATGTTACTCCTATTTTTGGCACATACAATATATATATATAACATATTGTTTTATTAAAGTTAAACACATTTAATTGGTGGTGGCTAATCGATGTTCAATATAAAAACGCAAATTGGTTTTATTAAAATCGTTTGGTGATAGAACGAAATTGAAATTGAACTATTGAGTATTGCATTTACTATAATCGACTTACATATTAGACTTCTCCGTCTTCTCATTCTTTTATAGTAGGTCGTTTTGATAAGTTGCCAATTATGTATACGGAGACAAAAATAAATTCAATTTCTTTTTTGGTTGTTCTTTGTGCCAATTTGGATGCGGTTTTTGGTCAAATGCTTCTATAAAACAATCGGAAATTGTGTGGTTTTTTTGGATTTTTTTTGCAAATTTTATTTATGGTTTGTTATGTTTTATTAAAGTGATTATAGATATTCAATATTTTGTAATAGTTTTTATTCGAGTGATTGGAAATTCTTTCACGTACGCAATATTGCTGTGTCAATGATTTTTTTTTTTATAAAATACTAATATCGAATTAAAAACGAACTCAATTTTACTGGAAACATTTTATTTTTAATTATAATTTCTTAGAAGTTTTATTGTAGAAATTTAAAATCATAAGTGCTTGAAGAAGTTTTAAACTATTATGAAACGTGGGAAACTAGTTATTCTGGAAATATGAAATTATTTGATATAAAAGAAAAAGATAGAGGCAACTTTTATACAGGTCACCATCTGGCAAAATCTTATTTTTTAATTTGTTATTAATCTTTTTTCTTTTTAATTACTAAATTTTTATTATAATCGATTTATTCTTCTTCTTAATCATAACATCGATGCCGATTAAGAAGGTGACTGTCATATGCTGGACAATTCTTCTCCAGGGGTTATGCTAATATATTTTTCGTGTCACAGACGCGAAAATTAATTCCACAAGCTTTTCCATCATTTCAATCCAACGGGTCGGTGATCCCCCGCGTTTCCTGTATTTCTGTATCATAAGTTTTTCCATAGTTTCCGCGGTATATCTGAAAAACCCAAGGATTCGTCCATACGTCCATACTAAAAAAAGTTTCTGGACTGGTTTGACTTCATTAAAGATGGCAATATTTGTTCTTCTGGCCATTCATGGAATCCAAAACATTTTTCTCCAAACCCACATTTTAAAGGCATCAATTCGTCGCCGATCAGCTACGAATGATTCACGTATGAGAAAATTAGAAATATCGGCATATTTACCTATTTGATTTTAATATCTTTCATTAAGTTGAGATCTTTCCATAATTTGGGTAGTTACATCCTGGCAAAGCGAGAATTTCAATGTATTGTTAAAATTCATGTTTGCAGGAGATTCGCATTTTTCGATGAATAAATAAATCGATCTACTACAGATGATAAAATTCAGATCTCAGCTTTTATTAAATAAAGAAGACAATTCAGGTTATTTAAGATCAGATTTTTTTCTTTAATGTTTTTTAATATTACAATTAGCTACGTTTCGTTACGTATCGTTACTTCATCAGGCTTCTATAAAAAATTAAAATAATTACAAAATATGTCATTCAAACATAAATTTCAAAATTATAATTATATACATTTATGTATGATTGACACATTTTGTAATTATTTTAATTTTTTATAGAAGCCTGATGAAGTTACGATACGTAACGAAACGTAGCTAATTTGAATATTAAAAAACATTAAAGAAAAAAATCTGATCTTAAATTACCAGAATTGTCTTCTCTATCTATCCACTACTAACTAGAAAGCGGTCTATTCTTTCCGGCTGATTTTGGTGGTCACTATCACAATCTTTTTAATATTTATTTTATACCAAAATCACAACTTCTTATCTTCGAATGAGGTCCAGCAATTCTCTTTTACTATTAGCAAATACGGTTTTATTGTTTGGGAACCGAAGGTTGGAAAAAAAATTCAGTCAATTTTAATTCCTCCATTCCATTTCTCCTATTATTGTACTGTATACCTTATACATCAATGGTGAGATATGCAACTTTTCGTACGACTTTTCCAATATTACATTTGTCTGATTGGGTGTTTAAATACTACTTCCAAGTCTTCGTATAAATAATGAATAATGTTCTTGGGAATTTCGACTCAAATAATAAATTTGTGTATTTTTTAACACTGTTATCTTAGTTTTATACTGAACAGCGAAAATTAATTTATTTGTGTAATTTGGCTTTGAACAACATGCATTGTTATTATGTTTTAGTTCTCCTGAAGAAGTTGGAAATAAATACCAACGAAACGTTGAGATTATTTGTAAGTTTAACGTCTTATTATTTGAGTCAAAGTTCCCAAGAACATTATTAATTATTTACCACACCATGGATGAGAGCAACCAGGATCTTCGTATAAACTTTCAAGAAGGAAAATCCGATGGATTGATATGCCGATCTTATTTAAAATGATCCAAAGTTTTGACCATCTAACATTGTCGAAGGCCTTATAATCAACGAAATAGTAATACATTAGTCCATACTCTATAGCTTTCTTTAAAACTCTTCCGAGTTCCCCTTTTTTGCCAAATCCGGGGTGCTTCTAAGTAATTTAATGATCAATGGAGGCATAAACGTGCTTGCCAATTACTAAAATAAATTAATAGTTAAATAGAGAATAAGACGTTGCCAGATAGTGACCCAATCAAAACATAAGTTACTTATACCCAAAGAAGTTGATATAAATATTCTTATTGTTAGTAGTTTAATATTTTTTTTGTTCCTCAGAGGGCGGTACTTAGTAATAATTAAAAAATCGGTAATCTTTTTATTCGTATATTTTTTCTTAGGGTTATTAATGTTAAAACCATCAAGTAGAGGGATAAGCAAACGATACTTATGGGTAAAATAGAACAACTTATCAGTAGCTAGAAAATTGATAAATGTCAACGTATTACTGTGCCACAAACACGAAGGCGTGGGTATTGGCTAGATGCTAGTAAATAATATTTTTTGAGATTATACCGACTTAAGTACAAGAACATAAGCTTTAATAAAAATCAGTCAAATTTGTGGTATATAGTTCTTAAAACAAGATTGACCAAAGTCCTTTATAAATTAAAACTAAGATTCTTAGTGTGTATACAATATATAAAATATATTGCAGTCCAATTTATGTAGTATAATTTAACATAATAATATACAAATTTAATATAATAATATATAAACTTAATATAATAATATATAAAAATCATACCACCAACATAAATTTGAACAGAAGTTCAAACAAAAATATTCGTGACGTATTGTCTAGATACGTATTTCGATTGCCAAGCAATCTTCCTTCATCAGTGGTCATCAAGTAGTTTGGATCATTCCGTAACTGCTTTGTGATGATTCACGATACGTATTTCGATTGCCAAGCAACTTCCTCTGTGGTCATTTAGAGTGATTCAAACTACTTGATGACCACTGAGGAATATTGCTTGGCAATCGAAATACGTATCTGGGCAATACGTCACGAACATTTTTGTTTGAACTTCTGTTCAAATTTATGTTGGTGGTATGATTTTTATATATTGTTATATTAAATTTGTATATTATAAAGTTAAATTATACTACATAAATTGGACTGCAATATATTTTATATATTGTATACACAGTATAACTGTTCAAAGTCAGCGAAAAAATCATATTTTGATAAGATTCTTAGTATGAAGCAATTATTTTTTTATATTTTTATTTAGACCAGTGGTTCTTAACTTGGGTTTTAATGGAACCACAGAGGTTCAGTGAGTCAGTCTCGCGGGTTCAGCGAATTATTAATGGTTTTGTTCATTTTTTGCACCTATATGTAATTAATTACCAACCTTTGTTTTGAATGTGAAAAAAATCATTTTGTTTTTCCTATTAAGAGTTCGGTTAATACGCATATGAAATTGGTGGGAGTTAGTACCTCTAACAAGGTTAAGAACCACTGATTTATATTATAAATTACATGGACTTATCTAAGGCTGTTATTTATGGGTCACACATAGAAATAATGCTAATGACGTCATACAGTAAACTGCATAATGTTTTTTGATATAACTTTATGACGTCATTATCTGTGACCACCAAAATTTCTTTAAGTCACTATGTTTATGCATCCATATACCGAATAGTTTTAGTTTTAAAAACTAATTTCTCATTAAAATTAATTTACTATGAGCAATTTATTGTTCTGCGGTATCTATTTGATAATTTTTCGGAAAATTTTTCATAATGAATACAAAATGTATATAATTGGAAGAAAACAATGGCGTTTTCCATAATCAACAAATAAAAAAATTATTGCTCTAATATTATCGATAAAACTCATATAATCGTCTTTAATATTATTGCTTTTATTGAGATTAAATTGAATTAGGTACGGCTTCAAGATATTGAATGGGAGTTAGAATAATTGAATCAAAATTAAATATCAAACATAATAATATGATATCGATTGAAAACATTTTCATCTTTCACGCTACGAAATAATCACAATTTTTTTTACGAAATGTATTGTATTGATAACGGCAAATTTTGTAGAGCTATTTATTTGTTTTAATTAGCAAAACATATTGATATAATTTCAATCACATTATATTATAATCATAAAGTTCGGAATGGCTATTGTATGCAATTCACTTTGAAAAAATTTATTTTTATGAGACTTTTTATTTCAATTTTTCCATCAAGTAAATACAATCACTTGGTTTAAGATTTAACGAAGTAACTTACGATTTTTTTTTTGTCATCGCGAAAAAGCATGTTTTTATAATTTTTAAATACTTTTTTTTTTCTTCAAAATCAATTATTTTCATGAGCAATTTTTACAAATGGTAAGCTTTGGCTTTTAGTTGCATGTAATTTCTTTTGCGTTCAGCATTGAAAGAAATTCCAAAAATTGTAAAATTCAATATGTCAAATTATAGTTGTGAAAAGAAGGAAATTATAGCTTAATAATAGATATGATGTAATTGGAAAGAAAATTTTTTCTGGATGATATTATTTGGGAATTATGATTTACAGGCGCTTTCGCGGAGCGAAGAACTACGCCGAGCTTTACATGGATTCAGTACCGATTCCTTAGAGATCGAAATCACTCCTCCGGATTTGGTTGGAACTACGGAAATTTTAACGGACGAGCATCGTGAGAAATTGTGTCGTCATTTGCCGGCCAGAGCCGAGGGATATCAATGGACTTTAGTATTCAGTACTTCACAACACGGCTTTTCGTTAAATTCGATGTATCGAAAAATGTATCGATTAGAATCGCCGATTTTAATGGTTATCGAAGACACCGATAACAATGTATGTACTCTAATACATATTATGACTATTGTATAGAAGTTTAATAATTTTTTCTCTGTTTAGGTTTTTGGTGCATTAACGTCTTGTGCTCTTAAAGTCAGTGATCACTTTTATGGAACGGGTGAATCTTTACTGTTCCGTTTCACCCCCAAATTCCAAGTGTTTAATTGGACGGGTGAAAATGTCTATTTTATCAAGGGTAACAATGAGAGTTTGTCAATTGGAGCTGGAGAGTAAGTAATGTTTGATTAAAATTAATTTTATCTTTCTTCAACTCTGAGCCATTTTTTACTTTTGAAAAAAAATAAATCTTTCAATGTCTAAAAATTTAGTTCCCAAAGTTGACTGGACTCTGATCCATCTAACAAAAAATTTCAATCTTGGGACCCACCTCTTGGATGTCTTAAAGAAAAGAGGAAGTCATTTTTGGTAATACTATTGGAAATATTAAATTTATCATCAAATACGATTTTTCGCTAACTTTGAACAGTTATACTGTTAATACAATATATTGTGGTCCAATTTATGTAGTATTATTTAATATAATTATATGTAAAAATCATAACATAAACATAAATTTGAACAGAAGGCCAAACAAAAATATTAGTGACGTATTGCCTAGATTCGTATTTCGATTGCCTAGCAATCTTCCTCAGTGATCATTAAGTAGTTTGGATCACTCCAAATTACCACTGAGGAAGATTGCTTGGCAATCGAAATACGTATCGTCAATCATAAAGCAGTTACGGAGTGATCCAAACTACTTGATGACCACTGAAGAAGTTTGCTTGGCAATCGAAATACGTATCTGGGCAATACATCACAAATATTTTTGTTCAAAATTATGTGTATGGTATTTATTTATTCTTTTACTTCTGTTGGAATTTCTATAGAGGTGCGTTACACCTGTTCATAGAACCAGAAGAACTACAAAATTTACACAAAAATAGTATAGTTAATAAAGTTAATCAATCAATAATACAAACTTAAAAAAGACATATTACAATATTACTTAAAACTATTTTTTCTAAAATTACGTCCGTATGATTTTTATATATTATTATATTCAATTATACTACATAAATTAGATCACGATATATTTTATATATTGTATAAGCAACAAATTTATCATTTCCTTTTTTTCCAATTCTTGTTTTATACAGTGACGAACCGCTCATTAGGGACCAGTCAACAATCGTTCGCGATTTACTGGTGGGTCGCGACCCATAGTTTGGGAAATACTGGTCTAAAAGAATCTTTAAAAATGATGCAACGTTTGCTCTCGTTTCTGCCTAACGGCAGATTTAGTATCCTCTATGGTTGAATTCTTTCCTTCAGCGTCGTTCGCTAAATTGGAGAAATCCATTTCTTGTTTTAATAAATCGAAGATCTCAATTCTTCTTCTTTCTTCTTTCTTGGAACCTTTCAGTATCTCTTCTACAACATATAATATGAATCTTTCTTTCAGAATGTGACCTATCCAGTTAGCTTTCCTTCATTTATGATGATTTATTTTCGTTGAAATATTATCACTGGTTTATGTTTAATTATTTGTCTTTCACTTATTACCACAAATAACTGATAGATTTTGTCTTACTCTTGTTTTAAGTTAGCAATTTTTTTTTTATTAATTTATTTACCATTCTAAATTAACTCAGTAAAAATATGGGGATCAAAGATCAATATGTGATTTTTATTCAGGGCGTCCAAAGGTCAGGCAATGTTAGAGAATTTAATTGATCCAAGGGGAAATTTAAGAACCTTAACAAATAATATTGAAATTTTTAATTTCGGTATAATTTGGTTGGTTATTAACACCCTGATGTAGTTTCTTGCCAATAAGTATTACCGTCTTCAAGCTTTCCAGTTCTTTTTTCGTCTTTTCTTCTTATGGTGCTAATTACTCATTATGAATGGCTTTAAAAAAATAAGATTATGCTTATATTTTGGATATTTGCAGTGGTGTACGTAAGAAACGTTGACTAAGTACCGTTTTTTCGGTTTCCCTCTTGCAAAGTATTATCGGTATTTTATGTTTACTTATTTGTCTTTCTTGTCTTTTGGATTATTTGTCTTTCACATGTCACCGCAAATAGCTGACATGACTGCCTTTTTTCAATCTTTGTTTTAAGTTTGTATTTTTTTTTTAGAATTTGCCATTAGATTAATCGAAAATTGGATTCAAAGTTCAACCTTTGCTTTTAATTGAATATTTGGGTTTTTTTCACTGAGATTGAGTGATTAGAGTGAACATGCTCCATAAGCTCTATGGTAAACTTAAAATTATCATTTCCCCTCAATTTGCCGAGTATTCGTACCCCTTCCACAGCATATTTGTACAAAATATATTTTTTCTTCGCTAAATTGGCATATGGGGCAGACCGTAATAATTCTAACGACGGGTACAAGAGAGCGCTGATTTTAAAAAAAAAGAAAACTAAGGGGGGGGGAGATTTATGATCAAGTCCACTCTAGGTCATCAATCTCTTTTTTCCTTATTTTTTTTTAAATTTCCGTCGCTTTATAACTATTAGTAACTCTAGGGTTGATAAGAATCCATAAATCAAAAAAATATCGAAAATTGTATTTAATTTTTAGCAGGAAAGTGGACATGAAAGGATGTAAATCCACATACTAATAATAAATTCTGCGACGTTTCGGTCCTTTATTTGACCTTCATCAGGCTTCTTAATATAAATTATATAATGTACTTTTCATATACAGCGACATATATTATAATTTTTTTATTACACACATACATAATTATAATCTATGTTGCTGTATATAAGATGTACATTATATACTTTATATCAAGAAGCCTGATGAAGGTCAAATAATGGACCGAAACGTCACAGAATTCTTGCTAAAAATTAAATAGTATTATGTAAAATATAGACACAACAAGTTTATTGAAAATTATGTTCGATACAAAATTCGAACCCAAAATCTTTTGATTTTGGACAGTCACTTTGACCACTCGGTCACCAGGAGGCTTTACTTTGGGTTTTGTTTATAGTTAATTTTCAACCCGTTTACTTGTGGCAGGTATGGTTTCCCGTGTGGTTGTACATTTTAAGCAGATTTTTTTTTCGTTTAATTTGTGATCTGCCCATTTATTTTCAACGACTTACTCTTAAATATTTGATGAACTTCACAGGATAATTTTTTTTTTATTTCTGGTCTTTTTCTTGATTCTTGTTTTTGATCCAAAACGTCGCATATTTTTAAAAATAATAATTTTTTCTTTTTTTTTTTTTTTTTAGTGGCAAATTCGGTATATGGCTAGATGGAGACTTGTATCAGGGCCGTACTGAACCATGCAATACCTACGGAAATGAACCATTGTCACCAAACGAGGACTTTGTCGTTAAGACATTGGAATGTTGGGCCTTCATTTAAACAAAAAAACAAGAACAATACTAACTGAGACACAGTATGACATTATTAATGTTGATAATCGTCGACAAAAACTCAGATTAATTCAGATCCAGTTGGGAAACAAGTATGGCGAATTTATGAAAAAAGAATTGCTTTATTTTTATCGTATAAATATTTTAAAACTTTATTTTTATAAACGTTGAGAGAAAAAAAAATGTAGCAAGAAAAAAAATATATATAATTTCGCTACATAGCTAATTTATATGATAAATGGATTGATAAAATCATTCTCGTACATGTATATTCTCAGGTAGGCCAAAACGATCTGTATTTTTAATTATTTATCTCTAATTTTCTAAGCGACACAAATATTAAAATCACATACATTATAATTAATATTAGATGCATATTTAAATCCAAAAACGGTATTAAAAATAAAATAGTATGAAAGATTGTTAGTTTAACTAAAATTTAGGTAGAAGTTGAAAACGAATTGTAATTGTGGTAATTATTGTGTTGCTGCTTATAATATGTATTTTAAGATTTGAATGATTATTATTGTAGAAAACATTTATTTATATTTTATGCATTTCAGTGTTTTAACAAATTCAACCAATATATGATATAAAAATTAAACATATTTAATCTCTATGTTTGTATATTATTTTTTTATATTATATTAACGAATGTGTTGCGTTTTTGTAGCTCATGTAAATTGAACAAATAGTGTAAAACCATAACATTATATATATTTTACAGAAGTATAAATAATGAGACCAAGTAGATGAGAGCAGATTTTAGCAAGAAATATTACAATCAAAAACTAGTCGATTGATTGAAGATATTTATATGTTACATTGTTAAGTTTTCGCTGTTAAATTTAGGCAACTTAACCAGAGTCAATATTATGTAGGAACTATGTAAAAAGACCTAAAACTTTATAATAATTGTTGAAGCAATGTTTGTTATCACTGTAAATCGACAAGGGAATATATATGTAAATGGATTGACGAGTTGCAGATAATAATAATGAAGAGGGAAGCTTTCAACGTCTAGGCTGTAGACTGCGATTAGAACATGAATGTAAATTGTGCTCCACCACTAAATGTGTGCAAATAAATGTGAAACTCGCACTGGTTAATTTAGATGCCTCGAAAATAAAGAGAATTATTTTACATAATATTAAGGTAGTTTTCGTGCTAATTAAAATAATTTTAAACAGAATCTACAGATCAAGCGGTTGAGCAAGTTACGGATAGCAATTTGCCTCAAGAAAATTCATTGGATTGAATAAATTGTTTTTCTGTTAATTAAAAGCAAAAATCCATTTTTTGCCTTAATCTTAGGTGCTAATTTTATGGGGTAGTGTCTTGTTTAATGTAGCTGACTGCCACCATGAGCAGCACTGTTGTTTTCAATGAAAATTGTACTCAATAAATTTGCATATAAAGAAAAAATAAAATAAAATGCATTCATGACTCGGTGTGGCATTTAGGAAAAAGTTTCTTTTCTTTGATAATAAACTTTTTTAGTGTACAGATTTTGGTTTTCTCTCATTCTCCTGATAACAATGATGCCTATATCTATGAAAAAATTAACTATAATTTCCCATAGAGCATAGTCATGAAAAATGTATTATGGTAAGACGAGATTCGTACTCATGCTTACATATTTCTGGAGGATAAATTAAAAATTTTGTTTTTAAATGGAAATATTCTATTTTTAATTTATTTTCCTAGAAATTGGCAGTGCTAAAAGTCCAAGTGTCTATCGGTAAAGTAAACTAGGCACGTGCCTAGGGGTGCACGGTTACAAAGGGGCAAGATACGAGTGCTTAAAAAAATTTACTTTTATACTAAATATTAGTTGTGTTAGTAAAGAAATGTTAACTCCGATTTGGAGTAATCTTCATCACTTATGTAGTAATGCCAACTAGTCATCAATGTTTACTACTAAGGACTAGTGCTAGTTTAAATTTATATAATAAATCCGCTAGGGTGCACCGATGAGGTGCTTGTCTAGGACATTTTCGACATCTAATCCACCTCTGTTGCAATTTCAAACAAAAAAATAGCCCTTTTGTAATAAATTGTATGAAAAGTTCACAAAAAAAAAATAATCACATATCGGATATTCAGAAACGTGGGACAAAAAATAAAACAATTGTTCCCCATACAGATGAATTTTTCTGGAAAAATCTGGAAAAAAAAGTAAAATTTTGTTAAAAGAGTTTAGTAATGCAGTATAATCTCACTAATCCGGCACTTCGATAGATCGGCACCCTCCGCACACGCCTCCCTCACCCTCTACATTAATTCCCTCAATGAAATACTTTATTTTATTTATTACCTATGACTTTTTCACTATAATCCAGTAATCCGAAAGTTCTAATAATCCGACACCCTCCGGTTTTTAACGATGCCGGATTAGTGAGATTGCACTGTATAAAGAAATGGCTTGACTGTAAAATATACATACAATATTCATCCGTATAAAGAAATTTTTACGCGGTTAACTTTGAAGGGCTCCTATTAACTTATGTTAGCTTAGATTGGTTTTTTTCAACGTCCTCCAATGTCGGATTCCTTAAACTTCTTGGCCATATTTCTGGCAAGTTTTTGCGTACTTTTTTCACAAAACTCATTAGAAACGTTGATCGATTTTCTGAAGTCCGGGAATCACTAATTGGGAACCCAAATTGGTGCCCTATTATCCTATTAACCATAACTAAATTGTCGATTGTCAATAAATTGATGTAATCCATTGGATAGTTTATTGAACAATAAATAAATCGAATGAATTTTTTTTCAGAGGCAAATTGAATATATTGATACTATTGCTCTACTATTTGCAATTTTTGAAAATAGCTTCGTTATAATATTACATATATAAACAAAAATAATAGAATATATGTGTAGAGAATAGTGAGATATTTCTGTATCTGAGATATTAATTTAATTGTTTCAACGAAGAAGAAAACTAAAAAAAAATAATTATATAATTAGCGTATTTTGGTAGTTGTATACCATTGTAATGAATTGAAAGTTATTCTAATATAAAACAAGATCGAACAATTGGCAAAATCATTCTAGAAATTCCCTTTTCAGGTACAGATATGCTTTAACAGTGTACATGATGATTACCTTATCAAAAAAAAAGCTTTGAACCATACATAATTTGTTTCCATCTTTCAACAAACATAAAGCTCAATAAATTGAGCTATATGAACAAAAATCAAAATTGTAAACTATTGTTGATTTATTGAAATAATTAGCACATATTAAACTAAGCAACTTATTGTTAGATTTTCTTCAAACTACTTGTACAGTTCGTATCTTTTAATGTTTGTATTTAGTTTGTGATTGAAGACTGTACAAGATATGGAAAAAAAACCCAAATGATTTTTAATCTCTATGCGTGACCCATTTCCATCGTACTACGAATTCCATAAAATCATTATTGAACAATAAATGTCAATTAGTATTTCAGACTGAACGCAAATAGGAACAACTTGATTCTTCATTAAAATATACAAACATTTATTCAGTGATTAGTTGAAAAGAAAAAAAAATCGCTAATTAGTTTTGGTGCAATTAGTAAGAAGTTCGTTACATTCTATTGCCGTAGCCAATTGTGTATCTGAATGTTAAGTGTATTAAATAAATTCTATTTTCAAATTAAAGCAAAGTACAATACTGACACCCACTCAATGTATTCACCGAAGCGGTATAACAATAGGGTAGTTGGCACTTATGAAATTAAGAAAAAAAAAACATTTTTTTCGGTAAATCATAGAATTTGATGGTTTTTAATAGAGATGCCATGAATAGTGATTTGGCCGAATACCGAATATTCGGCGAGTCTCTTGGCCGAAGCGCCGAATATTCGGGGATACTTAGTACCGTTGGCAAGTGAGGTTTAAAGTTTAAATTTACTTTATAATTTTTAATATAACTTTATAATTTATGAAGAAAAGTGAAATCGTTTGCTATCAAAAAACGCTGAAAAACTTGTTTTCATTCATCATAACTTACCACTGATAGATTTTAAGTATTAATATGCTATGGTAAAATAAATTTATAAGTTAAAAGCTATTGGTGAAATAAAAACCTTTCTGAATAATATTATGCATTTTTTCCTAATTTACTGTTCGGTGTGAATAGTCAAACATCGAATAATTTTCGAATATTAGTTTCATTTCTAATTTTTACCCATCATAATGTATCACAGATTGATTTTTATTTTGTAATAAGTGTAGAAATTTATGATTAAAATAAATATTAAGAGGATCGGAAAGTAATGTCATTACTGAGCTTATCGACATTCAATTGCCATTTATTGGTTTATAAGTTATTTCAAAGTCGTACCTAAAGATATTTTCTGATTAGCGTGACTATTTAACTCACAAAAGATTAAAAATATTTATTATTCTAAGCTCTATACTGAAATGGTTACATAAATTCCCAAAGGAATACAAATTCGGTTTTATATGCTTCAAAATTAAAGCTTGAGTAAAAAATTCGTGTTTTAATTTTATGTCAAGAAAACGACATTGCTTTCCGATTCCCTAAATCTATACATTTTTGAGTAAAATATGTTTTTTTTTGATGATTTGGTATTCGATATTCAGCCGAATATTGCTTACTATTCGGCCGAATACCGAATATTAAAAAATGTAGCCGAATAGGCCGAATACCGAATAGTGGCCGAATATTTGTGGCATCTCTAGTTTTTAACTTCTTTGTCTTTAAAATGGTACTTTATTGTGAAAGACAAAAACGCCAACATTGAGAATATTTGATATAGATGGAAACAGATAAAATAAATATGTAAAAATAAGTAGTTTGGTCATTAGATTATTATAAGTTGATAGAAAATATAACATTACTGCTCAAAAATATTAAAATTATTTTCTTCTAGCAAAAACTATATCCAAAATGCAGTAGTTACTTGCAAGTTTAAAGCATTTCCATGAATACTTTAAACCAATCCACCAAATGAAAATTAGATTATGTAAATATCGCTAAATGTACATTTCGAATAAAAAACTACTGTAAATTATACAAAAAAAATTGTCAACTACTCTATTGTATATCTTGAAATTTTATTTTGATAATTAATTCTTAAGTGAAACGGTTAAAGTAAAATATTTAAACACGAGAATAATAGAGAAACATCTCGAGATCAAATTGGATTTAACCAAGGTAAGTTAAACATAAAACTTTTTCGTTATTCTCTCGAGATGTTTCGATTATCGTTAAACGCCTCATTTTATTTTGTCCAAGTAAAACGCCAGTTGAATAAATAGAAGGACTATTTAGGCGAACCACCGTTTTCTTAATTCAAATTCATTTTTTTTCTGAATCAAAATCGGCCAGCAAAAAAGAACAGATTTAGTATTGAAAAATTATGAATTTGAAACTTGTAAATGTGATTCAGTTACGTGATATGTGTAGAAAGATGTATTTTTTGAAAATTTCAAAATATATAGTTTGAGAGAATTGTTTTTAACGGTTTGAGGGATGGGGAGGAATGGTCGAAGCTGAATCTGCATATCCAAAAAAAAAAAATGCAGTGTTTTAAATAAAATGGGTGATAATTTGTCATTTGTAACAAATATGATATATTTTTGATGTCATCTACAACCACAAAAAATTTAACACTATTGTAAAAAGCTACGAATTAACACGAGGCGATGAGCTTTGATTTTAGAAAATAAACCGATAGTTGATGTATTGGTCGTTATGATCCATTAGTTCCAGAAAAAAAGTGTATAGTATCCACCAATGTAATTAGTTGAAACTATAATTTGTTGATGTATCAAATTATAAAAAACAAATATTTTACTTAGACCTGTTAACCTGCGTTCTGAACTGAGCTAAAGCGTTGCATAACTACTGCATATTTACGTTCCACCTCTACCATTTTTGGTAGAGGTAGACCATAGATAAAACACTTATAAATGTGGCAATTATGCAATGCTTCCATACAGGTAAAAAGCAGCTTTAGGATTTATATTTCAAGTTTGAGATTCTTTTCGATAGTTAATTAATTCATATAAGCAGAAGCAATTTTTAATAACTTCTCTCATATTTATTCTGACTAACTCAAACAGAAAAGTACATTCATGCAATAATATTAAAATAAAATAAATTAGAACGATTTCAATTAATTGCCTATTACAATATATCAATATAACGCTTATATACCATTGTACTATGAATATTTTCGTTGTAAGATACTCTTTCTTTTTGTAAGTAGAAAGGAAGATTTTGTTAAATCAGTCGATTTTTTAAATAATGTATATAATATTAGTTTAAATTTGAAAATTTATATATTTTAATAAATTTTATTGATTACGTAAATTGGTAGTGAATAGGTTTATATAATAGACGTAAATGTAATAAGGCTTATTTACAAATGTTATGTAATTCATTTGAGATATCTTCATGCATTAAACCATTAATGATTGTGCTTTTGATTTGATTGTTAAGACAATAAATCATTGCTTAAAGCATTATTGAGACCTCCGAAATTCATTTGAGTTGACACCGTATCATATGTAAATGAGCTTTGGAACTTATTTGAAACAATTTGTGTAGCGAAAAAATAAAACTTTATATACATATACTACTTAATTATTATATTATTATCATTAAAGAAGCTTGTTGGAAAATTTTGCTGAGTTTTCAATTATTTCAGGTACCAGTTTTTCAGTAGTGCAACGTTTTTTAAGTAATACCCAAGTAATAGTTTTGTATTATTTAATCCCAATTTTCCAGTTATTTTCTTTTAAAAACCAAATTTAATAATGACAGAGTACCAAGAAGACCAAGAGTATCAGTGTTTTACCCAGTGGGTTGCGTATATTTTGAAAATTTTTATTGATTAGTAAGAAAATCATTTGCATTGTAAAATATTTTCAAGAAATTATTTCGCAGACCTAAGCATGATATGTATCAACCAGAGAATATGATTTGTTCAAAAAAATTAAAATAATTTAATTTCATTTATTTGGAAATTGAAAGCCACAATTTTTTTGCGGTACCTACTGGTAGTCAAGTGGTCTAGGTAACCTCTCCAAAACTAGTAGGTAGTGGGTTCGATCCTCGTATCGTACAAATTTTCAATATTTCTCGATAATGGATTTAATTAACCCTAGAGTAGTACAAAGACCTTGGTAATTATAAAGCACGGTAAATAACAATTATAAAAATATTTTTTTTTGCGTTGAAGAAACTAATACCATTTTGGAAGATAAGTTAAACGGTAAGTGTTATTGTTATTTAGACTTCTTAGCTTTTCTAAATAATTTTTTTCGATACAGATGAAGCTGCTTCTTCAAATAGACATCAGTTAATAATTTTTCTTATCAGTAAATTCGATTGCAATCCTAAAAAAAAACTTTAACAATTGACGATTTTCGTGAAACATCAACAATGGTTAACCCACGGTTTTTTTGATGGTTTGATGATTTTTTCTGGCACTTTGATGGTCGATTTCATCCCTTAAACGTGGGTTGTTTTGGGAAAAGTTTGCACAGAATGCACAGATGGACGTATACTTTCGATTGACATCCTTAACATTTTTTTTTGAAATTGACGATTTATGAGAAAAATCAACGATGGTTAAACCCACGGTTTTTTTTTACGAAAAATGATTTCTTCTGCCACTTTGATGGTCAATTTCATCCCTTAAACGTGGTTTGTTTTCGGAAAAATTTTCACAGACTGGACAAAAAGACGTATACTTTCGATTGGCATCCTTAAAATTTTTTTTTTATATTTGACGATTTTCGTGAAAAATCAACGATGGTTAACCCATGGTTTTTTTTTGACGAAAAATTTATGATTTACGATTTATGAGAAAAATCAACGATGGTTAACCCACGGTTTTTTTTGACGACAAATGATTTCTTCTGCCACTTTGATGGTCAATTTTATCCCTTAAACGTGATTTGTTTTCAGAAAAATTTTCACAGAATGCACAAATGGGCGTATACTTTCGATTGGCATCCTTAGAAAAAAAATTGAAATTTGAAGATTTTCGTGAAACATCAACGATGGTTAACCCATGGTTTTTTTGATGGTTTGATGATTTCTTCTGGCACTTTGATGGTCGATTTCAACCCTTAAACGTGGTTTGTTTTCGGAAAAATTTGCACAGAATGCACAGATGGACGTATACTTTCGATTGGCATCCTTAAATTTTTTTTTGTAATTTAACGATTTTCGTGAAAAACCAACGATAGTTAACCCACGGTTATTTTTGACCAAAAAATGTTTTCTATCGAATTCGAAATAGATTGTTATATTATCGTTTAATACATTGTTACAAATCCGAAACTGCCTTTGGGTTGAGAATCATCCCTTATTAAACGTCGTTATAAGCTCTTGAAGTTAAAATGGTTTTCAATGATTTCTTCCGGCATTTTTAAGATCATTTTCATCCCTTAAACGTGGTTTGTTTTCAGATAAATTTTCACAAAATGCACAAATGGACGTATACTTTCGATTGGCATCCTTATTTTTTTTATATTTGACGATTTTCGTGAAAAATCAACGATGGTTAATCAACGGTTTTTTTTTACCAAAAATTTTTATGTTTCAAAATCGTAATCTTTTACTTGAAATCCTGCTTTTACCGATGTGTTTATTTATTTTTACTGTGGTTTTCTATGTTTTCTATGTTTTTTTTAATTTTTTTATTTTTTTTTTTTGCTTTAGTAAACGGAACAATGGAACCAAGGAAACAGTTTACGACAATGGAGGAATGTTGGTGTTTAGATCATTGCTCGCCGTTGAAGTAATCAATGTTGGATCGTCGGAAAAACAATCTTTATAAAAAAAGTGTTGTGTGAATGATTAGTGATAGTTATAGTGTAAATCACAAGTGATTAAATGAAAAATGAAAGAAAAAAATTATTTTCTCTAAATAGTGTTTATCATAACTTTAACGGCTTCTTATAACTTTAACTTTTTTTTATATTTTTTATTTATTTGTATTCACTTCAGTATGATTAATAAAAACCAAAACAGTATTTTGATAATTAAAAAAATATTTTGTGTGTTGTACCAATTTAATTTAAAAAAATAGTTCAATATTAACACGAATTGTACGGTTATTTTATTTTAATTTTGTTTTGATTGTCTAATTATATTTATTTTGAATTTTGATTTATTTCAAATGTAAAGATTGTTGTAAAAATGTTAGCTCTGTTAGGATGAGCGTCTACTAAATGTTATTTGTTGTAATGAATCTATTTTACCGGGCCTATGCACAGATGATTTGCTTCATCTCTGTAGGTGCATATCTATGTATAAAAAAAATTGTATGTAAATACGTATGTATTACATCCTGGTAATAAATAATAATAAAAAAAAATATTCCATTGTTGTGTAGTTGTTATATTTGGAAAATTTTTATGAAAATTAATAAACATTTTTTTTATGGAAACATTGTGTTATTTATAAGTATTGTTTTTCAGGAAATTCTTCTTTCAGATAAATTATCAACAATAATGATATTAAATAAGGATTGTTTGAGATTACTTAAAAATTCGATAATGCAAAAATGTTTTCTAACAAAAATTGATTTAGTTTTTCTCAAACAATCCATTTTTAATATTATTATTTTGAATCTAAAGTTTGGTGATTGTTGGCAATTTCGAACATCAGTCCATTGTTTGTTTTTGGAGATTGTTGCACAGAAGTTTCACGGTAAGTTATCCTTTCAAAGAGTAAGTATTTCCGATTTCATTAATTACCCTAAGAAAAGAAAAAGATGATACCTTTTAGTGTGAGTTTCAACATAATGTTACACTTATGCAACCCACTTTACATTTATGTATGTTAGTTGCGTTCATAAATTAATATTATAAATATTTGTTTTGCTAAACAATAAGATATTGAGATGAAAATGTCATTGATTTCAAATTATTTATCATCGAAAAAAACGACCAAAGACATAAAAATGTTTTTCGATTACTTTTGCGGATTTAATACGAAGCATTCTATAGTGCGAATAATGCAAGTTAGTTTAATAAAAAGAATTTTCCATTATAAGTGCAAATCTCATAAGAATTGTTTAAATATAAGTTTTAACGACATTTACATATATCTTCTAATGGCCGAATCGTCAGAGCGTCCGATGCCCAAACCGAAGGTCCAGCGTTCGCACCCCGGATCCGTAAGTGTTTTTTCTTTAATATAATAATTGATTTCTATTCCTTACTATTTGTAATATGATGTAATACAATTAATCCTTAATTCCAGACATTGCTTCATCGAAATATTCGATCGATTAGTTCCAGCCTTTCGGGGTTGGAAATGATCGATCGATCGATTACGTAGTTTTTTTTTTTTTTTTTTTGATTCCCCATATGTGACGTCACATAATGACGTCATCAAATGACGTCATCCCCGAAAAATTGAGGGGGAGGATACCGAATTTTCGATTTTCGTGAAATAGGGTTTTGGGAATGGCTTAGTAAGGCTCTGGGAAGCCTAAAAAACATATCCATAAATTTAATTTTTTCGATTTTTCGGGGAAAATTTTCAGGGCAAAAGCCGAAAAAATCTGAAAAACTGGCCAAAATGGACACTTTTTGGCACTTTTTTCAACTTTAACGTCGATTTGTGCGTTAACTATCGATCGTACGTTAACAAGTGGTAGCTCATTCGATAGCGCTTGAATTACTCTATCGATGGTGAAAATTTGGTCCCGGAAAAGCTTAAGGGGAAGAACTTTTTTTTTTAACTTATCAGAATTTTCAAATCGTCGATGAAATGGTCGACGATTTTATGAATTTTTTTTTCTCGAATTTCTCGATGAATTTCACACCATAGATGCCTAACGTTACGATTGAAGTGAATATGTAAAAACTTTTTATCTTTTCGATACTCTTCATCGTATTTTTCGATCTAACAAATTTACATATTATACATCATAATGCAATGCAAATGAAAATTGTTTTCTTGAAAAAAAGGATCAAGGACCTATAAATTTTCCAATGTGGTTCCACAACTTTTCCGAACGTGACCTGAAGAAGCAATGGTTCAAATTTTTCCGGAAAACTCCACGAAAATCGTTCGATTGTAAAAAATTAAAGTACATATTAATTCGATATTAAAGTATTATATATTATGTTAGATAATGCTATTCAACTACAATTTTTTTTTATCGAAAAAAAGGATAAAGGACTATAAAATGTTATAATGTCTTTGGTCAAATTTTCCAATTTTAACATGGAGCAGCTATGGTTAAAATATTTTTGGTAAATTTCAATTCCTTCGATCGAAAAAAAAATTTCAGGTTTCCATCAATGAAGAAATCTTTATATATGAGTTTAAGTGATCAATAAATATATCTTCCAATGGCCGAATCGATAAGCGCACGGAAAATGTGATGAAACGGAAAGACGATGGATCGATCCCCCAACAAGGTAAAAGATTTTTATATTTCTACTAACCAATTTCTAATTAATATCTATTCGTTACAGCTTAAATTGTCACTTTCGATCGTTAATAATTAACTTAACGTTAGTTTCAGCCGAATAATTCGATCATCACTTCCAACCTTTCGAGGTTGAGAAGTGATCGATCGATTACGTAGAATTTTTTTCTTTTTAGTTCATATATATGACGTCACACATACGTCGCCATCCAATGACGTCATCCCCGAAAAATTGAGGGGGAGGATATCGAATTTTAGATTTTCAATAAATGGGATTTCGGGAATGGCTTAGTAAGGCTCTGGGAAGCCTAAAAAACATATTCTTAATTTTAATTTTTTCGATTTTTCGGGGAAAATTTTTAGGGCAAAATCCGAAAAAATCTGAAAAATAAGCCAAAACTGACACTTTTTGACCCTTTTTTCAACTTTAATGTCGATTTGTGCGTTAACTATCGATCGTAGGTTAACGATAGTAGGCTCATTCGAAAGCTCTTGAATTACTCTATCGATGGTGAAAATTTGGTCCCTGAAAACCTTAAGGAGAAAAACTTTTTTTTTTAACTTCTCAGAATTTTCAAATCGTCGATGAAATGGTCGACGATTTTATGAATTTTTTTTTCTCGAATTTCTCGATGAAATTCACACCACAGATGCCTAATGTTACGAGTGAAGCGAATATGTAAAAACTTTTTAGCTTTTCGATACCCTTCATCGAATTTTTCGATAATGAAATTTTTCATGGACGTCCTAATGCTTTGCATATGTTAACTTGTTTTTATCGAAAAATTCGATGAAGGGTATCGAAAAGCTAAAAAGTTTTTACATATTCGCTTCACTCGTAACATTAGGCATCTGTGGTGTGAATTTCATCGAGAAATTCGAGAAAAAAAAATTCATAAAATCGTCGACCATTTCATCGACGATTTGAAAATTCAGAGAAGTTAAAAAAAAAAGTTTTTCTCCTTAAGGTTTTCAGGGACCAAATTTTCACCATCGATAGAGTAATTCAAGAGCTTTCGAATGAGCCTACTATCGTTAACCTACGATCGATAGTTAACGCACAAATCGACGTTAAAGTTGAAAAAAGGGTCAAAAAGTGTCAGTTTTGGCCTATTTTTCAGATTTTTTTGGATTTTGCCCTAAAAATTTTCCCCGAAAAATCGAAAAAATTAAAATTAAGAATATGTTTTTTAGGCTTCCCAGAGCCTTACTAAGCCATTCCCGAAATCCCATTTATTGAAAATCGAAAATTCGATATCCTCCCCCTCAATTTTTCGGGGATGACGTCATTGGATGGCGACGTATGTGTGACGTCATATATATGAACTAAAAAGAAAAAAATTCTACGTAATCGATCGATCACTTCTCAACCTCGAAAGGTTGGAAGTGATGATCGAATTATTCGGCTGAAACTAACGTTAAGATAATTATTAACGATCGAAAGTGACAATTTAAGCTGTAACGAATAGATATTAATTAGTTATTGGTTAGTAGAAATATAAAAATCTTTTACCTTATCGGGGGATCGATCCATCGTCTTTCCGTTTATAACATATTCCGTGCGCTTATCGATTCGGCCATTGGAAGATATATGTATTGATCGTTTAAATTCATATATAAAGATTTCTTCGTTGATGGAAACTTGAAAAATTTTTTCGATCGAAGGAATTGGAATTTCCCAAAAATATTTTAATCAAAGCTGCTCCATGTTAATCCCGGAAAATTTGTCTAAAGACATTGTAACATTTTATAGTCCTTTATCCTTTTTTTCGATAAAACAAAATTGTAGTTGAATAGCATTATCTTACATAATATATAATACTTTAATATCGAATTAATATGTACTTTAATTTTTTACAATCGAACGATTTTCGTGGAGTTTTCCGGAAAAATTTGAACCATTGCTTCTTCATGTCACGTTCGGAAAAGTTGTGGAACCACATTGGAAAATTTATAGGTCCTTGATCCTTTTTTTCAAGAAAACAATTTACATTTGCATTGGTGTATGATGCATAATATGCAAATTTGTAAAAACGAAAAATTCCATTAAGAACATCGAAAAGCTAAAAAGTTTGTCTATATTCGTTTCAATCGTAACGTTAGGCATCTATGGTGTGAAATTCATCAAGAAATTCGAGAAAAAAAAATTCATAAAATCGTCGACCATTTCATCGACGATTTGAAAATTCTAATAAGTTAAATAAAAAAGTTCTTCCCCTTAAGCTTTTCCGGGACCAAAGTTACACCATCGATAGAGTAATTCAAGCGCTATCGAATGAGCTATCACTTGTTAACGTACGATCGATAGTTAACGCACAAATCGACGTTAAAGTTGAAAAAAGTGCCAAAAAGTGTCCATTTTGGCCAGTTTTTCAGATTTTTTCGGATTTTGCCCTGAAAATTTTCCCCGGAAAATTGAAAAAAATAAATTTATGGATATGTTTTTTAGGCTTCCCAGAGCCTTACTAAGCCATTCCCGAAATCCCATTTAACGAAAATCGAAAATTCGATATCCTCCCCCTCATTTTTTCGGGGATGACGTCATTTGATGACGTCAGTATGTGACGTCACATATGCGGAATCAAGAAAAAAAAAAACTACGTAATCGATCGATCGATCATTTGCAACCCCGAAAGGTTGAAACTGTACGATCGAATATTTCGATGAAGCAATGTCTGGAATCCAGGATTAATATTATTACATCATATTACAAATAGTAAGGAACAGAAATCAATTATTATATTAAAGAAAAAACACTTACGGATCCGGGGTGCGAACGCTGGACCTTCGGCTTGGGCATCGGACGCTCTGACGATTCGGCCATTAGAAGATATATGTAAAAGTCGTTAAAACTTATATATAAACAATTCTTATGAGATTTGCACTCAAAATGGAAAATTCTTTTGATTAAACTAAATTGCATTTTTCGAAATCATTCACACTATAGAATGCTTCGTATTAAATCCGCAAAAGTAATCGAAAAACATTTTTATGTCTTTGGTCGTTTTTTTCGATGATAAATAATTTGAAATCAATGACATTTTCATCTCAATATCTTATTGTTTAGCAAAACAAATATTTATAATATTAATTTATGAACGCAACTAACATACATAAATGTAAAGTGGGTTGCATAAGTGTAACATTATGTTGAAACTCACACTAAAAGGTATCATCTTTTTCTTTTCTTAGGGTAATTAATGAAATCGGAAATACTTACTCTTTGAAAGGATAACTTACCGTGAAACTTCTGTGCAACAATCTCCAAAAACAAACAATGGACTGATGTTCGAAATTGCCAACAATCACCAAACTTTAGATTCAAAATAATAATATTAAAAATGGATTGTTTGAGAAAAACTAAATCAATTTTTGTTAGAAAACATTTTTGCATTATCGAATTTTTAAGTAATCTCAAACAATCCTTATTTAATATCATTATTGTTGATAATTTATCTGAAAGAAGAATTTCCTGAAAAACAATACTTATAAATAAAACAATGTTTCCATAATAAAGAAGTTTATTAATTTTCAATAAAATTTTCCAAATATAACTAATACACAACAATGGAATATTTACACAAAATATTTTTTTTAATTAACAAAATACTGTTTTGGTTTTTATTAGTCATACTGAAGTGAATACAAATATAAATAAAAGGTTATTAAAAAAAGTTATCAAAAATTTTTTTGACAACAATTGATACCTTATAAATCCCAAATTTTAATTAATAAATATAAAATATTACAATTTTTTTTTTTTGGTATTTTATAATAAAAATTTCCACAATATCTTTTTAGGCATTCAGATTACAATTAGATGCAATTTAAACCAAGTTCAAGAATAACTTATAACAATAAAGCATTTTTTATAAATTACTTTGTCTTTGATTTTATCACTAAACACTGAAGATTTACACTAACAATGAAAGTTATAACTTTTTTTTCCACAGCACTTTTGTTTTAAATAATTCTCTCCGATAATTCAATAATGGTTCTTCAACGATCCATCCACTATCCACGTTGATCCCTGTGGAAGCGAACAGCTATCCAAATACCAATAATCCTCCATTGTTGTCGATTGGTTCCTTTGCTGTGTAACTAAACCAAAATAAACATAACAAACATTAAAAATTTTATATTCATACAACGTTACAGAAATACTTACCAATTGTTTCATCTTCTACACTGGTTTTCCCTCATTGGTCAGGAAAAAGTATTCTTCAATTTTCAACGAAGATCTGTAAGAAAAAAATTCATTGTAGCAATAAACAGATAGACAGATTGTCGTAATAAAAAAAGATAATTTTTTAATATCATAAGTTATTCATGTTATCCAAGTTATTACCAAATTGTATTCTTGGTCGGTTGTTCTACCAGTTGAGTCATTTTACAGCTTATTTTTATGACATTTGTGGAGTCATTTTTAAATTTTGAGCCCTGAAGAAGTCAGGAATGACTGACGAAACGTTGGCGATAGAATAAATAAGTATTCCACAAGAAGCTTCGTCGTTATTGCCCACAATTTAATTATTATATCATAAGTTATGCTTCCAAAAATAAAGCAATGTGTAAATAGTTGCATACACAAAACATTTATTAACATTTTTGGATATGTTGAATCAAAAACCTTATCAATAATAATTTTATAAATTTTAAAGAATAGAAATAGTTTATTACAAAAAAAAAAACAAATCCAGGATCGAATTCGGGAACCGACTTTGAGCCCCCAATCATGGCTTTGCTATTCATGTCCACTTGGCTTTAAGAATATTATATATGATTCGTAAAAATTAAAAAAAAATCATTAATATTTGAGAATTGTAAACTTTTCGATAGATTGCGTACAAATTCTGGAAAATTCAGATTTCGATGGTTCGTGAAAATGACTCAAGCCTCTTTTAGAACAGTCCAATCTGACAACGTCGCATTTTCTATTTTTTTTTTATATTCTTTTCGTGATTTTTTTGTTAATTCAATTCTAATATGATACAATTTTTTTTTGTGGCTACATTTTCATTTTGGGCCGATTAATCGTTAAAAAAATAAAGTCAAAAATGCAAGTTTGCCCGATTTGAAAATGGTGGGTTAAATTAAATTAAAGTAGTTTCCTTTTTTTCCTCTTTTAGGAATTTCCGTCTTCCCGTGGTAATAACAATTGTTTTTTACCTTATCCTCCACTTTTCCAGAGATAAATTAAATCATCAGTTGTTTTTTTAAAAATGGAAAGAAAACCTTAGTAATAAGAATGGTTCCACTAGAATTACTTAGATATATAGTGTTTCATGCGAAAATTTTTATCAAAAGCCATATATTTACAGACATAATCTTGAAGATGATGGTATGGCGGTAGCCTTAGCTCTTCATGGCCAAAAAAAATATATTCAAATTGCAAGAACAACACTTTACTTTATACTAAACAGATGTATCGTTTTTAATTGAAATCTTTGAATGTTAATGAAACAATTTGCTTAAGGATGTTACGGAGGTATGTCAAAATGTTAGGAGACAATTAAAAATTTAGTAGAATATTCCATATTTATGGCTAAATAATAAATAATTCAATAATTAATAGTTTGAACGACTTAAACAACCTTATTATTTGTGGTTTAAATACATTTGCCATAGGAAATCATCCGGATGATTTTGAAGTTTCTGTATTGTGACGTCATCTTAACGGCGGAGCAATAGGAGCTCGATTTAGGCATTTTGAATTTAATGATTTTTTTGGCATTATTAAATGAATCCTTCTTTGATTTAATCAAGTAAAGTTAACAGTTAACAGCTACATTATGTTTTGATATTAGTTTAGATTATTTTTAGATCATTAGACTGGGCCAAAAAAATCGACTATTTTTTTTTTTTTGAAAAATATATCGAAAATATTATTCAAGGTGACAAAAAAAAAATATTGGGAAGGTTTGAGCCCTTAATATTAATATTAAGAGGTCTATCGTCTTAAATTTCGATTTTTTATTTGTGCTTTCATTTTTGCGTCAATGCTGTCAAACTATCGTGGTAAAAAAATTCAACTATACATATATTTATAGAAAATTAAATTCCTTACAAAAAACGTCTCTTTGAAAATTTTTGCCAGACACGCTGTTTCTGAATAATCCACTTTTAAACATTGATATAATTTTTAGATTTATTTTCTTTATTTTGGAATTTTGTTACTAACGAACAAATAAATATATAGAAATGAACAATATAGATGCTTGAAGGGAATTTAATGCTCTACAAAAAAAGTCTCTTAACGTTTTTACATAAAATCACTTTTTCAAAAGTTATTCACAATTAAAGTTGAAGGAAAAATCAATTATTGTTTTTTTCGTTGTTAAACCAATTTTGAAAGAGTGATTTTAAGTAAAAACATTAAGAGACCTTTTTTGTAGAGCATTCAATTCCCTTCAAGAATCTATATTGTTAATTTCTATATATTTATTTGTTCGTTAGTAACAAAATTACAAAATAAAGAAGATAAATCTAAAAATTATATCAATGTTTAAAGGTGGATTATTCGGAAATGGCGTCTGGCGAAAATTTTCAGAGACCTTTTTTGTAGGGAATTTAATTTTCTATAAATATATGTGCAGATGAATTTTTTTACCATGATAGTTTGACAACATTGACGCAAAAATGAAAGCATAAATAAAAAATCGAAATTAAAGATGATAGACCTCTTAATATTAATATTAAGGGCTCAAACCTTCCCGATATTTTTTTTTTGTCACCTTGAACAATATTTTCGATATACTTTTAAAAAAAAAATAGTAAATTTTTTTGGCCCAGTCTAATGTGCCCTAATTCTAGATCTTTTCCTAGAAAGTAAAATTTCCTAGAAAAAACCCTTATCGGGTAGTATCTTTCTTCAATTCTCATCCTGCAATATTTTGGTTAAATTACTACTGACTTTGTACCCTATATCATTGCAAATAATTTCTTTTATTAATTTTAAGATAAGCAACACATTGCTGGAGAAATTTTAAAAAAAAAATCCACATACTGGTCATAACAATCACCCAATATGCCAGTGGTTCTGGAAACCAATTCCGCAACTAATGCAAACTTTTATTTCCACAATTACGGTTCAAAAAATCGATTTTTAAGAATAGCCCTTTTTTGTAAATGGTTAATGAAAGTAAATAGGTCAATATCATATAAATTCGCAAATAATTCGAGTCCAAAAAAAAAACAATGATTTCTAATTGCAATAAAACCATTAGGTATATCTAATCGACCAAAAACACTACGAAGAAATGGTTACAAGATGATTGAATATTATTTAAATAAATATTAATAAGCACATAAACAGTGGCTTCTTGCAACCACTTGTTGATTCATGATTCTTTTTCACATCATCTTTGTATCATGAATATATGAAACTTGGTTACTTTCTCCAGCGGGGTTCACGGTTCATTCTAGGTCAATACCAATCATACATTTTATTCCATCTTACATTTACTCCGCGATACCTTCTCGTCTCCATATTAAATGAAAAATAAAACCATTGACAACTCAGTTAAATAATCTTTTTTTTTTCCTTCCTTCTTGTCCCATCCCATCGCGATGGAAAATAAATTATCGCAGTGACAACTTTCTTTAAAAATCACCATATACTTAAGTTACTTTTCAATTTTTAGCTCTGATTTCTTAAACATTTTTCTTTTCGTACTTAATCTTCCACTTCGACTTCGGCTAATTATTAACATTGATTAACGATCTCGGAAATCCAAACACATAATTTAACATTTCTCGGTCTTAACTATAAATCATTCTGCGTTTTTAATTGCTCGTAATTAATATTAGATGCAGGAATTATCGATTAAAGAGCAAATGAATCGTTTAACGGATTCGATTCGTGTAACTTTACAGCAAAAAGTTGGATATTTAATGATAGTTATTATGCATTAGGTTGATTACAACAAATTAGTGTTGCATATTAACAAAAATGAAAGCCAAAAAAAAGTCACTAAAAACGTGCCTAAAACTAAACTTCTTGTAACCGATAATGTAATCAATCATATAATAATCAAAATTAAAGAGATTATTGATTAATGCGGGGAATTTATCCTGTGTTCGAAACTAGTACAAGTTTGGGATTCAAAATATTCCTTATATAATATACTAGCTGATCCCCGCGACTTCGTCTGCGTAACGTAGGTGTAGATTATATTTTCTGTTTAATTTTGCTATTTGTAGTGGTATATGAAAATTATTATTTTTCTTATTTCTTTTACGAAAAAGATAATCATATTTAAAAACACTATTTTGTCAACTTTAAAAAGACACATTTGTCTAAAAAGACACAGTGTCTATATTATATACAAAGGTTTATATTTCCAAGAGGCAATTTTTTAAACTTTAAATTGAATTTACTGTGCTTTTTATCAGTTCAACTAAAAATATTTTTACAGATTATTTTCTAACTTTTAATTACCTTTCCAATGATATATAACTCACCTGTCTAAAGTAAAAATTTTTGTTTTTATCCCTAGGGAATATCTTCCCTTATTATTTTTTTGGAATGATAAGTAGCCTATAGTATGTGAGAAATTGTGTTTTATCTTAATACCAAATTTCATTACATTCGGTTTTTCTGTTCTTTAGTTAAATCGAGACACACAGACAGACAGACAGACAAAAATTTTAAAGATGTTAAATTTGGAATAAGGGCCTCTTGAAACAAATATTTACCCTAAAATTGGGTTCAAAATTGAAATGTACAGACAGACGTAAGAATTTTATATATTAGTATAGATATGCAAGTTTCGGCTTCTTTATTGAGCCTTCTTCAGGCGTTCGTAAAAAAATCGTCTTAGCTTGTTGTTAATAATTATCGTTGTCATAATTAATTTTTGTAGACACGGTACCGATGGTAAAAACAACAATAAAACTTCCAAGATATATACAAATTTCAATAAAAAATAATTTAAAAATTCAGTTCAAAATTTACACTAGTTTAATAACTGAATTTTTTAATTATTATTTTTTATCGAAAAAGTATTTATATCTTATTGAAATTTTTATATATCTTGGAAGTTTTATTGTTGTTTTTATCATCGGTACTGTGTCTACAAAAATGAATTATGACAACGATAGTTATTAACAAGTTAAGACGATTTTTTACGAACGCCTGAGGAAGGCTCAATAAAGGAGCCGAAACGTTGCATGTAATAAATAAAGTTTTAACCGATTAATTTTGATCCTAGTCCTCTGAGCATTTTTTATGATTTAAAAATAGATCTAAATTGAACTTGTATTAGGCCACGTTTAATAACACAGCTAATCTCACGACTCCTCTTTCAAATAGGATATGTTATGTTCTTTTCAAAATTCGCCAGGTGGCGGTAACAATTTCGTTGCATTAATTTACGTAGTTTATGAAAAACGTGTTTTATTTACTTTGATTAACTATAGAATTCAATTATTTTAAAGTTTATACATTTAGAAAATTTTCAATATTTAAAATACTAGAGTACTGCTTTTTTACCAACCATTTAAATTAAATTGATTTAAAAAGCCTCTTCTTATGTTTATAACTAAATTGAGAATAATATACTTCTTCTTAAATATTTATTAACTATAATTTCATAGAAAGTGTCTATTTGTTTTTTAAATTCATCTTTGATTCGATGAAAAAATCGATTTGAAAGTACACTTTTTACGTTTAGACTTGATAATTTGATTTGTTTTTATTGGCAATTAATATTTTCATATAATAGCAAATCACAATATATAATAATCATAATCTCAATTTGATTCTTGATGCGATCATGCATAAATGATTAAATCAGCTATCGTAAACTTGTGGTAGAAAAATGCTTTGTGGTTAATATATTTATTGACGATTAAAAGAGCTATTAAGTTCCTTTTATATTATAATATTTTTTTGTAAGTTTCACATAATAATAATAATTTTGAAATAGGTATTTTACGAGTAGATTTAACAACCATCGAAAAAATATAGAAAATGAGATATTGTTAAGGAAAAATTAAAAGTTTTTTTTTTTCGAAAAAATAATGAAGTTGGAAATTTTTGAAAAGAATTGTTACTATTGTTATTGTTACACTTGTAAATTATGATTATGTTTACGATTATTTTTATGATTATCATCATGCAAGCTTTGAAAGCTCCAAGCGACGCAATATTTCTCAGCCATTTTCCTAGATGTCACCCTAGTATTTGACAAAGTTAGGCAAAGTAGATTGAAACCAAAATAAACACATGTGTGCAATTCACATATGATAGAAGTTAAACCTTAAAAAATGTCAACTTCAAGATAATGAAACGAATGCAAAATTTTGAAAGTGGGATAATTGCAATATTACAAATTTTTCCTAACTCCAAGTTTACATTTTCGATAAACTATATTAGAGGCTTATGGTAAGAAAAGTATAAAATAAAGACTTCAGTTTCGATTTGATTAATAGATATATCGTTGGCATACAAGAAATTATATCGAATGGAAGAACCAAGCGAGAAACATCGAGAAGGCGTTCCCACTTTCAGCCAATCACAGATTGATTATCGAAAATCAGTGGAAGAACAAAACCAGAAAACAAAAAGAAAGTGTTTACAAATGCATATGCAAAACCTTATGAATAAGTTGACATTCTACTGCAAGAACACCAAAAGATGTAACGTTGAAGAGCTGGGAATCTTAAATTCTTAAAATAATTTTCACAAACGACATTCAACTATAAAGAGTACACAAGTTATCATGCTTAGGAACTGTAATCAATGATAGATGGGAACCAATTATAGAAAGTGAAGAGTTTAATCAAGGTAAGGGAAGCTTAATTTTCTTAATTCCTTGAGGAATCAAACTATGATTCAAAAATAAATAATTATATAAACAGTAATAATGCAATAAATTATTTTTTCGGAGAAAACCCATAATTAGTACTTTGTTGTTGAATGTACACGTAAAAAAACATCCCTTTTCATCGAGTTACGATTAATTAGTTTAAGGATCAAAGAAGTTATTCTATAAATAGAAAAACCAGGGCAATGAATCACAAATTCAGGGATATCCCTGAAAAGCCAGCGTTTTATTTGGGAAATTGTTAAAGCATTTTGTGGGATTCTAAGCCTTATTAGTGCAATTTCGAAACCCACGAAAAATTTCTGAACGAATTGAGAGAACACAGACCACAGAGAAAGAAAGAACAACAATAACGAGATAGTGTGAATACGATTGATGGTGGAGAAGTGATTTATGGATATTTTATGGATTCCAGGACATTGAAGAATCGAAAGAAACGAGTTGGTACCACTGATCTAACATATAACATGCACTGTAATATAGGGTGGATCAGTGGTTTCCAAACTTTATTTTATCACGGTTCCCTTAAATTTTTTAGATCATATGGCCCTTCTTTTCACCTCTATAAAATTGTACATAATACATAAAAATTTGCCGTACAAAAAATAGGCTCAAGTCCATTATAGCACATTTACATTGATTTTTTTGTGTATAAGATTTTATCTTTATATTTTTTGGCTCAAGTCTATTTTGGTACACCCACAATCTGACAACGTTGCATTTTCGATTTTGTTTTTTATTCTATTCGCGATATTTTTGTTAATCAATTCTAATATGATATAATTCTCTCTGTTGTGGCTAATTTCTTATTATGGACTGATTTAATCGCGAATTAAATTAAAAACAAAGTCGAAAATGCAACGTTGCCATATTGTGGGTGTACCAAAATGGACTTGAGCCAAAAAATATAAAGATAAAATCTTGTACACAAAAAAATCAATGTGTATACTTATGAGAAGTTATACTTCTTTAGTATAGTTGAAAAAATGTTTTCAATCCATTGCCGTAGCCTCTTCCGATAGTGCCAGAACTGGCAAACCAGTTATAAGTGACTTGTGATAACAAGTAAACAAAAATATGATACAATTAAAACCACAATTTGCTTTTAATATCAAAATAAATAAACGTATGTGTTGCGGCAAAGACAAGAACATAAATTTTAAATTAGTAAATTCAACCATGTGAGTGGAATACAAATAGAATAATTATTATTTCAAATTTGAACTATTATGTCATTAGTGGTCATTAGTTAAAATTGTCATTTCGATTTCATTTAATTGCTAATTTAATCATTTTTCAGTTGTCTAGATTCTTGAAGGGAATGCTCTACAAAAAAGGTCTCTAAACGTTTTCACATAAAATCACTCTTTCAAAATTGGTTCAACAACGAAAAAAACAATAGTTTAATTTTTCCTTCCACTTTAATTGTGAATAACTTTTCAAAAAGTGATTTTATGTAAAAACGTTAAAAGACCTTTTTTGAAGAATCTATATTGTTCATTTTTATATATTTATTTGTTCGTTAGTTACAAAATTCCAAAATAAAGAAGATAAATCTAAAAATTATATCAATGTCTGAAGCTTGATTATTCGGAAACGGCTTGTCTTGCAAAAATTTTCAAAGAGACGTTTTTTGTAGGGAATTTAATTTTCTAAAAATATATGTGCTGATAAATTTTTCTACCTTGATAGTTTGACAGCATTGACGCAAAAATGAAAGCACAAATAAAAAATCGAAATTAAAGATAATAAGCCTCTTAATATTAATATTAAGGGGGTATTCTACTCTAGAAATTTGAAAAAATCAAAAATTTTTTTTTTTCATAATCCGTTAGTTTAGATATTCAAAAATATCCTCCTAAAAGGATTTTTCAAAATTCAAATTATTTCCGAAGTTATAACGGTTTTGTATGAAGCTGGGATGGCTGATTAAGAGAATGTAAGTAATACATACTTATTTTTCTATCAATTACGCTGCCTGAAATTTAACGTAAATCTTTAAACGCGTTTTTCTCGAAACTGTCTTTTTTAAAACGATACCCACGATTTCTTAGGTTCTACTGATCCGATTTAACTGAAATTTTTAAAAAGTCTTCTTTATAGACTTGTCTATGTTTGGAACTATCCTCATCCCCAAATTTTGATTTTTACTACTTTTAAAAAATTCGAAACAGTCAAAAAAAGTGGTACAAAAATTGTTTTTTTTCAGGCAGTCGTCATTAATTTTTTTTTCATACTTTTCCCTAGTTTCAAACATTGCGACATTATTCTAGATTAATAATCTTTTCTTTTTTTTTTTGGGGTTAGATTACTAGGAGGATTGAAATCGTGGGTATGGTCACGTGCCAATTTTTTGAGACCCCCCACTTCATTAGCTGCTAATTTTTGAAATTTTTAACTTTTTTTCTGTATTCTTGAAATGTTAATAAATAACTGATAAAAAAATGGATACTAAAATGGATACTTTTTATGGCACTTCAAAAATTACCTGAAATTCATGCCTCTAGACTAGAATACTCCCTTAAGGGCTCAAACCTTCCCGATATTTTTTTTGTCACCTTGAACAATATTTCCGATATACTTTTCCCAAAAAAAAAATTAAAAAAAACAGGCGATTTATTTGGCCCAGTCTAGTATGGAGTAACCAAGAAAACTTAATTTAAAGTTCTGTTGTCTCTTGAGAATCATAAAAGTTAAATTATATGAAATAAATTTTTTTTGATTAAATGTAGCGAAAAAAATTTAATTTATGACAAATGAGTTGAAGAACAAAAAATATACTTTATTCGTATCTCTGAGAAGTTGCAGACTTGACGGAAATGTGTCTCCGTCTTTAACGATTTGAAAGGATTGGAAGATTTAGGGGGGAAATGGTTTACTTTTTTAATATACGTTGTTAAGATTATTAAAATCAATGAGATAAATTTTAATGAATTCGTTGAAATTTAGATTGTAAATTAGAAATCGCATGTGTGATTGATTTGGTTAGAAGGATATATCGTATTCTGGTATAGCAATTTAGTACCAAAATACCTCCCTCTGGACATTGACTTCGTACTTTTAAAAGACTGATAATTTAGACCTTTCGAAGAGAAAAATATATCCTGTTTCTGTTATTTTATCGACTTGCGGCAATGCGTTAAAAAAAATAACAATTTTTTTTATACTCTTGCACTTAATATAAGGTTGTTAATTTATCATACATATTCGTGGTATAATGTGTCAATAAACCGAATAAGTCGATCACGGAATAACAGTTGTTGAAACGACGAAAGAAGATGTGATTTTCAAGTTACCACTTCCATAAGTATAGTAAAAGAGTTAATGATTATCTTCAAATCATGTGCATAGATATAATCTAGGCAAATGAAAAATTCACACATTTTTATTGAAAATCGAAAAGTCCCATAATTGTCTTAACTACAATCGGATGGATCTTCGATTGGTCCACAGTGGGGATGTCGTTTAAAAGTGGCACATCATTACAGCCGATAGTTTACCGTTTCTTTTTAACACATTAATAAAACATGTTGCCTTACGCTTCGAATAATGAAACATAAAGTCACTTTTTAGTGGAACAATCTTCGATAGGAGAGTGAATGAGGAGGATTTTTTTTTTTTTTTTTGAGAAGAATTTTTAAGGAGAAACTTTCAAGTACAATCCATCGGTTTGTCGTATCAATACAAATTGCCGGCATTGACGATTGGGTGTACTGTAATTTTTCATCATTATGTGAGAAAACGAATCGATTAATTTATCATAATATATGCTTTTGAATAAAGTCTTCGACTACTCTTTCGTTACTGTGCCCCAAAGAATCACCACAATCGACAGTCGTCAGTGTTTGTACTCTTAAAGTGCTCCAACTACTTTACAATATTAAATTAATTTGGATTATCCATCGAATTTTCGTAAGTACCTTAATTTTTACAACTTTTAATTAAGACCAAAATTTTATAACTTAGTTCCAAGACCATTAATGACCTATACCATCACCAAAAAAAGTATGCCCCGAAAAATATTTTAGTTCAAAAGGAAAATTTGGTAACATAAACACGAAAATAATAAATTTTATATGGGTGAAGAACTGGAAAGTTAAGTCATAAAGTTATACATATAGACAGGGCATAGTAAAGCCGGTTTATTATTAAATATAATTACGGAACAACTTTGTTTTTATGTCAGACGTTAGAATTTTTCTCTCGTCAGTTGTGAAAGGGAGTTTGAAAGAAAATGAAAATAAGTTAATGCTCTAATGCCCACGAAATATCCCAATTAAGTTTGCCAATTAAAAATTATAATTGTTGAATATTCAAAACTTGAGGCAATCTTTCGAATTTTGTTAAACGAATTTTTTTTCCAATTAATTATTGAAAAAATAATCAAAACTCACAAGTTTATATAGAACGATCAAATAAGAGGAACTTATGAATTTTTTATTTGAAAACAGTATAATTAAATACGATTTATTCCAATAGACCAAATTTACATATATTCTAAAAATATTTAAATTTTTTTTTTAACATAATGTAGCTGTTCATTGTTAACTTAACGCGATGAAATCTAAGAAATATTCATTGGAGAATACAAAAAAAATGTTCAATTCAAAATAAATTAAAAAGGATTCCTGTTGGCCTGATATTAAAATGACGTCACAGTACAGAAACTTTAAAATCTATTGGATGTCTTTCTTTTACAAATGTTTTTAAACACCAAAAGTAAGAATGTTTAAATCGTTCAAATTGAATGTTAATGATTGAAACCATCTACAATATTTGGAATTTAGTGAGGTGAGGTAAATTTATTTACACATTGTAATTTTTATAAAGAAAAATTAGTTAATTTACCCTACAGAAATAACTTTATAATTCATTTTCTGAGCAGAGAAGAGGAAAAATTATCTACTTCAAATAGTTATATCGAAGATTGAAGTTTGATATTTTTTAAGTATAGCTTTTATATATTTTCATAATATGCTCGAAATTCGGGATAATTGATATAAGATTTTTTCGCTGATTTTGAACAGTTATACTGTGTATACAATATATAGGATATATTGCGGTTCAATTTATGTAGTATAATTTAATATAATAATATATAAAAATCATACCATAAACATAAATTTGAACAGAAGTTCAAACAAAAATATTCGTGACGTATTGTCCAGATACGTATTTCGATTGCGAAGCAATCTTCCTCAGTGGTCATCAAGTAGTTTGGATCACTCTGTAACTGCTTTGTGATGATTCACGATACGTATTTCGATTGTCAAGCAATATTCCTCAGTGGTCATCCAGTAGTTTGAATCACTCCAAATGATCACAGAGGAAGTTGCTTGGCAATCGAAATACGTATCGTGAATCATCACAAAGCAGTTACGGAATGATCCAAACTACTTGACCACTGAGGAAGACTGCTTGGCAATCGAAATACGTATCTGGGCAATACGTCACGAATATTTTTGTTTGAACTTCTGTTCAAATTTATGTTTATGGTATGATTTTTATATATTATTATATTAAATTATACTAATATTATCAATCCATACACAATGATATGTTTTTTAAAACAATTGAAAAATTTTCTTCAATTTCCAGTCAAGTGATTATTTTAACATTTTTAGAAAATTATTCCCTGGATCTGACTTCAAAGTGCAATTATAGTTTGATCGATTGGAATAACAGTTTTTCTTACTTGTATTAAGAGACTAGGTATTCAAATAATTAATGAAAAGCTTAGTTTTTACATACACTAGACACAACTGACCTCTATTCCACAGAAAAAAATATTTTTTTTTTTTTGGTATAAGAATGTTTTCCGTGGCGGAAAGTGTAAAAATTAGGTAAATTATTATTGTTCATATGATAACCGCTAACTAATCTGTTTAAATCCCGATTTTAATATATGGGCTATAACGTCACAGAAGACCCATATCGTTTTCGGACTCTCATTTGCTCATTAATACTGAAACTTTTTTCTACCAAAATATAAATGTTTTCGATTCAATAATTGTCCTTTATCGATTGAAAAAAGTGTAAATGGTCCATTATTACCTCTAAATTTCAAAAAAAATATTCTGAAACGCAAATTTTCAATAACTTTTTCATAAAAATCAGCACTTATTTCAGAGATAACACAAATAATGTTGGTTTTAAATTCGATGGTAGGATCAAACTAACGATATAGAAAAAAGGAAAATCCATTAAAGGAATATCTCAGGATCATGGTGACCAGTTCACATCGGAATTTATGAAAATTGCACGGTTGTTTAATTTTTATCTTAATAAATTGATTTACTTATAAGACGTATTGTATGTTGCACCATCTTATTGAAACCAAAAATCGTTCAGGACGAAATCATCAAACTAATACCAAAAAAAAATCAAATTATATATCTGGAGTATTCTCTATTTAAGGTTACAACAATATCATTTACAATGTTTAAAAATTTGTTTTTATTACATCTACAGACCTTAAACCACACCAAACTGTTAATTTTTAAGGGCTCAAAGGTCTTTCATGAATAATAAGTGGATTTTCTTCCCTCCAAAAGCAATAGTTCTGGTTACTAACGAAAGAATTTAACCAGAAATGCACATCATCACTGAATATGGGTTTTCCATAAAATCTGCCAAATTTCTACCCAATAAATGGTGATTTGGTTTAAGTTCTTAGATCAACTTAATTTTATATCCCTTGAAATTAAAATATCAATGAAAAATATTCAAAGTAGTGCCATAAGAAAATACATATTCTTGAGAACTACAACGCATTGATTTTTCCCAATTTTCATTCACATATTTTCAGCAGTAAATTTAAAGCAAACACTATTTGCAAAATTAATATCCCAAAACATCTCCATAAGTCATAAGTATTTGTCGTCCCTTTTACGTTTGTTAATATTCGAATTTAATACTGCCATTAGTGTATCATTGTTACTTAATTAACTGTTCATAATTTCTATACTTCGTTGATTTGCCCTCGGTTAATTTCATAATATTCACAAGTATATATCCCTAAAAATTTGCCCTTAAATTAACTTAAAAGTAACTTCTACATGGGAAATTCATTGTACATAATTATAGTCCGTTTATCAATTAAGGAAAAAAGCTGCACACTAAAAACATTTTCTGCAAAGGAAAACTAATAAAAATCGATATCATGGTAAGTAGATTGAAAGCTCTAATTGTACCCTATTCACCTATCCAAACCTCGTTAATTACTTTCATTAACGTCTGTCACTTATTTCTTGATTTATTAAGTGTATTGTTGGGTTAATCAAAATGGATATTTTCTGGATGCTACAAAGTTCAGTAACCATAATTAAAACTATAGATTACCCTAAATAAAATCTTATCTCATACCGTTACTGAATCTGATGTAAAAAATAAAATAAAATTGTTACATTGCTTGCATTTTTCTTTTATGATTCCTCAACAATCTTAAACCCATATCGGAATTATGGCTTAGTCGATAATACAAAAAATGTTTAATCCGTAATCGTAAATGAAACCGATAAAATATTATTTGTATATCAAAATTCGATAGTTCATATCCATAACATACAGCGTAAAAAGTTGGACATTTTCGTTATTGTTGGACCTTTGGTTGTTGATGAAATCTTTGTTTTATCTTTTCAAAGCTAATTTTCAACTTTTCTTATTGGCGAATTTCTTTTAGCATCCCTATCCCTGGTAAAGTCCTCTAGTTTGTTGTAAGACATGTAAAGATTTTTTCTTATCTATTCTTAAATAGCCAAAATTTAACTTCTATGAAAAAGACCACCAAAAAGATTCACCTTAAAAATTATCAGTTAGACAAAATTGAAATTTTAGGCACCAATTGTTTTAATCATTGAAAGTATTATATTTGGTATTAGTATTATATTATAATAATAAATAATTTATTATTAATTTATAGAAATAATTTATATTTTCATTTTGGATCCATTTGATCCATTTTGTATGTGAACCTATACATTTGTACTCCAATTGAATGCAAATGTTTTCTACAATCTGCCATTGTCAGTTATTAGGTTCGTTACCACTTTGACTTACTGTCGGTAGTTAAGGGTACTTGGGTAGGTATCCTTTTACATATGGTAAATGTTCTCAGAAATAGGTCACTCAGATATATAAGTTAACTTAACATAGCAAGAAATAGGATTCTACGCATATGATTTAAAGAAGATACTACAATTTTTTTAAAAATATTGTTTCGTTTCTTTGTATTTTTTGACATTTATCATACTAATGTGTACTTATTTTTATACCACAAGAAAGTAGAGATTTCAACGAACATAAAGCCCAGTGACCCTTTTAAAAAAGCAGATATTTTGATGCTGGAATTTTCGATTGAAAATAAAGGTGCTTTTTCGATAGTAAGTCCAAATAAGGTGAAAAAATGAACATTTTAAATCAAAAAAATTACAGTACTTTTGGGACATAAAAAGGAAAGTTTTCACCAAATTTCATGAAAACATTTTTTTTTTTGGTTATTTAAATTTTTCACATAAATTTTGAAGTTATACGAAAAAACTATAAATGTAAAAGTTGTAGATCTTTTTATTACCTACAACTTTGCTATTAAATTTTTTTCAATAAGACTTATAGTTTTGCCAGAAATCGAGATGAACCATTTTTTACCCTTAAAAACTCACCCTCTCCCTCTTCCCGACCACAGATCACCCGTAAATTATTTTTTCTTTCATTTTCGTAATATTCTCTTCCATTTCCAATAGGTATCATTCTATTATAAATTTATTATGTTTCAAAAATTTATTGACATTGGTCTACAGCAGCGGTCGGGGAACTTTTCTAACCATTACCCCAGTTTTTGTGTAACTCTAAATTCCGCCTCCCCCATTCTGAAAAGAAAACAATCAATGTAAATTTCAAACAAACATTATTTATTGAATTAATTTACATTAACGTATTTGTACTGTAGATTTTGAAAAATTATGTTGCTTCATGTTTGATATAATAACAGTATAATCTCACTAATCCGGTACTTCGATAGATCGGCACATCCAATAATCCGGCACTTTCCGCCCACGCCTTCCTCACCCCTCTATACCTGTGAACTTTATGAAAGGCTTTATTTTATTCATTACCTATGACTTTTTCACTGTAATTCGAACATTCCAATAATCCGGCACCCTCCGGTTTTTAATAGTGCCGGATTAGTGAGATTATACTGTACTACCAAATTGGGACTTTTTGATGTAAGATCAATTTGAATACAGTCATCGGCCTTTAATCGATTTCTGTTTACGTTTTAATAGAAATATTATATAGAAATATTATTTGGGGTAATTTACTCTGGTTCCCCAATCGCTGGTCTATAGACACACAAGAGATGTATGCATAAAAGGTAGCTTTTCCAGGTCTTTACCATAGCCACTATGATTTTACGATACTTATTCGCATCATTATCTAAAATAACGAAAGATTAGGAAAATATTATTTATTTTTTAGTAGGGAAGTGGACTTACAGGATGTAAATCCATATACTAATTATTAATTCAGCGATGTTTCGGTCCTTTATTTGACCTTCATCAGGCTTCTAAAAAATCATATTAATACAAACACATGTTTATAGAACTTTTCAGGACATTCTTAATTGTAAAATTGTTCATTTACCTAAGGTAATGAACAATATGATTAATGATTATGATTAATATGATTTTTTAGAAGCCTGATGAAGGTCAAATAAAGGACCGAAACGTCGCTGAATTAATAATTAGTTTTCCTACTAAAAAATAAATAATATTATGTAAAGTATGGACACAGCCAATTTATCGATTAGGAAAATATTTTTGATTTCTATCACTAAATTTTACAATTTTGAATATTTCATAGATTTAAATCTTACATTTTTTAGTTAGTGAGAACTGATATTCGATAAGAATTCATAAACTCTCACACTGGTTTTTTTAATTTTAATTTTATTTATTCCAGTATTGATTTATTCAAAATAATATAAAAAAAAAATCGAAGATACAAAATGCTAGTTATTTTAAAAAGTAACTCTTTCACTTGAATAAATTTGAACACTTGTAACCAAGAGGAAAGTTTTAGGCCTCGGATTCGTGTTATTACCATACCAATGGACCAAAATCTTTTTTTTGTAACTGTGTCACTTTCTTTCTCGAAACAATTTTTGATCGATTATTATTAATTCAAAAACAGAATCAATTATCACTATGTGCTATAGATTACATTTCATAGCAAAAGATCGCATTAAAACTTACCCCTTAAAAGGCATTGTGTCAAAAAGAAGTATTATTATTGGTAAAACTTTCCAATTGTTTCCAATTTAAACAGACTTAGGTATATATAGGTTTTATTTTTAATCTTTTTGGATAATACATGACATTGTCTTAAATCTTTTTCCAATGAAACTGGGTCAGGTTCTTTCAGTCAAGGTGAATGAAACTAGTTATAAGGTTTCACTTCTTCACTTCCTTCTTCATTGTATATATATATATATACATAAGAGATAAATACTATGACAGGCATTTTTATTCAACTTTATGATATAAGAACACATCATTGACACCATAGCCATAAAACATCTTCAACATCTTTATCAAATCAACAATACGATGGCACAAAACAAAAATAAGAAGTTAAGATAAAAAACTATTTAGCATTTATACGATTTTTATAGCTTTAAAAAGTTTATAAATTTGCGGTATTCTTCAAAATTCGATAAGATTAATCTCTTGAGCCAAACCAAATAGTTCCGGACATACTACAGGTAGGCATTTTATTAAGGTTTATATTAATACCTCTTTTATCTCCGAGTTCATCTTATAATGGTCAATAGCTCTTTCAATCTATGCCCCGAATAATAGATCAATCGAAACAATGCCTTTTATCCGATAAGATTATTAGTTCCATTGTTTATTATTCAGATGATTGGGTTTTCACAAGTTTATGCATTAAAATTTCTCACGGGAATTCGAAATTATGATGGAAGTCAATCAAATGTTAAATCGTTTACAAATAAGGCCATAAATTATATGTACAATGTTTCTATAAGTCGTTGCAATTAAAAGTTATAATTCCCTTTATAAATTACTTGAAACAATTTAACGTTTAAAGTATAAAGGTACATTCATTAACCGGCCAAGAGAGCTTTGATATGTTGGTACATAAGAGCTTTATTATGCCCCAATTGAATATCACATCATATACAGCTTATGTCCCCTTATATTGTATGGACAGTATCAAATTGATATGCAGCTTTGATGCTTTGAAACTGTATTATCATTATTGTCACCTAAATTAATCCACTTTAGTTATTAAGTAATTGATATTTTCCTTCCAATTTTGGATAACAGATAATTATTTAAAATATGAGTACCTGGTAAATTTTTTAACTTTTTTTTATGCCATATCAGAATTAAGTTCAACGATATGTGCATAAGGTTATTAATTTATTATATACTAGTAGTTGCCCGTTGCATTCGCAACTAAAGGTTTTATCTCAATAAAATGTTTAATATGAGATAATGTAGAGTTAATCAACAATAGAAATTTTAAATTTAATAACCAAAGTGTTGTTAATATAAAAAAAAGTTTATCTACAATTATATTAAGAAATAAAATATAAGTGTTTTTTATATCATTTTAATAACAACATTTTAAATAACGTCATTTCACTAAATTAGTATGAAAGTTTAATACTTTTGTAGTACTATTAAAAAATAGACAATTTTAAATTTTGGTTCGTTTTTCAACAATCAAACTTTTTAAAATTATTTTTTTATGAACCAATGGTTGTGATCTGGAGTAATTATATATTCGGCTGAAAAGCATTAAGGTAGCAATTTTTTGTCATATATTTCACTATCAATTCAAATAAAAAATCTTCCATACCAACTTTTCTTCGGTATTTGGTACAATTTGAAAACCAATTATTGTTATTGAAAATAAATAAAATATTCGAATTTACTTCCACGTTGTCCACCTATTTCCAATAATTTTGTACGTACAACGTCCAAATGTGCGAAATCGAATAGCTTTTTAGTCATGTTAATTAACATAAAAAAGGTCATTATTTTTTTTCCGTTTTAGATTGTATTTTCATATATAAGTGCACATTTGTGTCGATGAAATTTGGAAAGTGTTTTCCTTATACGATGCAGATATATAATAAGGAAGAGTTTTTGAAAATTTCTTCCCTAAAAGAGTGAAAAACGGTAGCAAAGTTTGTAAGGGATAACGTTTAATAAACAATAGAAATTTCAAATTTAATAATCAATCAAAGTCCGTTAAAAGCGACACGTTATTACTGCTTAATATAAAACAAAGTTGCTTTATTATTAGAAACAAAAACTTAGGGTCTGCTTAAAAATTTAAACTCTGATAAGTAGATATATCTGAAAAGGCTAAGTTAAGTTTATAAGTGAGCATTAAGTTTTTTGGCTTTCACATATTGTAAACCTGAAAATCCGAAATACGTATTCACAAATAAATACATTAGTGAGTGAGTATCCTTTCCAACGTTTTGAATGTGCAAGTGGGGATAACAGAGCGCTTGCGCATAGCACATTCTGCACGGACGCACGGCGAGATAGGCAATTTATATATAAGATAATATTGTCTGTAAATTAATTTTATTCTTAATAAAATACAATAAATAATAGTTATAAATACAGTTACCTGTAACTTAAAATCGATTACTGATATTATTAATATTTATAAAGTAACTATGGCGAGGTGATTAGTGATAGGTGATTATTTCTTATTATAATTTTGAATTTCGTCCATTGATTTAATAATTACTAATTTTTTTAACTTGGGTTTAGGATTTTATAAATGAATATGTCAAATTATAAAAATTGCAACGTTTCGCAGATTTTATTTCTGCTTCTTCAGGCCAACTAAAAATACGAACAAAAAATAATTAACAAATCATTACAACTAAAAACTAAACATGAGAAAATTAAATAAATAATAATAATTACATTTAAAATTAACATATAAAGCAAATAATAATAAATAATAAACATGCTGTCTTGCTTTATATGTTAACTTCAAATGTAATTATTATTTATTATTCGTATTTTTAGTTGGCAATTTAATTTTTCAAATTATAGGAAATTTAATTTCCTACAAAAAAGTTCCAGTAAACCAAATTGCTAAGATCGATATTTATCGAGATATTGAGCCTTAAATTTCTCTTACTATAAAATTTTTACGGATTATTGAATAAAATTTAAGTAAAAATATTATAGTGAGAGAAATTTAAGGCTCAATATCTCGAGAAATATCGATCTTAGCAATTTGGTTTACTGGAACTTTTTTGTAGGAAATTAAATTGACTATAATTTGACATTTACATTTTTTCTGTAGGTCTTGTAATTCATGAGTTACTGAGAGAAAAACGAGAAATCTATGAAAATTCTAGGTTTAGTGACCCGTTCTACCTTGCCCGTGTAAATTACGATTTTGCCGCAATAGGCACTTTTGTAGAGCATACAATTGTAAAAAAATCCCGACTTTGACCGAGGCGATACCATAAAATGCCGCTGAGCTATAAAAATTAAAAAAAAAAAATCAAAGTTTACGTGTATTTTAAATGGAAAATATTCACACGCTGTGAGCGAGTAATTAATATTAATATTAAGAGCTCAAACTTTCAGGATTTTTTTTTTGAAGTATTTCCAACAAAATTTCGGCATGGGAGCAAAAAAAAATAGTCCCAAAAAAAAAATCACCCTAATATATATATATATATATATCTTAGTTATTTCAATTTTGTTTATTTAAATAAAAATAGAGTTTACAGTAAAACCTGGTTAAGTGGATTTTCTGGATATATGAGAAATGATAATTACATTGAGGTTTCGATACTTTTGTATTGAAAGATCTCTACTATCTACTAGGAATTTTTAAACCCTTTTATTATAGAGGTACAATCGGAGATAAAAGTACATAAAAATAGAAATTCGTGAATAATTACGTCGTATAGCGTACCATGAGGCGAATAAATAGGTGGATACTTAAAAAAATGTATACAGTTTAAAAGAAAATCGGAAATTGCACCAAAATTTTTAAATTTTTAACTTACTTTCAGGACTGAATATGCCTTAATTTTAATTTTGAATTTGCAGGGACGAATTTACAAAACCCTTTTCTTATCGGATGGCTACAATATATTAGCAATTCATCGTCGAAATTTAACGTCTTTACCACCAGTGGTTTAAGATGGGCGTTATCCTATCAGTCAATTAGTTAACCAGGAAAAACCAAACTAGTGTACACAATATTGAAGACTTGGTATTTCTCTTATTTGTATTTGAACTATTTGGTTAGGTTTCATAGTCCATTGAGAAGGAAAATCCTCAAATTAAATTTGTAATGAAGAAATTCCTTCAGTTCCAAAACATTTATACATTTTTCACACTCATTTCCATAAATAAATATATGACCCAAAAATAGATGCACAGTATTTGAGTTATCTTTTATTGCAAAAAAATTTAATAGAATTCAATGAAATGTGTTACTTCTTAAGTAAAATCAAAGAATTTTTCAATCAAATATTTTTTGTAATTAATGAAATGTATTTAAATATTATAATTAACTACTGAATTAACATTTCAAGTTATGTACATCACAGTGTATTGAATTGCTTTTAAATTATCGAAAATTCATCTAAATAGTCTGATTTTCAATTTCGAATTATTATTAATGCAGTTTTTGAACTAAATTCCGTCTAGTTTTGTCATAATGCAGTATTTAATTAAAATTTTGCAATCACGTATAGAATATGACCTCAAGTCCTATATTGAATCTGTAAACGTAATATTGCATCGAAAACCTTTTGTTTTATTGACTATAAGCAGTCCAGTTGAAATATTGATTTGTCCAGATGAAAAGAGGTGGACGTACTAGGAAATAAATATTTTGTAATATCTGTTAAACTTTGACATTTCCTTGTTTCCTTATCCTCATTGATTCCCGTTTTTTGTTGTTGTCTGTTTTCTGCCTAACGGCAGATTAAGATTTCCAAATGATTGACCCAATCCGTCTAGTTCTGATAATCATTGGTGAAATTTTTTTTTTTGCCTTGGATTCCATTCCGTGTTTTCCCGTTTCTTTGGTTCTTTCTACAATTCAAGGAAAACCTTTTTCCTTTTATCATGTGATGCATTTAGTATAAAAATTAATTCATGGAGAAAATGAGAATTTTACTTATTTTAACATGGTCAAATTTCCTATGGAGACATAGGACTTGATACTATGTTAACATTTAAGAATTTTTGTAATGCAAAAAATATCTATATATTAAGGGCATTATTCCTATGTTATTATAGGAAGATAATGTGAGTTTTCTTTCTCTTTTTCTTGGTTAACAACCCTATGGGTTGGTGTACTCCAAGGAGCTTCGGGACCTCCAATCTCTATATCTTCCGATAATCTTTGAAAGTCTCAACCATCTGGTTATTTCCCTTCTCGACAATAGTGAAGAAGCCAAAAGGCTAAACCAGATCCATCTTTCGATGATATCCATGATATCCATCTTTCGATAGCGATTATCGCCACGTGATTTCGCTTATTTTCCAGGGACAGATCGTAAATCATAATATTAACATACATATCCAGTTGACTGTCTGCTGAGATTCATATCAGAAGCAGACCTAACCAACTGGAACTGAAATTAAACTGGGGCGCAATAGTCCTTTTAGAACGCAGCACAGAGGAACTCTCACGAGAGGTTCCCAGATGAAAGAAAAAAAAACATAAATATATAAAAAAGGTCCGAATATGTTGCACAGTTGAAGTCCTCCAACAGGTGGGATTTGTCCTCAAATCATGGATGACTTCTTCTGATATCACCATACATCTGGTCCTCCTGTGTCGTATGCTGCAGTGGTCTGTTTCTTCGTCTTCTTTCTTTTTATGATTTTCAATTTTCCGAAGTCCTGATCAAGATTTCCAAGTGGTTCCCCACCGGGAACTAAGCCGATATTTTTCGAAAAAGAAACCTTCATTATTTTTGTTGAAACTAGGGATACAAAGGCGGGCTAGTTGTCGAGCTGTATTATAAATTTTAACTAACACTAGTACCTAGTAGTAAACATTGATGTCTGCAGTTGGCATTACTAAATATGTGGTGAAGATTTCTTCAAGTTAGAGTAAGCGCTTCTTTATTGATCTTTACTAACACAATTAGTATAAGGTATAGAGGTATAGAGGTATTTTTTTAAGCACTTGCATTGCGCTCCTTTATATCCTCGCCCTCCTAGACATGTACCTTGTTTGCCTTACGGATAATACATCTCTGTAGGAATATAATTGAGATCTTTAATTTAGTGGTTTTTCTCTTAAGTGGAACTCTTGCAGAGTTCCTTCATCTTCAGGGTTAATTTCCCAATTCCAGGACAAAAGATTGCTCTGCACAGTATAGACAGCGTCTGTTTGGTCATCATTTACGTTTCCATCTTCCCCCATCCAGGAAAATAAAGAACACTAAGAAGTTTCATGTCATTGAATCTGAGACCAAAAGTTATTACAAAAGTTCTGTCATGAAAGTCACAAAATCAGTAAAGAAATAAGTTTTAAATTGTAAGAAATATTCAATGGTGTCATCTTTTTAAAGTTTTATTTAGACTAGAAAATTACAGATGGTAGAAGTATGTTCGATAGCTCGGTGTAGGCATAGCGCGTCCACCTCGACCTATATCTTTTTCATGGTGAGAGAGCACTAAAATTTTCTTGTGCCATCATTTAGTTAATAGTTTAACGAATATTTTTATAAAAAAAAAATTTCTACAACACCGAGAAGTTAGTTAAATTGCCATTTGTTTATTATAAAACTAATTAATTATAAACAATTTTTTTTTACGTTAACAATTTTATTTCTATTTCCCTGCTATTCCTTAGCACACAAACCGAGTTTCATTAAAATTCAGTGATTATTTACTGATATATGATAATTTAAAAAAAAAGTACTCGAAATTTTTACTCTCCAATAAGTACTCATAAATTTTTGAAAAATTAAAATTTTCAAAAATCGTTTTAGGGTATTACCTTCAACCTATAAAGCTACCAAAATATGCTCATAGATATATTAAAATCGAATAGTCGATTTTTAGTGGCCCGCTTGAGAAATCCTGACTATATTAATATAAAAATTTTTGCTATGCAGGTATAGTAAAATCTACTATGGTAACGCCGGAATAGTTCCTATGTTATCATAGTAAAATTTACTATGTTATCAAAATTGGATTTACCTTTAGTGCCTCCCTAGATCACCATGATAAATACCATGATAAATGGTTGGGGAACCATAAAAATTACCATAATAAAACCATAATAAATTAATAATTAACTATAAAAATACACCCTGTTATTTATATTCCACAGGAAATAAGTAAAAGCCCGTAGTACATTTTAAAATTGTGTTTAAAAAGAAGCTTTTCCTTTATTTTGTGAAATAAAATGCTTGATTTTAAATTAAAAAAAAAATAAACTACAATAATGGGGAAAATTATTATTTTTGACTTTATTTGAGACTAAGTTACAGGGGGTTTCCAAATTTCCAAAATTTTTGTCATTTATATCGTTGTCCCTGTAAATTGGCAATCCCAGTGTCTCTAGTAGAAATCCCAGCACTGTTCGCTATATAGAACAGTGCTCGACAAAATTTTGAACTTAACGAACCACTAAATTCATACTGTATATCCAACAGACCTCTAATAGGATTTCTTTAGTATTGTTAAGTACTTTATAATTAGTATATTCCACGTTTTTTTGCAGACTAACGAATTTTTTTCGTGGACCACTAGTGGTCCACGGATCACCGCTTTGATAACCATTGATACTTATTTTCTTCCTATGATGACATAGTAAAATTTTTCTGAACCTAAATTTTTTTCAATAAATCAGTATTATTTCTAGTGTTGTTTTTTGAAATCAAATTTTCGTTATGGATGTATCTAAGAATAGTAAAGGGAAAACGTATATAGAAGAGGAAAGCCATTTGATAAATATAATTGTTGCATTGAAATTATGAGAACAACTTCTCCTAAAAAAATCAACAGTTAAGTTTCTTTTGTAAACAGTAAACTTTAGAAAGTAAAATATTACGATAATTAGCCTCCAAAAAAAATTTTTAATTTTATATTTCCCCTAAAAATTAAAACCAATTTTGGATTAATTTTTTACGCAACTTATATAATGAACAAACAAATATTTCTTTTCGAATCTTTCATCGCATCGAAAAATCAATCATCTGAACAAATTTCAATTTTCAGTTGAGAGAAAAGTTAGTTATAAAATCAGTTGTATAATTACAGAGCAAAGTGTTGGCCACATTAATTGAATCTATTGAAATCGAAACTCACAAGCCGATCGATGTTTCGAACCTAAATTAATTACCTTTCAACTTAAAAGAAAGTTTACTATCGCTTTTTTTTTCTCAAAATACCAAAGAAAATAGTTGTTAATCATTTTGGAAAGAATTCCATTTTCCGGCCCTCCTAATCGACCTTTAGGTGTGCGCTCCTCTTTTCGAGGTGAAAATTATCTGATATGGATTTAAAGTTGATTTATGGTACTACTTTCAAAATGCAATGCGGAATATATTTTTATGGTTGAATTTATAATATCTGAGGAAAAAAATTTCAAAGTAATATGACCGCATTTATTATTTGTCATAAATTCATAAATTCCAAATGCAACAAATTTATTAGAGAAATCAAATAATATAATTTCTCTATGCATATGATAATATATTTAAGTAGGAACTAGTTTGACCTTTAGCTTAAGCTTGACCTTATCCTACCAATTATCAATCCTTACAGTAAAAAATGTAAATTATAAATTTATAATTGCACATAAGTAGAATTCAATGTTTTTCCACGCATATGTAATATATTTAAGTAGGAACTAGTTTGACCTTCAGCTTCATTATCCTGCCAATTTTTAATCCTTACAATAAAATATTGAAATCATAAATTTATAATTGCATATACATAGAATTCAATGCAATTATTTTGCCAATCGAATTAAACAAATAAGGCAAAATTGAATTGGATAGAGATTGAAAGAATGGAGAATTAAAATGATGGGAAATTCCATCAAGTTTCAAATTATTGAAGTCTTTTTATTTTTATTTTATTTTTTTATAACTGTACACTTCTATTTCGCCTTTTAAGTATAAACTTTCTTAAAATATTTTTTCTAGATACTAAAATATTTGCGTTAGGAAGAAATAAAACACGAGTTAAAGGATTCACAATTGAATAGACCATTTCAAAAAAAGCACATTATTAGAGTGAGGAAGAACACATTTTTAATTCTGAATATTTTTTATTTTGGCCGAAAAAAAAGTTTTTATATTAATGAAGAAACTAGAGTTCGAAAACAATGAGTGCACTGAATGAATGTCCTGTGACGTCACAGTTCATTTATTGAAACCCACATATAGGTAAAAACAGATCATTGAGTGGTTGCCATAACAACAATAAAAATTTTCACAATTTCTTATATTTTTCAAACGGAAAACATTTTTATACCACAAAAATTAGTCTTATTTTTTTCTATGGAATAGAGGTTAACTGTGTTTAGGGTATGCTAAAACTAAGTTTTTCAATAATTATTTTAATCCTATGTCGTTAAATACAAATAAGAAAAAAAGTTTTTCCAAATGAACAAACGATAATTGTACATTGAAGTAAGACCCAGTGAATAATTTTCTCTAGAGATTTGAAAAATATTGAATATACTGGAAAATGAGGAAAATTGGTTCCATAAAAAGTTTTTAAGGAAAACTATATTTTTGCAACCAATTAAATTATATTTGAAATTTGGAGAAAGTATAACTAAATAATTTTCGGATAGTTCAAAAATCGACTAAAGTGAGAAGTGTTGAAAAAGCCATAGGACGATAACAATGAAAAATGGATACGTTTATAAATACCGCAAGGTGGGTCACTTAAGATTTGGAATTTCATTTGGCTATAATATAAAAACTAATGAATATTTATTCAAAATTGTAATTCTTTTCGAAAGATTAAACCTTTCCACTTATGAATAAAACCCAAAAACCATTTAAATAGCCTCCCAGGCTGGCTTTACCGTAGCCCATTCTATCGACCAAATATTTCGAAACATTTTGAAACATTTTTTTCGATTTTTTTGGGTTTCTATCTTTACAATATAGAATCGAGTTCAGGCTTCCAGGGCGTCAATTGTCTCTGAATTGTTCGCATAATATTAATTTTTAATAGATTCCTAGAAAAAAATAGTCCAACAGGGTTAAATCGCAGCTTTTTGATAGTCAATTTACTTGAGAATTTTGGTTAATTATGCAATTTTTGAAAACAGTACCCAAAAGATGGATTATTTCAATGGCTGAGTGGCAAGTTTTGCCAATTTATTGAAACCAAATATCGTCAAAGTTATTCTCTTCAATTTTGGGAAACAAATTTTTTTGAGCATTCCACGATAATGATAGTCATTGACGATATGGTGGTTTTTTGCTTATTTTCAAAGAAAAATGGTCCAATGATGCCATCTTGCCAAAAACTACTCCAAACAGTAACTATTCTTTGGGGGTATATCGAATTTTTAATGGTAAACTTTTTAGGCTTTCTGACCCCCAAATGTACCAATTTTGCTTGTTTAAATAGCCTCCAAGGTAAAAATGTATCATATCGGAAAAGATAATTTTCCGGGAAACAAATTCGTCTCCCAAACGATTTTCAGCCTATTGGGGCAATTGAAAAAAATATCGGATGTTCATGAAGCTTCAATTCATGAATAAATTAAACCTTCATACTGTGGTATATTTGCAGAATTCTCCTCAGAAAAGTGCGAGAATTTTAATTCTTTTTTAATTCATGAGATGAATTGATATTGTTGGATATTTTTACACATCCTGAGTAACAGCAGCAATAGTTTCGGGTATGCGAATTGGACGAGGGTGACAAAGGGTTGTTTAATCCAATAATGAAAATTTTTCAGGAAATCACTTCGTAAATTGATCTACAATAGAGTTAAAGGCACCCTTATTTTTACTAAATTTTCCACGTAAATTTCTCAAAGTTCAGGTAGAAGATTTACCACTTTAGAATCAAGTTTTCAATATTTCCCAATTATGTTCAAGCGTAAAGTGTCCTATTTCGTAACTTTCAAATCTTTAGTTCTTTTTTTTTAATTGTTATTTAACGTCGCTATAAGTACTACTACGGTACTAATGTACTATACTATTACGGTACTAAACTACTATTACTACAACGGTCTTTAGCGACTCTAGAGTTAATAAAAATCTGTATTCGAGATATATAGAAAATTTGCTCGATACATTGATCGAACCCAATACCTACAGGTTTTGGAGCGGTCACCTTAACCACTCGGCCACCAGTAGCCTAAACTAAATTTTTGTCATTTCACAAAAATCATCATACCATTCGGGTCTAAGACAACAGGTAGTTCAAATTCCAAACACTGTTATATGGTCCATTCTAGGAGTATATAAGATTCCTTCCTCAACCGCATACCGGTAAAGATCTGCAAGTTGCAGAAAATCAATTTCTCGGTCGAAATTTATATTGACCATTTATATGACTTTTCCAACGGTTTCGACATCGTATTGGGAAAATTTATTTTCTTATAACAACTTACTGCCTTAAGTTTGATAAGAAACTAATTTTCTTTGGATTTTTTTTCTGAAAACTTTCATTTTTTTGACCAATAAGTTATTAAAAAAAGACATATGTCGACTAAAAACTTTATCAGCAAAATACTTTGACATTGAAAACTAAGTTTTGTCATATATATTAGGAATAAAACGTCGAAAAAGACTAATTTTCTTCTTCAATTTTCAACCCCTTCCGAAGGGCGAACGCCACTTGATGTACCCATAATATTTCATGGAATCAACAAGTCGATGAACCTAGTATATCAATTCGAAAGAAAGCCTATTAGTGTGATAAAAAAAAGAAAATGAAATGAGTAAATTAATTGAGTGATTTAGTCGAATTTTGTTAATGAATATATTATTTTTTTTGCACGCCTGTGTGATTGGTGCCCAGGGCATTCGTTTTAGCCATATCTTTCACCCATATGCAATTACTATAAGAGATCTTTAACGGAAATACCAGAAGTAAAAAGTTGTAACATAAAATTTGGTACTTTCAAAAGATAACTTAAGAAAATATAGACTTTGATTTATGTACATCAATTGCACAAATAATTCAACTATTCTTCAATTTTATAAAGTTTGAACTCCATAAAATGGTATTTCAGTAGAAATTTAATGAAATACTACTCGAAAGTTTGAAAGTTTTAGTATCGATTTTTGGCTTTCAAATTAGAAGATAAACTATAGACGAAGTGAAAAGTGACAGTTAATTGAAAGTAATTGACAAGGGATGAATAGGCCACGACCGAAACTAGTCATTGAATCAATTATGCGAAATTCTAAAATATAATAATCCATTCGTTGAAAATCCATTCAAATGCAAAACGTGATTAACTAATCACCGTGGCTTTTCTTCAAGTTTTGCATGGATTAAATTCTTTACACTATATAATTTTCCAAATCAAATTGTTAACATGTCTTCTTTTCGGATATCACCATCTATATGATTTGATTATTTCAAGCCATTAATACTTAGTGAAGCTTTGAATTGGGAACAAAACGAAAAGAAAAAGTTCAACAATGTTAATAGTTTTTACGAAAGAAACAATTTCTAGTTTAGTTATTGTAATAATCACTTTCTCTCCTCATATTTTGGATAGATCATAATTTTTTTTTTTTTTGAATAGATTTTTAATTGAGCAACCATACCTAAACCTGCTTCAGTACAAAAGAGATACTAGGCACATATGTGTATAATCCCATTAAAATAAAATTCAATATGTTTTCTCAAATTTCTAATGATTAATTAAGGTAAAAGAAATTAAATATCATCGAAGTACCTACCATAGAAATATTCTTCGTATTGACTTAAGATTGAACACTCAAATTATTTGCCTGATTTCTAATATAAATGAAACAAAAAATTATATTCAAGCAATATGCATTTAAGTATGCTTCATACGATTTTAATATAAAAAAAAATTAAAAAAGAAATTTGTCAACATATATTCTAAACGCAAAAAAAAATTAATTACTGTATTAATTTAACCTCAAAAAATGTGTGTTAATAACAATTTGCAACACATGAAGATCATTTTATAAATATTAAAATATAATTATATTCACTCAAAGTAAATATCACGACAAATATAGGAAAGATATGGCAATAAAAACCAAGTTTTATTTTCCTAAAAATTATTAGTGTTGATCGATGTTTGAAGAAAATGTTTAATAATAGAAATTCTAACGAAAAGGGAAAGCCCTAAAGAAGTAAATATTGGAGAAAACAGTTATTAAGAATTTACTTTAAAAAGAACACTTTCATCCCTTATTTTAAAGAATATTTAGGTAATCAACTAAGATTTTTACGCTAACTTTGAACAGTTGTACTGTTTATACAATATATAGAATATATTGTAGTCCAATTTATAAAGTATAATTTAATATAACAATATATAAAAATCATACCATAAACATAAATTTGAACAGAAGTTCAAACAAAAATATTTGTGACGTATTGCCTAGATACGTATTTCGATTGCCAAGCAATCTTCCGCAGAGGCCATCAAGTAGTTAGGATCACTCCGGATGACCAATAAGGAAGATTCCTTGGCAACCGAAATACGTATCGTGAATCATCACAAAGCAGATACGGAGTGACCCAAACTATTTGATGACCACTAAGGAGGATTATATGGAAATTTTATGGAAAAATCTGGTTCAGTGGCCCGTACTACCTCACCGGTGTGAGTTACGACTTTGTCGCAATGGGCACTTTTGTAGAGCGTTTAATTCTGAGTCATAATCATTTTCGGTAAAATCGCTCCCATGAAATGCCGCTGAGATATAGAAATTTAAAAATAAAAAATCAGAGTTTCCGTGTATTTTCAATGGTAAATCTTTACACGTCTTGGTCGAGGACTTAAAATTAATATTAAGGGCTCAAACTTTCAGGGAATTTTTTTTGGTATTTCCAACAAAATTTCACGATGGGACCAAAAAAAGTAAAAAAAAAATCACCCTAACATACATAGTAGTATTATCTACTTTTATTATTTTCTTGTTTTGCAATGCCCAATGATAAGATTCGGTCCATTCTTTTAAAGTAACTGTTGGTTTAACAGAAAATTTTTTGTACAATTGCAGCTCTGGATTTCTGTCCATAGACCATTTAATTAGTAAATCATTTAATTCATTTAAAAATTGCGAAATAGATTAACGATTTCTTTAAGTGTTTTCTTCTTATTTATGGAATTGATACATTCAGTCCCATTTTTTGTACTTCGATATCCTAATGCTGTATCATCGAACTAATTTTGATATGATTTTAGCCACGTAGTATATTGAAATAATTAATAAATTCCGGAACTGTTTTTTTCCACTTTTCTTCGAAAAGTGCTGGTGCCTTTACAAAAGATTGTTTTTTATTGCACGTTTGTAGAATCAATGTAATAGTTAATTATAAATTAATAAAATTGCTAGGTATTTCAATATTAATATCAATTTTAATTTATAATCAAAAAATCTTTTTTAATTTGACTTTCTTTAAATTGGAGGATATCTAAAGATTTATACCAACTTATTATAATATTTAGATGCTGTTGTTCATATTTAAAATAATTTTACATTATAGAGCTGTAAATCAAATTTCAATGGTGTTATTTAACCATTGTTGCATTTTTTTCATACATAGATGTCCAATATAATATTTTTTCTGTTCATATTATAAAAGAACTGTTCCCTCTAACTATCTATCGTTAAAAAACACTTTTTTACGTGATTTTCTCCTTTTTCGAGGTACATTAAAATCGTACCCATAAAATTATATAGTTTCATATTTCGTTCTTATTGATTTTTCCATTCAGATTTTTGCCAGTACAAGATAAAACACCCGTTTGTTCCTCTTTTCTAAAATAATATATTATTGTTAAACGAAAATAGTTGATAAAATAATACTATGTTCTATGTTCTATTGCTCTATGACATTTAAGGGTAGAAAATAACCTCCTGATAGCGATATAGTAATAAAGTGGTCATTTGGTGATTAAATTTTTCGCCTAAACCAACTTTGGCAAGCAGTTAATAGATAAAAATTTTCCTGTTTTCGAAACTGATTCTTGAATTTCGAGAAGAATTTTTTTTTTGTATGAAAACTTGGTAAACATAACGCTGTTAAACTCACAACAGCACTGTTTTTTCCAGAATTTTTCCAGCATTTATAATCATTTTATGTAGCTAAATTTGATCCAATTCAGTAGAAAATTTCTTTTGAAAAAATCATAAATATATTAAAAAATTACACTAACCTAGTTGAAACTAATGGATAACTCTTTAGTTGCACACAATACGTAGCCATGTTTTTATAAAAATTTTCCTGTTTTCTAAACTGATCCTTGAATTTCGAGAAGAATTTTTTTTTTATATGAGAACTTTGTAAACATAACGCTGTAAAACTCACAACAGCACTGTTTTTTCCAGCATCTATAATTATTTTTTGAGCTAAATTTGATCCAATTCAATAGAAAATTTATTTTGAAAAAAAAACAAAGCTATATTAAAGAACTACACTAACCTAATTAAAACTAATGGATAACTTTTTAGTTGTACACAATACGTAGCCATGTTTTTATAAAAAAAGTCCGGTTTTCCAAACTGATCCTTGAATTTCGAGAAGAAATTTTTTTTATATGAAAACTTGGTAAATATAACGATGTAAAACTCACAACAGCACTGTTTTTTCCAGATTTTTTTAAGGGTTTTTTCCAGCATTTATAATCATTTTTTTGAGCTGAATTTGATCCAATTCAATAGAAAATTTATTTTGAAAAAAAAAACAAAGCTATATTAAAGAACTACACTAACCTAATTGAAACTAATGGATAACTTTTTAGTTGTACACAATACGTAGCCATGTTTTTATAAAAAAAATCCGGTTTTTGAAACTGATCCTTAAATTTCGAGAAGAAATTTTTTTTATATGAAAACTTGGTAAACATAACGCAGTAAAACTCACAACAGCACTGTTTTTTCCAGAATTTTTTAAGGGTTTTTTCTAGCCTTTATAATAATTTTTTTGAGCTAAATTTGATCCAATTCAATAGAAAATTTATTTTGAAAAAAAAAACAAAGCTATATTAAAGAACTACACTAACCTAATTGAAACTAATGGATAACTTTTTAGTTGTACACAATACGTAGCCATGTTTTTATAAACATTTTCCTGTTTTCGAAACTGATCCGTGAATTTCGCTGTAAAACTCACAACAGCACTGTTTTTTATAGAATTTTTCTTGTATTTATAATAATTTTTCTGAGCTGAATTTGATCCAACTAAGTGGAAAATTTCTTTTGAAAAAAACAAAGATATAATAAAGAACTACACTAACCTAATTGAAACTATTGAATAACTCTTTAGTTGTACATAATACGTAGCCATTTTAAGTTTAGAAGCATAAGCAATAACTAATTTTTTGTTTGTTTTATTTTCAGTCATAAATGGTTTGACCAATGGCCCCAAACACAACATTATTCCTGGCTGAGGCGGCTTCAGCCGCACAAAAAATCCAAAGCACCCCCGAAAAAACGCAAACCATTTCCCGAACACAACATTCCAATGAAAAGTCTGACTACGAATGGGAAATCCAATGGAGAAATGTCCTCGGCTTCATATACCTTCATACAGCCTCCATCTATGGCCTATATTTAATGTTTTTCAAAGCACAAGCCTACACTAATTTATGGAGTAAGTATTAAGATTATAAAATATATTTAACAAAATATTAATTTTTTCATTGTAGGTGTATTTGTGGCTGTATTGGGAGGAATGGGAATAACAGCCGGTGCCCATCGATTGTGGGCACATCGTTCATATAAGGCCAAATGGCCATTACGGTTGATATTAGCCATATTCCAAACATTAGCTTTTCAAAATCACATTTATGAATGGGTACGAGACCATCGAGTTCATCACAAATTTACCGACACGGATGCCGATCCACATAATTCGAAACGAGGATTTTTCTTTTCCCATATGGGATGGCTAATGATCAAAAAGCATCGGGATGTGAAAACCAAAGGAAAAACTGTCGATATGAGTGACTTGGAACAAGACCCAATAGTCAGATGGCAACGAAGGTAAATTTACAAAACATATATTTCAGTTGTAGAAATTGATCATTTTTTTTTATTTTTAGAACTTACTTGTTAATAATGCCACTTTTGTGTTTTGCATTTCCCACGTGGGTACCGTGGTACTTTTGGAACGAAAACATTTATATTTCCTGGTATGTGGCGGCCATCACTCGATATACACTTTCCTTGAATGGAACGTGGCTGGTCAATAGTGCTGCCCATATTTGGGGAACGAAACCCTACGACAAGTAAGATGACAATTATTCAAGTTTTCTTTGGTTCTAAAGTCAAATTTTCTTAAAATATAAGTTAAACTTAACATTAGTTATATTTAAACCTTAATTTTTTATAGTAAAAGAAAGTTAATTTACCCTTAAGAAATCACTTTAAAACTAGTCATTTGAGCAGAGAAGTAGAGAAATCATCTGCTTTAAATAGTAATAATGAAGATTAGAGGATGTTATTTTTTCAGATTATAACCTTTATAAACTTTCACAATATATCCAAATTTCACTCAAAGTGGTTCAAACTCATTGTTGAGAAAGAAATATTTTCTGTTTTATAATCGCTTCGATTTATTCGCAAATAAAGACATGGACAACTAAATTATGGAGTAGGAATATATCTTTTTGGTACTAACATACCCTCTAAAAATGGACCAAATACCTTTTTGGGACCGATTTTGAATTGTTATGGTTCTATGGCTTTTTAAGCATTTTTGAATTATCAGAAAATTATTTACTACACTTTTCACCAAATTTCAGATATTTGATTAATTGCGAAAATAAAGTTTTTCTTAAAAACTTTTTATAAATTCATACACAATAACACATATTTTTAAAAACACTAAAATTAATTTTCCTCATTTTCCAGTTTAGTCAATACTATTTTAATCTTTAGAAAATAATTAATTAGATCTTTAAATTGCAATTATAGTTTGATCGTTCGGAAAAACAGTTTTCCTCATTTGTATAAAAAGCCTCAGTATTAAAATGATTCATGAAAAGCTTAGTTTTTACATACACTAATCCCAATTAACCTCTATTCTGTAGAAAAAAATGAGAGTAATTTTCAGGGTTGAAAAATGTTTTCCCTGGCGGAAAATGTGAAAAATTGTGTATATTATTATTATTGTTATGACAATCACTCAATGATATGTTTATATCTCGGGTTCAATGCTTGGACTGTGACGTCACAGAAGACCATAAGCACATCAATCGTTTCTGAATTCTTGTTTTCTCAATAAAATTACATTTTTTTTTTCGGCCAGAATATTAATTTTTCAGAACAAAAAGTTGCTTTTTTCGTCATTTTAATAATATTCTTTATTAATTTAAAAAAAAACGGTATGTGTAATTATGTACATGCGTGAGAAGTTATACTTCTTTGGTATAATTACAAAAAATGTTTTCAATCTACTGACGTAGCCTTTTTCAGTAGTGCCTGAATTGGTACTCCAGTTATAAGTGCTTTGTGATAACTAAAAAATGGTACAATTATAAACACAATATGCTTTGAATATCAAAATACATAATAAGCAAGCGTATGTGTAGTGGTAAAAACAAAGGCGATGAATATAAACTTGTAAATACATCCATGAAAGTGGAATATAAATATAATAATTATTGTCTCAAATTTGAACTATCATGTCATTAGTTTCAACTGTCATTTCGAATTCATTCAATTGCTAATTTTAGCCATTTGTCAGTTATGTCAGCATTGGGTTGGGAAGATTTCACGGAAAGTTACCGGTTTTCTAATAAAAGATTAAGTTGGCTATTTATACATAGATACTGTATGTAAACATAGTTGGCTGTTTGTATATTCTGTATCATATTTATACACATTGGTTACTTATACAAAATGTATATTACATATTATATGAATTAACCGTTTACCAATACTGTATGGGTCACATGATCGAAAAATTCTTATCGAAAACATTTATTTATTTACATAAAATATCATATAAAGCTATGTTTAAATAATCCTAAATAGCAACGTCCAAAAAACAAGATTAATGCAACAGTTATTATGTATTTTATATGCCCATTTATATTTATATATTAAAATTGGTTTTTAATTCAAATATAGAAAAATATAATGTAATATATTGTATCGTTTGACTTTCCTTACATTATTTCAAATATTGCATTGAATAATTTCAAAAAATATCTTTCTTTTACATGCATTTTAATTCTTATAACAATAGGCAAAATTATGTAATATGTATGCATATATGTTGGCAAAGACAGAGAACAAATATTGTAAACACATACGTCTGAGTGGAATACAATCATTGACTTAAATTTGAATTGAATAATTTTTGCTAAAGTTTCAACAGCCATTTTATTTAACCAATTACCAAATTTAACCATTTGTGAGTTATTTCAGTATTGGGCTGAGAATATGTCACGGGACATTACTAGTTGTGTGTTAATATTGATAGTTTTTAGACTGTAAAACTTGAAAATATTTAGTTCTACGATTTCTATGTTCTAAATAAAAGAAACAAGAGATAGTGACTTTAACCTGCTGTAACGGTAGTAATTTTTAAAATTCGTAACTGCTTCGGGATTGTTCGAGACGATCGAATCCGGTTCGTTCCCCCTACCGACGAACGAAAAATAAAGGGGAGCGCTAAGATCGACTCGATCGACTCAATAGAGTGTTTTAGTGGTTTTAGTCGTTTTAGTACTTGGCAAATCGCTCCCAAAAATTGGTCAACTTCCTACTATAGCGACTAAAGAAGTATAACTTCAAAAATAGGTATATGATCTATTTCAAAACTAACAAAAGACTACTATTGAAAAACATTTCAACATTAGGGGTAATTTATTCTTGGTCACTTTAGGAAGTAAATATGTTTTCCAAAAGAAAATAAATTAGTAAAATTCAATTATTTCAATCATAATTTGATCTATTTGGAGAAAATCTTGATTTTGTTTTACTATTCCGGTTTGTTAGATTTGAAAACTTCTTCATTTTATATATTTGTTAATAAAATTGTAGAGAAAATTCATTACTCAATAATTCAAATCGTATTGTTTGATAAAACATTTAAGTTATTCTTGGAAATTCACAAATTGCTGACGAAAAAAGTATTGTAATTTCAGTCACGTTTACAATTTCATTTTTTCCACACAAATATTAACTTAATAATTTTGATTATTCCAGAAGCATTAGTCCGACCAACAATTTACGTGTGGCACTGGTCGTTTTCGGGGAAGGGTGGCACAACTATCACCACGTATTCCCGTGGGACTACAAAGCAGCCGAGCTTGGCAATTATCGGGCTAATATCACCACAGGTTTCATTGACTTGTTCGCAAAAATCGGATGGGCCTACGACTTGAAAACCGTTCCGGTTGAAATGGTACTGAAGCGATTAGCCCGCACTGGGGATGGTTCTCATATTACAGTCAAACAGCACAACAACCCCTATGTCGATCAAACGAGCGATAGCGAAAAAGAAATCGAGGATAACACTCCCACTATTGAAGAATTGGACGAAGAAGAAAATTTAACGGATCCCCATTTCCAAAAGCATTATCATTCCCACCACGATTTACTAAATGAGAATCACATTTGGGGTTGGGGTGACAAAGACATGAGAGACGACGACATTAAAGACGCTTTTATTTCATATCGCGTTAAAGAACGTTAAAAAACCCCCCAACTCCCACAATAAATTCATAAAGTGTTGAAATTATTATTCAGAAATTGTATCGCGAAAATTTTCAATTTTTAACAACAATTTCATATATTATTTATTGTTATGTAGATAAAGAATTGATACCATTACAGTAAAAAGCGACATGCATAATTCTTTTCTATAAATAATTTCATATAAAAGCACAAAATCTTTGTTGATAGATAAATATATTATTTATAATGTCTTAGGTTACGGTATTATTTTCAATAAAATGTTATATTTTCCAACACATTTCCCTTATTTCCAACTCGAAAATTCAATGTTTCTTACGTAAATATTTCCTTTAAACTTTTTCAGGTTTAAAGCAATAAAGATTGACTGAGCTTTTATAATGTAAAAGCAAATTGAAATACAAAAATAATATTCAGAAAATACTGAAATATAAATTTATTTTTTTGCTGAAATAAATCTTTCATTGGCTTTTATTGGTAGAAGTCGACGTTGCTATAACGTTCTTGTATTAGTACCTGTCATGTATTCTTGGCCAATAAGCAAATCCACTGGCTAAGAGTTCTGAGAATTCCAGCAAATTCCAGCGATTCCAATGGAACGTGTTTACATTTTATATAGTAGCTATATTTCTTCCGAAATTTTGTACCAACTCTGGTGGTTTCCTTCTTGACAAAGGTCGTTGGTGAGTCCTGGTTTGTTACGAATCATGGAAACTTAACAACAAATTTAAGGATTTTAGGATGCCAGCATTGATTGATATTACTGTTATTACATTAGAACCAGCTTCTAGAAGAACGCATAGAAGTTCTTCATGCCCTCCTGGGTATCCATACGATAAAAACGTGTTACCACACGAGAATTGAGCAATATCTTGATAAGCAATCTAAAGATAGTTTCCATATTTGATATCCATTACTAGAAGAACTTAATCGAACTCATAATAATCAGCACTTCAAGCTATTTATGGTAAACTTTCGCCTTCATCTGCAATTTTAATAAGACTTCGACCTTCTGTAAGGAGTTTCTATGCGAAGCTTTAAGTTTCCTATTTGTGTTTGAAATTTTTTGATGGAATTTCTGGAGTTCCTTTTAGGCCTCCTTTAGCTGGATGCCATACTTCCATATTGATTTTAGAATGTATTTGTACAGCAGGAGTTTGCAATCCAAGGACAGATGCGACTTCTAATCTATCAGCTAGTATAGCCATCGGAATTTTATTTTAAACAAATCCCTTTCGACTATTATATGTTTCCGCCAGGTTAGATTTTTATCCAGGTGCATCCCAAGATACCTGATCTACGGCACCTGCGATATCTGTAAAGTGTAGATCATACCAATACTTAAGCTTTAGTACCTTGGACACATTATCCAAAACGATAAATACAAAATACTGTAAATTATCAAGCAAAAAGAGATTCAAGGGAAAAAGAGTATAAAACGTAAAAGGATTTCCTGATGATCTAAGGAAAATGGCGACTTACAATCTATCAATTAGTATAGCCATCGGAATTTTATTTTAAACAAATCCCTTTCGACTATTATATGTTTCCGCCAGGTTAGATTTTTATCCAGGTGCATCCGAAGATACCTGATTTATGGCACCTGCGGTATCTGTAGAATGTAGACCATAAGCTTTAGTACCTTGGACATATTATCCACAATGACAAATACCAAATACAGCAAATTATCATGCGAAAGAGATTCGAAGAAATAAGAGTATAAAACGTAGAAGGATTTCCTGATAATCTAAGGACAATTGCGACTTCTAATCTATCAACAAGTATAATCACCGGAATTCCCTTTCAACCATTATATGTCACCGCTAGATTAGTCTTTTTTTTCTAGGTGTATTCCGGGATACCAAATCTCCGTCGCCTACGGTATCTAAAGAGTTTAGATCATACAAATGTGTAAACTTCAATATTTTGAACATGTTATCCATAGAAAGAAGTATCAAATAGTACAAATCATCAAGCAAAACAAGATTTAATGAAAAAGAAGTTTAAGACGTAGAAGGATTTCCTCACAATTCAAGAACAATTGTGACCAAAAGTCCAAAAGTCCCAGTTCTTGTGAATTATATCTCTAAGACCTGTGCAAAATTTCATCAAAATCGGTTGAGTAGTTTTCGAGAAAACTTTGAAAACACAGGTTCGAGAAAAACGCGACAATAGACGAGTTGCTACACCGATATACCTACGGAGAACTGAGCTTTCTAAAGCTGTAGTAAACTATTACTTAGATCAACTTGAAAATTTAGGACAATATTCAAGAAATGTTATAGAAATTAATAAGGTAATTGAACAAAAATCGATTATTTGAAGCCCTGAAACCGATGTAATTCTTTACGATTAAAAATAAAATAAAAACTCGACAAACTTTTGTTTACCTCTTGATTCCTGGAGGAGAGAAAGCAATCAGAAAATCGTAGCAGTCTTATTCAACCCCCATCCCACCCCTAAAATAATGATTTAATAACCATGAAAAAGAAAATTTATATATTTTACTACAAAAATATCAATTGAATACGAATATATTTTGCAAGATAAAAGAACGAAGAAAGGAGAGGAAAATGAGAAAAAATATTTGTTTTCACCATCAGTCCTTTTAACGATATCATATCGTTTTTTTTTTCAATTACTTTATGATTACTTTGTACTTTACGATGATTTTCAAAATGTATTTTAAAACAAACATCTGATCACAATCCATTAGTAAACCTAAAGTATTTTTTTTTCGGATAGGTACCAAGAATTGATTGTAGAAGACATATTTCTATATATATTTGGCATATAATTTAGGCTTTTGTTGAAGATTAAACAACCAAAAAAACGCAGACTCAATTCCAAACAATATTAAGGTTGACTTTCCAATTATATTTTTGTAACATAATAAAATGACAACACGAATATTCGCTTTGAATAGAAAACCCAACCGCTTTTAAATTAAACTGTCGCATACAAAATTGGGAATCTTCGGAGAATAGAGTTCCCAAACAATAAGAGTCGATAGCATGAGACATATAAGGATAAATTGTATTAAATCAACGAATATGTAGTTCATTAATGAGTGAAGATGAAAGTATTAAGATAATTAAAATCAACAAAAGCATAATGTCAATGTTTAAATCATTTTGAATGGAAACAAATACTATACGAATAAATTTCATAGTTTGAAGTTATATACTCTAATGACTAATATATCTACATACATGTATTAGATCATGGATAAAAAATCCATTTTAGTTAAATTATTATTTACGAACGAGTAACTTCAATTTTCCATGCTACCACTGGCATGTTTGAGTACAACTTATTCATTCAATTGGAAAAGTTTGAATAGTTTTGAAATATTTGTCTACATGAGAAAATCGCTGTATCTTAGCTTTGCAAAGAGAAATGGAATTAGAAATGGAAATAGAGGAATATCTGATGAACTATGAATTAATGCAAGCATTGACTACTAATTGCACTTTCATATGAATTCGTGTAATGAAGAAAATCAGCAAGTCAAGTATACGGATGGCAGATGATCCACCTACACGTTTATCCTTGTGAAAATCGGTAAATAGAACTAAATGGAATAGTTAAAGGTTGAATTTAGAATGCAAATCCGCCTTGACTATTTTTCCAGTCCCAAGATTCATCACATTTTTTTAAAATATATTATTTTTATAATGGTCCAAGCCGTGAAAATCACTACATTAAAAATACTTCCATTAATTAAAGACAAATTTATGATCTGAATCTTATTACCGATTGCTCCATCGATGTTAGCCAATTAATGAGAATCGTAAGTTTTCTAGTTGTGCACCATAACAAGGGGTGCAATTTTTTTTACAGTTTGGTAATATGGAACATTTCTCATTTTGATAGCTTAGGAACCTTAGTAATTGGCTAATATCGTCATAAAATCGATGGTGCTATCAGTACGAAGAATCAGTACATTAAAAAATACTTCCATTGATTAAACATAAATTGATAAAATATAAATTTATGATCTGAACCTTATTACCGATTGCATCATCGATATTAGCCAATTAATGAGAATCGTAAGTTATCTAGTTGTGCACCATAACAAGGGGTGCAACTTTGTTTACAGTTTGGTAATATGGAACATTTTTCATTTTAATAGCTTAGGAACCTTAGTAATTGGCTAATATCGTCATAATATCGATGATGCAATCGGTACTAAGAATCAGTCCATAAATTTATTTTTTACCATTTCAGTGCATTTTTTATTAGAAACGAGGTAAAATATTTTCATTTTCTCCTTCTTAGTCTTACAACAATTTTTTTAATGGAAATTTTGTCAATCTTTGTCTCAAATTTGAACAAACTGATTGTTATTTATTTCAATTGTCATTCAATTGTCATTCAATTGCTAATTTTTGTTATTTATCGGTTGTGTGGGCTGTGAATATTTCACGAGTAGTTATCATTAACTACAATTAACTACTATTTGCATCATAAAGTATTTAAAATATGCCAACTTTAACAATCTCTTATAATTGACTCACTTTTACATGCGCCTTGGAAGATAGGCAACTATAGTTTAGTTGAAAGTTAAAAACTTAATTAAAGTAGAAATATTTGATAGTTAGAACTGTGATGAGAACTATTTAAATGATATCAAAATGCTATTAGGCAACTAAAAATTTAGTAAAATATTCCTTATTTAAAGCTAAAGCATCTGTGAAAATTTTAAAGCAATTCACTAGGTCGTAAAAAATTAATGCAATATAAAAATATTACGATTTTATACGGAATCGTATGGAGATTTGGTGATCGAATCGACTAAATTTATTTTTATTGGCAAAAAAGTGCAATCAGATATCCCAAACTTTCAAAATATGTAGTTTAAACTTTAGGGAATTAATTTTGCATAAGTTTATTTGAATTCACTACACGGTTTTAGAGAAACAAATGAAAAACAGACCAAAAATGTGGTTTTTGCTTGATATATTAGAAAGTGTATAAAAAAAGCGATAATACTATCGTCAGTTGAGACGTAGCGGCTTGTATATAATACAAACTGTGTTAGTGCATTTGGTTAGATAAAAATGAAACGCATAATTTATCTTTATCACACTCATAAGTACACCATATAAAGCGGAAAAGAATGAAATATGTTAAATAATTTATCTTCTAAATGTTGAGCATGTCACGCATGCTCACTCATAACATGTGAGAGAGACCTACTAAAGTTGCCAATGCTGCCAACCTATAAACTCTACAGTATTACCACATTTTCGTTTTCATTTTATATAATGTTGAATTATTAATTTAATTATTATTTTTCAGTTATAATTGTCTTAAAAACATGCTAATTTAATGTTTTATATATAATTTAATCATATTAAAAATTATACCGTCATAACTTTTGAGCATCAAATCAATAATATTTTGATTGGTAAATTTAAAGTAAAGTTAATTAATAGGCCTTTAAACACTTATCGTTGCACTTAATAACGATATGGGATAACGATTTAAAAAAAATGGCGAAGTACTCGTATTTCATATTATCTGTTATCTTAAACTGGAGAGAAACTATTAATTACTTAATAACTAAAGTGAATTAATTTAGGTGACAATAATGATATTACAAATTCAAAGCTTGAAAGTTGAATATCAATTTGATACTGTCCATACCATGTATGAGAAGATAAGCTTTATATGATGTTAAATTCAATTGGGGCAGAATAAAGCTCGGATGTACCGACATATCAAAGCTTTTGGGCGGTTAATTGATGTAACTTTGTATTTTAAACGTTAAAATGTTTCAAATAATTTCTAAAGGGAGTTATAACTTATAATTGCAGCGACTTGTGGAAACATTGAACATATATTTTATATGTATATTCTAAACTAGGCCAAAAAATCGACTATTTTTTTTTGCAAAGTATATCGAAAATATTGTTCAAGGTGACAAAAATTAAATATCGGAAAGGTTTGAGCCCTTAATATTAATATTAAGAGGTCTATCATCTTTAATTTCGAATTTTTATTTGTGCTTTCATTTTTGCGTCAATACTGTCAAACTATGAAGGTAAAAAAAATTATCAGCACATATATTTATACAAAATTAAATTCCCTACAAAAAAAGTTTCTTTGAAAATTTTTGCCAGACACGCCGTTTCCGAATAATCAAGCCTTAAAGATTGATATAATTTTTAGATTTATCTTCTCTATTTTGGAATTTTGTAACTAACGAACAAATAAATATATAGAAATGAACAATATAGATTCTTGAAGGGATTTTAATGCTCTACAAAAAAGGTCTCTTAACGCTTTTACATAAAAGCATTTTTTCAAAAGTTATTCACAATTAAAGTTGTAGGAAAAATTAAATTCTTGTTTTTTTGTTGTAGAACCAATTTTGAAAGAGTGATTTTATGTAAAAACGTTATGAGACCTTTTTTGTAGAGCATTAAATTCCCTTCAAGAATCTATATTGTTCGTTTCGATATATTAATTTGTTCGTTAGTTACAAAATTCCAAAATAAAGAAGATAAATCTAAAAATTATATCAATGTTTAAAGCTTGATTATTCGGAAACGGCGTGTCTGGCAAAAATTTTCAAACAAACCTTTTTTGTAGGGAATTTAATTTTCTATAAATATATGTGCAGACAAATTTTTTTACCTTGATAGTTTGATAGCATTGACGCAAAAATGAAAGCACAAATAATCGAAATTAAAGATGATAGACCTCTTGATATTAATATTAAGGGCTCAAATCTTTCCGATATTTCTTTTTTGTCACCTTGAACAATATTTTCGATATACAAAAAAAATAGTTTATTTTTTTGACCCAGTCTAGTATCCAGGTATAATTTAGTGCCAAAAGTAAGTTAAAATTTTCTATATTTTTTGTGTTGGTTCATTTTGTTTAAAATTTTTGGTGAAATTTCCGATTTTCCCTTAAACTATATACTGTTTTTTAAGGGTCGGTGTAATTATTCACCTTATGGTACGCTCTATGACGAATTTCAACTTTTATGTACTTTTATTTTCGATTGTATCTCCATAACATCCTTAAATACACAAAAGCAAATTTTACCCTGATTTAAAGCATATCTTAACGCCAACCCTGTTTAATATAAAGATTTGTGAAACAGATCAACTAAATGAAACTGTAAAATGTATTTCGGGAATTTAATTTTCTATAAATATATGTACAGATGATTTTTTTTACCTTGATAGTTTGACAGCATTGACGCAAAAATGAAAGCACAAATAAAAAATCGAAATTGAAGATGATAGACCTATTAATATTAATATTAAGAGCTCAAACCTTCCCGATATTTCTTTTTTGTCACCTTGAACAATATTTTCGATACACTTTTCAAAAATAAAAATTCATGTATAATTCAGTCCCAAAAGTTAGTTAAAACTTTTCTATATTTGTTGTGTTGTTTCATTTTTTTTTTAATTTTTGGTGAAATTTCCAATTTTGCCATAAACAATATACAGTTTTTTAAGTATCAACCTACTTATTCGCCTTATAGTGCGCTATATGACGTAATTATTCACGAATTTCAATTTTTATGTACTTTTATTTTCGATTGTATCACCATAACATCTCCATACACAAAAGCAAATTTTACTCTGATCTAAAGTACATCTTAATGCCAACCCTGTTTAATATAAAGATTTATGAAACAGATCAACTAAATGAAATTGTAGAATGTATTACAAACACCAAACGTAATATTTAAATGAAAAAAGTTTCATATAACAGATGATAAAAATCAGATCTCAGCTTTAAAATTGGTTAAATAAGAGAAATTCAGGTTGTTTAAGAACTATAATTTTTTAATATTTTATTATTTCAAAAAAGCAACGTTTCGTTACGTAATCGTAACTTCCTCAGGCTTCTATAACAAATTAAAATAATTACAAAATGTCAATCATACATAAATTTCAAATTATAATAATATACATGTAAAGAAAATAGTACTTTTCTTAAAGATGGCGTTGTATTGTAAACTTGACATCTGATAGAAACTAAAATTTTATTGTTATTGATAATTTTATAAATAGCTGTAAATTATAGACTTTAAATGTTGTTTTTCTTAATATTTTAGGTAAGTTTATTCAATGTAAATATAATGTAATTACCAATTATGAAATAAATTCTTAATATTTTAGAAAAACACATTTTTGTCAATAAAAAGGGAAACCTTATTATATACATATAATATAGATCATATAAAATATTTGTAATTAAATAATAATAACTAATTCAAAATTTCAAAATATGACAAATATTTTAAGAGATATTGTTATAAAAAAATTAATTTAATTAATTTTATTATTATATGTTTAATTTTTATAACAGTATCTCTTAAAATATTTGTTATATTTTGAAATTTTGAATTAATTACAAATATTTTATATGATCTATATTATATGTATATTATTATAATTTGAAATTTATGTATGATTGACATTTTGTAATTATTTTAATTTGTTATAGAAGCCTGAGGAAGTTACGATTACGTAACGAAACGTTGCTTTTTTGAAATAATAAAATATTAAAAAATTAAAGATCTTAAACAACCTGAATTTCTCTTATTTAAACAAGTTTCATATAACGTTATATACTAAATGTTGCATCCATTTATTAAGCATTAAAAATTCAATACTTTTCGTATACAATATCCAATGTATTCGCTGTACTATTTTTCTTTAAGTTATAATTTTCAATGGCGATTGTTTCGCATTTTGTTGAGTCAAGAATTTTACGGGTGGCAAATGTGTAAATATTTTTTCATGTTTGTTTAAATGTTAATGAGGAAACAGCTGATGATATTGGATCTGCACATAAAAGGATTTCGATGTGCACTTTAATGTGCAACTCATCAAAAAATTGTTACATTGTGTGTTAAACATACATTGGCGCAAATTATTGAGCTGATTCTTTGGTTTAATGACGTTGGTGCGTACATGAGGAAAGACTAAAGTTTATGTGTAAAACGGAAAAAAAAATGGGTGATAAATGTGATCCACAAATTGGAAATAAAACCGAAAGCTTAACGATGAGGGAAAACGATGCCGCGAAATACAAATGGGATGTTCAGTGGATTAATGTGACAGTTTTTTTATATCTTCACATTGGATGCATTTACGGTGTGTTTTTATTGTTTGTAAAAGCCACGTATATGACGATAGCATGGGGTTAGTATTTAATTTTGTCCAAATTGAGAGGAAAAAACAAATGTTGGAATAACTTGGTTTCAGCGTTTCTGTGGGGATATGTGGGTGGCATGGGGATAACAGCAGGTGCACATCGACTATGGGCACACAAATCGTACCAGGCCAAATGGCCACTGCGACTATTGCTGGCCCTATGCCAAGCTGCAGCATTCCAAAACGACATTTATGAATGGGTCAGAGATCACCGGGCACATCATAAGTTTACCGATACCGACGCAGATCCCCACAATTCCAGAAGAGGCTTCTTTTTCTCACATATTGGCTGGCTGGTCATTAAGAAGCATCCAGACGTGAAAAATAAAGGCAAAACGCTCGATATGAGCGATTTAAAACGTGACCCAATCGTAATGTGGCAACGAAGGTAATGTACCTTGTACTTCATAAAAATTTTATCATTGATTCAATTCACTTCATAATTTGACTTATATACCTTAAGTACTTGGAGCTAAATTTGATTAAGGCGGCGACAAAAGTGGTGTAGATATACCATAATAAGGAAAACCCTTAACAATACCTAATACGTGAACTTAGGCAATAAATTGCTACTAAAAAATTAATTTAGAAATTAGCTTAATCCGGTAAACGTTGTCCTGCTAACCTATGGTTGCAAATAAAAAAATAATAATTTAGGGAAAATAGGCTTGTGAATTAAAACAATCATCTTCCTTATCAATCCGCAGCATCCCTCGCTGTACCAATTATCAATTACCTTGAAGGTATACACTTATCAATTACATTTTGAGAAAATTTGTTCCACCTCTAAAAATCACTACACGATCATAGTAATGAAGTATTGACATCTATTTTATTGATCGTTGAAATATCCATTTTATTGCGGTCGCAGGTATGTTACTGACGTAAGAAAAAGATAAAAACAATCTTTAAAGCGGATTGTATATCGTAACAAAATTTAAGCTAAATCGATGGAAAACTTTTCGAGTTTTTGAAATCAACCCAAACCAATATAATAATTTATGTATGGAGATAAACGATAGATTATTCATTGTTTATTTAAATCAGAGGTTGTCAGAGGTGGCCAACCCACGAGATGCATCAGACTTTAACGCAATGTATACTATATTAAAAAGGTTTACAGTGTATCTAAATTTAGTATAAAATCACTCTTTTAAAATTGGTTCAACAAAAAAAAAACAATAATTTAATTTTTCCTTCAACTTTAATTGTGAATAACTTTTGAAAAAATGATTTTATGTAAAAGCGTTAAGAGACTTTTTTTGTAGAACATTTAATTCTCTTTAAGAATCCACATTGTTCAATTCTATATATTTATTTGTTCGTTAGTTACAAAACTCCAAAATAAAGAAGATAAATCTAAAAATTATATCAATCTTTAAGGCTTGATTATTCGAAAACGGCGTATCTGGCAAAAATTTTCAAAGAGACGTTTTTTGTAGGAAATTTAATTTTCTATAAATATATGTGCAGATGATTATTTTTATCTTGATAGTTTGACAGCATTGACGCAAAAATGAATTAAAATAAAACTCTTGATCAACTATCAAGATAAAAAAATTCATCTGCACATACATTTATAGAAAATTAAATTCCCTACAAAAAATGTCTCTTTAAAAATTTTCGTCAGACACGCCGTTTCCGAAAAATCAAGCTTTAAACATTGATATATTTTTTAGATTTATCTTCTTTGTTTTGGAATTTGTAATTAACGAAAAAATATATATATATAGAAATGAACAATATAGATTCTTGAAGGGAATTTAATGTTCTACAAAAAAGGTCTCTTAACGTTTTTACATAAAATCACTCTTTCAAAATTGGTTCAACAACAAAAAAAAAACAATAATTTAATGTTTCCTTCAACTTTAATTGTGAATAACTTTTGAAAAAGGGATTTTATGTAAAAACGTTAAGAGACTTTTTTTGTAGAGCATTAAATTCCCTTCAAGAATCTATATTGTTCATTTCTATATATTTATTTATTCGTTAGTTACAAAACTCCAAAATAAAGAAGATAAATCTAAAAATTATATCAATCTTTAAGGCTTGATTATTCGGAAACGGCGTGTCTGGCAATAATTTTTAAAGAGACGTTTTTTGTAAGGAATTTAATTTTGTATAAATATATGTCCAGATGAGTTTTTTTACCTTTATAGTTTGACAGTATTGACGCAAAAATGAAAGCACAAATAAAAAATCGAAATTAATGTTGATAGACCTCTTAATATTAATATTAAGGGCTCAAACCTTCCCGATATTTCTTTTAAATCACCTTGAACAATATTTTCGGTATCCTTTCCAAAAAAAAAAAATAGTCTTCTTTTTGGGCTCAGTCTTATGTTTGATAATAAAACGTAAATAGGCAACCTTTTCTCCTGAAGAAAAATTAGTTGAACTTGATTACAAAGTTTCTATCAAATCTATAAAAGCTATCTTTAAATTGGAACCCTTAGTGAAATGAGAATAAAATATTGGTACAACTATTAAGATAAGACTTGTTTGTGACCTTCTTTATAATTTTTTTTTGGCAAGACATTAAGATGTACCTGAAAACAAAATATTAACGAAATCGATTAACCTGTTCTTGAATTGTACGATAGAATTCAGGTAGACAAATATTAAAGTTCAATTTTATCGACCTTTGTTCCATAATGATCAATATTGTGAGTAAAACCGAATAAATTCCAAACAGGTGTGAAATTGCAAAGAATTCGACTCTGAACTGGAGATATGAAATAACATAGTAAAAGCTCGAATTCCAAAATGGGAGCGAGAAAAGGCAGATCCAAAGGTGTTACTAATGGATTCGGATACAGGTGTTAATGTTATTATAATTGACAACTAATAATAAATACCTCAAACTGGTTCAGATTCCTTAAATGATATACCTACACCTGCTATTTTCTCGTATACACTAGTACAGTATTGTATTTTTATGTGAAATTCAATCCGATTTATGATAGTAGATATGGAGATTGTTACCTTAACATCGCGTTATTTTTTTTCGGCTAAAGAAATCTAATAAACTATCAGTAAATCCAAATGAAATTTTCTTCTATTTTTTTTGGAAATTTGTGACGGTTCAGGAAAATTTTAACGTAGAAAACTTAAAAACAAAAGACAACCTCTTTTAAAAAAAATCCATTAGAACCCATAATGAGCGTTTATAATGACAAAATTCTAGTACTCCTTGTACAAAAAGTCTCAGTATTTTCCGGGAGCCTAAAAATGTTAAACATAGTTTCAACGTACTGCTGGCAAATCCTTAATAACCTTAACATTTTTGTCTAAAAATATCAAACTAACGTATTGTTAAGACTGATATTCTATTCCCAATTTAAGTACAAATTATATCAACCCTCCGTATTGCCAAAGAACTGAAAATCGGCCATGAAACAATTTCAACATAGTAAACATAGTAAAAGACATAGAAATCAATAATAGTAGAATGCTGGCAGAACTATTGACAGGAAACTAAATTTTTGAAATTTTTCCTAATTAAAGGGCTATATATTAAGTTAAAAGCATGCACGAAATGTGGCAAGGGAGAGGAAATTTCTTTCCACGTACCTACTATTTGACGGTCCAACTATGATTCAAAGTTAATTTAGCTCCTTTAGGTTACTGGAGAGCATGAGCTGGGAAATATCCATAAGGATCCTAAGATTTATCTCCGAAGAAGACTTGACCAATTGGAACTAGCAACAATGCGAAAAAAAGTGGTCTTTAAATGTCGAAGTTTTTTTTTATTGTTATTTACCGTCGCTTTATAACTACTTAGGTCTTTAGCGACTTTAGGGTTAATAATAATAGGGTTAATAAAAATTTGCTCGAAATAAATGGCGAAGTTTAATCAAAAAAGTTGGCAAGTATTAGAATATGAAGCAAAGCTTATTATTAAATAATGTATAAAATAAAAGCTTGAAATTGACGAAGAAATAAATAAATTCTTTTTCACTAACCTAATTATAGTTTTCAATAGTACTACTATAGTGGCTTAATTGAGTATTGGAATGAGTTTTAGGATATTACTTTTGGATTGGTTTAAACTAGGTTACATACAATATGCACCTACCGGATTAAATGAACACAAAATGGATACATTATTTGCTTTACGGTATATTAACAGCAACGCCAAAGGTTTATTTTCCTGGAATTCAAGATTCCATTTACGGGAAACGAATAACATTAAGCAATTTCTTATTGCCTGTTTTTCTTTCCACATTTTCATTAAGACGTTCTTTATTTTTTGCAAATTATTAATAATATATTGGTATATTTATTCAGAATTCTAAGAATCAAATTCACAAGAAAATAATACTATATTTAATATTAAAATAATATTTTTATTAGAGGCAACAAAAATTTCTTTCTCAAATTCAACGAAAGAAAATAAAAACAAACTTCCAGTTATCTTGAAAATAATTTCCAAAGATAGTCGAAGTATTATTGTCTCATTTTTAATGGTAAAACCATTATAATTCTCAAAATTTGATTATTCTCTTATCATTAAATACACAATAAATTGGATTTGGAAAACATCAATACTTGATAACACGTAATAATATTATTTTTTTCTTTCATATAAGTTGATTTATAAATTCGGGACGTTGTTATAAATTATATATGTTTTTATCATGGTTGAATGGTTTACCGCATATCATTAGCATATATAATATATACTTGTCTTTGTATGTATATTATATCTAGACAGATTGAAGTACGGATTATTGGAGATAAATTTTTTTTAGATTTGAAATAAATAAACATTGAGGTATTTATATTAAAGAATTCGGTAATCGGCTGAAAAAATAAATATTTGAATAGTTGATAGACTTAAACCAAGAGTGGCCAAATCCAGCTAACCCAGTTATAATAAGATATTTTTAACGAGTGCTTTTATTTTTCAATTAATTTATTAATGCATTAATAAGGATAAATGTATCTCTCATATTAATACGCAACAATATATTCTACCGAGTAAAACGTCGCAATCGTCTTACAGAAACAATATACACATTAATATCTTAATAAAAAATTCATTATTTCCTGTAGAATTAACTAATAAGATTCTGAATAATTCAGCTTTTTGATGTACAAAATGTATTCAATTGGTAAATTGTCTTTTAAAATCGTGGACTACATAAAATCGATTTTCCTCGTATATTATATGGGCACCCATCAATGCTTATAAATTACACAGATTTCCCTATTTAAAAAGAAAAAAAACGAATGTACTTATGTACGCCCGTAAGAAGCTATACTTATTTATCGTAATTAAAAAAAATATTTTTAATCCACTACCATAGCATCTTTCGGTAGTGCCTGAAATGGTTCATTAGTTATTAGTAGTTTGTGATAACTAAAATATAATACAATTTTAAATACAATTTTCACTATTAATGTCATTATAATAGGCAAATGTATGGCAGCAAAAACAGAGGACAAAGAATGTAAAGACATACATATGAGTGTAATACGTATATAATAATTATTGCCTCAATTTTCAGTTAAACAGATTGTTGTCATTGGTTTCAACTGTCATTTCGTTTTCATTCAACTGCCAACTTTTGTTATTTGTCAATTTTATTAGTGTTGGACTGTGAATATTTCCTAGATAGTTACTAGTTTTCAAATAATAGATTAAATTAGTGGCTCATGTTCCTTTTAGTGACATCAATATCTGGCAACGTTGCATTTTCTACTTCGTTTTTACATTAATTCTAATATTGTATAATTTACTTTTTTGTTGGTAAATTATGACCTGATTTACTCGCAAATCAATTTAAAAACATAGAAGAAAATGAAATTTTGTCAGATATTGAAGTCATTAAAAAGGATATGAGTCAAATTGGCTTTTTTACATATTGAATGTATAGAAAGTTGCCTATTTGTATATACAGTATAGTATTTCACAATACTATACACAATTGACTGCTTATAACAATTTGTATCTTACATTTAATATGAGTTAACAATTTATTAATACAGCATGGGTCACTTGTTCGAAAAATACTTATCGAAATCATTTACCATATAAAAACGGATTCTAGGCATAAACTATGATGTATACATATAGTTTGTTTAAATAGTCAATTGTGTGTACCTAAAACATGTACAAATAATGATATAGTACAACAGAAATTATATATTTTTATTACCTATTTATTTCTTTGTATTGAAACTGATTTTTAATTCAAATATGCTAAAGCATAATGCAATATAATGTATCAATCGATTTTCCAAGTATTATTTTAAATATTGCTTGGAATAATTTCAAAAAAAATACCTTTCTTTTAAATGTATATAAACTATAATGTATTAATATGAATATAGTTCAAACGATAAAAATTGAATATTTTAAGTTCTACGATATCGAGATTATATAAATTACAAATTATAAATATAAATTAACAGGTGGCTGTTACTTCGTTGTTGATAAATTTTGACCCAATAACTCCTCCAATTTAGCGCCTTCAAGGTTCTACCTACACGTTTTTTGACCCTATTACCAAAATTACCATTTTTAAAACACCGAAACCCAAATGTATATATAGTTATTGTTGTTATAGTTATTGTACCCCTTCCACAGCATATTTGTACAAAATTGTTCTAATTGTTTTAACGAAGAGAGGAGAGAATATATTTTGTACAAATATGGTGTGGAAGGGGTACGATCACTTGGAAAATAGAGGGGAAATGAAAGTTTAAGTTTAACATGGGGTTTATGGAGCACGTTCACTCTAGTCATTTAACCTCTTCGGCTAGCAGACAATTTTATTACTTATCACGAAATTTATTTTAAACTAACATTTTTTATCAAATCCTACTAAATTTTTTTCAATAAGTACTATTGTAATTTGAATAATAATTACCCAACAACATTGTTAGAGAATTAAATACGCTTAAGTAGGATAGTAAATATAATTATTGTAGCGTTTTAGTGTTATATGGCGTAAACCAGTTGGCCTAAGGAAGTTAGGGTACTATGCTCAGTACAACACGTATGTACTTTAATCCCTGTATCTCCTAAACTATTGCAGATCCCAATATGAAATTTTTGGTGTATTATAAATGTACTTTAGACTATATTTTAAAATAAAAAAATAAAAAATAAAAATTGTCGAAATTACTAAAATTCTGATTTGAAAAGTTTACTTCCGGTTTTGTATATTAAAAAAAATAAAAATATCCAGTTTGATATTTTATTTAGAAAGAACAGTTAATTTTCTATTTAAACCGCCATATTTAAAATTGTTTAAAAAAAAATTTAAGTTGAAATATTTTTTTCAAAAAATACGAATTTCAAAGACGACAATTCTTTAGAAGCGTATAACTTGGCAAATAATCATCATTCGAACAAATTATTTTGTATCCACATTCATACTTACTAGAAGTACAAGTATGCCAAATATGAACAAATTTCAGAACATCACTTTTTTTTCGTTGTCCGTTTCACGTGAAATGCCCCAAAAGATAGTCCCTAACGCTTTTATCCCTTTTATCCAAGTTACGTCTTTTTTTAATGACCAACTTTGACCAATATTAGAGGATATTTTATGTAACTAAATGTACTATCATTTATTGATGTTAAACAATTAGGCTGGTTCTACAATTAGTCGCTAGTTGATTGTCGTCTGTCGGGCGCATGCGTGTTTACTTTGACAGCATTTGACAGTTGTCGTAATGAGCTGTCGTTGCCGTGAGTCGTTGTCGTGGACAGAGTTGGCCAATGCTCAACTTGTCCCGACTTACGACAAACGACAGCATATTATTTTCGTTGTTCTAATTTATAAAATATGGAAACCATGGATATTCATTGTAAACAACTCCCAAATATGGATCGTTCGCATTTAGGTTGTGTCAAATAATTGTTAATAAACAAATAAATGTCAATAAAAAATAAATGTCGTTACGCAATTGTAGAATGCACTGCCGTTTATCTCCCGACAACCGACTAGCGACTCCCGTCAACGACAAGCGACTAATTGTAGAACCAGCCTTAATGAAACTAATAATAAATTATTACTAGAACCTTGAAAGTTATAAGTTGAAGTTATATTTTAAAAAGACGAACAATTTCAGCTTCTATGAATTATAAATTGGTTTCAAACTTTATACCGACGGTGTATAATGATGTATATGCAATCAAAAAGACGTTACCATAATTTGTATAGTTTCCACAATTGTTTCTATTATAATCATTATTAATTTTCATAGACGGTGAAAACAAAAAGGAGTTTCCTAATCAATTAAAGATATAAGTAATTATTATTACTTCAAATTGGCTTAATTTTCAGCTTAAGTGAAGAATTATCGAAATAATCTGTAGCAAAATTTTGTTTATAATTTATTTACTTGTACTTTAATGGAGTACTTCATTGTCAATTCAAAGGGAACTGACAGTGAATCTTTAATAATTCTTAAAAAATTTATATAATTCTTTGATCATCTTCATCTTTTAATAATTCTTAAAAGAACCTATATTTCTATATAGTCTTACAGTATTTCACGAACTGCTTAGATATTTCCAATGTTTTTCAACCAAAAATGGAACGAATTTATCTTTAAAATTTATTTCAGGTGGTACAAATATCTGGTGGCCACTTTTTGTTTTATACTTCCGACAATCATTCCATGGCTCCTATGGAACGAGTCATTTTGGGTGTCGTGGTACGTGGCAGCTATAGCACGTTATACTCTGTCATTAAACAGCACGTGGCTGGTAAACAGTGCAGCACATATTTGGGGCACGAGGCCATATGATAAGTATAACAGTTGACAAGCAATTAAAGTTTGTAATTTCATTAAAAAAAAATTCTGTCCTCGTTCTAGAAACATTCACCCCTCGAATAATCTACCTGTTGCACTGCTTGTTTTCGGCGAGGGATGGCACAACTATCATCACGTGTTCCCTTGGGATTACAAGGCGGCCGAGCTGGGAAACTATCGAGCCAATTTCACGACGGCATTCATTGATTTCTTCGCGAAAATTGGATGGGCCTACAATCTTAAATCGGTGTCGGCTGAGATGGTGATGAAACGAATGAAACGAACGGGAGATATTTCAAAACATTTTTAATTTATTGAAAAAAAAAGAACTAAATAAAAATCAGTAACCAATGAAAATTAGCTTTACTAATTTTTTTTCCCAATAAAAATCCTTTACGCTGATTCCAAACTTATCCCACAAAAAAATTTTGAATGCAAATATTGCATAATTCAAAATCAATTACAAAATCAGGTGGTATTGGCATAAAAGTTTTGAAACTTACCCCTTCGGATATTAGTGCTCCCTTGGAGTATATCTCAAACAAATTTATTAACAGTGCTATTTGGCCTACAGCTTTGAAAAAAGCGGATATAATACCTATACCTAAATGTGGAGATAAAAATTTAACTACAAACTACAGACCTATCTCACTTATTTCTAACTTAGCAAAAATTTTTGAGATGGTTACCTACAGTAAACTCTATGATTTTTGTGATAAAAATAAATTAATTTCTGATTTTCAATTTAGTTTCATTAAAAACATAGGCACTAGTGAAGCTCTTGCAATTACTTCGAATTATATATAAGACTAACTGATCCCCGCAACTTCGCCTGCGTAACGTAGGAGTAGATTATGTTTTCTTTTCAAATTTGCCATTTGTAGTGATATATGAAAATTTTTAATTTTCTTATTTCTTTTACGAAAACCATAATCATACTTAAAAACACTATTTTGTCAACTTTAAAAAGACACATTTAAGAAACGGTTGCAAAGAATAAAATTGTTCTATTTAATAATCAATTAATTTTCAAAAAATATTTATAAATATCTAAAAAGAGTATGTCTATTGCGTATACCTACGGTAGGTATACCTACCGTAGACCAAATGATCTGTAAATCAATCAGCATCTATACATAAATAAAATATATAGCCAAGTTCAATAAAGTTGGTCTTAATTATAAGTAAAATGGAGTGACCATGCGACATTTTTCAAATAACTTACATTTTTAAACTTGTGATATCTTTCAAATGGAATGTTCAAATTAAATAACTCAAAAAGTTATATAATGGTATTGAAGCAAACTTAAATATGAAGTCATTTATTTTGATAAGGATTAATCCCAAAGTATAAATAAAAGAACTTTTATAACGGTGGCATTTATATATATTTTTTAAAATGAAAAAACACTTATTGTGACATAACTATAATATTTAGACATATGCTGTCGCTCTATTTTTTGTAGATAATATGTTCTGCAAAATCGAACTACATTATTTTGTTCTATAACCAATAGTTTTTGCAGCGCACGCGATAAAAGAATGTTTTTTGGTAATTTTTCCAGACCTTGGGTTATATTATTGGAGTTTTAGTATGGATCCCTAACTTTTTTGAAAATTTAATATAGCCTATATTCACCGAAAATAGTGTAGCTTCCCAACAGTGAAAGAATTTTTCAAATCGGTCAAGTAGTTTCGGAGCCTATTCAAAGCAAACAAACAATCAAATCTTTCCTCTTTATAATAATAGATAGATAGATAGATAATATCGATAAAAATATACCTACGGTTTTAGTTATTCTAAAGCTAGCAAAAGCTTTCGACACCGTGAATCACAAAATCTTATTAGATAAACTTTGGAGACGTGATATTAGAGGTATCCCTCATAAACTATTCGAAATACATTTAACTAATAGAGAATAACGTGTTATTATCAATAATAGCATTAGTAAGACTAATACTGTTAAAGTAGATGTTCCTCAAGGAACAATTCTGGGCACACTACTCTTCATTTTGTATATTGATGATTTTTTTAATTTGCTACCTAATGGAGCTTTAGTTTCATATGCGGATGATAAGTAATACGCTGTTCTAGCAGTACTTGGACTGAAGTCAACCTTATTTTAACTCGATGGTTAATTAAAATTGACTATTGGTTAAGAGAAAATCAGTTGTCTCTTAACATAGATAAGTCTACGTATATTACGTTTGGTAGTTACATTGATAGTATTCCTGATAATTTCCATCTTGAATTAAATTATGTTGAACTTAAAAGAGTAGATAATTGTAAGTATCTGGGACTAATTTTCGATGCGCACATGAAATGGAACTCACATGTCTATGAATGAACAAAAAAATAAGGTACTTTTTATTCTTATTCTTTATATTGAGCAAATGCTTTAGTTCCTTGGTATTAAAAACTATTTATCATAGGTTATTTGAAAGCATAATCAACCATGGCATAATTACATGGGGTGGGGCATATAAAAATAGTGTTAGGTCATTAATTAGTATCCAAAATCGCTTTATTAATTATTTCATTTCACGTAGTATTGTTGTTATACCCCTTGGTATCAGGGAATCATTTATTATCAGTGCTTTAACATAATACTATAGTAAATGTAAAGGACAATATAATAATAAGTGTACAAAAACTAAATCTAATTTATTAACGCTGCCAAAAACTAAAATAACAGTTAACACTAAGAATCCTTATCTTGCTGCAATAAAATATTTTAATAAGTTACCTAACCACCTTAAAACTCTTAATTTTAAGCGTAAGCAATTGAAGAAAATATTAATTGGTAGCTCAATTGGTAATTTGAGCGACTAGTCATTAACATAATTTTCAATTAAATTATATTACAGTGTAAATTTATCATATACAGTGTAATCTCACTAATCCGGCACTATTAAAAACCGGAGAGTGCCAGATTATTGGAATGTTCGCATTACTGGATTATAGTGAAAAGTCGTAAGTAATGAATAAAATAAAGCATTTCATAGATAGGAATAAATGTATGCACAGGTATAGAGGGGCGGGGGAGGCGTGGGTGAAGGGTGCCGGATTATTGGACGTGCCGATCTATCGAAGTGCCGGATTAGTGAGATTATACTGTATTTACTTTATTGGTAATTTTGTTTTAACCTATAATTCATTATATTATTACTCCGTTTTAAATATATGCAATTGTAATGTAATATTTTAGTACTATGTATAGATGCTTTGCATCTCTATAGAATGTATGCTGTAATTAAAATATATAATAATAAGTATAATAATATGGGAAGTAATACACTAAGTGTTTTTCCACACTAAGATTAAACTGTTGTAAAAGTTGATTTTCACAAACGATTCAAATGTATATGTGACAAGCGTGCTCAGTGGTGTCATAATTTTTGTTACCTTTAGTAGGGTAGAGTGGGCTTAAAGGTCGGCGGGTATAAAGGTCCACCATGAGTATTTAAAATACTAGTGGCATATTGCTCTATTTAACTATAATGGTTGGGATGAGGAAGTGTAAGAAACATTTCGAGGCCATCCTGGCAGTTAAGCTATATTACAGATAGGAGATTTACGACGGCACCTCGATATTTTAGGAAAGTAAAATTTTTAATTATTATTCTTTTTGGTTTTCAGCAACAATATTGTTTTGACTAGACTAAAACATAACTGAATAGTATATGAGGTTTAATGGTATTTCAGGATTTATTATTAGTTTTTAGCTAATTTAAATAGTAAACTAGTTATAACGTAGTAAAAACACTTGAACGTAACTGGGGTAAAAAGGTCCACGTGGACTTTTCCCTTACCCAGCCATGTGAAGGTTGGATATAACGCAATATTTGCAAGCAATGGGCCCATGAAAACTGTATTTCTAACCGAAGGTTCGTTTACTTCGTTTGTTATAATTGCAATTCAGGAAACGATGAAAGTGATTAAGTTCAGATAAAGGTATAAAAAAATATTACTTATGTTACAATTAATGTCAATATTATTATAAAGAAAGAAGAGTTTTGTTATGTTTAAAATGACTGTAATAAAATTTTCCAGATGGAAATCTAAAAATGTTTCATTGATTCAATTACTGCTATTAATTCATAAACCTGTTAAATACTTAAATACAGGACCTTTTTGCCCCTTAGCCGTCCCTTGTTGCCCTTACTAAGGGGCAAAAAGATACAGAAGACAAGGTCTAGAAAAAATGTAAAATGACAAACTTCTATAAGGTTGATTCCATTAAAAATTAAATTAAACATGGCCAAATATTTATTTGTTTGATTAGCATTATACGTTTCAAATTAATAGAGTTAGTTTTCACAATATAATACGGAATAGTAAAATTGGACATTTAAAACCCCACCGTACCCTATTTAATTTTAATTAAAATCAGAACTATCAAATCCAGAAAAATATGAAGTTGGAAATTAATCATTTTATATCCAAAAGGACTATTATTTATTTTAATAAAATTTATAAAATTGAAAAAAAAATGTTTTTCACCGCATTATTTGCTCAGTGACTTAATTAAAAATCGGTTTGAAACATTGATTTATTGAAGGTGGTAAATAAACACATCAATAATTAATTAAAATAACATTCAGTATCTAGTAAGAATTATCAATTTATTTAGACCAGAAATTCCAAAACTTTTTTACCTGATGTAACTACTATTCAAAGTTTTCTCAATTTTTTTATACTTCTTAAGAATTAATTTTTTTATTCTTCTTAAGAATTAATCAACGCAACGATTTTCTGTGAGTGAATAACATTATTAGGAGTCGAATTTTATAACGGAAAGTTTTGGATTAAAACACCAAAAATAAAAAAAAAATATTGAACCAAAGCTCACTTTGAACTTGAAAGCTCAGCTTTCATTATGGGCAAATCAATATTGAAACTATCCTGTCTAAACTACTTACGCTTTATAAGAGTAAATACATTAAAAGTTTTATTAATCGTGAACAGCACTTTCATAGTGTTTAAAATTATAAACGGTAATTTGTTAAGTAGTCATACTATAAAGTGTAAACTATTTCATTGATATTGTATGAACAAATTGAAAGCTCAATGTCTCATTAAATCAGTGCTAAAGCTTCTAACATCATTTGTTTCAACAAAGTTTAGAGACATTATCTAACAATTGACATATCAGAGAATATAAGTTATCAATGTTTTTCTTACTTTCCTTGTATTATTTTACTCTAAAAATATCAACAATTTAAATTATAAATAAATAATAAATAAGTTCATAAAGCTAAAGTTTCTTTATTAATAATCATTATTTAAAATAATATTTGCAATAAAAATGCAGTATTTTGGTAGGTTTGGGTGTAATATTCGTATTAGGTATACTTCATGAAAATAAATAAATTTAGAAATAAATTTAGGCCAGTATTACCAATAAGCCTTCCAAAATAATTCATTTTTACTAAATAATCTCTACCTCTAAAGTCCAGTTAAGAAAATGTGACATATAATTAAGTTAATTTTTTTTTAATAATTAAGTATAAAGATTCGTCAATTTGCATAATTGCTGTCTCTTAAGCTTAATGTACCAGTACAAAATCTATAAGTGATAGAAAACGATGTTTTTCGATAAATATCAATTATAATTTAAATTAAATATAATTAAACTTTAGAAGCAGAAATTGCAAAAAAGAATTAAATAAATTTTTATTGAGATTCAGTCTTCTACAAGAACATTCAGTATAATTTATGTTAAAAACTAAAATAAGATTAGAATAAATATAAATAAAACTTTAGAAGTTATTGAATAACCAAAACAAATATTCACAAAAAAGCTTCATATAGTTGATAAAACATAATATAAGTTTAACTTGAAATCAAAACCTAAAGAAATTGTGCTTTGCAAGAAAATTAGTTTCATATTTTATTATATTTGTGCAACAAAAATGACAATATGTGCAATAAATTATGGCTCGAAATGAAAAAAACAGCCAAAGGGTGGATTTTACTATGGGAAAATTATACAACATTATTGCAAGTGTGCAAAAAAAGCTTTCTAAAGCTTTGACAATGTTATGTTTTTTTATTATAATAAACAATAAGTCTATCAAAATTTCATCGAACATAATCAATATTCAAAAGGGAAAAACAATGCCTGTATATCCTATTTTCTGTTGTTTTTATCGAAAAATATAAACATTGGAAATAAATTTTATGTATTTTTTTTATTTGTCATAACTTTCATCAAAAAATTTCTTTGTTTCCACTTCTCAGGTAAAATTTAAAAAAAAATCAGCCTATGTTCTTTGTAAATATATAAATATGTACATAAAGTGTACAAATAAGCTTTGGGGCATTAAAACAATCGCATAATTAAGATTAAATCCTTAAAAATTATCTTTGAAAAATTATCTAGATTCAAGCCAAAGCAATATCCTTTTCCTTTAAAAATTACAATCTACAATTTCACTAAAATGTTAACAATATACTTTCTTTGTGCTTTAACCATGTCAACTTTTGGGTCTAAAAAACGCAATTGACGGAAAGCACATTTTTTTAGTTTCATGTTTAGTATGTAGATGGAGCAAGTGGAGCCAATGTAAATTGATTGAACTACGAAGCATATGAGAAACATGTTACATTAATAAAAACATATGAATTTCGGTTCTGATGTTTGAAATTTTGGATATTTTGGTACCAATGACAAAGATTGAAAAGATAGACCCATTAAGTTTGGAGACACTAAGTTGGAGGAGTTATTGGATCAAGATTCATATTAAACTTAAAAAGAGTTCTGGAAAATCATGGAAATGAATCAATAAGTATTGATCCATGAAACAATTTTTTTGTATCCAGGTTTCCATCGCACCAGCGGTGCGCTTAAAATGATCTAAGAAATATAAAATTTGAGGATTGAAATTCAATTATTTAGCGCCATTGGAAGAAGGGAAGATTTAATGAAGGTGTAACAAAGGGAGAGAGTTATAATTATTACTATTTAATTCTCTGATTGATTTAATGGATGAACACAAAGTTCTTCTAAAAAAGTTTAACATTACATCTTAGAGTATAATTTATGAAGTTAAATCGTTGATAAAAGGAATTTTTGATTTGAAAAACCTATTGAAATTGACATTAGGAAAGAAAAGGGCGATATCTTTACGTTTGTGATGACAAAGGGTTAATTTTAAAAGTATTACATCACAATATTTGATTCATGAAACAATTTTCTTGTACAAAAGTTCCTTATGCACAGTGGTGCGCTTAAATGATAAGAAATGTTAATTTTGAGTGTTGGAATTCAATTATTTAGCGACATTGAAAATAGGGGAGAATTAAAGAAAATGTGACAAAGGAAGTGAGAGATTTAATTATTACCATTTAATTCTCTGACAGATTTGATGCATGCCCCCAAAGTTCTTCTAAAAAAGATGTAAATTACACCTTGGAGTACAATTTATGAAATTAAACCATTGATAAAAAGAATTTTTGATTCAAAAAACCTATTGACATTGGCATTAGGAAAAAAAGGGGCGATATCTCACGTTTGAAATGGCAAAGGGCTTACTGTAAAAATGTGATCACACGATATATTGAAGACACAATTTTCTTATATAAAAGTTCCTTTAGCCAGGAGTGCACTTAAAAAAATTAAGAAATATAAAACTTTAGTATTGGAATCAATAGAATTCTATTATGAAGCGTCATTGAACGGAAGAAGGATTTAATGAAAGGGTAATAATGGGAGTTATTATTTTAACTATTTAATTTTCTGATTGATTTGATGGATGACCCCAAAGTTCTTCTATTACAGGTATAAATAACACCTTGGGGTAGAACTTACGAAATTAAATCGTTGATAAAAATAATTTTTAATTTGAAAAACTAATTGACATTGACATTAGGAAAGAAATGGGCAATATCTCGCGTTTGTGATGACAAGAAATTAATTTTAAAAGTATCATATCACAATATTTGATTCAGGAAACAATTTTCTTGTACTAAAGTTCCTTATACCAGTGGTGCGCTTAAAATGATCTAAGAAATATAAAATTTGAGGATTGGAATTAAATTATGTACAGTCATTGAAAAGAGGGAGGATTTAATGAAAATGTGGCAAAAGGAGAAAGAGATATAATTATTACTATTTAATTCTATGATTGATTTAATGGATTAATCCAAAGTTCTTTTAAAAAAGTTGATAATTACATCTTAGAATACAATTTATGAAATTAATTCGTAGATAAAAAGCATTTTTTATTCGAAATATCTATTGACATCGGCATTAGGACAGAAAGGGGCGATATCTCACGTTTATAATGGCAAGGAGTTACTTTTACACTTTCGATACTTTCGATTCATGACACAATTTTTTTGCACCAAAGTTCATTAAGCCAGTGGTGCACTTAAAAAATCTAAGAAATATAAATTTTTGGGATTGGAATCAATGGAATTCAATTATGAAGCGTCATTAAACGGAAGAAGGATTTAATGAAAGTATAATAAAAGGAGTTACTATTATAGCTATTTAAATCTATGATTCATTTGATGGATGACCCCAAAATTCTTCTATTAAAGGTATAAATAACACCTTGGGGAATAACTTATGAAATTAAACCGTTGATAAAAATAATTTTTGATTCAAAAAACCTATTAACATTGACATTAGGAAAGAAAGGGGCGATATCTCACGTTTATGATGACAATGATTACTTTTAATGGTGTAATATCATGATATTTGAACCATGAAAAAATTTCTTATACCAAAGTGCGCTTAAAATGATCTAAGAAATATAAAATTTGATGATTGGAATTCAATTATTTAGTACCATTGAAAGGAGGGAAGATTTAAGGAAAATGTGACAAAAAAAGAGATATAACAATTTTTTTTAATTCTCCGACTGATTTGATAAAAAGATGTAAATTACACCTTAAGGTACAAATTATAAAATTAAATCGATGATAAAAAGAATGTTTGATTATACGAAATTTGCATAAATTAAATAAATAAATAATTTAACTGTAAAATTTGTATTAAGACAATTTGTTTAAGAAGTTGATTCCAATGATAACACAACAAGTTTGCGAAATATTCAAATTTAGCTTTAGTAACTCGGTTGACTTTCAAAATTGAAATTTTCGTTATATTGACTATACATGTCATGCATGGGATCATTCTTGTATCCGTAATTGACGTAGACGACGCGATCGGTGGGCCGCGGGTCAAAAATATATCCTCGTATCAATGAAAACAGGGCCGACATGAAGACCATTTGATTCAGCATGGTAACGGTCATCACTGCCATTTTGATTCCTGGCAAAAGTAACGGCAATATTCCAGCCATGATCAGCGGCGGCGTCAGCAAAATTGGATACAAATCGGACATTTGAATTTTGATCTTGCGCCCATCGGCCGCCTCTGTGTTCTCCATTCGAACCGCCACATTGACAGTGTGGTTTTTTTGGCCATCTGACGTCAACCGGAGCGATACGCCCGGAAGAAAATAAAAGTTCAAATCACTCCGATCGAATATTTGTAGCACAGTTCCGATTATTTCCTCGTCGAGATCACTCTCGGGAAAATTGTCTTTTAGATCACTGGTTTCAATGTCTTTGGAAAATAAATCCTCGAACCACTTTAGTGTAATGTTGGAATTCTCCCGTTTTGATTTTTCCAAGGCGAATTTGGCGCGTTGAAGGAAAAATATTTTCATGCACCTGACAATGTCTCGTCTTAAAATTAAACACCGCATTACTTTAACCGGCCATGAAGCTTTTAAGCTCGTTTTGTTCGAATTTATTTCCTCACTTAAGTTTAACTTTAATAAATTTTCGGTTAACACTTCATTGTTGCTAGAAGTAAAGTTTTTCAAGTTTTCATAAATTGTATTTATTTCAATTCTATTACTATGCACTGGACTTTTCAAGTTGGTTTTATTCGTTTTACTGCGAAATATCAAATATGGTTTGACATGATTTAAGAAGCTTTCATCAAACTTAGGAATGTTTAACGTATGGCTTTTTTTCACATCAAACTGTTTGAAATTTGTTTCATTTGTTACTTCCAAACCACTGGGAACACTTTGAACTTTGATACTCTTTGAAACATTTCCATTCGACAAAACTTTTGACGAATATTTATACGCATAAGGGTAGCTCGGTACAAAGCCACCCTCCAACACCAACCCCTCGGCACAGGGTAGCAACAAATTAAATCCGCAAAACACCAGGATGACTAGAACGTTGCATCGGATACAATGCAACGTTCTACACATGTTGGCCAACAACCAATGCGAATTATTCAGTGAAATTCAGTGGAAAAATGACAGAACCACAACAATTGTTTGTTGTGGATTTTAGTGTGGAGGAAACTGATGATGGTTTCGTGGTTGTTAACTTGACCAACATAAGAATAAGTAACCTGTTTGCTCGAGAAAGCTGAATGGAAAAGAAATGGCGGTAGAGGTGGAGATGAGGCTAAGCAAAATAAATTCATTTTAAATATAAAAGTCAACAAAAAAACGCATTGATTCCATGCTTCGTTTGCGTTCTATTCAATTGGTCTTTCAATGTTACCATGAAAAAAAAATTTTTCCAATGTTTATCTCCAACAAATCATTACTACATGTTGGTTTTTTGTGTTTTAATTAAACATGTCTCGATAACAGATTAATATTCAACATTCTAGCCAATATTTTTTTTTTGCAATTTCACAATTTAAGCTCATAGAATTATCGTGTTGGAAATGGATTTCATAATAAATATTTTTAATTATAATTACCAATGAGCATTTTTTTTTCTCGATTGATTTTAATCAAACATTTTTTTAATTGAAAAAAAAAATTTGTAAATTCAATCAACGGGGTGAAAAATTGATGAAAAAATAAGTTTGAGTTTGAAAAGTTCGACAAGTACATTTGGGTCACTGAATCGTAAGCAATTCCGAATAGTTCTCAATCGCCATGTTTCAAAAAGTTTGAAAAATTAAAGTTAATAATTGTAAATTCTAAAAAAATATTGTAACCCTGGCAAACCTTAAGAAAAGGGAACAAAAATATGATTTTCTATAAAATAACATACAAAAAAGAAAAAAGGAAAACCAAGAAAATTCGCCAACAAAGTATGTTTTTAGTTATAAGAAGTTATTGTTTTTCATCAGATTACTGAAAAATAAAATTAATTTCTTCAACTTCGTTGATTACAATAAATAATTAGGCATCGCAAGTTATTAAGTCTTAAGGTACAGAAAAAGTCAGTTGAAACGAATATTTGTATAGTTCACTAAATTCCAATAAACATTAGCTCTTTATTATACAAACTGAGTTACCCGCTTTTGTAGAAAAAAAAATGTTTGGTTTTACAAATTTTTTTAAAAAAAATTATATTGGTAAGGCATTAAGGAGCTTTAAAAAGCATTGATAGATTCAATATCCCATTTATCAATATTAAAAAAAACCATTTATACTATCAATGATATGCATAAGTATGAAATATATTTGATAAATATTAGCAAGTGCTACAGTACCACTGCTCTGAAAATTTTTAAAGATATTATATCAAGATAAAACCTTATTTTCACTATACTCGAACAGGATTTAAAAAAAATCCTTTTAGTGAAAAGTCCATCTTTGAATAAACAAATTTTCCAAATTGGTTGTACGAATGTTATAGTATATAGGTTGAAAGTGTATATTTAAAATTTTCTTTCCCCTATACTTTTACATGTAAATATGTAAAATTCGTTGTGAAAATTTTTCACTCCTGCAACAATTTTCGGTTCAAGGATAACGCACGAACGTTGCTTTCCAATTATATTTTTGTCGTGAAAGATTTCAAAGGCCAGATTACTTATGACATTATTTATTTCCTTTTGCTTGAACTTTCAAGTATTCCTCACTGTAAAAGGAATAATTTAAAATTACATTTTTAGGATTTTTCATTTTTAGCGTACAAAACATTTCATACACTTGATTCAAGGAAATATTAATTATTTGAAACTTTTTGGTTGATTTTTTTTTCTCCAACTTCTTAATGCAATGAATGTTAATTGAGACATTCTGACACGATTTTACCACACAAGATGCTATAAATTTGTGGTAAAAAATGACTTTACGCATAAAAACATTTCTTATAAAAGAAAAGAACAAGTTCACCGAAAAGCTGACATACTTTCAAAGGAAAAAAGAAATAATTAAACATTTGCCCTACACCTTTGACCTAAAAACATAAATTGTGGCACTTGAAAAATAAAAGGTAGATTCATGCAAAAAATAAACATACATATAATTAAATGACTTAATCACTACACTTTCAGGTTAATTAAAATTTAACGAACCCAGACAAAGTCTGCAACCGCAACACTTATTTATGTCTTACTTTTCCGTTCGCATTTTCGCAGCATTTATTTAGATATTTTTTGTGACCTTATTAATAATAATGTAATAATTATAGTTCGAATTTACATGCATTTGATTTGGTGAACAATGATTACAACGACAATATTAGTTCAAACAATGAATATGCATGTGATATCCTATAACAACAAAAAAACTTATTACATCGTTGTTATAAAAAGAACATCAATAAGAAGTGGGATAAAACCGTTAGATTAACAATTAGTAAACATATCACGAAATTATGAACAAAGACATTTTTTTTTCTTTTGCATCAATGGAATTCCACCACAAAAACAAATAATCGGGAATCTCAAATATATTTAAAACTTTTATTTAACGAAAATTATTTATAAAGTTACAAGAACTAGTGAAAAATAACCAAAGGAATCACCATTGTTAAGGATATAGCGAAAAATAAAATTTTAATAATATATCCCACTGATAAAATGGTCGGGATAGTTACAACATTGGGGTATAACTTACAAAATCTAGTGGAAAATAACCAAAGGGATCACTATTGCAAAGGATATAGTAAAAGAAAAAAAATTATGTAATAACATATCCCTCTGATAAAATCATGGGCGGATTTAAGGGGGAGGGGGATAAAATACCCCTCCAGGGTAATTTTGTGTACTGTAGAAATTCCATAACAGTACATACTTAGAAGCAATTCAAATTATTCAAGTTGTGATTTTTTTTCGTGATCCCTTTCACGCACTTGCAAATGAAAGATGATATTGTGCCCCCTCACCCCCAAAAAAAAATCCTGAATCCTCCCTTGGATAAAATGGTCGGGATAATTACAAGATTGGGGTATAACTTACAAAAGTTAGTGGAAAATAACCAAAGGGATCATTATTGTTAAGGATATAGCGAAAGATACAATTTTAATAATATATCCCACTGATAAAATGGTCGGGATAGTTACATTGGGGTATAAGTTTCAAAACCTAGTGAAAAATAGCCAAAGGGATCACTATTGTTAAGGATATAGCGAAAGATTAAATTTTTACAATATATCCTACTGATAAAATGATCGGGATAGTTACAACAATGGGGTATATTCATTCTTTGAATCCTATTTTTCCTTTATGAAAATAAAAATTTTGTTACAAAGTTTGGGGAATTTTTAGAATTAATGATATTGGTAAATTGATGATAGATATCTAACCACATGTGGCATGGGTCCATCCATGGTAATGTTTATAGTTCCCAATAATGGAATTTATTAGTAGTGTAATTTTACGAGCGATTTTTTTAAAATTTGGTTGTATAGATCAAAAGCAACTAAAAGACCCTATTGTGTAAATAAAAGTTCATTTTTTTTTGGCTTCAAAGATTGCCGGAGAAGGGGCGAGTCATGGAGTCTATATGGAAATCAGACATTGATATGAATATAAATGGATAAACCATGCAAATGTATAAAAAAAGAAATAAGGAAATTAAATGTGGTGTACGAAGCGCCATCTATAAAGGCACATTTTGTATGTTAACTAAAAACAATAGCTGGTTATTGAGTACCGATTAGCGCCAGTTTACGCAAAAAAGCGCTTGCATTCATTATCATATAATTTTTCTCTTTTCTTTTTGCCACCATATCTGTAATAGTTCTTTCTTTCTTAACGTTTCTTTATAATTTAAGTCCATTTAATTTCCAGCACCACATTTCAGCTTTTCAGGTACCTCTTTTCTGGTATTCTTAGAATCTAAATTTCCAATCGATATCAATGCTATCCGATTAAAAATCGGGGAATTACCTCCTTTTTTCAGGCTTAAATAATTATCTTTGTTAACATTGATAAGTATAGATAAAATGGAGCAAAAATCGTAATTTGAAATCTTGATCCTCGTTAAGATTGAGATTTTAGTATAACCAGAAATTAATCATAAAGATAGACCCCAATTTGTTTTCCTTGTTCTTGCAATGCTTATCCCCTAATTAGATTCCAATATTCTTCTTATCTTTGTTTTCTTTCTAAATCACCCAATATAAGTCTCATTCCTTTCAAAAATTAATACATTAACTTTATTTTTTTCTCGCATCAAATCAAGAATCGCTATTTCTCTGCAATTCTTCTGTGATTTCCCCTCAGGACAAAATTGATTCTTTTGGACCGAAAATCAAGTGACCATTAATTGACGTTTCTTGGCGATAGACAATTAAAAAACTTTAATCTCAAATACTGTATCAACTATAACGTAAATACATATTAGAAAGCAAATTAATAAATATTTTACCGGAGGTATTTTATTCTTTTATTCATAATAGAATCATGAAACCACGAACCATTAAATCTGGGACTCCAGATAATATTGTTTGCCAAAACTGCTTGACCAATAATGAGTGATGGTTACTTTGTAATACATACGTAGGTGTAATGTTTTACCAATATAAAAAATTGAAGATAGTATAATTCTGTCGATAATATACGTCGACTTGCAGATATAAATTATTTTTATAGGTCAGTTTATTGGTTGAGAATATTATATATAAGGTATAAATATCAACAAAATGCAAGGGTCTACAAGTACTTTGGTGCCCGCAGTAATGGCATACGGGACCCATGGTGGATATATTTAATCAATGCCTTTTAAAATTTGCTATGATTGTCAGGTATCTTTATTGCAATTGAGAATATAATCAAAACTATGTAATTTGATATTTCGAATAATTTTTTTTAATATTTTCCCCCTTATTAAAATATCTATATTTTTCTTGTTATGAGATTCAATTAATGGGATTTCATTAATCTTGTGAATTAGAAAATTTCTTTAAAATTAATACCTACAGAAATGTTTAATAGGATTAATAAATCCAACAAAAAATAGAATCAATTCAAATTCCTTCAATCCACAGGTGAGTTTCAGTTATATTTGTGAGATATCGATAAGTGTTACTTGACCAAATGAATAATTATGTTCAATAGGGCCACAATCGAAGAAACAATTTTAATTGAACAATGGCCATGTCAACTTGTAACTTTATCGTTACAAGTATATAGTTATCAAACCTCAAATATGCATTATAAAAGGTGAACTTGGCTGAAAATTCTTGAATTTTAGCCCAATATCAGTGCCAATAGCAGTGCTTCATTATTATCGTTTAGTGACATGAAAGTTTATAACCAAAACGCAAAAAAAGTTATTCTCTAAAATAATAAATATAAAGTTAATAAAAATGAATTCTTTGACACGAAAACTGGTGAAATATTACGTTAGTTTAAATTTAATTTTTATAATTAGTGGCAGCCGAATCGTTACCGCGACTAATTCGAATGATGGCATTTCCAGTGAACACACTAGCGTAACAGGTACAAATTTATTTGCAGTAATTATAACTCTTATCAATTGTAACATACATAATTGTAATGTCATTAATAATGTCAATCTACAACAAAAAATTGTTCACTAAATCGTAAATATTGATTTCGTTTGCTTATTGCAAAAAATTTCCAATTGATTTCTCATAAATTGAATACAGAAAACTCTTTTACATGATTTTAATATATGACAACAAAAAACAAGTTAATAGCAGAACATTTTTTAAAAATATTTTTTTACAAAGAAAATATTTGATTTATATTTGACACTCACAAAAATCATATTTTATTTTATAAGAGTTATAACCAAATGATTTCTATTTATTTGAAAAAAAAATTACAGACAGTGAAAAGAAATATTATATTCTTTGCAATCAAATTACAACAAGAAGCTTAACAGGCAAAAGTTTCAATACATTCCAATAACAATCATGAATTTTCTATTACCTATCATCAATAAAAAAATGAATATATTTTTGGTACAATTACTTAGAGGGTTTCACCCCCATTTTCGTTTCGCTCCCCAAAGTTACCAATTTTCAAATAAATTTTATTGTGTTAACTTAAAACGTTCATTTTATGTTTGGACAATAAGTTTTAAGGAATTTATTGTATGATTAAAGTTTACTCCAAAAAAGTGCTAAATTTTTTTCCGCAAAGTATTGTCTCTCGATAGGTATTACTTTTTCCCGGTGATCAGACACTTGCTCAGTAGAAAAATCCTCACACGAAAGTTGGCCACATAAAAATTTACTCACATAGGAAATTCTTCATACAGGAATTAGCGCACAATGATAAATCTTCACATTGAAATTTACCCCATGGGGTAAAATATTTATAATTTATTTAATTATTATTTTAATTTTAGTATTGTTATAGTATAGTGAGTATAACGATATTTTATGATATTGAAATAAAATAAACAAAAAATCGTGAATTAAATTAAAGACAAAGTAGAAATTGAAACGTTGCCAGATATTGACGTCACTAAAAAGGACATGAGTCCTTTTTTTTTAATTTCATAAATTTTCTAGAAAATAAGATATTGCATTGAATACAACAGGATTGTAGTGAATAACAATATCTAAATTAATGGATAAAAATATATGTCTTATGGGACTCAAAATCTTCTTTATTACGACGCGTTTCAACAGTTTTTGACTGTCATCATCAGGTAATATTTATTTTATTAAATTATTTTATTAAAAAAAAATAATTATTATTAAAAAAATAATTATTACCGGTTGATGACAGTCAAAAACTGTTGAAATGTGTCGTAATAAAGAAGAAATTGAGTCCCATAAGACATATATTATTATCCATTAATTTATTGTGACTCGGAAATAAATAAAATACTTATCAATGTTAAACAATATCTACTAATAATAAAATAACAATTTGTTAAATAATACATAAAATAACAACATTTTTTTGTGAGGTAATTTCCATGTGAAGATACATTATGCGTTAATCTCTGTGAGTAAATTTCAATGTGGGCAACTTTCTGTGTGCAAATTTCGTTTGAGGATTTTTTTAGTGAGCAACAATCATAGAACCCTATTTCTCATCTCCCAGGCAACGTACAAACTCCTTTCATTATCTTTTACTACATCTAAAGTATATTTAAAATCTAAAGTATTGCGTAACCAAGCCGTGGCTCATGGACCCAAAAATTTTAATCAAATGAAATATCTGATGAATATAGTGAGTAGGGGGTGAAACATCCCATTAAGTGCTTCCAAAGCTTACTTAACAATTTTGTGATATGTAGTCGAAAATCTGGCTCGAAAAGATGGCCTTATCATGTCTTTTGGTATATTGAGGACGTTTGAACCACAATTCTCGACTCAGTAACATTAATTGTTGCTGGAAATGTTTCTCAGTAATAATTTCATTAGGCTAAAGTAACTCATAATAGATTACTTCGATTTGGTTCCACCAAATCTCCAGCAATAACTTTAGACTACCAAAATTTGGTTATAACATGGAGTTGATCCATAGTGAGCTTATCCCATAAGTTTTTCCTTTTGGATACTTAAATTGGATTTACTTTTTGTCCGCCATCATGAGCCATGATTTTATGCTATAAATTTTCGACTTCTCTTGACTTGAGTTATTCCAGAACCCAGTTTCCCAGTTTTTGCATTACTCCCATGACCTTTAGACGGTTTGAAATCGCTTGCAGGTTCATTTCTAAGATTTTTAAAATCTTCCCTTAAGTTTGACATGAATTTGAATCCTATAACTTCTCTTACTCAGCTATTTCTAACTTAATAGGCTACTTTCGTTTTTTTTTTTTGTCTGTGATACCAAAATTACTACTTTTAAAATAGTGGAACCCAAATTTTCATGATTTTATTGATGGCTCATGCTGGTATTTGAAGTGCTTCACTCTTTCTACTGTCCCTCCATTAAGATTTAGACATGTGGTTGTCGAACAATGTGGGGAAACGGTTGACACTGGTTTTTAAAGGAAATGAATAATTCTTCGATAATAGTATAGATAGTTAAAAGATAATGCGTGAAGATTTAATCCTAGTTATCCCTTTTTTTTGATCTCTCAAAACTTATTTGAATGCCTTATTACATAACCATATGTGTTTCTTGTAATGTAGAGCAATGTCGTTGTACACAATTGTATTTCCATTTGCTTAAGGTTTAAATATTTCCGGGACCAAAAAATTTTGCACCAAAATTCCATATAAAAATTCTTCAGTCATAGCTGATAGAAAATTAATTATTTCCCAGATGGATTCGAACCTCGTGCTGATTACTATGGTCCTTAAAATTAATAGCAATAAAGAGACAATTCTATTTTTTCATGGCTTTTACTCCTAAGAATGAGAAAAAAAAATCGTAGGTAATTAATTTTAAGTTTTACTATTAAAAAAATAATAAAATTGAAAAAAGTCGTGTTTTTGTAATACTCGAAAATAGTTCTTTTTATTTCAATATCAAAACGATTCTCTGAGATTCAATCGAAGTCGCGGGGGTAGTGTCCCCATACAAACCCTGCTATACCCTATGTAAATATTGTAAAGTATTTAGTCATTCATAATTTTCCTTAATTTTTAAAAGTTGCTTAATAAGGTGGACTCTAGGATCTACAATAATTAAAGACAGTCCTGATAAAACCATAAACAATAAAAAAGACTTTGAAAATATTTAAAAAATAATAATTCCTGAACGTATGTGATTTCAGTATCAAATTTCTATCGGAAGATATATGACTATGTTTGCTAAACGAAAAGTTTTTATTGTATTTAATAATAGTAAGATGGTCCATAATAAACCGTAGTTGTAGGAAACAAGACCGATAAAAATAAATTTAGTAAACACTTATTGTTGGACAAAAATAAGTTCTACAAAATCCGTAATAAAGCAACAGTGGGACACGGAAATCCGTTGAGCTTCAAAGCTGGTATATGAAAAATCTTATGCAGATCTATTAATCATATGCAGCCAATGTGTATGACTAGGAGTTCTACCCAAGTATGAAAATTTATTGGTCTACCCCGCTTTTATTTCTTTCTAATACTTATGCAAATGGAATATCCTTTTATCCGCAATCATTTATAATTTATCCTAAATACAGTTTTAAAAAAATACAATCGGTCGTTTAAATTCATCACCATGAATCAAGATTCCTCAAAAAGTAATTTTAGACTATTGATTTTAACAATTGTTAAGATAATACTAATCACCAATAAATTGTTTCAGAAGGACGTACTTATGTGCATCATTTTGCCAAACGATTTTCCATGCTTTTATTGCCGCTAATGTTTCTACTTGGCGTTATGACGACGATGATGGGTGTAATAACGGCCGTTTCAGTTAAAGGATTAATGGTCGGAATTATTCTAATGGTTGTCGGGGTGAGCCATGTTCTCGCCAAGGCTTATCAGGGAAATAGTGCCATTTCGGTACCATTTGTACAAACGTTGGCAGCGGCACCTCCAATAATTCGTCACCCAGCACCAGTAGCGCCCTATTGGGCGCGAAGAAGTTACGATACCGGTGATAACGACCTAGCCTATTCGCAACATTACGATCCAGACGAAAAGATAGGATCGCATTTAAATAATTACCAATTTTCTAGCGCACAAAATGATCCTGGAGTTATACAAGCAGAGTACACGTCGTAATTTTGTTCATAAAATTTTATACGTCTGCGACACGATGATATCTTTTAGTATTATAATTAATAATTTATGTATTCCAATAATAATTTAATCGATTTTTTTAACGTTTTGACTTTCAATTTATGTGATAAGTTTTCTGTCTTCCATAATTTTATGGTTCTGAATTCTGATTCTTTCAATACTACAAATCTCCAACAAAGTTCTTCAAATAATTTCCTTGCTTCAACAGATAAAAAAATCTATTCTTTGATTTTACCTTATTTTCTCCTATAATCATGGGAGGATTTAAGGGGGGGGGGGCACGTGCCCCCCCAGGGTATTTTTGTGTACTGTGGAGATTCCATAACAGTACATACTTAGAAGCAAATCAAATTATTAAAGTTGTGAAAATATATGAATAAAATAACAGAAAGAGCATTAGTGAAACTCTAGTCTATTTCTGGCTGGAATTGCGAATTTTTTTCACGCATTTGCAAATGAAAGATAATATTGTGCCCCCCCTCCCCTCCAGAAGAAAAGCCTGAATCCGCTCTTGCCTATAATGACTAACTTTTCTTCACCCCACGATATCAATCAATCAAATCATCATGATTCTAGTTAGTTATCTTCAACCCCTTTTTCTTCCTTCATCCTTTTGCTTGTAGCATTCATTACTCATGGTAAAACGAAAAAAATCTTCGATAATTATAACAATTAATTTCCTGGTTCTCCACTTCCTCTGGATTCTACTCAAAATTATTGTTTCTAATCTCTTCACATCAAATGACCAAAATATCCAACTTTTTGACCCCGGTGAGTATGTATCTCCCGTATTTTGTGATCTTCATGAACTTTATAATTTTTGACATATTTCATCTAGAATTTACAAATTAAGTTTCTATAATACTGTAATGTGACGTCTTAAACTGTATTGAGTTCGCGTTATAAGTTCTTTTATTTCTTTGGAAATAGTCGTTTCAAACTCAACAATCGCTTTTATTAACACTTGTCAAAACAACAATCAAATGACAACAATTGCTTATAGTCAAAACCACAATAAAATAACAATCGCTTTGTAATCGCTTTGTTATAACGTAAACAGAAATTCAAAACTCAACTTTCCTCTCGCCCGAAACTTAGCCTCTTATATATCCGCAACCCAACTTTCTAGAATGCTCTCACGTTTGCTGGACGTTTCTAGAATATTCTCTGTTGGTGGGAGAGAGAAAGAAATCACTAAGCCAATCGCGTGCCGGCATGGCACAAGGAGAGACAGACTTCGTCCTTTTTTGTTACAATACCATACCACTATTCTCTATCCACTTTATTTTATTTTTGTCCTAACTTCAAAACTTTTCCATTAAATCCTCCCTAGTCCGAAGGATTCATATTTTCGATCCACTAATCCGCTTAATTGACCTTCAATCTTAGTCTTATTCAATTGGATTACAAGTACTAAATATGATAGATAAAATTCCTAGTAGAATCTTTCATTCTACGGCTCAATTGGGGAGGGGGGAATAATAATGAAATTTTATGCTAGCATATATTTCTTAATGATTAGTGGTTTGAGCAACAATTATACTTTAATATAGCAAGAATTTTTGATTTTCTAGTGTTGAGTCATTTGTAGTTTACCATATAGCATAAGGTATCTATCATTCGTTTTAGCAAAGTTCACAGGTGTAAAGCTAAATATTTTTTGATCCTATCGATGATATTTGATTTACCGTAGCTTTATAACTACTAAGGCCTTTAGCGACTCTAGAGTTAATAAAAATCTATAATCGAAAAAAATCGAAAATTTGCTCGATACAAGCATCGAACCCAAAATCTACCAGTTTTCATCATCTAAACCACTCGACTACCAGAAGGTTTATTGGGAAATTGTTGATCTTTAATATTCTGGGTAATGTCTGTTTTCTGTTTCTTATTTTCCACAACAATGTACACAACTTCTACCTTTAATATGAATGTATGGATAAACCGTGAACATGGCGTCAAATATAAATAAAAAAATCTAGTGTGGCGTTCAAAGCGCCATCTACGTAGGTTGTTTTTATGGTAAATAAAAACAACAGTACAACAGTTGACAATTGAGTGCCGATAAGCGCCAACTTACACAAATAAGCGCTTGAAACAAACGCTTGCATTATACTTGTTTTAGTTGCTAACACTAAAATAATATACAAGAAGATATTCCAATCCCGCAATGCCTGATGTGGCGCCACCACAAATGTGTCTAAAGTACTAACTTTAGCAATTAACATAAAAGTATATAGTTTCGGTTAGTTACTATTCTAGACATACTTGTGGTGGCGCCACATTTCCCATCATGCATTGCATGATTGGAATTCCTTCATATATATTACTTTATTCAAATTTGTACCTAGATAGAAGGCACTGACAATTGCTTCTAAGGCGGCTTATCCTTTACTGTATTATTTACAGTAAAGCGCGCTATCTTTTTCTCTAAATTGTTATTTACCGTCACTTTGACTACTGAAGTCTTTAGCGACTCTAGAGTTAGTAAAAATTCCTAACCGAGAAATATCGAAAATTTGCTCGAAAAAGATTCGAACCCCAAACCTACTAGTTTTGGAGCGGTCACCTCGACTACTCGGCCACCAATAGGCTTACGTGCTATTTATTTATATAGATCAATGACTTTTCCCTAATAGTTATTTAATATAATAGTTTTTTATTGATATCCACATTACTTTTATGGGTTTCCTTAATAAGTTTTCCAGTTGAACTTAGTTCAACTTCTGCCTCACTAGTTGTAATATATTTTTTCATATTTTATCTAGAACTATATTGCCTAAACCAAAGTAATCTTCTTATAAACTAAATTTTATCGACTACTTTAATTTGGTAAGAAATTTCTCACATTAAAAAATAAATAAATAAAAACATAGTAAAGAGATTTAACAAGGATCTTAAAGTCCAATAAAATATAAAATTATAGAAGATAAAAAAATTACAACTATGTTTTGTGCTTCCCAATAAAAAAACCGAGCCCTTGAACTTTGTTTGCACTATTCTATTGAAGAACTCCAAAGAAAAAAAAAACAATTAATTTACTTTAATTTACATAGCCATAAGGAAAAAAATATATAATATATACTACCTAATTTGTATTTATTTGTAATTTAAATTGGCTCCATAAAAAAGCTATTATAAACTCAACAATAAAAGCAATGAGGTGAATAGATGCCCATATACAAGTGTTACACTATTTATAGATAATTGATTTCACACTAATAACCACTATAGCCTATCCAAAAAAAAAAAAGAAAAAAAAACCCACATGTAATATGATTGAATTTTTCTTTTTAATAATAATGAAAATAATATATAACCCAATTTGAGTGTAATTTATAATGATAGAGATGGGTATTTAGTGAAAATTATAGGGTTTTACTTTGAAATTCCAATGCTAAAATCTCTTATTTTCATTAGAATGATTTCCGCTTGGTTTGAATGGTTTAAGGCGATAATTTCTTCCGAAAATTAATTTTAGTGGTTTTTTTTAAGGTGTGACAAACACGATTAAAAACAAACGGAATCAAAACCTACACACAATGTAAAATTTAAGCCCAATTATATATCTATTATATAAAAATGAATTGTGGGTCTCCCAAAAGCTGGAATGCGTCTGGACCGCTTTGGATCATTTTGGTGTTAAAATATTTGTAGAAGACAAAGGAAGGTTTAAAAGGTGAGAAAACTGGAAGAAGTTGTGAAGACAATAGTAAAAACAATCACAAATTTCCCATATAAACTGTTAATATTTGTCAAATAGGCCAAATAGGCAGAGTAGATGCTGACAACAATAAATATTTGATAACAAAAGAATATATCATTTCTTGGCTTTGTGATTTTGCAAAAGTACTGCCATTTACTTATATGTATATATTTTACGTAATATTTATTATAATCTGTAACAATTGGGGAATGGCAATCATTTGTCAATATTGTAAGGCGTTAAAATACAGCAGTGAATCAATTGGGTTATAATGTGCTGGTGGAAAAGTAAAATTGCAATAATTGGTCCTACCACCAGATTCATTATGCTCCTTAGTTTATGGGAGAGGTAATAATTCTAAAAACTCCTTGGCCAATATTCAAAAATATAACTTTTTTTTTCAAATGACGTCTTTTGGCGCATAAAACAAATATTGTGTTTAAGGAAGTACTGAAGATAACAGGAACATTCTCAATAAGCTCCCAGTCCCTGATTAATAGCGACCTTAGAATCGAATTGGCCAAAAGAATAATACAATTTCAAAGGACACAAAATATTCAATAATAAAAATGTGTTTAGAAATATCTACGTATGTCTTTAAATTCATGAATAGGTAAGAATTTAAGGATGTTTTGTATGCATATGAGTTTTAACATGTTTAATGCTTTATAGGTGTAAATCTGAATAAGTAAAATACAATGTATATTAATTTAATTGATAATAATTATTGTTATTGTTAGTAATTTAATAATTATTAATGTAGCAATATTACCGATATCAATTAATTTTCGCAATTCAATTTTAGGAGGTACGAAGTTCACCGGGTCCTCTGATATAAAATAAAAAAATATTTGCATATAATATAATCAAGTACATATCAATTGTAATGCAGGCAATTTGTAAAATGCTTTATTTTTTAAATGCATTTAATATTATTACCATACACAAAAGGAACTTAATGAAACCATGAAATAAATTTCGAAATTTGAATTGTTTGTAAAAACATTCAACATACAGTATAATCTCACTAATCCGGCACTTCGATAGATCGACACGTCCAATAAAAAATATTGTTGGGAAGGACAAAAAAAAATCCTGTGAAAGTTCAAGCTCTTAATATTAATATTAAGAGGTGCCGCATCGCAAATTTCGATTTTCCATTTAAATAACATGGGAACAATATTCTCTTGCACTTTGGAATTTTATAGCTCACGTTGGTGACAATATTTCGGAATGACCAAGGTATATTCTTGTAGAAAATTGAAAGATCTACAAAAAAGGTTTGTTACAAGTTTTTGATATATTTATTCTTTCAAAAGTTATTAAAGGTCAAAGTTGAACTAAAGAGATATTTAAATATTTTTTCAATTTTTTGACGTAACCATCAATTTTATGAGAAAATTTTATAAGACATTTTCTGTAGAGCACTTTTTTTTTATAACTTATCTTTATAAAAGTATTTGATATTTTTTGCAGATTCTAAGTAATAAAAAAAATATTTTTTATGTTAAAAATATAATAATTCAGGGAATATTATTAATTTAAAACAATAAAATTACGAATATTTTCAGTTTAATGCAAATTACTTAGGACCTGTGAAAAATATCAAAAACTTTTATAAAGATAAGTTCTAGAAAAAAAAGTGCTCTACAAAAAATGTCCTATAAAATTTTCTCATAAAATTGATGGTTGCGTCAAAAAATTAAAAAAATATTAAAATTTCTCTTTAGTTCAACTTTGACCTTTAATAACTTTTGAAAGAATAAATATATCAAAAACTTGTAACAAACCTTTTTTGTAGATCTTTCAATTTTCTACAAGAATATACCTTGGTCATTCCGAAATATTGTCACCAACGTGAGCTATAAAATTCCAAAGTGCAAGAGAATATTGTTGCCATGTTATTTAAATGGAAAATCGAAATTTGCGATGCGGCACCTCTTAATATTAATATTAACAGCTTAAACTTTCACAGGATTTTTTTTTGTTTTTCCCAACAATATTTTCGATATAATTAAGAAAAGAAAAAAAAATCATCATTTTTGTTTGAATCAGTCGACTGTGCATACATTTATTCCCTCTATGAAATCCTTTATTTTATTCATTATCTATGACTTTTTCACTATCATCCAGTAATCCGAACATTCCAATAATCCGGCACCTTCCGGTTTGTAATAGTGCCGGATTAGTAAGATTACACTGTGTTATTATATTGTATATATACGAAAATTTCAAGTATATGCTCAACTAATGATATGAAGTAATATAGTAAAAGCTTGAAGGCCAAAATGAGAGAATGTCAGCTTTAAATATGTCGTTTAAGGAATCTGAACCGGTTTGAGGTATTTATTATTTGTTGTCAATTATAAATACATTAAAATATTTTTCCGAATCCATTAGTAACACCTTTGATTCTTCATTTTGTCACATTTTGGCATTCAAAAGCTTTTACTATGTTATTGTATATCACCACTTGAAAGCAGACAGAAATTCTTTGCAATTTTAACACCAGCTTGGAATTTATACCAGTTTTGCTCACAATAATGATCATTATGGTACAAAGATTGATAAAATTGAACTTTAATATTTATTTACCTGAATTCTATCGTACAATTCAAGAACAGGTTATTCGATTTCGATAATATTTTGTTTTCAGGTACATCTTAGAGTTTCGTCAAAAAAAAAATATTATAAAGGTCACAAAAAAGTCTTATCTAAACAGTTGAACCAATATTTTATTCTGATTTCACTTATGGTTTCAATTTAAAAATAGATTTACTGATTTGACAGAAACTTTGTAATCAAGTTCAACTTATTTTTCTTCAGAAGAAAAGATCTCGATTATTATATTCAAGTATGGAGAAAATTAAATCATAAAGGTGGAAGTATTGAGAAGAGTCATCAAAAGATAAGTGGTCAAAAGAATAAGTAATCACACTTGATGTTATAGAAGGAAAACAGGAAAATGACTAATTAAAGCCATTGACTATCAAAGATCAAAGACACATATATTTTAAAAATCCATTTTTCTTTTAAATCATTTAATAACCAGCCCGATTTCAATCAAGGACCCTACGACAAATAATCGATGCTCCATGGTATATAAACAATAAAAAAATACATGAAGATACAGAAATACCATATGTAATGGAGGAAATTCAAAGATTTAGTAAAAAATACCTAACAAAACTAGACGATCATTCCAACCATCTCGCAATAAACTAATTGGACAACAATGAGATGATAATAAGGTTACAAAAATGGAATGTAATAGATTTGCCTGATAGATTTTGTAACTAAACAAATATTTCTATTAACTATTTATTGCCAAATTATTTCTTATTATAAAGCTTTATTTTTATATATTACTTATATATTAATGATTCACATTATTATTTGCATTGATATTGTTATTATAGACTATTATTATTTTTATGTAAGGTTCAATTCCAGTGTAAATAACAACAATAATAATATCAGGTTCACGGGTAATTGGAATATATTTAAATTACTTAAATTACTGTATTTAAAATACTTTTAGAGCTTGAAAAAGTCTTGATAATAAAGACGAAACGTCGCAAAATCAATGATTGTTTAAATTAATCTTATGTACCTATAAATTGACTATCGTGCTATACGATCTACGGCTATACGCATGCGCTCTGTTATCCCCACTTACGCATTCAAAACGTTGGTAAGGGTACTCACTAACTAATGTATTTATTTGTAAATACGTATTTCGGATTTTCAGTATGTGAAAGCCAAAAAAACATAATTCTCACTTATAAACTTAAATTTAACCATTTTCAGATATATCTACTTATCAGAGTTTAAATTTTTAAGCAGACCCTAAGTTTTTGTTTCTAATAATAAATCAACTTTGTTTTATATTAAGCCGTAATAACGTTTCGCTTTTAACGGACTTTGATTGATTATTAAATTTGAAATTTTGATTGTTTATTAAACTTTATCCCTTACAAACTTTGCTACCGTTTTTCATTCTTTTAGAGGAAAAATTTTCAAAAACCCTTTCTTATTATATATCTGCATCATATAAGGAAAACACTTTCCAAATTTCATCGACACAAATGTGCACTTATATTTGAAAATACATTGTGAAACGAAAAAAAATAATGACCTTCTTTATGTTAATTAACATGACTAAAAAGCTATTCGATTTCGCACATTTGGACGGTATACTTACACCGAAGTAAAGTTAGTATCGAAGATTTTATATTTGAATTGCCAGTGAAATATATGGCAAAAAATTGCTACCTTAATGCTTTTCAGCCGAATATATAATTACTCCAGATCACAACCATTGGTTCATAAAATAAAATAGAATTTAAAAAGTTTGATTGCTGAAAAATGAACCAAAATTTTAAATCGCCTATTTGGTATAAGTACTACATAAGTATTAAAATTTCACACTAATTTAGTGAAATGATGTTATTTAAAATATTGGTATTAAAATGATATAAAATAAACACTTATGTTGTATTTCTTAATATAATTTTAGATTAACTTCTTTTATATTAACAATACTTTGATTATTAAGTTTAAAATTTCGATTGTTGATTAACTCTACATTATCTCATATTAAACATTTTCTTGAAATAAAACTTTTAGTTGCGAATGCAACGGGCGACTACTAGTTATTGTTATAAAGCTTCTTTAACTTCGGAAACTTTCACCTGTAACTAATTTTTCCTATTGTTGGAAGTGATAATACGCAAAAGCTTTTAAAAGCATTTTAACATCCCACACTTTAAGTTTAACTACTAAAAATGAGATTTGCTTATAATTTATCTCTCAAAAAGTTCTTCATTTATTAAATTTAATTTATACATCAAATATTATATGATATTTCATTCTTAAATTTTACATTCTCCATTTCAACCGATTCGTAAATTAAAAATAAAACATCTAATTTTTCAAGCAATTGTCATGAATTTTAAAATGATGATTAAAAAAAAAGAATGATAAAATATTCGAAGCAAAATTGAAACAAATTAAGTTACACTTCATAAAAATGCCAAGATTACATGTATCTAACAATAGACGATAAAATTCAGATCTCAGCTTTTATTTTTTTAAATAAAATTTATTTATTTATTTATTTATTGAATTTAAATTGAAAATATTGTGTTTTTTGTGAATCAAGAAGCCTGATGAAGTTACGATACGTAACGAAACGTAGCTAATTGAATAGTAAAAATATTAAATAAAAAAACTACTAGTTTAAATATATTCCAATTACCCGTGAACCTGATATTATTACTATTATTTTTATTCTTATTGCTACTGTTAATTGTTTTTATGATTGTTGATATTGTTGCTATTGATTGTTAAAAATCTTTGTACTTATACAACACTAATCTACTGGGACTAGTGCTTACATGTGATTGTCTATGGATTGAATGCACTTATTGCAACCCTATGCAGATTGAAAATTTATTTGAAAATAAAAAAAAATAATCAGGTCCACAAGAAACTGGTTTTTTGTATTGGTTATAAATATCCGAAAGATTTAATCACGCCTTGCAATTATTATCCGTTATTTTTGCCATTATTTTTTTTTTTGCTCCACAAACCCAATTAACGCTCTTCCTTTAATTGCAAGAAAAAAAAAACTAGTTTAACTTTTATGCGTTTACGTGAATGCATCGTAAAAGTAACACATATAAATATTTGATTACATATAGAGAATCGAAAATGTAAATGCTGATGAATTCCGAGTGACCATTAGGCATGTTAACGATTTATAAATATGGGTAAGACAGTAATGTGAACATTTATTCGTAATTATCTAAACGAAATGTATTGCGGTGGATGAACAATGAACGCAAAAGTTCGCTCATTCGTGAAAAGTATTTTCTTTGCGGTAAGTTTTCAAGTATTCCAATCGAAAATTTCAGCTAGAATGCACAAGAAATTGTTTATAAAATGACATGAACTAACATTGATACGAAGTATTTAAATTAAGCCACTTTTTCATGTACTTTATTATAAATAAATTGAACCGTAAAATACATACGATTGGATGGTTTGAGATCATTTTTCGTGGGATACACGGGGGTGAAGTCTTGACAAGTGGTTTTAATGAATTGATGCAATAAAAAGAGGATATATGATATGAGAGTCAGTAGGTTTGAAACCGGAGGTGTAAGTTGACTTAACCGTTAGTTCAACCTCAACCAGATTGTATAATTAAGGGTAGGGAAAGGCAGGCAGGGCAGAATAACGTTTTTCGATCGCCGGGGAATGCAATTACATAACAGGAATATTAGCCAGATTGAGTAACTGGATCACAAACAAGGCAACCAGATTAACCAGTAATTTGCGCTGGAATTATCTAAGAAGACTTCTTATAAACGAAGTAGCGGGAGTTGAATGAAGAACTGATCAAAGTGTTACAGTTATTACGATACCTTGGCTTTGGTAGTATCGTAATAATTCCATTCTCTTGGTCACGGCATCTCGCATTCAAGTCATTGTCCAACACTTGCTAAAACCAACGTTAACGTAACAGTGATGTAGCCATTTTCAGTCGTAAAACATATCACAAAACCCAAAAACCAAAAACCAAAACATTAGAGAAGTGCTGTTTTAAATGTAATTGCGGTAGTTTCGTTTGGCAAAATATGTGGCATAAATGTTGGCTGTATTTTGGCATCATTGCCGTGGGAATGACAAATGTTTTTGCAAAAGCACCAGATAGTTTACAAGTTTCGAGTAGCAACAATGACGGGTTGAAAAGTGACAATGAAAATGTGGGAACCGGGATTAGTTGGTTGGATGATATTTTGGACGATTATTTGGCGGATTTGGAATATGAGTTGGGGTTCGACTCGAAAAATGAGACTATTTTGAATTTGAAGCTTGATTCGTTCTATCGAAGCAGTGAAAATGGTAAGATATTTTTAACATTTTATCTAATGTGAGCTTTTAGTCAGGTCTAGGACAGCACCATTTTAGGGGAGGCTAAATTTTCGAAATGCCAAAATTTTAAAGGCGTAAATGTATAGATAGATAATTTAATTTTAAAAATTATTTTGAGTTAGTTTTGTTATGAATATATGGAAAATTTTCCGAAAAGTATACCAAATATTTGTTTTTATTGAATTTACTTTTCAATTAATCTTATCATATTTTTCAATCGTTAAATCACTGGCAATAAATAATTTATAAATTTTTTTCCCTACAATGGTAATTTTTTAAAATCTGTACAACTTTTTCCTAAATTTGTTCCATTTTTTCCAAAACATTTAAAGTCCTATTTCAATTCCAGACGCTGGTAGTCGAAATACGTCCTACTCATCTAAAACAATATAGTATGCTGATGGCAATTTATCTAATGTGAGCTTTTTTTTGGGTAGAGGTCCAGATTTAGGACAGTACCATTTTAAAGGAGGCAAAATTTTCGGAAAGCCAAAATTTTAAAGGCGTAAAAATATATAAATAAATAATTTAATTTTTAAATGATTTGAGCTAGTTTTGCTATGAATGTATGGAAAATTTTCCAAAAAGTATACCAAATTTTTGTTTTTATTGAATTTACTTTTCAATTAATCATATCATATTTTTCAATCGTTAAATCACTGGCAAAAAAAGCACTGCCAATCGTCATAATGGTAATTTTTTAAGAACTGTACAACTTGTCGCTAAATTTGATCCATTTTTTCCAAAAATTTAAAGTCCTATTTCAATTCCGGACTCTGGTAGTCGAAATACGTTCTAGTCATCTAAAACAATATAGTATGCTGACTACAATTTATCTAATGTGAGCTTTTTTTGGTAAGAGGTCCAGATCTAGGACAGCACTATTTTAGGGAGGCGAAATTTTCGGAATGCCAACATTTTAAAGGCATAAAAGTGTATAGATGGATAATTTAATTTAAAAAATTGATTTGAGTTAGTTTTGTTATGAATGTATGGAAAATTTTCCGAAAAGTTTACCAAAAAATTATTTTAATTGAATTGAGTTTTCAATTAATCATATCATATTTTTCAATCGTTAATTCACTGGCAATAAATAATTTATAAATTTTTTTCCCTATAATGGTAATTTTTTAAGAACTGTACAACTTTTCACTAAATTTGATCCATTTTTTCCAAAACATTTAAAGCCCTATTTAAATTCCGGTCTTTGGTAGTCGAAATACGTCGTACTCATCTAAAACAATATAGTATTCTGACGATTTAGAAGAGATCTTAGTAAATGAATTTAATCACCTGTATTATCTAATTAAAGATTTATTACAAAATACTAAAAATATATGGAATATTACATTAACGAAATTTTCAAGATGTGAACCTTAATGTTGATATTAGTTCGTGATTTTTTTGAGTCTCAACAATAAATTGTTTAGATCAGCGGTTCCTAACCTTTTTCAGCCGCGGACCCCCAAGGAAATCAAGCATAATGCCAAGGACCCCTGAGTGAAAAAAAGGTGCAATTTTCGGACAATATTATATTTTAGTATACCTTCATTAAATTAAAAACCAAAAAACAAACTTTTTCAAATGGGACCGCGGACCCCCAAACATAGGCTCGCGGACCCCCAGGGGTCCGCGGACCACAGGTTAGGAAACAATGGTTTAGATGATAGAACTTTTTCCATCCTTGAAAGGGTGAAAAGTTTCAAACGTGCCAGTATAAGCTTAAAGACTTAATTCTCAGGTATTATAATTTAATGAACCTAAATTAGTGCAAGACATCGATTACTATGATAGTTAAAGTATGATAATTGGAAAATTAATAAAATTCATACATACTTTAAATATTTACAAACTAGATGTTATATCTTGATAACCACCTTGTTATGAAGTAAAAAGGGCGGCATATCGATGGGAGCCTAGGGCGCCACTGAACTAATCTCATAAATTTATTGTTTGAATAATATAACTGGTTATGTATATTTTTTTGGGTATGAAGATAAATGATTATTATTATACAACCGCAATTTTTTAAGAAACTAATGAAACATAAAAGAAATGTAGATTATGGTTTAGGTTTTTTTGTGATAGAGAAAGAGATATTAAGAAGTCTTTCTATTTAAAGGACGGATAGCCTTTATATTTTTAAATTGATATACAATATTTAAACATCACTATTTAATAAATTTGAGTCTATAAATTGGATCCTTTCAACAAAATGGAGGTTATACTATACTCATACTTCATTTCATACTACTTTTCCTTCATTTACTTGAAAATATATAAGAGTAATTCTCATCAAATTCCGAAATTATGTAGGAAAAACTTTATAAAACTTGATTTTTTTGTCAATTTTATAGCATTTGGGTAACTTGATTTTACCAATATAGTGATCTCCAGAATAAACTTATTTTAGACGACTTATAAGGATGATTTATAATTTTGAAAGTGGGGGAATGGTTTTTATAGGTCATACCGTCATTGAATCGTATCTGTTATTGCTTTATAGTGAAGAAAAAGTTTGGGTCCTAATATTATTATTGTTATATAAATAGCATATTATAAATATATTATTGTTACATAATATATTCCTTTGTAAAGTGTAATTTGTTGTCCTGTACCGTCAAAAGGAACTACTTGTATCTCTGCATTGTATTTACAGCAATAATTTTCACTAAAGTAATTATAAATTATGTTCTCATATTTAAACAGGAAAAAACAGTGAATTTAAGGGTTAAATAAGCAAAGAAATAAAAAGAAATCAAGTTCGACTAATTTAAAAGCCATTACCTCTTATATCGTCATTCCCTCACTTCAATTTGAAATGAGGGAATGACGCTTTAAACTATAACTTAAAAAATCTTGGTACATAAACTTTGGTAACTTCTGAACTTTTGTGTAAGTTTACTGTCTCTGATAACCTACTTTACAATGCAATAAGATATAGTAAATATATTTATTGTTCTTCAATGTAAGGAAGTGACGACTGAAAATGTAATCTTGAAATAATTTTCATATTTTCTATCTTGAGACCGATATTTAACACGTGTAAAATGACTTAAATAGGTGAAACAATTTATAGTATTGCCAACAATCAAAATTCGATGAGAGCTTTCATGAATGATTATAGATGAATTGATATGAACCGTTTATTTTGAAAGTGAGTTAAGTCCATTTCAAGAACAATCTTTAAAGTGTTATCATTTTTAAGAACATAAGATACTAAGGAGGAGGTAATAATTGACGTTTTTGTTAACAACTAAAATGAAATCAGTAATTTCTGAAAACTTAGCAGTTAAATAATTAACATACTTTGTTCTAGTTACAAGAAGAAGAATCACCATATAGACCATCCTTGAAATGGACTTACGCCACTTTCAAAATAAACGAGTCAAATATCGACTGTTAGTAAAGATGTAAGGGAATAATTTTCTTTTATGGGACACATATAAAAAATATATTTGAAAACATGTTCTTTACTTTTCATTCCAAATTCAAAAGATTTTCGAAAATCTATTGTGTTTTTAATCGTTAGTCAAATTCCCAAATAATTTTTTAACAAAATTTTTGATTTAGAAGGTCAAAAATGTGCTTATCTTAAGTTTGGGACATAGTGAGGAATGCTTTTCAGGGCATTATTTGAGCCGTTTATTTTGAAAGTGACCTAAATCCATTGTTGATAGACCAGTTTATGCTGATATTTGCACTATTAAATTTTTACAAATTATTGATAAGATTTTCGTTTTCGACCCACTAGTACTAACTTCTTTGGTTGTGAAATTTATGTATTTATTGTTGCAAAAAAGAATAGCTATATTAACTGTTCTTGAAATGGACTTAGACTACTTTCAAATTAAACGGCCCATTTATTTATTATTCTATAGAGATATTCATATGGTTCAAAAATTATAACCAACACCATTAGCCCAGGTAATGTTTTTTTTTTCAAGAAAAAAAATACCATCATAGATCGCAAGGACAAGAAATTCGATATTTCATGAGAATTACCTATAATCATAATTATCAATAAGAATAATGAGTTCCGTGAAAATGTTCATAACGTTAATTAATATGTTCAGTGAAGTAAGCGATGGACAATTTTAATTAATATGAGTATAATGTTTTAAGCGAATACAAAATATAAAGAATCACAAATGTCTAGAAATCATAAAAATATTGAGAATATTTTATAAATAAAAACGCTAACATCCCTAAACCTTTAAATTATTTAGATTGGAAAATTGACAATTGAATCATAACCACACTTGGCCATAAGACTTCTGATTTACAGAATTTAATAAAATTTCACTTACTTGAATAAAAGAACTATTCTGTGATTAATCGGGCACTATTTAAATTATCACTTGGATCACTTATTGCCTTTAAATTAAATGAAATTACTTAATTAAGAACAAATAAAGTTAAGCAATGCACTAATATTAATGGACAATACACAAACGTCAATGTACGAGCTATTAGCCAATAGGATTGCGAGATTTGACGATGATCAGTTGTTTTGATTGCGGAAATTTTGAAAATTTATCATGGCACTTCTCGATTCAGTGCCATCTACAAGTTACATATTCAAGTAAATAAGAAGTTTAAATAATTGCCCAAATCGCTATTAAGCGTGGAAGGGTTTTTTTTTTATTTTTTTTTTTCATTGTTAAGTCGGCTAAGGCAATTTTTTTTTTTTTGAAGAAATCTGAAAAATCGTGTACTTACTATATAGATAACAAGAGGATCCGGTGAACTGCGTACCACCTAAAATTAAATTGCAAAAATTAATTGATATCAGTAATATTTCCACGTTTTTAATTATTAGTATGGATATAATTAAATTCATATATTTATGCTTGAGTATAACAAATTTAGTACGTTTTTTTTTAAATAGACACTTTATTTTACTTATTTAGATTCATACCTATAAGAAATTGACCATATTTAAACTATAGGTATGCATACAAAAATTTATACCACCATGATATACCGACACATCGCTGAACTGGTGCAAAATACATAATAGTCCACAAAAAAAAACAAAAACAAAAATTTATAAAATTCTTTTGGCCAATTCTCTCCTAAGGTTACTATTAGGAATCTTGTTTTCTTCAGTCCTTTTTTTTATAGAATATTTGTTTATTTTTTTATCATTTAACACTTCAGCATATGAATAAGGAGACTCATATTTCTGCATTTGTACAATGTAGCTGTTTAAATGTGCTACAATGATGTCCCGATCTTAATCTATTATAATAATTATTTTTAATCCTTTCTGTACTATATTGTGGACTGAACTATAATCCTTAAGTCATCATACGATGTGTAATATATTAGGAGTTGTTTGATGAATTAGTTTCTCTTCTTTTGCTATACTTTTCATTTTTCTGTACATTTATTAATCTTTTTTTAGATTTTAAAATGGCGAATAAAAATTTAAACAAGTTTTTTTTTTCTTAAATTAATTTGTCAACCCTCTAGTGACCTGGTACCCTTAATAGTTTTGGTGATTTTGATGTTCTTGTTATCTTTAATACTGATTTGGATTTTAAAACTAATTTCTACCCTTTCCCTACTCTATATACTTCTTATGCATTTAATAAACATAGAAACATATTCCAGAAATCCTATCACCATTTCGGCCATAATTCTATAAATATCAGCACGAAAAATATTACGAAGATTGATATTATGTTATTGGCGTATTGGAAACATTAGATCTTTTAGGTCGCGGCATTGTTCATAACAATACTTTTACAATAAGATCTATGAATAATACTCATACAAAATATGAATTAAATTATAAAATTGACACTTAAATTCAAACAATAAAAGTCAAATTCAAACGGTTGCTATGTGTTTTTCGGAAACCACAGGCATCAATGATTTCAAATAATGTATGCATGTGCATGACGTGAACAAACAATTGCGGAATGTCAAACCTAATTTATTTAAAAACACATTTAATTCATAATTGTCCAAGTTTTCTTATAGTTCTTTTGTTAATCTAAGCGTAAACAAATCCAACAAATCATAGATCATGAAAATCGCTCCAGCCATTCTTTAGATATAAATAGTCTAACTAACATGACTTTGTTTTATACATTTAGACGTATAAAATCTAACAAAATATTTTTAGAACAGCACAAAAAAAAATGTATTGTTAAAAAGATTATTTTCTAAGAAAATATTATGTATCTATATAGTTGTAATTTTCTTATAAAAAAAAGCCTTATCAACCCATAAATCATATATAAAATTTATTTCAAACGATTAAGTAAATTTAAAGAAAAAAAATGTTCTGTGTTTTCCATAAACGGCAATTGAGATAAAGATCAGAAACTTCTGGATTTTTGTATTTAATTTGTGCCTATCCACATACGTATCATTAAAATATATTTCTGTAACCAATTCACCATGGTTTGTCACCCTTAGGGCCTAGAGCCTTTTAAGCTCTTCATTGAGTTGGAAGATAAATTATGTCGGAAAATTTCAAAGATAAACGAGGCCGCTTTATAAACAATTACGGAAATATCAGAGAAAGAGTAATCTTTTGTGAATGGGAAAACACGGATCACAGGAAATGTATTATAGTACATGTTGAAAACAGTTCCCAAAATATAAGCGAAACAAACATTTCCGAGAAAAACAGCTTTTAAATTAAATTGGAAAAATACAAAGTTTTCCTTTCCTAATGCCGAAGGATTTGTTTCCGAATCTTTCACGTAGCAATTTATAAAAGGTTTTCGAAGATTATTTTTTTTACTTTTTAATTTCACTAAGGGGTGCCTATCTATAATAATAATTTTTTTGGATTTTTCGAATTGGACTGAATTTGCAGGGGATTTTTCGCTTTCAATATTCTTATATCGCCTTTTATGCCCTTATTTTAATCATTATAATAATAGGTCAATGTAGGTATAAGATTGTGTGAGTCAAAACCAAATAAAATTAATATTAGCCCACTGGTGGCTGAGTGGTCTAGGTGGCCGCTCCAAAACTGGTAGTTGATAGGTTCAAATCTTGTATCGAGGAAAAAATCGGTATTTCTTGATATACGAATATTAATTAGCCCTAGAGTCGCTAAAGACCTTAATAGTTATGCAGTGGCGGTAAATAATCATAAAAAGATTGTGTATATAATATATAGAATATATTGCGGTCCAATTTATGTAGTATAATTTAATATAATAATATATATAAATCATACCATAAACATAAATTTGAACAGAAGTTCAAACAAAAATATTCGTGACGTATTGCCCAGACATGTATTTCGATTGCCAATTCAAAGTCAACGAAAAAATCTTATTTTGATCATAAAAACGTTGTTTCAAATTTAAAATAACTTATTGTTGAGTCAGTCTAAACTGAGAATACTTCACAAGTAGTTACTAGTAAAAGTATTAATACCATTAAGTTATTATTACCATCAAGTTTTAATACTATTTACATTTCCTGATTTGATCCAAGCTACAATTAATAAATTTTGCTAGTTATTATGGTTTAAAAAATTTAATGGATCACCGATCATATAAAATCATATAATGGATCAAATAAAAATTATTTGAACCCTTTTCATGAACGAGTATTTAAGGTAAGGTAAGGGATGGAATGGGTTCAAATCTGGTAACAAGCATTTTTTAAGAGTTTTTGACTTACTAATTCGAATAAAACGTTAAAGTTACTTAATATTTTAATTATTTTAAAGTACTGATAAATAACTACTACTGGGTGTGTTAGTATGAAACCGGATTTTTTTTCTAAAAAATAAGTTTCAATAATAACCATATATTTTTGCCATCTTTCTGACAATTAGTCCATGCCAACAAAAAACGTTTATCTTTTCAGCAAAAGTAGGATCATTGTTGTAGATCTTTGTAAGATTTATAGTTCTTTCAGGTCTAAATCGATATGTAATATAAAGGATAAATCAGAATGTGGTAGACCAAACAAATTAGCAGTGTTAAATGAAAACCAAACAAATTAGAAACGTTGTAAATTGGAATAAATAAAATAAAACCCTGTTAATTTGTTTGGTCTTCCACATCCTGATTTATCCTTTATATTATATTTATAGTTCTGTTCAAGAAGTGTATATACTATCGATGCAAATAATAATCAGAAGGAACATAGTCTAGAGAATAGGCTGCATAGGAAAGGACTTCCAAATTGAATGCTTCAATTATACCCTTAACTCGTTTTTCTGTGTAGCCAGGGGAATTACCATGTAGCATTATCACTTTGTATTGCTTATTTTGATATTCTGACCATTTTTCGCACTAAAACTTAGCACAAATCGCAAGTTCTTGTTGTATTTGACTACAATTCTCATCCAAAAACGTTTACAATTCGATGTCTTCAAACTTTGTCGATGGTTTCCATATTCTTCGTCAATATCGCCAATTTCAATTTTTTTAAAACCCCTTAAATCACAACGATTTCCTAAGAGTATGCTCAACATAAGCTTTGACGTGCATTCGATACGATTTAGCAGCGGTTTTTGTTTTGTTCAAACGATTATTGAAAGTCAATGCTATTCGCGAAGCTTGAAATGTTAAATGCTACTAAGAAAAAAATATAAAAAAAAATGCCTTGATGACATAGTTTGGCAGATATTGGCAGCCAGCACCACTTGTTGGCAAATTCTGGTATCATATTTACACACCTCATTAAAAATGGAACGTCTTTAATATTTAACATTAATATTGGTATAAGCTTGGATCAGGAACGTCGAAATTTGAGAATTGTTTATGAATGGTTTCGATATTATTCCTGTACGTATTGTTCACTCGAATGCAATTTGTACGTAAATTTTGACATGTGAGAAATAAAGTAGTGATTGTTATTTTCAAATATGTATATTGTATTATGTAAAATTAAATTTTCTAAATAAAGTCTACTTTGGGCAAGTCCACTTCAGCTCACCCACAATTTGGCAACGTTGCATTTTCGACTTTGTTTTAATTTAATTCGCGATTAAATCGGTCCATAATAAAAATAACCGTCGCTTCTTCATTTCTGGCTTGTCAAAGTTTACGTACAAATTGCATTCGAGTGAACAATACGTACCCATTCGGAATAGTTATCTACAGTTCGGAATATCTCGACGTTCCTGATCCAAGCTTATACCTTAATATTTAATTGATTGTTAAAATCAATACTCTTTCATCAAATATTTAATGATATTAAATGATAAACGTTGCCAATCTAATATTAATCCCGTAGCCAGGGGAATTACTATGTAGCAATATCACTTTGTATTGCTTATTTTGATATTTTGGCCATTTTTCGCGTTAATGTTTGGTTCAAATTTACTATTGCAAGTTCTTGTTGCATTTGACTACAATTTTCATCCAACAACGCTTACAATTCGATGTTTTCAAACTTTGTCGGTGGTGTCCCCGTTATTCATTGATATCGCCGTTTTTAATTTTTTTAAAACCCCTTAAAACACAACGATTTCCTAAGGGTACGCTCAACATAAGCTTTGATATGCATTCGATACGATTTTGCAGCGGTTTTTGTTTTCTTTAAAAGGTTACTGAAAGTCAATGCTGTCCGCGAAACTTGAAATGTTAAATGCTACTAAAAGAAAAATATAAAAAAAATTGCCATAATGACATAGTTTGGCAGATATTGGCAGCCAGAACCGCTTATTGGCAAACTCTGGTGTCATATCTACACACCTCACTAAAAATGGAACGTCGTTAATATTTAACATTAATATTTTATTTATTGTTAAAATCAACTCATTCATCAAATATTAAATGATATGAAATGAATAAACGTTGCCAATCTAATATTAATCCCGTAGTCAGGGGAATTACTATGTAGCAAGATCACTTTGTATTGCTTATTTTGATATTCTGGCCATTTTTCGCGTTAATGTTTGGTTCAAATTTACTTTTGCAAGTTCTTGTTGCATTTGACTACAATTGTCATCCAACAACACTTACAATTCGATGTTTTCAAACTTTGTCGGTGGTTTCCCCGTTATTCATCGATATCGCGGTTTTTAATTTTTTAAAACCCCTTAAAACACTGCGATTTCCTAAGGGTATGCTCAACAAAGCTTTGACGTGCATTCGATACGATTTTGCAGCGGTTTTTTGTTTTGTTTAAATGGTTATTGAAAGTCAATGCTGTCCACGAAACTTGAAATGTTAAATGCAACTAAAAGAAAAATATAAAAAAAATTGCCTTGATGACATAGTTTGGCAGATATTGGCAGTCAGCACCACTTATTGGCAAATTCTGGTTTCATATCTAGATACCTCACTAAAAATGGAACGTCGTTAATATTTAATTGATTCTTAAAATCAATACTCATTCATTAAATATTAAATGATATTAAATGAATAAATGCTGCCAATTTAATATTAATCCCTTAATCTACTTATCTGCCAATCATTCGATAAAATATTAACGAGGAAAATTGCTAATCATTCCTGTTTATTTGCAGGGGAAAGTCGCAAGAAAAAGGACGATAAAATGACGAAATTAATGCCAATGTTTATGATTCCGTTTCTTCTGCAATCGGCAATGGTGCCAATGATGTTGGCATCCATGAAGTTCATGCTGGTGAAATCTTTGCTCATCGGAAAATTGGCGCTCATACTAATTGGACTAAATGCACTACGTAGATCAACAATTCATGATGCACAAAAAAGATTAGCAGTCGAGCATTACGGCTACAAGAAAGGAAGTGCTGAAGAAATTGGAGCGTGGTTCAACTATTGATAACTACATTATTTATTATTATTTTACAATTTTTTATGTAATAAAGTATTTATTTTACAAGCCTAATGATTTATTTGGCCAATTTAAACACTTTTGCAAACCTTTTTCTATATGTAGAAAGAAGTGTCATAAAACTTTATAATTTCTTTTACAACTGTTTTCCGTTCTTTTATTTTACTTTTTCCATAAAACAAATGTTAAATGGTAGACAATTGTATTGGTTTTCTGGAAGGATTTGCATGTAAAACAGCAGGAACCACCTGTAATACACTATAATCTTATGTTTTAGAAGATAATGCAACAAATTTGGAAAACCTAAAATCTTTATCAGTAATGCAGGATTTTTGAAACAAAAATGGATTTATTTTGTAAAAAGGTTATAATCCTTATTGACCCATTGAAATAACACCTTAACTACTACAAACATTTCATTCATAATCTTCAAACCTATCCACTTCCATTTACATTTTTTGGCATTTGGTTTTTGGTAACATAAAGAATAAAATCGGGACGACAAATTGTTAATTGTTAAAATGAAAGTTTTTTATATTTTGTTATTGAATTTCGGATTTTTTATATCGTTTACATCAGGATGGTCAGCAGTGATTAGTAAAGTTTTTTCCAATAAACAATATGGGGTAAGTACAAAATTTTCCATATTTAATTTAAGAAAGGAATATAATAACATTGTTAGATATGTACTTTTTTTTGTTGGTAATTTTGTCATATGACGGCTTTTCTCAAAAAAAAAAATCGTAGGCACATAAAATGAGTGTTAAAATGTTGAGAACACTTAAAAATGCAATATTCCGACGGCGGAACTCTAATTTTCTTCACAATTATTACAACAAAGCCTAAAAAAGAATACCATTATAGTAGACTTTAGTCGACGTCAAAGTAACTGCTAAATGCATTTGTTTACAAGTACGCATGTGCAATAAAAATAAAAAGATGCAAAAATGACAAAAAGAACAAATATGAATTTAATTTGAAAAAGCGCCCGGGAAAAAGTAAAAGTTAATCAAATTACAGTAAAATATCTGATACGAAATAATGGCCAACAGGTTACATAATTTTATGGTACAAATATCTTTTATTAACGTTACACTATGGTCTTTTAAATCAATTCGCGAATTTATTCGATATTTGATTGATAATTCACCTCGAACATCTTCTAATTTCTCTTTTATGAGGGCCAATTTATTCGCGAATTGAATTAAAAACAGAATAGAAAATGAGACGTTGTCATATAGTTATTTATATATAAATTACTAATAAAAATTTTATAGTTGAAAAAAATTCTATTTAGTATTTGAAATTAGTCCATGTTTATTTTGTTCCTTTTATCTTTTTATTGTTAAATCTTAGGTAATTTAAGGTAGACCAATAATATTACGTTGCGAGACTAAACACGAGTTCTGTTTTAATTTTTAATTCGCCGTTTAATACATATATACACTGAACAAATTATTTTAAAGTCGTAAAGATAATATAAAAAAAAAAGTGATCGGTTTTTTTATTTAATATTTTTACTATTCAATTAGCTACGTTTCGTTACGTATCGTAACTTCATCAGGCTTCTTGATTCACAAAAAATTCAATATTTTCAATTTAAATTCAATAAATAAATAAATAAAAAATTCTTATTTAAAAAAATAAAAGCTGAGATCTGAATTTTATCGTCTATTGTTAGATACATGCAATCTTGGCATTTTTATGAAGTGTAACTTAATTTGTTTCAATTTTGCTTCGAATATTTTATCATTCTGTTTTTTTAATCATCATTTTAAAATTCATGACAATTGCTTGAAAAATTAGATGTTTTATTTTTAATTTACGAATCGGTTGAAATGGAGAATGTAAAATTTAAGAATGAAATATCATATAATATTTGATGTATAAATTAAATTTTATAAATGAAGAAATTGTTTAGAGATAAATTACAACTAAGTCTTGTTTTTAGTAGTTAAACTTTAAGTGTGGAATTTTTGTTGAATGTTTACAAAAACTTTTGCATATTTTCACTTCTAACAATAGGAAAAAATAGTTTCAGGTGTAAGTTTCTAAAGTTAAAGACGCTTTATAGTAATAATTGTTCTTTGAGGAGTAACACCAAGAGGCAGTAACATAGCAAAAGAATGATAAGAAATCCTTCTCCAAAATGTAACTGCTGGAATACGAAATTTTAAAAATGATCGATGAAGTACTTTAGGAGATTTGTAATTTTGAACAAACGAACAATAATTTTTTTTAATTGATTTTTTTGCCTCAAATAGTATTAATAGTATCTAAAGGTTGGTTCAATAAGAGTGCAAGATTCAGTGTTCAATAAAACGTGGTTTTTTGAGCAAAGTATTGAAATATCTGTTGATTTAGAAAATATACATTTGGGAATTAAGTATGAAACAAAAATTTTTTAAATGTCCACCATAGTTTTGCTGGCATTTGCATACCCTTTTGACGAAATTTTCAATTACGTTATTGAATACATGTGGTGTTATTTCATTGATACAACATCTAATTTCGGCTTTCAATGCTTCGATGGTTGCAGGCTTATTGGCATAAACCTGTAACTTCAGAAAATCCCACAGCCAGAAATCTAAAAGCGTTAAATTGCAAGAGCTAAGAGGACAATTCTGGTCACCAAATCGGGAAATGACACGACCAGGAGCAAACTCGTGCAAGATCGTCAACGTTTTACCGACGGCATGGTATGGGGCATCGTCCTGCTGAAACCACATGTCGCCAAGATCAATTGCTTCCAAATGAGGCACAAGAAACTGTTATCATATCACGATAACGTTCGCCATTCACCGTTACTGTATAACCTTCTTCGTTTTCGAAGAAAAACGGTTCAATTATTCTTCCAGAGTATAATGCACACCATACAGTGACCCGTTTTTAATGCATTGCTTTTTGATGAATCATTCGAGGATTTTCTAAGCCCCAAATGCGATAGTTTTTCCTACTCACGAAGCCTTCGAGGTGGAAATGACCTCATTACTGAAAATGATTTTGTTTGCAAAATCAGCAGGTTGCTGAAGAATCTAATTGATGAATTCTCTTCACTGTTCATGGTCTACTATTTCATGTTTACTACCTCCCATCTGTCAACTTTTGATTTGTTATGTCATAATCATCATAATGACATTATGATCAATTATGACTGTCAAACATGGCGCGCAATTTAAATCTCCTTTACCTTAATTGAGCTAATTTAGAATTAAGAAATGGGTAATTTTACAAAAAGACTAGCCAGAATTGGATTTACCTTTAGTGTCGCCTTGTGGCACTACGAAAATTGCACCCTTTAACTACATTCTACATATGTAGATTTAGATCTAATATGGGTGACCTGGAACCCTATATGGATGCCCCAAATATTGCCGCCCTGAACACCAGCCTCTAGTACAAATCCAACAGCTGATCTAATTTTTAAATCTTTCTTATGAAAAATTAAACTTCTTTGATTTTAATTTTTTCTGATAATTTCCACCATTCCGATAATCATTTCTTTTTATGGTTAAACCATTTATCACTAACAAATTGCAGAGGGATGGAAATTTGTGTTGCAATATTGTTCAAATTTTAAAATCTAATAAAGGAACCGTTTATTTTGAAAGTTAGTTAAGTCCATTTCAAGAACAATCCCTATAGTGTTATCATTTTTAACCATAGGAACATAAGGAGGAGGGAATAATTGGTAATAAGTTTTTGTTAACAACTAAAATGAAATCAGTAATTTCTGAAAACTTAGCAGTTAAATAATTAATATACTTTGTTCTAGTTACAAGAAGAACAATCACCATATAAACCGTCCTTGAAATGGACTTACGCCACTTTCAAAATAAACGAGTCAAATATTAACCATAACCAATTCAAAGCAAGACTAGCAGTACTGCTAGTCGGACTACTAGTTGGATCGTCTAAATTATCCGACTAGTCCGACTAGATATCCAACTTCCAACATCATTCACGGTCCGACTTTAGATCCAACTTCGAAAGTCGGACCACAAGTTGGACTGCAAGTCGGAGCGTGAATGGCCTGCTTAAGATTCCCATTCTTGATATCTGAAGAATTTCTCTATCTACTGTTCATTTGAAGAAAAAATGGAGACGAAATGCATTTGAAATAAAAAATTTAAAGTCAATATTTTTAAATTTTAAGTTATTTACCAATTTATTTTTTTGGTAAATCATAAATTTTTCTTTTACGGTAAAGCGTATCGATTTTCTTTCAATACTTATTTTTTTAAATATATTGCAGTTAGACTAAAAAATGAACCTCGTTAACATCAGAACGATATTCATGCTTCATTAACCCTCCTAAAAAAAAAAAATTTTGTCGCGCCCCATAGATTCTTATTCCATTGCCTACAAATTCGTTAATTTTTTTCTTTACGATTTCTCTAATCAAATTTCCCAAATAAATAAAAAAATAAATCCATTTTTTATTTCACCCAAATAAACTTAAAAAAAATATATATCTGTTCTACTTTTCGACTTATCCAACTTCTATAAAATCAGTAATGTTCTACATTTCATTCGGTTTTTTGATACATAAAAAAGAAAAGTGTAATTTTAATACATCCAAAGTAGTAGGTATCTAATTTAAAATTTAATTTCATTCATATCGATCTTTGTTCTTTCTTAATCAATGTGGTTTCTTTTAACGTAAATATAATTGAGAAAAAAAAAAACCCATTAAAAACAGTGTAGCGAAGCTTCTACTATGTGAAGTAGTAAATGGAAGTATTAGAAAGTATAGCTTGAGAAAAAGTCATTATGAAGGGATTTAATGGGAGTATTGGATTTAATTAGATTTTTATTGCTCATTCATTTCCCTACGTCATTCTTTAGGCATTTCTATTCAAATAATTTAATTATATTAGGCTTCAATCAATAAAAAAACACTAATCTATCTTACTATTTGCAATAAAAGCATTGCAATAAAAATATTAACGAAATAAAGTAAATATCCTACATTTTCTTCTTTAAAATATGTTTTAAATTTGCTATAGAAATGGCCATAGAGTGTCATCCTTGAAAAATAAATAATAAAATTTCCATTTTAATCATCCAGATTTGACGTAGTATTTATTACATTTTTATGATTCCTTCTACTCTGATTATCTTTATTGGGGTTAAGACTAGTGGATTAAAAAAATGTCCAATTGATATTCACACATTTTAACGTACAGTAGACCTAATGCACGTGATCTAAAATTAATTTAAAAGTATTTTAAACTAAAATCAAACGATATTTTAGCTTAGACTAGGCCAAAAATATCGACTATTTTTTTTTTTTTTGAAAAGTATATCGAAAATATTGTTCAAGGTGACAAAAAAAAATATCGGGAAGGTTTGAGCCCTTAATATTAATATTAAGAGGTCTATCATCTTTAATTTCGATTTTTTATTTGTGCTTCCATTTTTGCGTCAATGCTGTCAAACTATCATAGTAAAAAAAATTATCTGCACATATTTTTATAGAAAATTAAATTCCCTACAAAAAACGTCTTTTCGAAAATTTTTGCCAGACACACCATTTCCGAATAATCAAGCTTTAACATTGATATAATTTTTAGATTTATCTTCAAATAATAATCAAATAAATATATAGAAATGAACAATATAGATTCTTGGAGGAAATTTAATGCTCTACAAAAAAGGTCTCTTAACGTTTTTATATAAAATCACTCTTTCAAAATTGGTTCAACAACGAAAAAAACAATAATTTAATGTTTCCTTCAAATTTAATTGTGAATCACTTTTGAAAAATTGATTTTATGTAAAAACGTTAAAAGACCTTTTTTGTAGAGCATTAAATTCCCTCTAAGAATCTATATTGTTCATTTCTTTATATTTATTTGTTCGTTAGTTACAAAATTCCAAAATAAAGAAGATAAATCTAAAAATTATATCAATGTCTGAAGCTTGATTATTCGGAAACGGCGTGTCTCGCAAAAATTTTCAAAGAGACATTTTTTGTAGGGAATTTAATTTTCTGTAAATATATGTGCAGATGATTTTTTTTTACCTTGACAGTTTGACAGCATTGACGCAAAAACGAAAGCACAAATAAAAAATCGAAATTAAAGATGATAGATCTCTTATTATTAATATTAAGGGCTCAAACCTTCCCGATATTTTTTTTTTGTCACCTTGAACAATATTTTCGATATACTTTTCAAAAAAAAAAAATAGTCAATTTTTTTTGGCTCAGTCTAACCTACACTGTTTTCCCATTTTTTACTTTACATTGACAAAGTATGCCAACTTTTGCTCTAGTATTAACTTATTTCATTATTGCAAAGTACAAATACAAAACTGAAGATATTTCTTTTTCTTCCTGTAGACCGATAAAGCGATATCGAATAGTATTGTGGCTGGCGCCCAAATGGCTTTCCATTATTGTCAAAAGCAATTCAAATGGGACCGTTGGAATTGTCCAGACACTGCATTCTACAAGTAAGTTTACGACCCCGAAACCCTTACAACCCCATTAAAACAATATGAGTGGCAAAAAGCAATAAAAATTCCTCTTTTTTCCAGACGAAATCTGCAACTGGCCAACAAAGAATCGGCTTTTGTGCGAGCGATTTTATTCGCCGCCGTCATCCACACAATTGCCCGGAACTGTTCTCGTGAAGAGCTCGATTGCCCTTGTCGCAAATATAAATCGACCCAAGCAATCAATAATCAAAGTCAATTCACCGAAAATGTGGAACAGTTAAAACACATTAACAATGCACTGCTCTTCTGTAACGAGCAAAATATCAATTTCGCTGAAAATGTTTTCATTGAATATTTAATTGACATTTTTCATTTAGCCGGAGATTTGCACACTCATATCTACCTGCAAAATGGGGTTTTGGGTCGCTTGGTAGGTGATCAAAAAAAATATATTTTATTCGAGCCATTCCAAACAAATTGTTCACATTTAATTATTACTACACATTTGTATTGTTTTAGGCTGTGAAAACAACCATGAAAAAATATTGCCATTGTGTGGGACATAGTGAAAATTGCAATGCACAAATATGTCAAAACGAATTAGCACCGTTTGGAGAAATAGCGGCTAATTTACGCAAATTATACAACAAAGCAATTCAAATCGACTATCAGAATGACGTTAAATTCAAATTTCCAATCAACAACGATGGATATCAGGACTTTGAGCGCTTAATTTATCTAGATGAATCGCCCAATTATTGCCTACCAAATGCAACTATAGGTGAGAAATATAAACAGAATGATTAGTTTGTATTTTCCCCAAAATTGGGATTCAAATTTAAAAGAAAGAATGACGCTAGAAAATTTAAATAAATTATACTGAAAGTTTTAAATCTCTAAATTTTAATTCAATTAAGGATTTTTTCATATTTATTTTCATTAATTTCAACTTGGTGGATAGCGATTACAATTCATTACATAACACTTGATATTAAGGTATTTTAAGGTCTGAAGTACATATTTTTAATTCACCGGGTTCAAAAGAACCTGATAATTCGATAATTATACAAAAATCATATACGCAATTCGAGTATGTACAGAGGTGTGAAAATTATTAGACTCAAGAGAAAAACACATTTTTGTTTTTAAATGCCAGAAATTTAAACATTACAATAATTTCACTTATCTAATATTTTGTGTGGTACCCTTTATTATTTATAATTTATTTTTCTCATCCTGGTATGCTCTATATCAGGGGTTCTCAATCTTTTTGAGCCCGCGGCGTATTTACAAGGTTAGTATTTTGTCACGGCGCCCTACTTTAGTAAGCTATTTGGATATGGAGACTATATATATATATATATATATTGATATAAAAAGATTGATATAAATACATAAAGATTGAGAACCCCTGATATAGAGCATACCAGGATGAGAAAAATAAATTATAAATAATAAAGGGTACCACACAAAATATTAGATAAGTGAAATTATTGTAATGTTTAAATTTCTGGCATTTAAAAACAAAAATGTGTTTTTCTCTTGAGTCTAATAATTTTCACACCTCTGTACATACTCGAATTGCGTATATGATTTTTGTATAATATATATGTATAATTTGTATAATATATATTATAGTCGAAAGTAATATGTACCTATAATAATAGTAGTTGTTGTAATTGTTGCTTTATAGGTACCCGCGAATATTTGTGGTTCCGGATCATTTCAGATAATGATAGAGGATCGACTCGCGGCGCCCCTCTTTACTTTCTACGGCGCACACTTTGAGAACCCCTGCTCTATATTATTTTTTTCAATTATATTTTATTTCCTCATCGTGATGCCAAATCTTAATGAGTTCGGTAGGCGTATATATAAACAATTTTAGCCAAAAATCTTTTGTAAAACATGAATTATAGCGCTCCGAAGATACCCGTTTCTAAAAAATAGCTTATATCCATCTAAAAATAAACAGGGCTTTAATTTGTAAGCTTGAAAACATTTGGGATACAAATTCAAAAGAATTATGACGCTAGAAAATTCAAATGAATTATACTGAAAGTTCTATAATTCTAATTTTAAAATTAGTTTTATAATTCTAATTATAATCTAATTTTGAACTAAGATTTTTTTATATTGATTTTCATTAATTTCAACTTGTTGGATTATGATTACGTAACACTTCAATGCTAAGGTATTTTAAGGTCGGAAGTACACATTTTTAATTCACCGGGTTCAAAAGAACCTATAATTATTATACAACAATAAATTATACAACTTCAATTATTATACAAAAACCATATACGCAATTAGAGTATGTATTATAGTGTTTTAATGTAAAGCTTAGAGCTTACGCCGGTTCTCCCATAAGTGAGATCCTGATTTTTTGTGATTTTTTTTTTTGAGAACTAAAGAAAATAGTAGAACTTTGGGTTTTTGATCATTTATTTATATTTATTTTAGGCGTATATATAAAAAATGTTAGCCAAAAATCTTTTGTAAAACATGAGTTATAGCGCTCCGAAGATACCCGTTTCTAAAAAATGACTTATATCAACTTAAAAATAAACAGGGCTTTAATTTGTAAGCTTGAAAACATTTGGATACAAATTCAAAAGAAAGTATAACGCTAGAAAATTCAAATGAATTATACTGAAAATTTTACAACTCTAATTTTTAACTCAATTAAGCATTTTTTCATATTTATTTTTATTAATTTCAACTAGTTGCATAATGATTACATAACACTTCAATGCTAAGGTATTTTAAAGTCGGAAGTACACATTTTTAATTCACCGGGTTGAAAAGAACCTATAATAACTTCGATTATTATACAAAAACCATATACGCAATTCGAGTATGTACTATAGTGTTTTAATGTAAAGCTTAGAGCTTACGCCGGTTCTCCCATAAGTGAGATCGTAATTTTTTGCGAATTTTTTTTGACAACTAATGAAAAAGGTAGAACTTTGGGTTTTTGATAATTTATTTATATTTATTTTTGACGCATATATAAAAAATTTGAGCCAAAAATCTTTTGTAAAACATGAGTTATAGCGCTCCAAAGATTCTCATTTCTAAAAAATGGCATATATCAAGTTAAAAATAAACAGGGCTTTAATTTGTAAGCTTGAAAACATTCAAAGAACTAGAATTAAGGATGTTATGGAAATACAATCGGGAACAAAATTACATTAAGATAGAAAATCGTGAATAATTACATCGTATAGCGTTGAAAGTTTCAAGTACAGTTAAAATTATAACGACTTCTGTATCTTTGTAACGACTATCTTTATGACGATTTAGTTCCAAAAATTATTTTATCAACATATTCTATAGATGTAAAGGAAACAATTTATACAAAAAAAAAAAAAACAATTTTATATGCCAATCACACGGGAAAACCCCCTTAAATGTCGCATAGTACGGGACTGTTCCAGTTTAAATGTACAGAAAACCGACAAAGATTACTTGGCAATCAATATACTCGGCTGGAACAATAGCTTAATATTTATGCTAATAGTTTTAGTAAACTATATTACGATACATAAAATTTATACTGGAATATGTCTTTAGTAAAGTAGTAAAAGAGTAAACGGAAAAATTTAACGGTTGTTTTTATCGATGCTTTATAACTACTTAAGATTTGAACCCAACACCTACCAGTTTCGGGATGAGATCCAAGGTTGCACTTCTACTTATTGGTTTTGCCCATATGAAAAATCAAGTAAATATTGTTACAATTATAAATCTTCTAACGAATATGAATATCTTGAAAAATCTTTAAAAATTATATGTCCCGGATAATAACTTATGTAGGACTGCAAGTAATCGCAACCTGTTTTTAGGTATCCACAAAGTGGATCATCCTGTATCCTATGTTTAATTTGTTAATTGACCAATAATAATTGATTTTATTGTTTTACAGGATGGACGGGAACATTAGGTCGTTCTTGCTCGAAAAATGAAGGGGATAGTGTTCCCGAACGGCGCAGCTGTAGAAATATTTGCCGGGAATGTGGTCACAGGATTGCAAAACGAACCGAAATTAAAAAGTGGCGATGCAACTGCAGTTTCAAATGGTGTTGTGAAGTTAATTGCAAAACTTGTATTGAAAATGTTAATCATTTCTTTTGTGAAGAAAGAAAAAGTAACTAAAATTGGGAATAAGATGCAATAATTTATTATAAAACTAAAAATTATGTATAACTACTTCAAAAAGGTTAAGAGCTATGCAAATTTATGCACTTATTCGTTGTAGTTTGTAAAAGATTTGTAGTCAGATATTTTTATTCAAAAAGTATTCACTAACCCGTTTTAATCAGATAAGTTTATATGTCTTAGAAAGAGATGACAACATTTCTGATAGCGACCGAATTGAAATTTGGTGAAACCATATAAGATTGTGTTCAACTCTTTTTAACACAAATAAGCTTATGTGGTAAAAATGAATAAACGAGAAGACTTCCCGAATAGATATCGAATAGTAAACGTATTATGTTCTAATAAATGTAACAATATATGTAAGAACCTAATGGAAACCAAATACAAAGCTAAACGACTAAATCAAAGATAAATATTATTGTAGAGAATAAAAAACACAATTTTGTTATGTTAATATAAAATATTTTTGAACAAAAATTTTCTTCTTTTCTTACATTTATTTAAACCAACAAATGACAAAATTTTTGATTCATCAAAAATTTTGTACCATTAATACCAAAAATTCTTAACAATGCTAATTTTCTTTACCTAAAAAATTAAATTCGCATCTTTTAACACTTCATCACTTGTCAAGGAAATTACCCAAATTAAGTTACTTGTTATGGAAATTTATTCGACTTCCATTTCAAAAGGAACTAAATCATCAGATTTCTCTCATTAATATTTTGAAAATCTAAAGAACGTAACTCGGAAGAATAATATTAAAACTTATAAAAAAACCGGGAATGAAAAATCGATCACATATCTGAAAGCCTAATGTTTATAATTTAACTAATAAATTTCAATCGAAAGACGTTTGATAAATAAGTTAATATTTGAATAGAAACATCATAAATATAATTTATAACGGTTCTTAATTTAATTTTAAATTATATTACCAAAATTTATGATTCAAATTATTTCTTCAATGTCCCCAAAAATTACACCAGATGCAAGAAGAAAAGTTGTTCAATATCCGGAAATATAAAGTTTTATTGTTAAAGTTAATAATCATGAAATGTACAATTAAAAAGTTTTATTTATTCGTAGTTCAAAAAGAAGAATCTATAGAAAATGTTAAAGTTTTTTTCGCCAAGCAACATATTTATGCTGACATTTATGTATTTTAATTATGGAAGTTATTTTGCTTGCATTATAATTGATAAATTAATTACATTTCACAGAACTAAAATAATTTCGAATCACTCGTTAAATAATTAATTTTTAGTACAAAAAAGCGACCAGAATTGAGGTGAGTGCAATTATTTGGTTGTTTTTACGAGTTGAAGACAACTTCTAAAAGAAAAAAAAAACCGAAGTCGAAAGTTGCAATGGTTTTTCCCATTAATAAGTTTCAAATTCGCTTTGGCTTAATTTATATAGTCAATGTTACTATTTGAAATGATTAGGTATATGGTGAAGTCCTATGAAGAAACCCTAGCGAATTATAAAAAACAAAAAATCGGAGTAAACATACAGAAACTCAAAATAGACCATTCCGCGAAAAACAGACATCCACAAAACAAAAGAAACTACAATATCGCTACAAGAATATTAAGGGAGAGAATTAGGAGTTTTAAACAGGAAAGCTTCAAAAACTATTTACAAGGCCTAGTCCCAACCCGAAATTCCGATTATTCACTGTGGAAAGCCACCAAAGGAATAAAAAAGCCAACTGAACAGAACTATCCAGTGCGAAAGCCTGACAGCACCTGGGCAAGAAACGAAGCTGAAAAAGCTGAATTTTTCGCGATACACTTGGAAAAAGCTTTCTCCCCCCATGATATTCCATCGTACAACGATGAACATACAAGAACCATCATGGAGGAAATCACAAACACACGGAGTAATGTTGGAACAATCAAATATAAGTCACCTAAAGAAGTGAACTCCGTTTTACAAGCCTTAAAATCAGGTAAAGCCCCAGGCTATGATTCAGTAACAGGGAAGATACTAAAAGAACTACCGAGAAAAGGAATTGTTTATCTAACCCACATTTTCAATGCCGTTAATAGAACAGCCCAGGTTCCAGGGTGTTCACATGCAATGTGCCTTGTCTCAAATTCGGCATTTGTGCAAATTTCAATATCTCAAATTTGCCATCATTTCAAACTTGCATGTGAACATAATTCATCTCGTCGGTTACCGGGAAACAGCGGCGGATGCAGAATTCTGCTAACGTGTCATCTTGGCCAGGTGTTGGATCATCATGTGAACGAGTCAGATCATCGGTACTCACAATTGCCCCATATAAAATATATGATTAGCTCAGTTAATAATTTTGTCGGTATATATAGATCTGTAAATTTTGTAATAATTCGCTTTTCACAATAAAGCAACTAAAGATAATCTTGTTTCATTGTTGTGTGGCCAAACTCCTTCAGCTAACTTTCTAAGACACTGGACATCAGGGTATCGTGAGTCTGCGAACCCAGTTAGCTTTCCTTATAATAAATCCTTCCTTTGGCTAACTTTCTAAGACACCGGACATCGGGGTATCGTGAGTTTGCGAGCCCGGTTAGCCTTCCAGCAAGAAATCCTTCCTTGCAATTGGTTCCTCCGATCAACGAATTACTCGTTATAGACAAGAAATCCTTCCTTGCCAATACGTAATTCATACAGAAGAAACACAGGGCAATGGAAGATAGCGTTGGTATTATGATCCTGAAACCTGGAAAACCTCCCCAAAAGGTTGGTTCACATCGACCAATAAGTCTGCTTCCAATCTTAAGCAAAGTATATGAAAAATAACTTCTTAAAAGAATACACCCAATAATACAAGACCAAAAAATCCTACCAGATCACCAATTTGGCTTTAGAAATGGTCACTCAACACTAGAGCAAATTCACAGAATCGTTGAAACTATTCGCTATGCCCAGGAAAGAAAACAATACTGTTCTGCGGCTTTTCTGGATGTGGCACAGGCATTTGATAAGGTGTGGCATCCCGGACTGTTGTACAAAATCAAAAAACAACTTCCTGAGTATTTTAACATAATCTCGTCCTACTTAGAAAACCGTATCTTTTAAGTCAAATACAAATCGGAAGTAACGACTGCCAAAAAAATAACAGCCGGAGTTCCCCAAGGTTGCGTACTGGGACTTCTGTTGTATTCTCTTTACACAGCCGATATGCCAAATACAACAGATGCATTAGTGGCAACATTTGCTGATGACACAGCCATCGTAACCGCAGCAGATGAACCCAATGAAGCTTCGTTAAAGCTCCAAAATATCCTGGACAAAGTAGAAAAATGGGCAAAACAGTGGAAAATAAAAATAAACAACGCAAAATCTACACACATAATGTTTACACTGCGCAGAAATATATGTCCACCAGTTACAATGGAAGGCACAGAACTACCGCAAAAGAGCACGGTAAAATATCTCGGAATGCACTTAGATTAAAAATTTATATGGGCTGTGCAAATCAAAAAAACTCGAGAACATTTAAATAAAAAATACAAAAAAATATACTGGCTAATGGTATCTAATGCACCATTATCAACAGAAAACAAACTTCTTCTGTACAAGGTCATCCTCAAACCCATATGGACATATGGGATACAGTTATGGGGTACTGCATCCAACTCCAACATTGAAATCCTACAAAGATTCCAATCAAGGACCCTACGACAAATAATCGGTGCTCCATGGTATGTAAACAATAAAAAAATACATGAAGATACATGAAGATACAGAAATGCCATCTGTAAAGGAGGAAATTCCAACCATCTCGCAATAAATTTATTGGACAACAGTGAGATAAGAAGGTTACAAAAATGGAATGTAATAGATTTGCCTGATAGATTTTGTAACTAAACAAATATTCCTATTAACTATCTTTTGCCAAATTATTATTTCTTATTATATAGCTTTATTTTTATATATTACTTCTATATTATTGTTTCACATTATTATTAGCATTGATATTGTTATTATAAACTGTTATTATTACTCTTATTGCTACTGTTGATTGTTTTTATCATTGTTGTTGTTGCTATAATGATTACAATTATTGTTATTGTAGCTATTGATTGTTAAAAATCTTTGTACTTATACAGCACTAATCTACTGGAACTAGTGCTTACATGTGATTGTCTATGGATTGAATGCACTTATTGCAACCCTATGCAGATTGTGCAATTTATTTGAAAACTAGCTGATCCCCGCAACTTCGTCTGCGTAACGTAGGTGTAGATTATGTTTTCTTTTCAAATTTGCCATTTGTAGTGGTATATGAAAATTTTTATTTTTCTTATTTCTTTTACGAAAAACATAATCATACCTGAAAACACTATTTTGTCAACTTTAAAAAGACATATTTAATAAACTGTTGCAAAGAATAAAATTGTTCTATGTAATAATCAATTAATTTTCAAAAAATATTTATAAATATCTAAAAAGAGTATGTCTATTGCGTATAGCTACGGTAGGTATACCTACCGTAGACCAAATAATTTGTAAATCAATCAGCATCTGCTTATACATAAATAAAAAATATCGCCAAGTTCAATAAAGTTGGTCTTAATTATAAGTAAACTGGGGTGACCATGCGACATTTTTCAAATAACTTACATTTTTAAACTTGTGATATCTTTCGAATGGAATGTTCAAATTGAATAACACAAGAAAGTTATATAATGGTATTGAAGCAAACTTAAATATGAAGTCATTTATTTTGATAAGGATTAATCCCAAAGTGTAAATAAAAGAGCTTTTATAGCGGTGGCATTTATATATATTTTTTAAAATGAAAAAACACTTATTGTGACATAACTATAATAGTTAGACATATACTGTCGCTCTATTTTTTGTAGATAATGATATGTTCTGCAAAATAGTAGCACATTATTTTGTTCTATAACCAATAGTTTTCGCAGCGCACGCGATGTAAGAATGTTTTTTGGTAATTTTTTCAGACCTTGGGTTACATTATTGGAGTTTTAGTATATGGATCCCTAACTTTTTTGAAAATTTAATATAGCCTATGTTCACCGGAAATAGTGTAGCTTCCCAACAGTGAAAGAATTTTTCAAATCGGTCAAGTAATTTCGGAGCCTATTCAAAGCAAACAAGCAATCAAATCTTTCCTCTTTATAATAATAGAAGATAAAAAATAGGCCATTATGGTGTTACATACGTGTAGTAATGTTTGCATAAACTATACAAAGAAGCCAATCCTTTTGAAGAAAGAATTCATTTTAATTGCTTTTATATTTCAAATTTCAATAAAAGCCAAGAGACTTACAACTTAATTGGCCTGTGGTAAATATTCATAGCACATTATTACGTTTCCAATTAATCAACCTCGTACCAATACTTCCTGGAATATTGATTTTTCTTTCTTTTAATAGTTTAACAATTAATAATACCCATAAAGTTTATTGCTTCTTTCGATATCGTTAGACACTTTTACAACTAAATAAAAATAAATTAAAAATTATTTATCTAGAACACAAATCAAATTAACATCTACAAATCGGGGAGGGTTATAAAAGATTTTAGACGAGTAATTTACTCATTATACCAAAATAGCTTTGAGTATTGACTAATTTAGTATTAAATTGGATATGAAATAGTAAGATAAAAGAGATGGGAGGAGTGATAAGAGAATTTCAAAGAAATTCATGAGATAAGGTTGTGATGGTTTGAACTTGTGATAATTAGAAGGAACGAGAAATACGTGAGGAATCGTAAGGTTGCCAGGAGAAAGACTAAAGATGAAATGAATGGATTATGTGTAGAAAGATTTGAGAGAAAACAGAAGGGGATATCAAGGATAAGAAGAGACGGAAAAATGAAGGTTTAGAAGTGAAGGAAAACTATTTACAAAAGTCAGTTTTGATCATAGAAATTCGATTTTTACTGTAAATTCTTTCAATAAAATTGACTCTAAAATAAATAGTAGATAGCAAGAGTACATATTCCTTTATGAATTATACAAACATTAAAGATTATATTAAAGACCATGTGTCGAGATATGATTACTTTTAGCTTTGTATAATTTTTCTGTAAAGTTTACAAGCTTTACCCGTTTTCTAGTGCGCCTATATATAATTATTTATATACCATAAATAAGTAAAATTTAGAGGACAAAAGGGGAGCATTAGGTATCATAACTATAAGAAATTAATTTTGGAATCTTAACTTAATTTTAAGATTTATATTAAAGGATATTTTAAATGAAAATTAATTATTTAATGAACCCATTTACAAAGATAACTAAATCGTATACATATTTAATGAAAAAGTTAACTTTCTTTGGGCTACTTAAATAAACTGAGCAGTGAGAATTAGCAGATTATACAAGAAAATTGTTAGTTATGTTAATTTTCTATGCTTTTTTTTATTTTCGGTGGTAAAATTTCATGAGGGTTTTCGTTAATCGTTATTTGAAATTCTGCATTTACCTAGTAACACTATTTAAATTACAACCTACAAGTTTACTCTGCATAATTTTTTTAACAATAAACATCCATCAGCTTTGAGGCTCCATTAGTCTGGTGTTACTAAATACCGAAATTCCTCTATGAAATGAACAATAATAATTTATACAATATATAAAATATATTGTGGTCTTATTTATGAAATATTATTTATAAAAGTAAACTATATTCATAAATTTTGAACAAAATTTCAAACAAATGAATTACTGACGTATTACCCCGATACGTATTTCGATTGCTAAGTGGTCATTAAGAAGAGTCACTAAAAATGAATGAAAACGAAATGTCAGTTGAAACCAATGACAACAATCAGTCAGATCAAAATTGAGACAATAATTATTATAGCAATATCACACTTTAACTTTATATAATTCGTTCTTTGTCTTTGCCATCATATATAGATTTGCCTATTATATTGACGTTAAAAATAAAAATTGTATTTAAAATTGTATCATATTTTAGTTATCATAAACTACTAATAACTGATGTGGCATTTCAGGCACTACTGGAAAATACTATGAGAAATTTTATGAGAAAATTTTATAGGACATTTTTTGTAGAGCACTTTTTTCCTATAACTTATCTCTATAAAAGTTTTTGATATTTTTCACAGGTCCTAAATTACTTGCATTAAAATGAATATTCCCTGAATTATTATATTTTTAACATAAAAAATATTTTTTTTATTTTAATTAAACAACATAGGAGCTGTGACAAATATCAAAAACTTTTATAGAGATAAGTTATAGAAAAAAAAGTGCTCTACAAAAAATGTCCTATACAATTTTCTCATAAAATTGATGGTTGCGTCAGAAAATTGAAAAAATATTAAAATTTCTCTTTAGTTCAACTTTGACCTCGAATAATTTTTGAAGGAATAAATATATCAACAACTTGTAAGAGACCTTTTTTGTAGATCGTTTAATTTTCTACAAAAATATATCTTGGTCATTCCGAAATATTGTCACCAACGTGAGCTATAAAATTCCAAAGTATAAGAGAATATTGTTTCCACATTATTTAAATGGAAAATCGAAATTTGCGATGCGGCACCTCTTAATATTAATATTAAGAGTTTGAATTTTCACAGGTTTTTTTTTTGTGTCATTCCCAACAATATTTTCGATATAATTAAGAAAAAAAAATCATCATTTTTTTTTTTTGAATCGGCCTAATGGACATGGTACATTGAATCGCAACAAATCCCATACAAAATCCCGCGAAACTTTGTCACTAAATGTGATCTAAGCGATCTAAGCTAAAGAGTAAAGACCTCTGATTATTTTCATGTAGGTAGTGTCAACAATTACATTTGAGTTAAATTGGTTGCCGCTGCTTATGTACTTATCAAAATATATGTAATGCTAGATTAGAAAAAAAAAACGTAATTGTTTTTTCAATCAAAAATAATGTGAATGATAAATTTTTTTTTAACTAGAAAAAAAATCTTATAAACTTCTTAGATATGAAAGTTTTTTTTTTCAATTCTCACCCAAAGGCATTTCACCATTCAAGTTCCCAAACACTTGTGATTGAAAAAGCATTTTTAAAAACATGCTTCGGGTGTCAGGTAACCGAAATAGATCAACCTTCTGCAATTCTTCTTTTCTTTGAGATAATTTCTTTGCCTGCTCTATTATCCCTTTGTAAATTTCTAACGGTCCCACAACAAACCGGTTTTCAAAGACAATTATTTATATTGTATCCAACGACAACGCAAAAAACCCGATTGACAATCCAAGATAATATTTTATCAGTTGGGGTGTCAAGTTTCTAATTTGCGTGTCATATCAGCTTTCGCTATATCGGAAAGTTATTATTTTTATTATAATTTTTCTGAAATTTTGATTTAAAAATATCTCTTATAGAAATTGAAAACGTGTTCTATATGTTTGCTTTGAGGTATTAATAGATTTTTTATTGTGTTTATTATACAGGGAGGAACAGTTATCTTTGCGGTGGTTACCATATAATAATAAACATAAATATATTTATAGTCAAATAAGCTGGAGATAGTGAAATTGTGAGTTATTTTTATTGCTCTTTATTACTTTAAAAATATCAATAATTATGTTTTCATAGATATATTGTTCGTATCAAAATATTATCTATACGAAAGTTAAATACCCATCGAAACGAAAATAAGATCAATAAACTCCACCAAACCATTTAAATTAGACAAGTGATATAATAATCAAAGTGTTAAATTCTAGTTGAGGTAATCAACTCAAGTGCACCACCGTGTTATATTTGGTTAACAACCTCAAAAATTATTCCACTTATTTAATAGTATGATAAATAATTGTCATGCATTAATATTAAATAAATTTCGTAATACCGTTAAAGTGTCAAATTTTTTCATTAAATATTCTGGTAAGTTTCGAAAATCACGTTTAAAATATTTCATTGGCAGGTTAATAAATTTATTCCTTGTCATTAATGACATTTGATATTTTAGTTTCATGGCGTAGCGCTGCGCTTGCGTTATATCGGTAATGCAGTTATCGATTTTTTATGATTAAGATATTTGAATTTTTCAAATTTTCAAAATTAATCGTCGATACATGTGCATTGTACACATTTAAATGATTTTTTTCTTTTATTTTTGTTTTCTTAATAAATATATTTATATTACTTATTATTTTTTTTTGCGTAAAACAAACATTTTAGAGAATGTTTTACTGAAAATATTTTCTTTTTGGAATTTCTTTGTTGGATTTAAAGAAAAAATTATTAAAAGTTTTTCTGCTATGAAATATTTATAATATTGGTTGAAACGCGCATGATTGCCCAGCGACGTTGCTTACATATATATAAAGAAAACATAATTATTCAATATTCAAATTAAAATAGTGATTGATAATGCCGATTCAAAAACACACTAAAATTATAGTGGCTTTAGTAGCCTTAATTCTAATTTTTTTAACCACAACCATTTATTTAGTGCACTCGAATTTGACTCGAAAGGATAAATCCGAAACCTTGAACCAAGTGACGATGGATTCAGCAAAAGTGAATTACCGTCTCCCGACCAATTTAAAACCAATTAAGTACGAACTTATTATCAATCCCGACCTAAGAAATGGATTGTTTTCGGGTGAAATTACCGCGAAAATCAACGTTTTATCCGACACCGATAAACTTGTCCTGCATAGTTCGACGTTAAATATCAGTAACGTGCGCGTTTTTTCCGATAATGAAACCCGGAAAAATATCATTGTTACAAATATCGAGCTGGACACCACCAATAGGGAGTTCCTAACAATTAGCTTATCGGAAAAGTTGCAACAATTACAAAATTATTACGTCTATATTGACTTCAAAGGGGACCTGAAGAATCGAATTATTGGCTCCTATCAGAGCAGTTACGTAAATCCAGATGGAAAAACCAGGTAAGTGAAACTAGTGAAAGTTTTGCAGATTTTAAGTAGTATATGACGATTGATTTATATTTTACATTCAATTATAGCTAGTGTTGGAAATTCAGGTCACTACAATTTACCTTAATGGAAATTAATTCCGTTTAATTTTTTTGTTTATTGAAATGATATTATTTGATTATAGTGATATAATTGGTGAAAATCACAACGAAGAAATATAAATTTTCTTTTATGAATAATAAAAGTTATACTTTCCAACATGAAGTATAGAAAATCTGATATCTAAATCCGTAAAACTATAAACAACAATCCTAGCGAATGAAGGATATACGAGATGTGTTTATTCTCATAATTTCTATAGAGATAACGATAAAACTTTAAAAATTTGTTAGAATAGTATATAATTAATGATGATATTATTTAAATTATTTAATCCCATGGACCGTTTTTTAAAGATTTATATATAACTAATTTTCTTGTTTGTTTTATACTTGTAGTAATTGAAATAATATTATAAAATCAACAGGAGTTTATTGGGTATTACATATTTTATTGTTCACTTATGAAACTTTTGTTAAAATCATAATATTTATTTGTATATATTACTTCTATTTTAATCTATAATGTAAAATTATACACCGTGAACGTAATCAATGGCATCAATGGAAAAATTTACCATCGTCAATAGTTTAACTTTAATTAAATTATTGGTTTACAAATTTACAATGTTTTGAAACGAAAAATTCAATATACATTGTATCATAATTTCGCTTTAATTGGATGTAAAAATATTGAATGTTTATTAATTAGGTGAATACATGAAAATTACTTTAAAAATTAAAGTTTTGACTTGTTCACTAAATACAAATAGTATTCATATTCAATTTGAAATTATTTGGATGGTGAATTAAACCTGCCATTGTACGATTAGAGTGTATTAATTCATCTGATTATGATTTAAAACAAAAAATTAACTAAATGTGGAATCAAATATCAAAATTCCATGAAATTCCACTTTCATAGCAATGCTTTTTTAATATGGTTATATCGGTCGATACGATTTTTAGCTTTGACTTCTGAAGAAAATAAATATTTTCATTAAAGTTTGCTTTTCTGGAAATTGAGTCACAATCTTTCGAGGTTTTAAGAAAAATGACATATTTTTATAAGTTTATTATAAACTAGCTGATGCCCACGACTTTACGTCACGTATATAATAGTAACGCCGATAGTATTCTCTTTTAAGATTTATATTTAAGATTTGTATATCGAAAATTGTATGTTCTTTCGAAAAACGAATTCTTTTAAATCGTAGTTTATCAACCGAAATCAGTGATGTCTCATATGTATTTTATATATTATGTGATTTTTATTATTTATAGCGGAAATATTTTTGCTTTTATCTCAAATCACAATCATAACATTAATTCAAACAATACTTTGATTAATAAATTTGAATTTCCGAATGTTTATCACATGTTAATTTTACCACTTCTTATCACCCTGTTAGGGGTAACTATCATAGCACTCCAGTAATTGTGGAATTTAATTACTATTCATTGCTTTTTTTTGTTAGTTTCCAACATAAATGCCCTTTTAAACTTTAGTTTAAGATAATTTCGGAAAGAATGCCTTTAAATATTCAAAAGGTCCATCATTAGGTTTCATTAGGTCCAATTTTTAAGTGGATATATTATTTGGTTCTACAATTAGTTCCGACTTGAAATTATGCTTTTTACTTGAAATTCAAATTGATCAGACCATAAACGATGTTGGTAATGTACTGAATCTTTTTTATATCATAAGCAAAGGTGGTAAGGGTATTTATATCTTGAATTCCCATCAGAAAATCAACATAATCAAAGTGTCACCTGTGCTCTAAAATAAATCAATTGAAATCTTAAAAATTTACTTATCGACGTAAAACAACCAAAAGCAAACTTTGGAAGCTAAGAATGGATATTTTGATGTTTTTAAATGCCATTTTAAACTTTAGCTTAAGGTAATTTCGGAAAGAATACCTTTAAATATTCAAAAGGTCCATCATTAGGCTTCATTAGGTCCAATTTTGTAAGTGGATATATTATTTGATTCTACAATTAGTTCCAATTTGAAATTATGCTTTTTATATGAAATCCGATTAGATCAGACCATAAACACTAGTATGGGTCAAAAAAATCGATTATTTTTTTTTTACAAATGACACGGTAAAATGGGTTGCTAGACACCTTAAAAAAATTCTCACCAAGTATGAGCTCTTAATTTTAATAGGAAGATCCTCCGCATCGCAGCTTTGTATTTTTTTCTCAGTCCAATAGAAAAAAATTCATACCTCTCCTTAACTGCTCTATAAAAATAGTTTCTTATGTTTTGGCGATTAAATTAACCCTTCAAAAGATATTTATATATTTTGAAGGGTTAATTTAATCACCAAAACATAAGAAACCATTTTTATAGAGCAGTTAATTTCCAACAAAAATTTGTATTGCGCATTGTATAAGAGTCATTTATTGTCGAGTTATAAAATTCATAAACAAAAATGAAATTTGTCTTAAAATAATTAAAATTAAAACCTTAATATCTTTCAAATGGTGAGGCTTACGGTAAAAATATAGAATACCTTTTTTGTAGAGCATTAAATTTCCTAAAAAATTCTTTCAGAACATTTTTCTGTACAATCGATAAATGATGAGGTATGAATTTTTTTCTATTGGACTGAGAAAAAAATACAAAACTGCGATGCGGAGGATCTTCCTATTAAAATTAAGAGCTCATACTTGGTGAGAACTTTTTTAAGGTGTCTAGGAACCCATTTTCCCGTGTAACTTGTAAAAAAAAAATAATCGATTTTTTTGACCCACACTAATAAACACTGTTGGTACTGAATCTTTTTTGTATCATAAGCAAATGTGGTAAGGGAATTTTTATCTTGAATTCCCATCAGAAAATCAACCTAATCAAATATCCTAATTAAAGTACTATCGGTTCTCTAAAATAAATCAATTAAAATCTTAAAAATTGACTTATCGACATAAAACAAGCAAAAGCAAATTTTGGAAGCTAAAAATGGATATTTTTGTGTTTTTAAATGCCCTTTTTAACTTAAGTTTAAAGTAATTTCAGAAAGAATACCTTTAAATATTCAAAAGGTCCATCATTAGGCTTCATTAGGTCCAATTTTGTAAGTGGATATATTATTTGATTCTACAATTAGTTCCGATTTGAAATTATGCTTTTTATATGAAATCCGATTTCATCAGACCAAAAACACTGTTGGTAAAGTACTGAATATTTTTTGTATCATAAGCAAAGGTGGTAAGGGTATTTATATCTTGAATTCCCATCAGAAAATCAACCTAATCAAAGGGCTACCTGGGCTCTTAAAGAAATCAATCAAAATCTTCAAAATTTACTTATCAACATAATACAACCAAAAGCAAACTTTGAATGCCATGAATGGATATTTTGATGTTTTTTGATGTAGGTATCAGAATTCATGCATTAAAAAAAAACAAGAAAAAAATATTTTTTGTCGACCTGTATTATTGTTATTAATTAAATTCAAAGAGTTTCAATATTGTTCGGAACCCGTAAAAGAGTCGTTAGTTCAACTTTTCGTTGAATAGTATAACGATTTTGTTGGCAAACAATTACGGAATTAAACGGAATTTACGGAAATAAACTATATACTTAGGTAAAGGTTATATTGCTAAACTTCATAGCGATATCATAACAGTGGCTTGATAATTTAATGACATTCCACTGATAACAATATACAGGTAGGTCTCCTAAAACATATATTTCTCATTAATGAATAATCCATAATTCAAAGTATGGGTAATTTTTGAAAAGATAATTTAAATGAATATCATTTGCAAGACATTTTATAAGACAGGTTTAGTACGTTCTATGGAATCTGATGTCGTATTTTTAAAGACTCCATGGTCTATAAAATTGTATAAATATTGCAATAGTTGCACTGATTATTCGACTAGGTATCTATTTCACTTTAAATTTTCAGAGCAACTGTAAAGATTTGACTAAAACGTTGAAGTTGAAGGTTTCTTAATTTTAACATTTTTAGTGTTGAAAACTTCATTAAATATGGTCAATAGTATTGAAACCAAATTAGTACAAAATTTAAAAATTATATTTAAAAAATAGATACCATATTATATACCATTTACAACCGAAATAAAAATGTTTCGATATCGATAATCATTGTATAACCAGAGACGATTTTTTCCAAGTTTCAATCAAAAAGTCAGCGGTAGAAAATCAAATTCATATTACCAAAACCAAAATGAAAAGAAAAATAAACTTTTTTTTTCCAATGAATATGTTCAACCGTTTTTTTTTCTTTTTTGTCTTATGCCAGGTTTGGTTTGTCCCGTGGTTTCATGCTGATGTTTTTCAGGTTGGTTAAGTCGGGAATAATTCATTCTTTTTTGCATGTCTAGAAATTTAAATGTTTTTCTTTCTTTTTGTTTTCTTTTTCTTTGAGTTCTCCAATTTTATATCGAAAGCTTTTTTTTGTCGGATATTATTGTTTATTTTTAAAATTTAATTCCACTTTGAAACGTTTGTCTACCAATCTTTTGTTGATTGAAAAACATTCCTGTTATTGTGTGCAATAATCTACTGAAATTTCATTACAATTAAATGAATGGTGTAGAAAGATATGGAGGAAATATAAACAATTATTTTTATCAAAAAAATTATCCACACCAGAGAGTGTTTAAGAGTGTTCAAACTTCAAAGAGTTTTTCCTGGTTTCTACCAATCGCTAGGGGTTAGTCTTCCTTCTAAAGCGCCAATTCTTTCAAATAGTGATTGTCAAATATATATTTTTAATAAGTGTACATTAGGGTGTCCGAAAAAAATAAAACTTATTTTTTTTAACGCATACCCCCTAATTTCATTTGAATGTTGGTAAAACAATTGAAAATAAATTTTCATGCTCCTAGAACCACTGCAACCCGTGCTGACTTGCATTGAAACATACCAATTCTTATATACGAAGGCACGCGGGAGTTAACGTATGGATGTGCTTTTTATGGCTTATTTGTTTAATAAGTAAATAGTTATTTTCGATACGTATGCGTAAAGTGAGGTTTTCTAGTAGGATGAAATTGATGCACGAGCTAAAGGGACTGATCATACACAACGAGATCGAGTGCGCTGTGTAAAATCGAGGCCGCCAGGCGAGTGGGGGTAGGCGCACGAGATCAAGTTATGTATGATCAGTCCCTTTAGCAAGTGTCTCAATTTCGTCCTACTAGGTACCTCACTTTAAGCATAAGTACCGAACAAAATTTTTTGTAACGACTGCTTCTAAAGTTCAACAGAAACAGATTGAGAAATTAATTATTGTTATTTATATATGAAAAATTTCAACTCTATAGTAAGAATAATTTATAGAAAAATTATGAATAACAACAACATTTTAGTTTAAACTACAGTCTAAATAACACTGATCAACAAAATTTTGTAACAAGAAAAGTAAGCAGTAATTTCGAAATATCTACCCAAGCTCTCCATAAAATCATATGTATATTAATTTGAGTAGGTCTAGTTTCCGTGATATTTTGTAACAATGTCTGTGGTGTTATGAATATTTTGGGAATACAATACAAAATTGAAGAGTGGCGTTTATTTATTGATGCTTCAAAAACAAGCTTAAAGGCAGTTTTGTTACAATGGTAATAATCTTGCCTCTGTACCGGTAGATTATAGTGCTAACATGAAAGAATCCTATGAAACAATGAAATTTCTTTTAGAAAAGATTAAATATGACGAACATAAATGGAAAATTTGCGGAGATTTAAAAGTTGTTGCCCTTTTATTAGGATTGCAACTTGGGTGTACACAATTTTGTTGTTTTCTTTTTGAATGGGACAGTAGGGATAGGGAAAACTATTACGTTAAAAAAAAACTTTGTGAAAGCAATAGATAAAAATGGCGCTGGATTTCAATACCTAAAAGAAAAATTCCCTAAAAACAGTGATGCTAAGATTAAAGAAGGTGTGTTTGTAGGTCCTCAAATCAGGCAAGTGATAAAAGATGATATTCTTAAAGAACAACTCGATGGTCCAGAAAAACCAGCTTGGAAAGCACTTATAAAAATCACTGAAAATTTTCTTGGAAATCACTGATCAAATGACTATAAAACTATTACCGAGGAACTTTTAGAAAATTATAAAGCATTAGGCTGCAATATGTCCTTAAAAATACATTTTTTACATTCACATTTAAACTTTTTTCCCCCAAACTTGGGTGCCGTTAGTGATGAACACGGGGAAAGATTCCACCAAGACATTTTTACCATAGAAAAACGATACCAGGGAAAATGGAATCCAACTATGCTGGCAGATTATTGCTGGGGATTACAGAAGGACGTTCTTGATGCAAAATATAGGAGAAAATCATAAGAAAGTATTTATATTAATATTATAACATTGATAAAAATTTAATTTTTCTTAAAATAATTTGTAATTTAAGAAAAGTAAAAAAAGTCATATAACAATAAAACTATTCGTATCTAAAAGTTTAGACTACTAATTCTACTCTACTTGACTTTATTCCTAACAGAATCAGCCAAAATTTTTCTTGTTACACAGAAAAAAAGTTTTTTTGTTGATCAGTGTAATTACCTATATTAATTATTTCTTATCAAAGTTTATTTAGGTATCAATTTATTTTACTTTTGCGCACTGTTATTTACTTTCGCGCACGGTTTCTCTACTTTCGCGTACGCTTGCCACCACGATGAGAAAACGGCTCTTTACCCCCGCCACACAACACACGAAAGTTCAACTTCAGAAACAGTCGTTACAAAAAATAAATTTCGTGATAAGTAATAAAATCGTTTGCTAGCTATAGAGATTGAATGATTATAGTGAACGTGTTCCATAAACCCCATGTCAAACTTAAACTTTCATTTCCCCTCAATTTTCCGAGTGATCGTACCCCTTCCACAGCATATTTGTACAAAATATATTCTCTCCTCTCTTCGTTAAAACAATTAGAACAATTTTGTACAAATATGCTGTGGAAGGGGTACGATCACTCGGAAAATTGAGGAGAAATGAAAGTTTAAGTTTAACATGGGGTTTATGGAACGTTCACGTTATCACGTTCAAAATTCTCCATTTCGAGAAATTGGCACTTGAAAAAAACATTTTTTTTCAATCTCATAGTGTTAGTATATATATTTTAAATAGATATTTTAATGAATATCAAAAATTTTTTTTTTTTAATAGCTATTAGTACAAATTTTATTCGGTTTGGTTTATTTAATTTACGTCTCTGTTGGACATAAAAATTTTCTAAATTTAATAAAAAACATACCTTAAATTTTTTGAACAACGAAATATTCAGTATTTTACATTATGCTTTTCTACAGTAAAAATATGAATGCCTTTTTGGGTGGAAATTTTTTTTTCCCTTGGAATTAGTCTTTTCTGTAATGTCCAAACATTTATCTAGTTTACACTATCCATAAAAGTAATACAGGTGGGTAGGTAATCAAAAATTTTGTTTTTAAAATAATTCTTAAGGAAAAGTTTCATTAAGTGCTTGAAACTATTTACTTTCATATCAAGATTCCAATTCTTTTCTTTCTTTTCTTCATATTTGTCCTATATAATATTATTTAATATTAGTCATTTTCCTTTCCTCAATACTTCTACGTTTCTAACACAACCCATCTATTTGATTTTCTTCATTTTCCCCAACACCGTTAGTTATGTTATACCTATCGGGAAATCAACTTTTCTTATAAATATATGTTTAAATCAAACCTGTGAAATTTTCAAAACAAAAACATTTCATATCTATACGATTTTCTCTTTTATTGTCATGTTATTAGCGATCAGGTTTCAGACTATAAAAGCTTTTTTTTTATTATCTATTATCTAAACTATATATCATATCGTATCCATTGATTTCTCTGTCGAATCTGAAGCACATAACAATAAAGAAATGTCATCAATAAATAACTGAGAATAATACAACCGGAATTTCCCGTGACAAACTGATAAAAATATTTCTAGTAATAGTTTTTCCAGACGAAAGTTTAAAACAAAAAAAAAAAAGTTAATAACGTAACGCTAAACTTGCGAATATTTATTAAATTGGGAACTCATGCGTGAATTTATTATATGATTTTTATCGAAGAGCTATTTGTAAAGTATATATAATTTTAGCGAGAAATGTAACTTGTTACTTGTTTATTTATAGATTTTTTCTTTTTATGGTATCGAGTTAATATTAGAGGAATAAAGATTCTTAAATTAACTAAAATAACTTTTTGTATACAATATTGATAACTTTTGCTGGATTATGTGCAAAAACGAGCATACTGTGATGTTTAGATGCTATATATGCAGTGGCGTTCACAGAGGTTTTAGGCAGGGTAGGCAGAAATTTTTAAAAGCTATACTTTAATGTAATCAAAAATGCTGTATGTTGGTTTTAGTTCATTGTCATGAAGAGTAAATAATGATGTTGATATTTTTAACCACAAATACCCATAGATAGACTCATTTTGTAAACTTTATTAAAGAAATAAAATATAACCGTCAGGTTTAAATAATACCGATAATAGATAATACATTATAATTTTTTTAATTGTTATTTACCGTCGCTTTATAACTGCTAAGGTCCTTTAGCGACTCTAAGTTAATTAAATCCGCTATCGAGAAATATTGAAAATTTGCACGATACTAAAATCGAACTCACTATCTACTAGTTTTGGAGCGGTCACCTAGACCACTCGGCTACCAGTAGGCTATTATAATAATTTATTAAAATTAAATAATAACAATGTACGTAGATTACTGATTGTTAAATCGATTATTGAGATCAATCAAATTCAAACTTGTAATTGCAGCGATAATTAATAAGAAACGATGCTACTTCGGTAATTATCGTAATTTGTCGTGTTGTAAGAAGACAGTGTCCTTCTATGAGGTTGTATGTGTGAAATTGTATATTTGTATTATTGTTTTTTATACGAACGCACACACTGACACATATATAGCTATTAGTGCACACATATAAATATTTAGACACGAATAGTTTGTGTCTTTCCCGCTGCTGGACTCAGTAGCGCTAGTGTATCGCAATGCAAATATTACCAGTCGCTTACTTGAAAATAAACGAACAAACGAGCTAGCATAATATGTATACAACTATCCCCCGATTTACACGATACTCGTTTTACACGATTTCGCTTTTACACGGTTCATAAATTAATGAAATTCAGAAAATTTCTAAAAATGTATTTTTGGTTACATAATCATATCCACAATAGATATGTTGAAATTATTTTTGAGTTTCTTTCATTTGGCAACACTGATATACAAATTTAATATAATAATACATAAACCTGATATAATAATAAATAAAAATCATACCACCAACATAAATTTGAACAGATGTTTAAACAAAAATATTCGTGACGTATTGCCCAGATACGTATTTCGATTGCCAAGCAATCTTCATCAGTGGTCATCAAGTAGTTTGGATCACTCCGTAACTGCTTTGTGATGCTTGTGAATCATCACAAAGCTACTAATCATCCCAACTACTTGATGACCACTGACAAAGATTGCATGGCAATCGAAATACGTATCTGGGCAATACGTCACGAATATTTTTGTTTGAACTTCTGTTCAAATTTATGTTGGTGGTATGATTTTTATATATTATTATATCAGGTTTAGGTATTATTATATTAAATTTGTATATAATTATGTTAAATTATACTACATAAATTGGACTGCAATATATTTTATATATTGTATACACAGTATAACTGTTCAGTCAGCGAAAAAATCGTATTTTGAAGGGATTCCCCTTTCTGATAGTTCCTCACAAGGTTTATAAATTGCGTAGGTTGCACCATTAGAAAGAAAAATATGACGTCATACGAAGAATTTTGAAATTTGAATCAGTCTGAATATATGTACGAATTTCTTCTGGATACGTCACGTAGCGCATGAGGCCACCTGTGTATTTTATAAGCCATGAATTCCTCAAAGTGATAGCGAATAAATTTCGAACATACCTGAATTGGTTAAGTTTCAGTAGGTACTTTTTGAAAAATTTTTCGTTTATATTTTTGTTTTCATTTTTAGAATAAGTTCACTACGACATCACGCCATTTTTTGGACAAACTATACCTAGTTTAAAGTTTCTGGATATGTTTTACTCTTGTTCCATTTGAATAAATGACTTTATTGCGCAAATTTTTTTTAATTTTACACGGATTTGTCTGGAACCTATCTTCAGTGTAAATCGGGAGATAGGTGTACTGTATAGATTATATCCGTTAAGATTTTTTGTTTATTGATATTTGATAGTACTCGTAAATAAAATAAAATTAGATATCAGAACAAGATTATAAATATTTATCTGAATTATGTAGGTAATGTCTTTTTGTCTATATGTAATGCACGCCACTGTATATATGCCATATTATATAAGTAGCTACGTCAATTCCAGCGACTTGTGAAGTTTGATTTTCTGCTATATTAATAGTTATTCCAAGGGCTAATGTAATTGGAAATTGTAGACGTTTAAGTTGAAAAGGTAATTCTGAGGGTATTATCGATATTCTTGGTATCAAAACAGTATCTCCAGTTCCGCAACCTGCAATTAATATGGCATCATTTTGTACACCAAAAGCTCTTTCAGGAATCACTTTATTCATTGATGAAAACCGAATGGTAATCCGATTAGTACTTTTTAAGTTCCTTGTATTCAGACCGATACCCAGATGCGTTTGATACCCAGAAGCGATATAATATTTATAGATGATGGTACTTGTTGGAAGGAAAGAATTATATGAGTTAACATTAAGAAATTTGTTTTCAATAAGGATAAAGAAGTATGAAACCATAAAAAATTTTCTAAATTTTCATTCGCCATTCAACTGCTGTATGATTTTAATGTTAATGGTAAAATGGAGCAAAAGGATTAATAATGCCATATAAGAGGCTTATATAAATGTCAGGGGTTAAATTTTAATAAAAAAAGAAAGTCTCCTAAGAAGATTTATGGTTAGTCTTTGAGACACTTAGGAAAGTTAAAAATCAATTCTTGGACAAGGAAATCAATTAGCCAATGTACATATAAACTTTTTCAATTTACATTCTTTTGTGAATTTAATTAATATTTATCAATTAGAACATTATAAATGATTAATAAGAATATGATGTCAATTATATCTAATATTTAGTAGTTCCCAATAGTTTATGCTTCACATTTAGGTAGTTAAAATTGAATTGCGCATATAAATATATAAATATAAATATTCATAACTTTATGGTATTTGATTGTTTTCAATTTCTTGAGGCAAACAATTTTACAATATCGAAAATTTAACTTTGACAAGATCAAAGCTCTATCAAGTATTTACTTTGGCACAAATAAGAATATTTCTGAACTGTTTTAATAATAAAGTTTTTTGTTGGACAAAGTTACGCAATAATATTGGAAATTGCAGGTGAAAGTTTTACGCAAATTGAAAGATAAATTTTATATGTTTCATTAACCCAATAAAGTTATATTTATCCAAAGTAATATATAAAGAACAGGGTAAATAAAGTTTTTGTTTTTTATTATTATTTCGCTTCAATTACGTCCTTTGTTGTTAGTTCATACGGTATGGAACTAACTAATTTCATTTTTCACCTACTTCCCTGGATTTTATCGTGCTGAATTTTGGCACACCTGCGATAACAACGCATGAATCCGTTGTAAAATTTAATAACCACAAAATATTTCTACTTTAATTAAATATTTAACTTTGAAAAGAAACTGTGGTTGCCTACCTTCACTGGCGCATGTATGTTGAGATAAATGACAATTAATTCAAATTTGCGACAATGATTGAAAAAATTGATATTAAAAACATACGGAATGAATAAAAAGGAGAAAATAGAAATATTAAAAAAACGGTGGGTGTACTTATGTACACGTGTGAGAAGTTATACTTCTTTGGAATAATTAAAAAGATGTGTTCAATCCATTGCCTGAACTTTCACACTAGTTATAAGTGATTTGTTATAACTAAAATATGATACAATTATAAACACAATTTGCTTTTAATATCAAAATATATAATAAGCAAACGTATGTGTTGTGATAAAGACAAAGACGAAGAATATAAAGTTGTAAACACATCAATATTAATGGAATATAAATATAATAGTTATTCCCTCAAATTTGAACTATCATGCCATTAGTTTCAACTATCGTTTAGATTTTATTCAATTGCTAATTTTAGCCATTAGTCAGTTGTGTCAGTGTTAGGTTATGAATTTTTCACGGAAAGTTACTAGTTTTCAAATTAAAAACTGATTTTATTTTTGACTTTTTTTTTTTTTGGTCCCATAGTGAAATTTTGTTGGAAATACCAAAAAAAAAATCTCTGAATGTTTGAGCCCTTAATATTAATTTGAAGTCCTCGACCAAGATGTGTAAAGATTTCCCATTGAAAATACACGGAAACTCTGATTTTTTATTTTTAAATTTCTATATCTCAGCGGCATTTCATGGGATCGCTTTTACCGAAGATGGTTTTTTCTCAGAATTAAACGCTCTACAAAAGTACCCATTGCGACAAAGTCGTAATTCACACCGGTGAGGTAGTACGGGCCACTGAACCTGATAAAAAGGATTTTTCAGGCCACTGAACCTGATTTATGTATACTATACATAGTTGGCTGTTTATACATTATGTATTATATGAATACACATTTGGTTACTTATACAAAATGTATATTACATATTATATGAATTATTTTTTCATAACGTCGCTAAAGAAGTATAATTTGAAAAGATTCTTAAAACCTCTATTCTATCGATAAAATGCGCTAAAAAGGCAAAAAAAAAATTATGAATTAAATCTTCCTACAGGTTGCACCATCGATATTAAGGCGATATTAGCCAATTAATGAAAATCGTCAGCTATCTAGTTAGGCATTAAAGCGACGAGTGCAGTTTTGTAAACGATTTGGTTATATGAAATATCAAGGTCGGATTTGGGAGGGGAGGGCACGAGGCACGTGCCCCCCCCCAAGGTATTTTTGTGTACTGTGGATATTCCATAACAGTTCATACTTCGAAGCAAATCAAATTATTAAAGTTGTGAAAATATATGAATAAAATAACAGAAAGAACATTACTGAAGTTCTAGTCTATTTCTGGCTGGAATTGCGATTTTTTTTTGTGGTATCCCTTTCACTTGCAAATGAAAGATGATATTGTGCCTCCCCCTCCAGAAAAAAATCCTGAATCCACCCTTGTGAAACATCCCTCACTTTGATGTACAACTAGATAGCTTACGATTCTCATTAATTAGCGAATTTCGCCTTAATATCGATGATGCAATCGGTACGAAGATTTAGTTAATAAATTTATTTTTTATCTTTTTAGTGCATTTATCAATAAAAGCGAGGTATTTAAAATATTTTTTTAAACATTTTCAACTACACAAAAACAATACCGTGCAAATCAGAGATGATTATAAGGTTATCAATCACTAAATTATTTCATTGTCACATGAACTTCAATAAAAATAACCACAATTATCATCGAAATATTGAACAATTAATATCGAACTAATTTTATTACTCAGAATTATATTCTTCCATATATCCATTTTGCTTACTCATACATTAAGTAGAAATAACGAGTAGGTACATAAAAATGTAAGTCGCGACATAGATTTAATTGAACATTCAATTTATTAAAAGTTAAAATGAATTTCTTAATAATTGCATAATTGCAATAACGACAATTGCTCATTTCTATTGTATGGAAGTTTGAATTTTGTGCATTTCTTGTGTTTTTTTCTTCAAGTAAACTTGAATTGATTAAAAGGAAAAATGTTAGTTAGTAATTCGCATTGGTAGTTCTAACAAATTGGTCAGAAACAATATTACAATGAACGATTTGCACTATCCTAAACATTCATTTACTGTGTCCGAAAAGAAATATCGATTGGCAAAAAAAAGACGAAATGTGTGCATATTTGTGCTATTTTATTTATTTATTATTTGCTTATTTTTGAGTTGTGTACTTTTGACTCTTTTACTATTGATAAGTAAGAATTTAAGTTTTAAAGTCATTAATACAAATAATCAAGGGTTCAATAATTCGATAGACGAATCAATTAGTGACGAATATCAATTACCGTTGAATATTCGGCCGTATGCGTATGACTTGGAAGTTCATCCATTGCTGCAACAGGGATTTTTCACGGGAAAAGTGAAAATTTATGTGAATATTACGGAAGTGACAAATTCTATTTACGTCCATGCGAAAGGACTTAAATTACATAGTGTAAAGATTTGTGAAACGGACGATGAATTATTAACGTACGAAATTAGTTATTTCAAGGAAATCGAAAAGTATCAGATGTGGAACATAACGGTGGAAAAAGATTTGTTGCCGGGTGGCTATAAGTTAGTGATTATCTTTAAGGGCACATTGACGGAAAAACGACAAGGGTTTTTCGAAACTCTTTATTTTGATGACAGCGAAAATATCACACGGTAGGGATAGTGATTTATTTGACCATAAGAATTTATTCTTACTAGAAATATTTTCTTTGGGTTTTAATTTTAAATCAACGATGTAATTACCTTCAATATCATTGTGTATCTATAATATAAAAATGAATCGCAAAATGTGTTGGTAAGCGCATAACTCAACAACGCCTGGACCGATTTTGATGAAATTTTTTGTGTGTATTCGAGGGGTTTGAGGATGGTTTATATTCACAATTCGATTTGTTTTAACAATGTTTTAACAATGTCAAAACAAAGTCAGTCATTGCGTCGAACTTCCAATGGTTTCAATGGTTATACGCGTTTCTTAAATAAAAATTATCGTCAATATTAAATTGACATATAAGTGTGGGTGACGTGAACTGCCAATTGCGTAAAATGCCAAGCCTAATTTATTTAAAAACTCATTTTATTCATTTTTTCCGTGAATTGTTAAGATATGTTAATAGTTATTCTGCTATTCGGAAGGAAGACGAATCTAACAAATCATATATCATCATAATCGGTCCCGTCATTTTTCAAGCTCTAATTGGTCTACTACCCCTACTTTGTTTTGTATGCTGAAGATATCTGATTTGACAAACTTTGTATGTCAATGTAATGGCAAGATGCTTCAATGGAGAGAATCAATCCGAGGGCAACGCATGAACCCAAATACATAGTTTCAATAAAGCAAATCGTCAGCCTAAATTTTCAATCTGCTAAGTTCACTTTTAAATTTTTTTGTTTTTTTGTTCCAATAGGAAGGAATAAAAAATTCTATCAAATGACAAACTGATAAATCTATTTAAATATAAAAATTTCTTAATATGCAAAATGAATCGGAAATCTGCTTTATGTAGTAATTTATGTAGCTTATATTTACTTTTTTTCCTTTCCCTGAAAACACTGTTCAAAAGAATTTAGCAGCTTAACACTTTAGACCGACGAAATGTGTTGGTTGTCTTGCAATTGAAATAATTGATTTCTTTTTATATAATTTTTATTTTCTTTTTATATATTTATTATTCTAATGAAGTATTAAACTTAATTTTGTTCATTTTATTATTGATAATTTAAACTAAGTGTAACTAACATATTCATTTATAAAACACTACGTTCATTGCATGTTAGGCAGTACGAAGTTTGCTGGGTCAGCCAGTACAATATATAAAATATATTGCAGTCCAATTTATGTAGTATAATTTAATATAATAATATATAAAAATCATACCACCAACATAAATTTGAACAGAAGTTCAAACAAACGTATTAGTGACGTATTGCCCAGATACGTATTTCGATTGCCAAGCAATCTTCATCAGTGGTCATCAAGTAGTTTGGATCACTCCGTAACTGCTTTGTGATGATTCACAATGATCAATCAAAATCAATGATTTACTAAGTAAAATATCTGAAAATCATATGTTGAGAACCATTTAAATTTTCAATTTTTCACCACTTAGAAATATAGAATAAGAAATAATAGAAATCCGATGGAACAACTTGGAACGATTATGGTGGGTAAAGCAATACCACCCACCCTTAGGTTTTTTCGAGATTATTTTTTTCCAGAGTGCAGGATGCAAGGAAATCACGCATCATTGTATCACAGAATAAAGTTTTTTCTATTGATAATTCTTGGGAACTTTTGGGTACTTGGTTGGTTGACCAAAATTGATTCGAAATATTTGTCAGTTCTTCGACTATCTGACATAAATTTGGGACCATTTCTTCCCTTAACATCTTATTGCTTAAAGTTTTACTCATTATTTCGTTGGGAGAGTCTGAGAACTCAAATTATCGAATTTGAACTTCAAAAAACTCTTTTGGAATATTATATCTAATTCACTTGGACCAGCGGTCGGGGAACCGAGGTAAATTACCCAAAATGGGGTAAAAATATTTTTTTTGGGGGAAAAGGTATTTAAATACACAATGTTTATTTAAAATTTATATTGATTATTTTCATTTCAGAAAGGGGGGGGGGGGTAATATCGACTTAAGTAAAAATATTTTGGGGTAATGGTTATAAAAGTTCCCCGATCGCTGACTTGGACAAATATTGCAATTTTTTGGCGTTACTACCCTGTATACCTTATCGAATTTGTATTCCTTTCGACATTTGATTCGTCCATTTTAATCTAAATATAAGAAAAATAAATATTTTAATCGTTTACGAGTAAATAAGTAACTCTAATCATAAAATGTCTTTAGTACGACCTTAAAATAGCTCATGATCCGATAAATGGCAATTGAATTTCAAAAATGACATTACTTTTGAGCCAAAATACATAATTAAATAATTTAAATTACTCATATTTCAATAAAAATATTGCTTATCCTCAGAAATGCCTTTTTAGCGTCCTTAATAATGTATTTAGAAGTACAAACGAATTTTCTTCACTTATTACTGCACATTTTAGGCCCTCCCTGCTGCAGTACTCATCTTTTCTTCGATATGCCAACATTTCTTCTGTAACATTAGAAGAATGTTATTTTTAAGTCGTCTTAGCATTTGTTCTTTCGGTTTAATCTAATTTTCTTTTAATTTTCTCTTAAAAGCGAAGATATTAAGCTCTACTCTTATATCTGGGTCTCTTATTTTATCTAGTTTTGTGCATTTTTTAGTCCTCTAAAAAATTTCATCCTTTTACTTGTATGTGGATTTCTTCTTTTGTTGTCATCCATGTTTCACTTCTAGAACTACAGCTAGTGTTTTATAGATTTAGTCTAGATCTAGTCGCACCAATTGCTTCTTTTTTTATTTTTTCAACTGTTATTTACCGTTTTATAACTACTAAGGTTTTTAGTAGCTCTAGGGTGAATAAAAGTGCGTAAATCAAGAAATATCGAAAGTTTTCTCGATATGAGATTCAAATCCAATACCTACCACTTTTGGAGCAGCCACTTGAGCCACTCGTCCACCAATTGACTAATTTTTATTTATTTTTTTTAAACTCAAATCACTGTTATTTTTTATTAATTAAGTTGGGATTTCTAGGATAAAGTAAGCTAAGCCTCTTATTGTGATTTCTGAGTCCCTACTTCACCCAATTAAAACCAGGTAGCTGGGCTAACCTCAGTAACCGACGCACCTGGTGATTTTCAATTATTTCAGTTCCAGGCCTTATTTCCCAAGTTCCTCATATCTCCATTCATTCCTAGCACCGCTTTCCCACAAAACATGTGAGGTGGTTTCATCCTTTGCCTGGCAGAATTTCCATCTTGGATCAGCTATATGTAGTACTATTGTATTCAGGTGCTTTCTTAGTCGGTATTGGCCGATTATTAGGCCCTGTACTACTCTGGTTTGCTTTCTTGTAAGACCAAGTATTTCCGTAGTTAAATTCATGGTAAATCGCTGTTTGTTTTAGTTTACTTTTAAAATTAAAAAATGTCCTACAGAACGCAGAGCTCTTTGATCTTGTCCTTTTTGTTGCCTGATTTAAGGTCTTTGTTGCCCCAAACTTTGGGGGCATTCTTTTAAATAATGTTCTACTGTAATAGGTATGTCGTACTTTTCACAGATTGGGGTTTCTTCTCCCTCAATCTAGGGTATGAATTTTTCCATTAAGTTAACTTTTCGTTTACCCCTGCCTAATTTTTGTTTTTCTCGTTTTTCTTTTCGATCTGGTTCCGAGCCCTGATTTGATTTGAAACTGGCATTATTATATCTTTTCGTGGTATTCAGAAATCGCTTTTATACGTGCCGTTTCCACAGTGACTGAACTGAATTCTGGGAGTTCCACCTTTCTTCCTTCTGCTCTGTAATTTTCTTTAGAACCCTTATTGTTAGCGGATGTTTATACTTCCAGACGTCCTGAATGGGCGTCAGGGTCGCCATGAAATTAGTGCAGATTATTATGGTTTGTTGTTCTATTCTTGCCAATTATTCCACCGCCCTTTTAATCTAATCTAGCTCTGTAAAGTATACATACATTGCATACAAAGTATATTTGGGAATTCATTGCTCTTCGGTGTATTTAATTTTGTACAGTTCCGCAAATATGGCTGAATTTGTTGAATTTTTCTTCAATACCACTGCTTTTGTTATGGGATATATCGCAGCCTAACAATATAACTCCTTGTAAAGGACTCTTTATAAAAAAAATAATATAACAAATAAAAAAACTAATATTTGTAATTATAATTAAGAGATTATAATGAAGTTTTTCATACATTTTTTACTTGTAAATTCCATCAATATATAACCTTGCTACTATAATGATAAATTTTCTGAATTATTATATGATTGATAAGAGAAAATTGTGCTAGTAAAACCATGAAAACATAGATCCATCATTATGGGTTTTTCTTTTTTATTTAATCAATAATTTTTATTGCAAGGAATTCTTTTATTAAAATTTTAATCAATGATTTTATTTCCAGAGTTTTGGCCACGACGAAATTCGAACCAACTTATGCTCGTATGGCTTTTCCATGTTTCGATGAACCAGGAATGAAAGCTAAATTCGACATTAAAGTTATTAAGCCCAAGAATGACGACTACATAGCCCTATCCAACATGAATATATTGGTATAGTTGGGCGACAAAAAGCAAAAATGGAGCACTAAAATTTTACTGATGAATTTTCCTGAACATTTTAGAAGGAAGAGCCGTACAGTGATAATGAGACGATAGTTCATTTTCACGAAAGTGTGCCAATGTCGACGTACTTAGTGTCGTATGTCGTTTGCGATTTTAAATATACAGAGAAAATTATTCATCCACCATCAAATCTTGGCAATGACATCACTTTTCGTATCTATGCAGCACCCCATAAAACTCAGTTCACCGAATTAGCGTTGGAAACGGGGGCGAAAGTTATACAATATTATATCGACTTTTTCCAAATTGAGTATCCCTTGCCGAAATTGGGTAAGTAAATATTTTCAAAATTAATATATTTAATAGACTTAACTAAAAGCTTTAAATTTTTTTGGTCAAAATAGTCCTTTTGAGACTTTATATAGCAAATTCTACGGAAAAGAAATTTCTCTAAAACTCTTTTTAATTTAGTATTTAGATAATAGTAGTTGCCCGTTGCATTCGCAACTAAAAGTTTTATCTCAATAAAATGTTTAATATGAGATAACGTAGTTAATCAACAATCAAAATTTTAAATTTAATAATCAAAGTGTTGTTAATATAAAAAAAAAAAAATATCTAAAATTATATTAAGAAATAAAATATAAGTGTTTTTTTTATATCATTTTAATAACAACATTTTAAATAACGTCATTTCATTAAATTAGTATGAAAGTTTAATACTTATGTAGTACATATACCAAATAGGTGATTTTAAATTTTGGTTCGTTTTTCAACAATCAAACTTTTTAAATTCTATTTTATTTTATGAACCAATGGTTGTGATCTGAAGTAATTATATATTCGGCTGAAAAGCATTAAGGCAGCAATTTTTTGCCATATATTTCACTGTCAATTTAAATATAAAATCTTCGATACTAACTTTTTTTCGGTATTTAGAACCATTCGGTATTTAGAATTTGAAAACCAAATATGTCTGCTAAATTGTTAGAGCATAATTAAATTTTAAAAATTTGAAACTATCCTTTAAAGCGTCAGTGATCGATTACCGAACTGCGATCGACCATTTCCCACCCCTGTTGTAGAAGATAGGTCAGAGTTACAACCCTGTCTTATACCTGCTTCTAGTTATAGTTCTTCGGAGATTGTGTTTCCAATTCTTTGGCCTTATTTTGCCGGTATAGGTAATTGATTAGGTGTTATACATATTGCATTGTTAATTTGTTTGAGGATCTCCCACAAGTATCCCCACTGTATGCAGTAAAATTAAAAACTTTTTTATTATTTTATTTTAAGTTTAAATTAAGGTATCTAAATAGTATTAATCTAGTAAGACACAACTATATATGCTACCCTTACATTATAAATTCACGTTAGTGCATACACTACCGTATTATTACCGTTTTATTTTATTAAAAGCTTTAGAAGCACATAATATCAACAGAAAATGCTCAAATTTTAGTTACTTAAAAATAAAAAATCAACTGTTCAGAATAGTGAAGATATATTTTGAACATTTTGATTTTGAAGATTTTTTTGAACATTGTTATATCTATTTAAGATGAAATGCTTAGATTTCCAATCGTAAAGGAAAAAAATCCATTTCTTAATGAAGTAAAAAGAATTTGTATTGAGATAAAAGCAATCGGTTTTATATTTTTTGCGAAAGAAAATCAGTGAAAAACAGTACAGAAAGTCCTGCTATATAAGAGATAAGAAAAATTCTAAGGAGATTACAATCAAAAGTGAATGATTCGAATCATAAATCAGTTTAAATATAGGTTTTATCTACTGGAAAATGGTTTTTGAAAATAGTGAGGAATTTCGGCAAAAATGCCAATAGAAAGTAAAGTTTTTCCACAGCAATTTTCTTTCATTTATAAAATAAAAAAAAATAATGTACTAAAGATGAAATAGTTTTTCAAATATGTGTCTGGCCTTATAAATGTTAATAATTTTTTTTTAAATGATATTTTAAAAATGTACAAAAGCAAGGGGTGGGATATTAATTTAAACATTTAATTAAGTACAATGATTAAAATTCTTATATTTACGAAAATTACATAAAAAAAAAAGAAACCTCTTCGTTTCTTTCTTCGAACGACAATTTCAGAGTATAAAATTAATTAAATTATTTTTCTTTTTAATAATCTTCCCCGTGAAAACAAGAGAAATTTAATGAAATAAAGCATTTTAAAATTTCCGTCCACGAATATAAAAGGTGCGAAAGATTTTCTTTTTAATTTATTTCAATACGTCTCCAATTATAACATTTACGGGCTATTATGTGCTACTAATGGGGTTGTTATCAGCTTTAGCCTGATATATATCCGTCTCAAGTATGACACTTCTTTAAAGTTTGTTCATTAAAATTAACATGAAAGACATTAACAATTTGCAAAAAAGAAAAGAAAATTAATAGTGAATTTTGTAGAGGAGAAAATTATCTTCTTTTACCTTTTGTTATTATTGTTATAAGTAGACATCGGATTATATGCATTTGCATGTTTGGATATACAACTGCATATAATTCTACATTATATATAAAATTCTTTATTGGTCCATTAACAGTACAATTTATTATTTAAAAAAATTAAAAGCTTAAGTGCCAGAGCAGTTGCTCTTTCCCTCTTACAAAATAAAATTATATGTGAAAACTAAAAATAAAAAATTCTCTGTTTCTTATGTTGGGAAAAAGGACCTAAAAAACCCAACAAGGTTTCAATAAAAAAAGAAGAAAAAAAAAAAGAAAATAATACAATAATATACTAGTTCTTATAAAATATATCTTATTATTTTGTGCTTTGTCACTATATTCTGGTCATAAGCCCCAATATTTCTGATCGCTATATTTTCGTTTTCTTCGCATTTCTTAAAAAAATTGAAGCAAACTTCTTTTAAATATTCTTTTACCAGCGGTAATTCGCTTCTGTCATGAAGTTCCTGGATCCACGTGTACCTTGGTGCATTCAAAGCAAACCTCAAAAATTTATTTTGCACTATTTGCAGTTTGTTAAAATTACTGTTGCTTATGAAGCTCCAACTTACTCCTGCATAGGTTAACATTGGCCTAATAAGTACTTTATAAATAATTAGTTTATTTTTCGCACTTAAGCCACTGTCCCTGTTCAACAAGGGAGCATATAATTCTATTTCTATAGCGTTATTGCATATTTTGGTACTTTTTCATTGACAGTGCTTATTTCAGTAGTTATAAGTGTTTGGTGTGTTGTATTATGCCGTCGACATGTCCCCCTTACGCCAAGCTTTGAAAGTATTGTTCCCAATATTGCTTCACATCACCTGGCTAGCCCACGGATTCTATCAAGTTGCAGAAAAGATCAGAAACGAGTTCGGGATAGTCAATAAATTGATTTCTTATACAAAAAAAAAGTGCTTTTAAAAGCACTATGGCGACTACAGGCATATAAAGAGCAACTACCAAACGTAAAACTACCCCCAGAATCAATTTTAACACGGTGGGGTACTTGGTAGAAAGTTTTATTGTTTTATGCTGAATATTTCGAAGTCATAAAAAAAGTAGTTGGAAAATTTAACAGATCAGATACCATTGCAATTAATTCAAGCCAACGGGTACTTGAGGATCCTTCAATCAACAAAAAATATTGCTTTTAATGCAACACATTTCAGCATTATACTCGATGCAATTGATAAACTAGAAACATTTCTTTGTGCAAGTTCATGGAAATATTCGGAAAAATAATTAAACAGAATAACGCCCTTTCGAGTTAACTATTGCAATAGGTTCGTAGAAAATGAAATGCAGTTTTGTATAAAAACCTCCGTCCTGAAGGAATAAAGAAAATTGATGCATTTATCAACGGCTTTTCTGAAGAGATGTCCGAAAATTCTGCCAAATTTCAAATTCTGTCCGGTAACGTAAGTTGAAGTCGAAAGTTCATTTTCACCTTTTTATTTATATGATCCAATTGTGGATCTAAACCATCCAACTTCCCACTCAAATATACATAGACAATTTCTGGAGAATAGGTCTGACGACTTAGGAGAAGTTCAGTACTGTACATAAGTACGGAAGAATTACATATATTAAGACAAATAAAATGTAAAAATAAACGTTAATTCTAATAATAAATGGTTTTTGATTGTGCATATTTCATGCATATTTCGCCTTTTTAAGGGGTTATATACAGTTAGAAGGCCGAAAAATAGCGAATTTTCCAGAATTTTTTCAGAGAAAACTTTTAAATTAATTAATCTAAAAATTTGTACGCATATTATGGTATCTTTTAACTGTATTTTAAGACTTAGTATTAGTAAAAATATTTATTTGGAAAGCAGCTACAGCTGATTTCCGGGAGCTCCTCTCAAAAAAGACGTTTTGCGGTGACCATTATACATCTGAACTGGATCCTCTGAATTTAAAAAACCAAACAGATTTCGTTAAAGTAATGTTAATTCTAGTATTTAATCGAAGAAATAAGCAAAATATTTTTTTTTGACAAAATGGCGGTTTCTCAAAAAAAAAATCGATTTTTGACCAAAATTTCGGCCTTAAATTGTTTATAAAAAAAAAAAATATTAATCGGTGAGAAAAAATCTTCGATTAATTACTAAAAAGTATATTTCAGAAGCTTGTGTTAAAAGCTGAGACTAATCGGTTTAACCGTTTTGGAGTAATGTTGGTCACCGACTTTGAAAACACCATTTTGAGAAAAACGCGTTTAAAGTTTGAAAAGTACTTTACATAGGATAAAAAGGCCTTTTCAAATTTGCGTGTAACTTCGAAAATATTCACCGGAACGATATGAAATTTTCTGTATGTAATCTTAAATATATGTACATTAAGAAAAGAAAATAAAAAAAAATCGATTTTTTGAAAATTCTAACTGTATATAACCCCTTAAGTGCATATTTTGGCATTTTAATATGCATATAATCCGATGTCTAGTTATAAGAATACTCCAAATTAAATCAATCGTTATACTTTACATTTTTTTAATTTTTTTCATATAGATTTGGCAGCAATTCCTGATTTTGTTTCGGGAGCTTTGGAAACTTGGGGTTTAGTTACTTTTAGAGAAACATCATTATTATTCAACCCCAAAGTGGGTTCTATTTTTAATAAGGAACGAGTTGTTTCAACTGTCTCCCACGAATTGGCTCATATGTGGTTTGGAAATTTAGGTACTTGAACCTTCAATTGATATTCTTGATTGTATTTAAAAAAATATATTTTTTTAGTTACAATGGATTGGTGGAACGAACTTTGGTTGAATGAAGGTTTCGCTACATATCTTTCATATTTGGGGAGTGAATACGCTTTTCCTGAATGGAAATCGGTATGTGTTTTCCGGTTTTAATAAAAGATGAAATAATTATTGTTTTCCAATTAATTTTCTAGACAAATTATTTTACAATCGGAGAACTGCATTCTGCTTTTGATGTAGATGCTAAATTAAGCAGTCATCCAATAGTTCAAAAAGTTACTAATCCTGATGAGATTACAGCTATTTTTGATACCATTTCCTACAACAAAGTATGAAAACATTTTTTTTTTTAATGGGAAAATCATTATTTTTTTCTTTATTTGTGTAGGGTGCATCAATTATTCATATGCTCGCCAATTTTGTGGGATTTGAAAAGTTTAAGAAGGGAATTAAAAATTATTTGAACCAACACAAATACGGGAACGCAAAGTCCCAGGATTTATTCGATGCTCTACAGAATGTAGTGGAAGATGGTATTGATGTGACGAAAATTATGGACACATGGACACGCCAAATGGGATTCCCGGTGGTGAATGTCGAGGAAAAAGTTTCGGGCGAATATATTTTAACGCAAAAACGCTTTTTGATTAATCCAGATGTCAGCTTATCGCAAGCTGAACCATCAGAGTTTGATTATAAGTGGACTATTCCCATCACTTATTTAAGTTCATCGCAAAAAAAAACCCAACTAGTTTGGTTCAATAAAGACCAGGAATCATGTAAGTGAAAATTATAACTTCGTTATTATATCAGTAAAACTAAATTTACATATTTTCATAGTGAAAATCGTCGTTGACCCCACCATTTCATACATTAAATTTAATGTTGATCAAAACGGTTATTACCGTGTTAATTACGACGAAAAGAATTGGGGTAGGCTGTCCAACCATTTTTCGGTATAATATCAATATAATTAACATAAAAATATTACCACATTGTATTTATTTATTATTATTTGTAGAAATTTTCCAATTTGGACAAAACAAGTTTACTAAACGATGCATTTAATTTGGCCAATGCCGGACAACTGAAGTACTCAATTCCGTTGGATTTGTGTGGAAATTTGAAAGAGGAAAATGAACTTCCGGCGTGGGTGGTTGGATCCAGTTCATTGGGAAGACTGCGCAAGTATTTGATCAATACGGAGCATTATACTAATTTAGTTGTGCGTTTTAATTTACGCCTTTGAATTTAATTTACGGAATGTGCAATTTAATTTTCCTTTTAAGAAATTCGTGTGGAAATTGGTGCAGAATATCATAGCGGACGTAAAGTGGGACGTTTCTGATGAGGACTCATTTTCACGGCGGTAAGTTCTTTAATATTTCTTAAGTTTTTGAATATAAAAAACAACCGGAAAGAACTTCATAGAAATCGTGAAAACTAATCAAAATTTCCCAAAACTATATATAATCAATACGGTAAATTCTCAGAAATTGATTTTAAAGCTATATTGTATCTCACTATTATATTTAATTTTATACTGCGAAGAACTCATTACTCTAAACAATAGAAATATTCTATTATAATTTTAATACCTAAAACAATCAAAACCACTTCCGTTCCCTCATCCTACAGGCCCATTAGTCTCCTCCCTATTTTATCAAAAATTTTTGAAAAATTTATTCTAAATATAGCATAAACATGCTCTCCTTTGTTTCTAAAATATATAAATTATATTGTGGTCCAATTTATGTAGTATAATTAAATATACTAATAAATGACTCGTTTATTTTGAAAGTGGCGTAAGTCCATTTCAAGGACGGTTTATATGGTGATTCTTTTTGTAACTAGAACAAATTATTTAACTACTAAGTTTTAACAAATTACTGATTTCATTTTAGTTGTTAACAAAAACGCCAATTATTCCCTCCTTCTTAGTATCTTATGTTCCTATGGTTAAAAATGATAACACTATAGGGATTGTTCTTGAAATGGACTTAACTCACTTTCAAAAAAAACGGCTCCTTTATTAGATTTTAAAATTTGAACAATATTGCAACAAAAATTTCCATCCCTCTACCATTTGTTGGTGAAAAATGGTTTAACCATAAAGAGAAATGATTATCGGAATGGTGGAAATTATCAGAAAACATCAAAATCAAAGAAGTTTAACTATTCATAGAAAAGATTTAAAAATTAGATCAGCTGCTGGATTTGCACTAGAGGCCAGTGTTCAGGGCGGCAAATTTGTAAGGGCAGCAATATTTGGGGCATCCATATAGTGTTCCAGATCACCCATAACTACCAAATAACTATAGGATTGTTCTTGAAATTTACGTAACTCACTTTCAAAATAAACGGTTCAAATAATAAATCATACCATAAACATAAATTTGAACAGAAGTTCAAAAAAAATATTTGTGACTGGGCAATATCCCAAATACGTATTTCGATTGCCAAGTAACCTTCCTCAGTGGTCACCAAGTAGTTTAGATCGCTCCGTGGCTACTATGTGACGATTCACATAGCATATATATTAAATAAGAAGAATCACCATATAGACCGTCCTTGAAATGGACTTACGCCACTTTCAAAATAAACGAGTCATTTATTAGTATATTTAACTATACTACATAAATTGGACCACAATGTATTTTATATTGTATAAACAGTATAGCTGTTCAAAGTCAGCGAAAAAAAAAATATTTGATTATGCTCTCCTTTGTATTAAAAAAATGTCAAACTACCAATCATTAAGAAAATTAAATATCTAGGTTTTCATCTTGCGGATGTTATGGAGATACAATCGAAGACAAAAGTACATCAAAATAGAAATTCACCATCAGGCGAATCGAATAAATAGGTCGATACTTAAAAAACTGTAGATAGTTTAAGAGAAATTCGGAAATTTCATCAAAAATTTTAAACAAAGAAAAAACTTTTGGGACTGAATATGCCTTGATTTCAAGTAAACAAATCAAAATATTATTGATTTGATGCTTATAAGTGATGAATGTAGAATTTTTTAATATGATTAAATCATAAATAAATCATTAAATTAGCATGTTTTTAAAACAATTACAACTAAAAATTACAAACTAAATTAATAATTAAACATTATATTAAATCATTAAGACGTGATAACACTGTGGAATTTTTAGGTTGGTAGAGTTGGCAACTTTAGTATGTCTCTCTCATATGATGTGAGTGAGCATGCGCGACATGCTTAGCATTTCAAAGATAAATTATTTGACTTATTTTATCCTTTTCTGCTTTATACTGTGTACTCAGAAATATGACAAAGATAAATTATACATTTTTTGTACTAACAAATATATATGAACTGTTTATTTTGAAAGTGAGTTAAGTCCATTTCAAGAAAAATCCCTATAGTATTATCATTTTTAATCATAGGAACATAAGATACTAAGGAGGAGGGAATAATTGGCGTTTTTGTTAACAACTAAAATGAAATCAGTAATTTCTGAAAACTTAGCAGTTAAATAATTAACATACTTTGTTCTAGTTACAAGAAGAAGAATCACCATATAGACCGTCCTTGAAATGGACTTACGCCACTTTCAAAATAAACGAGTCATATACTTCAATCTATATTACTTGCCCTCTTTTACGTTAGTCATCAAATCTTCCATAATGATCTCTTAGTTCCTTTTTTATCCGAATGAAAAAAAAAGTTTTCTATTCACTGATCGGTATAAATGAAGTTCCATCTACGTAGGTACAAATTCGGAATAAACTAAGCAAAATACAACAAGAAAAAAAGAAAGGAAAGAAGAAGAGAGACCTATATATGGAAGTCTCTCTTCTCTGATATGGCAGCAGAAGTAATCGAAGCAAGTAAAAAAGGCAAGTAAAAAGTAAAAGGCAAGCGCTTATTTGTGTAGACTGGCGCTCAGCGGTACTCAATTTCCAGCTGTTGTTTTTAGTTATTATAAAAACTATACCCACATAGATGGCGTTTCGTATGCCACACTAGATTTTTCAAATTTCAATTTGATGTCATATCCACGGTGTATCCATATATACGTATTAGTGTTTCCATTTCAACACCCGAATCCTTATGTTATAATCTAATTATCCTCAACTCATCCTGACAACCCTTTATGTTGCCTAAAACGAAGCTGGTTCAGAGGCCTGTTAGATGAATAGGATTCCAGCACTGGCTGGCTATTACGATCGGATTTGAGACATAAATTTTTGCTTTTCATAATAATCAATACATTTTGTTAATTGTATACTATTTTGCACAAATTGCAAAATGCATTTTAAATAAATTAAGAAATATCTGTCCGGAACAAAAAAATTAACAGATTTTAAAACAGGTTTTTTCTCCACTAAAATTAGTATTCTTTTACTGGCGATTTACTTCGAAATTTCTAAAAAAGAAATAATTTTTTCAAATGGATCGGGAGTTGGTCTCAAACTTTTAACTGGTAGTGTATAGGAATCGTAAAGGATCCAAAACCAGAGTCTACTATATTAACATTCCTGATGACCTGAACCTTGTTTCATTAAAAATAAAAAGAATCGTCAGGAATGATCTACTGTTAAGCAGGAGGACATATTTTTTTTCAATTTTGAAAACTTTGATTATTTCAGAAAATTGAGGGTCACTGTTTTACAATTGGGATGCTTATTTGATGAAAAATCGTGCTTAACCCAAGCAGGAATTGAACTGAAGAAGTGGTTAAATGACTCCAATCATGAAATTCATCAAGATATCAGGGCAACTGTTTATAAATTTGGTGAGTTTCTTCATTCTTAAATACCCATTTTAGTGTTATAAATGAGTACTTTTATAACCAGTCAATATCTTTCAAATATTAACGTAAAAGTTTTTGAGTTTCGTAGCCATACTAATTAAAGTTCATTAAAATTTATTGCATGTTTAATGCTATTGATTCAACTGTTGAATAATACTCTGTAATTACGAAGTTTCATTTTTCCGCTCTACTAAATATTTTTCTTTATAATTTACAGGAATGATGTCCATTGGAGGGCTGGAAGAATGGGATATAATGTGGAGTCGATATTTGGTCGAATCTGATGCTCAACAAAAATCTATTTTAGCAAGTGGATTAGCTTCTGTTAGGGACACATGGCTATTGACACGGTAGATAAAAAAATTGGAATATTTTTTTTTTATCAAAATTGCATTACGTTTTTATGTATTCTTTTAGATTAATTAATCGAGCATGGGACAAAAATTATGTCCGTCGGCAAGATTACTTTACCCTACTGTATCAAATATCGTCCAACCCGTCGGGAACTGCAATCGTATGGGATTATGTTAGGTATAATATTTTACGACTCAATTGTATCAATCATTAACTTTTTTCATTACATTTTTTTTTTTTAGAGAAAATTGGATGAAATTAGTTAACGAATTTGGACTTAATGATCGATCATTCGGAAGACTGATTCCAGATATTACGTCTTCGTTTACAACACAACTGAAACTTGATGAGGTTTGGTTTATTCGGTTTGATATTGGAATAGATTTTGAAAATTATAAGTTTTTTTTTTCAGATGAAGGCATTTTTCCAATTGTATCCAGAAGCGGGGGCTGGAGAAAGAAAACGAAAAGAGGCCATTGAAAATATAGAGAATAACATTAAGTGGTTGGAGAAATACGCAAACGAAGTGGGAACTTGGCTTCAACAGCGTAGTGAATGATGTTTTTCATTAAGTTTTTACAAGAATTTTCTAGTTATAAATAAAATAAGTTTTGGTACCATTTTTTTTTCTTAAAATACAAATAAATAATTAAATATAAAATCGATTTTTATTTTCGTTTTCCATTCTTGAATTCTTCGATCTTACAAGAATTCAATGAATACATCATGAATTGCTCAAATATTTCAATAGGTACTGAGAAAAAAAATACGCTAAGGGTTGGCATCCCCATTAATTCCTTATTATTCCCTCCATGCGCAATAGAATCATCAACTAACCGATGTACTAAATGATGCTCAACATTTGTGGGACGTAAGTATGCGGCTATTTTAGATGAAAAACTAATAGTACTCTATTTTAGAGGAAAATATGCTGGGTGTAGTTTTCACATACTAAATTAGCTAGATCAGTGGTTCTCAACCTTGTTGGAGGCACTGAGCCCCACCAGATTCATATGTTCATTCACCGAACCATTCTAAATTGGAAAAATTAAATATGATTTTTTACAATTTAAAACATAAGTGTAAATTTATATATAGGTTATATGAGTCGGGGGTGTATTTGACTTCCATCGAACCCGCGAGACTGACTCACCAAATCCCTGTGATTCGATAGAACCCTGGTTAAGAACCACTAGACTAAATCCTTTTTGTTTGGAATATATTTAGATCTGATTCAAAAATTAAAATTAAAAATCATACCAAAAAATAATAAATAGTATCCAATCAGTCGAGGTTTTTTTAACAAAATTAGATTTTGTCATCGTCTGTAACCATGAAGATTTTAATGATTGCTTTTACTTTTGATCACTAATTCATGCACTGTGATCTAAACAGTAACTTGAATATAAGATACTTCAGTACCCAAAAAAATATGAATTTAATAGGTATTGAGGTCCAACATCAAGTTTTGGTTTTACATTTATTGAGAACTATTCAAAACTATCCCTAATTTTTATATATTTTTATCTATAAATTAACGTAGATAGGTTTATTTATTTACACAAATAATAATTACTATTTCCAAATAAATTTTGGTATTCAAGGTTTTCTTACCTGCGCTTAACTCTCGAAAGAAGTGTTAATTGCATTTTTACACTAGCTTGGAATGTTATTGATTATATGCGTTTTGGAATTCGCGGTTTTATTACCTGCCCTTAACTCTGGAAAGATGTGATAATTGCATTTTCACACTAGTGTGGAATGTTATCGGTATTATGCATTTTGGTATTCAAGGTTTCATTACCTGAGTTTAACCCTCGAAAGATGTGTTAATTGAATAAAACCTTTAAAAATCCATAAAATAGTTTTCCTATCCTCCAATAACTTTTCTTTTAGATATCAAAAAATGTATTTAATACTAAAGTTTTTACACCTCTGTTATAAAAAAAAAAACATTGACCAAACTTAAAGTTCAAACAATGTCCGTTCAATGATTCCCTTTATCAGACTTCTCTTCTTTGACGTTCATCAAAAATCCAAAGTACTTCCCTTAATTTCCATATAAATGAAATGATGATTTTTTTTCATTTTACATTCCCGCATCATTAAAATTAAAACCTAATTACAATGGTTTACCATAAAATTCGTAAGTAATTGTTATTTTTTTTACATTAATAAAAAAATTAACATTTTAAAACATTTTCTTTATCATTTCAGTTTGCATTTTTTCAATCTCCATATTCGTTGTATCGGCTTTCAATGAAAATCAAATCGGCCAAGAATTAATTTACAATTATCGATTACAAATTAAAATCGGAACTTTCGAGCCGATCGATACCCTATCGGGATTGGAAATGGAAAGTCAAATTCACTTGCAATTAGTTGAGAAAAATTTGTCGATTTTACGATTGAAAAATGTTAAATATAAAACGGAAAATTTTTATGAGGGAAATTTGGTGGAAAATTCGGATGGGATTTCTGATGAGATGAAAGAATTATTGGAACTTCCTCTGAAAATTCAGTATGATGAGTTCAATGGATTGGTTGCGGTGATTTCAGAAGCAAACGATCGAATTTGGTCGACCAATTTGAAAAAATCTATTGCTTTTTTATTTCGATTTAATGATACGATTGTTAATCAGGATTTGAACCATGAACGTTTTGAGGAAATTGAAGAGGAAACCATTTATGGAAATTGTAGAGTAAAATATATAATTTCCCCGAAGTATGATGACAATGTTATTGTGTTTCACAAAAGTCAAAATCCTTTGGAATGCATCGACGATTACAAATCGCAGAGGATTCAAGAATTGACCTCTGATAACTTAAAGACTTATGTACTCCAACAAAACAATTCTACTATCTACATTCATGATGTGATTTCTGTATCAGAAATTGTTAAAACTTCACCGAACACTAATTCAATGATTCAAGTTTTAAAAACAAATCAATCGTTAAATTTGGTTTCAATTGATAAAATTTATTCACCAATTTTGCTGGAAAATGAGTCGAAACCGAAGAAAATCGATTATAAAAGTTCTTGTGTTTCCAGCGAACAGATTCCAGTTAAGTTAAATCGTCAATTAAAAAATTCTCAAGAATTTTATCGAAACCAAACTTTAGATCATTTAGATGAAATCATCGACTACGTGGATTCCATAAAAATCACCGGTAAACCGGAAAATCTTCGCAAAAGTCAAGTTTTTAATCGAATAATCCATTACATGGAATACCTTGAACCGAAAACACTTCAAACATGCTTTAAATTACTCGAACCCCAATTCGATGAAAGTCCTCATTCGATCAAAAGCAGAAAATTTCGTTATTTCCTTAAAATTCTACCCTTTGTTGGCACTAACGAAGTGGCTTCCTTTATAGTTAATATGCTAATTCGGAAAAATAAAATCGACAATGAAATTAGCGCGGAATTAATTCAAAACCTTGGTTTTCATTTGAAATGTCCGGATGATGATATAATTACGGAAATTGATTCTTTGTTGAAAATCTACGACCAAGATAGTACACTGAGTCGAGTTGGAGTGCTCACCTTTGCTACAATTCTCAATCAAGGATTCAAACTTGGAACAGTTTCGGAAACAATTTTACGCCAATATTCAGATGGTTTCGTTAAAAGAATTGATGGTTCGAGAAAATATTTAACTCAAATGTTGTATATTCAAGCGTTGGGGAACATTGAGAGCCGAATTACTTTGGAGTATTTAACACCTTATATTAACGGGGAAAAGTATGTGAAACACGATTTGAAGATATTAGCATTGTGGAGCTTGTCGAAAATTTTCCATTGTGATAACCATCTGGTGAATAAATATTTAATTCCCATTCTCTTAAATCGCTATCAAAATTCAGAACTACGAATTGTCGCATATGCAATCGTTGCGACTTCGTCGCAAAATGATCTCATTGAGAAGAATCTCTTTTTTCTGTATTGGTTCATGATGACCGAGTCGGACGATATATTATACAACTTTCATTACAATACCTTGACAGAGTTGACAACATCGTCAAATTCTCGTTTGAAATATATTGCCGGTTCGTTATTGCGAACATCACGAAAACCAATTCAATATGAACCAGCACAGGGAGTTTTATTCGATCAGTTTAAAAATGAGCTGCATCATACTATCGGTGGTACAAAAACAGTTTTGTACAACACAAGAGACGTACTGCTGGTTTACACAAGCATTTTCAGCAACGTTAACGAATCTCCTTTCCATTTATATTCGATCTATATAAAAATTCGAGGGGCCACCCTAAAAATTCGGCAAGAATTACTCAAGCATGCGCTGAGTAAAACGAACAATTCTCAGGGAAATTTCCTGCAGAATTTATCCGATAAAGCCGACGATGATCTCCACATTGAAATCGCTTTATCAAAATTTGGTCAAACCACGATTAACTACGTAATTGACAAATCATCAATTCGAAACATAGTTTGGATTCTAACGCAAATGCAAAGCATGAACGTTGAACTAAATCGCCATCACGAACACCTAAACTTTCCAATTTTATCCGAACAAACATTCGAAACAGAACCAGGAATTCCTATGGTTTTACACCAACAAATTCCGATTCTTTCCTCATTAAAATTTCGCTTTATTAAGAAATCGGTTGACGAGAAAATGAATTTATTTCTCAACATAAAATTTGCAATTTTCGGCAATGGAATGAGAGGCATGAAGCTATATAATCCAATCAACGATTGTTGGCACGGGGTGATGCGAGTACAAACTGTAGCACTTACCATCCCCTTACAATTTAATTTAACAATCAACTTTGAAAATCTAAATGATATCAACGTAACATTGGTAAATGATGATGAAAAAACTAAAATTGCATATCAAAATCACATTGCCACATACATATACACTCAAGAATTGCACACCCATAAGGTAATCAAGCCGTTCAATTCGACTACCGACAATTTGCCATACATTCGAGCAACGCGAGGCGACATTCACCGCATAAACGTAAGTGCAACATTTTAAATTCGCCTAATTGATAAATTTTCTATACTCAAGCAAAAATTTCAATAACCTTTCTGTTATTATTCCACGGGAATTCTTTCCCCAAGAAAATTAAATTTCATCTCGAAACTCTTGCGAGAGAAAACCGCAACCTTTTATAAAAATTAAATTCCTCTAACAGGATTTTTTTGCACAAAAAAAAAACGCGTAATTTTCAATCTCTTAACACTCCAGACATTGTTTAAAATATTCATAACGTTTTCGTTTTTTTTCAACTAAAAATTAGAAAACTTTTTACACATCCATTAAATTTTTCAACCGTATATGAAAATAGTATGAAAAAGGGAATACACTTATTAACTTAGTTGAAATCATAATAATTATCTAATGCATTTTTTATTCTTCTCTATTTTCTATTATATAAAAATGAGGTGAGACGTGTAGGTCTCGTAAAAACTTGAAAACGTCTGAACCGGTTTGGCTCATTTTGGCGTTGAAATATTTGTAAAAGGCAAAGGAAGGTTTAAAAGATGAGAAAATCGGAAGAAGTTGTACGGAAAAGCAATAAGAAAAAAATTCCCTTATAAACTGTTAATACCTGTCAAATAAGCCAAATATGCAGAGTAGGGACTGACACCAATAAATATTGAAAAACAAACAAAAAATTGTGATTTTCCAAAAGTACTACCATTTACATATATTTACTTATTTTACCTATTATTTATTGAAATCTGTAACAATTCGGGAAATGACAATTATTTGACAATATTGTAAGGCACTAAAATACAACAGTGAATCTACTGGGTTATGTTGTGCTTTTGGAAAAGGAAAATTGCAACAATTGGTCCTACCATCAGATCCTTTACGCTAATTAGTTTATGGGATAGGTAATGATTCTAAAAACTCCTTGGTCAATGTTCAAAAATATAATAAATGTTTTCAAATGACGTCGTTTGGCGCATAAAACAAATATTATGTTTAAGGAAGTTCTGAAGAAAACAGGAACATTCCTAGTAAGCTTCCAGTCTCTCACTAATAATGACCTTAGGATCGAATTGGTTAAAAGAACAATAAAATTTCTAGGGACACAAAAATACAATAATAAAAATGTGTTTATTAATATCTATGTATGTCTTTAAACTCATGAATAGGTGAGAATTTAAGGATTTCTTGTATGCATATGAGATTTAACATGTTTAATGATAGGTGTATATCTAAATAAGTAAAATACAATGTAAATTAAAATAAAAAATAATTAAAAATGTAGCCATATTACCGACATCAATTAATTTTCGCAATTCAATTTTAAGTGGTACGAAGTTTCCCGGGTTCTCTGATATTTTAATAAAAATATTTGCATACATCATAATCAAGTACATATAAATTGTAACGTAGGCAATTTGTAAAATGCTTTATTTTTTAAATGAATTTAATATTATTACCCTACACAAAAGAACTTAATGAAACCATGAAATAAAATTTGAAATTTGGTGTGTTTGTAAAAACATTATAAGTATTATTAAATTGTATATATACGAAAAATTCAAGTATAAGCTCAACTGATAATATAAAATAACATAGTATAAGCTTGAAGGCAAAAATGAGAGAATGTCAGCTTTAAATATGTTGTTTAAGGAATTTGGAACCAGTTTGAGGTATTTATTATCTGCTGTCAATTGTATTTATATTTACACCTGTTTCCGAATCCATAAATGACACATTTTGCTGTTTATCGTGATATATGGACATTTTTATTTTGTATATTCCGTTTACGAAAAACTGTTCTTTAAGAAAACACATGTTATAAACTGTTACTTAAAATAAAAAGTAATATGTAATATTTCATTAATTTTTAAAAAATATTCGACAAAATTCTTCAAAATTTGATAAATTGGTAATAGTAGTTTTAATCTCTAATGTGTATGTTATATAGAAGAGATGGCCAACTCGCGGTTTCCCTAGGGCCTAGAACATTTTTCGGTCCGCGAGATTCATAAATTTTTTACAAAATATATGTCATATATTCCTTTACAATGTATGTATAGTACCTATAATTCTTATTATACTATCTTTGTTGGCATGCAAGAATAATTGTTAACACAATGCATTTCTAGAGTGGTTTGTAAGATTATTTGGGTTGACCACCACTGGTATAGTATAAAATATTCTGTATACCTATCGTGAATCATATTATCCGCAAATTAATCAGCTATACATAAATAAAAAATAAATGGCTCATGTGTACTTTAGCACACCCACAATCTGGCAAAGTTGCGTTTTCGATTTTGTTTTTAATTTAATTCGCGATTAAATCGGTTCATAATGAAAATTTAGCCACAAAAGAGAGAATTATACTATATTAGAATTGAAATAACAAAACTATCGCGAATTAAATTAAAAACAAAGTCGAAAATTCAACGTTGTCAGATTGTGGGTGTACTAAAGTACACTTGAGCCAAATAAATATCGTCAAGATCGATACAATCGGCCTTAAAGTGAAATACGACTTAGATTTTTGTATCTTAGCAGCAATCCTAGCCACTGTCTCTATTCCATTAGTACTAACTTCTTTGGTTGTGAAATTTATGTATTTATTGTTGTAAAAAACAGTAGCTATTCGTGTAATGGACTTAGGTCACTTTAAAAATAAACAGCTCATACCTAATAAAGCCGATAGGAGTAGTAAAAGATTTTTTTTTGCTAAAAATATTTTCATTCAATCATCTCTCAGCGCCATCTATTAACAAATTTCACAGCCACTGTCGATCCCAACTTGTTTTAATTGTCAACAGTATGATACCAGAAAAATGTCCATTTTTAGCAATGTTTTCAATAGAAAATCAATCAATTACATCGGAAATTTTGGCCGAAACATATTGGAAAATAATTGATTTAACTTGCAATACCAAATTTGGCTTTTCAAAGCCAAATTTAATGATTAGCTATGTAAAAACTTGCATCAAATGCAACCACCTGCATCACGGACGCCGGATATTTGCCAAATCGCTTGGCAAATATTTACAAAAAAAATCAAAGCAATACATGTAAAAAATAAAAGAAAATCTTCCAAAAAGCTTATACCTGACATTAGTTTAAAATTTACCTAATTTTCATCAAATTGAAATCAATTATTCCAAGTTTCAATAGGCAAAATTTATGCAAAAATATCACCATATATGGACTAAGATTTAAGCAAAGAAAATGCAAAATTTTCACTTACTTGGAAAAAACAAATATTTGCTGCTGGTATTTGAACACTTTTCCAACAAAATTTCCCAAAAAAACACTTTTTTTTAATGAAAAATCCACAAATATATCATTGAAAAACTGCACTTCACATAAACTAAAATGACAATTGAAATCTGACCGAAAAACTGCGCAAATGGCATAAAACAGTACAACATTGAAAAGCCACCTGAGCCGCCTGCTTAGATTTGAATTTTACCATAAATTTCTAATATTCTTCCATAATTATACAAATTTAAGTACTTGTCTATTAGATTAAAAACAATTTTCTAATAGATCGAAACAATTTATAAGATTTGTCATTATTTTTCAATCTTTTATGTATCAATTGCCCTTTACAAGTGGAACCCTTAAATTAAGCATTGGTTCTTTTGGATTTAGTATTCAATCCATGGAGTATAGACAATACGAATGATATAGGCTTTTTCTCCATATTCTCCATGTACCTAATAACAGATCTAGATCAAACATCTCTTTTTTGCCACTAGCAACGTAAATATTTAAAACATACCTAAGGTTTTAGGATGATATTCCAATCTTGATGGAAAATGTGTCAAGATGTAGCGCCACCATTAGTATATTTGCAGTACTAACATAAACCGAAAGTATATATTTTATGTAAGGTAATAAAAGTCAGCAGAAGATTAAAAATCACAATTATTAATAACAGCATTTCCCACGTAATGATTCAAACTTGTATTTCTGGAATAGTAGCGCGCTTTACCGGTATTAGATCTCAAATTGATGCCATTTATTCAACATTTTCTTTGGACTTCTTGCGTTTATTCTTCGTGGTCGCTACAATAAATTGGTATTCAGATAAATCAATATTGAGAGTCATAATAACCTCGAAAGATATTCTTTTTAATTATTTCGTTTATTTGCTTTTCTATTTCTAGTATAAAAATCTTTAAAAAAGCTCCTAGTTCTATTTTCCTAAAAATTTTCTCAAGTATATCGTTTTGCTTTTATTCAGTCGAAAAATATTCAATCTATCGATGAAGAAATACGTAAGTCGAAGTATGACAAACTAGAGTAGATAGGCGTAACTCGAGGAGTTTACTTGGAAATTACGAAAGGGCAGAAAATTAAAAGTTCCAGAGTAAAGAAAATAATAATCACCCATTTTTAAAGTCAGTCGCTTAACATATAATTTGATAAAAGATAATAAATCTTTGGCAATTTTTATTCAGCAATACAAGTTTATATGATATTTCAGGAGAATTAGACTATCTTTAGTTTTAGAGAAAATATAATCAACTGGGGAATGGATTTTTAGAAATCTTTATTTCAGTAAAAGGTTGAGGAATTTGGTTTAAGAAAAATGAACTTCGGTTAAATCCGGATTATTAAGTGTAAACTTTTTTTAATTCCAGTACTATAAAAGATTATCAAAAGATATCGCGTAATATCGAAACAACGTTAAGGGAAATAGTGTTAAGTGGGATCATCTTCCATTTAAGTTTTCACGAAACTCTTCGAATTTGAGTTCAGTTGAATTAAATTTTTGGGTCATGTTTCTTTTAGATCGCTTAATACCTGGCAACATTGCATTTTGTACTTTGTTTTTTAAATTAATTCGCGAATAAATTAGTTCATAATGAAAATTTACCCGCAATTAGACCAAATTAGAATTTAATTTTCAACAAAATCGTGAATAGAAAAAAAAAATAATGTAGAAAATACAACGTTGCAAGATACTATTTACAAAGGATAATATTTCAATCAATAAAACTTTATATTTTATTTGAAAATAATTCAAAAATTCCATATCTGGCATTGAAAACGTATCACCTACTTCCTCTATTCCAAACAAACCCCTATACGAGTATATGCATAAATTGAGGATGCAACGTGATTGCAAATAACATGAAATTTATTTTACAGATAATCGTTTTGGATCACGACATCAACCCTATCGGAAAAAAAGTTTTCGCCAAGTATTTCGAGTGTGAACGTTTAGTACCCAGAAATATTTTCCTGATAAATTCTCTAAATTTATTTGATTTCAACCACCAATACATTGGTCGCCGATTTTTATCTTCAACCCTCAAATCCGTTGTTCTTTTCCACACAAAATTTACGGCCAACGAAAACTTCGATAATTGCGGCTTCACTTTGGCCTTGTTACCGACGAAAATTCCGTGCTATAAAATCAAAATTCGTATGGGAATTTTCCATGAAATGTTGTCAAATCCTGCCGTTTTTCTTAAAGAAGAAAATTTCGACTTTTACCTAATTGCAAAACATGAAAATTTCAATGAGGAGTTAGTAAGGACTTATCGAATAAATGCTTCACTTGCTTTAGGGTTTCAACATCGAAATAATTCGTTTTCTTTTGCAAGTGTAGTGGAGGAAAAAGACAATTTGGATAATTGCACGTTTGATTTTAAAGTTGAAAATGTGTATCAAGGTGTAGGAATGGAAAATTATTTTCAAGTGAAATATGGAAATTCCAAGTTTTTACAAAGTATTAACGTCACTTTGAAAAGTTTGCCGTTGGAAATACGAGTCAACAATAATTCAGACATGATATTTAATGAATGTAGCTATGAACGTTTTAACGAAGTTTCCACGCTGAGTTTCCCTTGTATTTGGAAAACCACCCTCTTATACAAATATGTAATTGATTTCACATATTCTGAATCAATAACCAACGTTTTGTTGGTGAAATATTGGCCAATACTACTAGGACCCTTACTGCGATATGTCTCAATCGAAAACAACGAAAGAAATGGAAATTTTCCGGCAAACTCCCATCGTATCGATTTAGAATATTCGACTAGCGAACATTTCGTTGACATTGAAATTAAATCGCAAAACATTCACATCTACCTTTCCAATGTTCCGACTAAAAGTTTATCTCTACTACAATTACAAGCGACAAATAGCATACATTATTCAAATTCGTTTCGACATTTATTAAATTTAGGATTTATCAAGTCCTGCACGTTCGATCAGCACAAAATTCTCACCACATACAATGAAATAATCGACGAAAAAGCCGGAATTAATTGGACATTGTATGGAATGGATGCGGGTCGCAATTTTCGCGTGTATTCCAGAAAAAACGAGCATTTGGTAAACTTATTTTTAATTAACATCAAATACAATTGATTGGCATCAATATTACCATTTTTTTGCAGGAGATAAAAATTGAAATTCATCACCAATTAGTCGAGATTCATAAGAACAAAAACGAGCAATTTATTGTCGATACTAACGAAAGGACAGCGATCGCGAATGCTTCTGGAACTTCTGTGTGGGAGGAATTTTTTGATTATATTGTAATTCCAAATCCATTATTGATGCTTTTAAGTACCCATCAATATGGAATTCATATAGAATTTAATGGAAATTTTGTTCGAATTCATTTCCCAATCGGAACACAAACGCCAACCGAAGGATTATGTTTCCACTAAAAATAAAAATTTACCCCATACTTTTAATCTATTAAAATTTCATTTAAAACATATTTAACGTTCATGTTCTCATCAAAGGATTAAATATCAATGTTGATGTGTTGTAAGTTTGTTGCTCTTTTACGTGACTAGTAGATATGTACAATTTTGGTTTACTTAATTTTGAATGTACTTTCCTTAATTTGTCTAAATATTAGAACTCAAATTTAATTTGTCTAAAAGTTTCAGTCGATTAAGGTCGTTAAACGACTTCTAGTTCCTAAAAATACGGTAAAAAAAGCGATAAAATGAAACTTTGTTCATTTCGTCACGGGTTTGGTTCCAGAATTTATTGGTTACGTAACAACTACCTTAACTACCACGTATCACCCATTAATTTATACGAGAATTTATTTGTATTATTTTTTGAAGTTTTACTTTTTTAGCATCTTTAGTATTTTTTGTACATGTGACTTATATTGTATTTATAAACGATTATTTCATATAATATCTAATATACATTATATATAAGTAGTATGGTCTCCCTTATTTCCCAAATTGATTTTTTTACAGCGAGCGCCCCCTGAATTTTTAGTTTAAGATATAAAAAAAATTATCCAATACAATTAAGCTCTTAATTTCTTGATTAAACCGTGCCGGAATCATGTTGCTTTTACCATTTAAATAACATGGGATTATTTGACTTTTTACTTTTAATTTTTTTTCTGAGAAACAAATGAATAAAAAGATTTAAGATTAAATTATTCTGACGTAAAATTAAACGCTCTACAAAAAAGGTCTCTTATGAATTTTCGATTAAATCACTCCATTAAAAGTTACTCACGTTTAACTTGTGCCTAATATAAATCTTGCAATATTTTCAACTTTTTACTCATTTGTACTTTTTTTAACTATAAAATCATTGGAAGAGAAGATAAAAGTTATTATCATTAGAGCGCCAGTGATTATTTGTGTTAATTTTATGGTTTGAATTGAAAATTAAACAACAAAATCATTTTTTGACAATTAAAACAGGTGACATAAGATCCGAATTCGCTATAGTCGGGAAATTCAATTTATCCAGGATAAATTTTCGAACTTTAATCAATATTTTGTACCTACGACGTGAATTTTATACTAACTAATGAGACTATCGACAAAAGTTCAATTAAAATTCGAATTTTTACCATTTCACCTGACGTCATTTATGAGAAATTTCTTAGAACTTGAAATCAACAAATTAAATGTTGAATAAATTACAAAAAACAAATTAATTCAAGTTAAATGTTGAATAACTTTTAATAGAGTGATTTAATCGAAAAATTATAAGAGATCTTTTTTGTAGAGCGTTAAATTGTACGTGAGAATAATTTGACCTTAAATCTTTTCATTCATTTGTTTCTGAGAAAAAAAATTAAAAGTAAAAAGTCAAATAATCCCATGTTATTTAAATGGTAAAAGTAACTTGATTCCGGCACGATTTAATCAAGAAATTAAGAGCTTAATTGTATTGGATAATTTTTTTTATATCTTATCTAGATCAAATTATCTAGCTCAACACTGACACAACTGGCAAATGACTAAAATTTACAATTGAATGAAATTGAAAAGACAGTTGAAACTAATGACATGATGGTTCCAATTTGAGTCAATAATTATTTTATTTGTATTCCACTAACATGGATGTATTTAAATCTTTTTATTCATTATCCTTGCCTTAGCCGCAACACATACGTTTGCTTATTATGTATTTTGATATTACAGTATAATCTCACTAATCCGGTACTTCGATAGATCGGCACGTCCAATAATCCGGCACCCTCCACCCACACCTTCCTCACCCCACCATACCTGTGCTTACATTTATTCCCTTAATGAAATGCTTTATTTTATTCATTACCTATGACTTTTTCACTATAATCCAGTAATCCGAACATTTCAATAATTCGGCACCCTCCGGTTTTTAATAGTGCCGGATTAGTGAGATAACACTGTTTAAGCAAATTGTGTTTATAATTGTGTCATATTTTAGTAATCACCAAGCCTGTTCAGGCATTACCCGAAGAGGCAACGGCAGTGGATTGAAAATATATTTTTAAGTATACCAAGTACATACATCGTTTTTTATCTTTGCAACAAAGGGAAGAAGGATTGTAAGAATATTTGAGATGATTATTACTGCGTAAATTAGTACCTCCATATCCCTATGGTACAAATGGTTTTGTAAGTCCTTAAATATCCTCATCCTTAACTACATGTGTACAAATATACACATATATTCATAAAAATTGGCTACAAAAATGGTAATAACGAAGCTTTGGAAGCTTTATCCCAATGTTTTTATATGTTAGATGCCTAAAATAAAAGTTTTTGAACAAAATTTTCAATGAAATCTAAGCATGTTTAATACCAGTGATTTAATATGATCATTAATCATGATTGATATAGTTTAAACAACAAATTAGTGGGTAATAAAATAATTAATAAACTTGAAAATTGTTAACAAGAAAAATTCCAGGATTTTGACTAAAAATTTATGCCGATATCGGATTAAAAAGGGGAAAATTGAGAGGAATATAAGATGCTAGTACTTACCGTTCATCTTCTTCAAGTGTTGTATCAGGTCTCCTCATTGTTGATGAATCATTCATGGTTCTGCCTTAACTAGATCAATTCTTCCATAGTACACTGGTCCATCCACGGATATTCCTCATTCAAGAGTCTCAACTCCTTCCTATCCTACTACTTTACCCATCACGATTAGAAGAAGAATTCTGAACTGTTCTCCCCTGAAAGTATATCCAGGATAAGAAATTGTTCTACACTTCAGCATTTAGCAGTTGGTGAATTGTCAGCCCTATTACCTACCAATTCGTTGATCTGCACTTTTGTCCAAGGTATTTCTTACATTCTCCGGTGGAACCACATTTAGAAAGCTTCCAATAGTAGGCACCCTAAATTGTCCAGATTTATGTTCCGTGTAGTAACGTGGATCTTACTTCCCATGAGAAATATATTCATGAAAATTTAAATAGGAAAAAAAATATGAGCGTTTTTTTCTTGTTGACTTATATTTAGTATCACATTTAATACATTGACAATATTTATGTAAATTTAGTTATTAAGTTATATATTTTTTTTTTAAAATACACATATTTTTTTCCGTATCTAGAGAATTAATTAAGAGTTATATACACACGTGTAATATAGTAATTAAGAGTATATCAATTAATTGAATCCTTACATAAAATATATACTATTGGCATTTGTATGAAATGTGTGAATAAGGTTTTAGAAAATATAAAATTAAATTTTATTTTTCAACCTTGAAATTTGATTGTTATTTATTGTCGCTTTATAACTACTAGTTTTTAGCGACTCTAGGGTTCATAAGAATCCGTAATCGAGAAATATCGAAAATTTACTCGATACAAGGATCGAACCCAAAACCTGCCGGTTTTGGAGCGGTCACCTAGACCACTCAGCCACCAGTAGGCAATAAGAAATTTTTTATTGTTAATTTTATTTTTATAGTTGAAATCATTTTTTTTTAATAATCAAGTAATCGTAATCAAGTTTACGATAGATATTAGTGTATCGTTATAGAATCCAAAATATTAGACAAGAATAAATGTTAAATTTAAAATTTGGGGAAAAGAAAGGATAGTAAAGTGAGTTTGGCTCTAGATACGTCACAAAAACATAAGAAGTTACATTAAAAATTTTACAAAAATAAATATTTTTTAGGGGTCGTTCATAAAATACGTTTGCATACAAGGGAGAGGGGTCTTACTGAGTGTGACAAGATGTGGCAGAGGGGACCGGGGAAGGGTCTTCGGTAACGTAACGTTCGCCGTTCGTCAAAAAACTTTAAATTAACATTTCTTTTAACTATTTTTCTTTTTCAATTTTTATCATGATAAAAAGTCATTCATTTCGTATTTAGTAATTATTAAATATATAGAATTTTGAAATATATAGAAATATTAATTTAAAATTTCCACACTTTTAATTGAAATTTATCATATTCAGGGTGAAGGTCTTAGTTTTGTGACGAAATATTTCTAGGGGGGTCACAGAAAGTGTGACACAGCGTGACAATGGGGGAAGGGGGTCAGAAAAAGCTTATTTTAGCATGACGTATTTTATGAACGGCCCCTTAGTAAACACTCAAAAGAAAATGCACCAAAATTTATACCAATTTTAATTGTGGATATAAGATCGCTTACCATCGCTTTAACTATGAATATCTTTAGCATCTCTAGGGTTTATAAAAATCCATTTTTTTTTCTTTTTCTGAAAAAGTTTTTTTTTTTTTTAACAATGACAGAGGGAGTTTTTGAATTTCTCCCCCTTAAAAGGGCACCCCTATAATGAAATCAAAAGATAAAAATAAAGGAAAGGGAAATGAGTAGCAAAAGTTAAAAGGTAAAATATTGTGGGAAACACAAGAAGGAACTTTTAAGTTAAACAAAAATGTTAAGATAGGTAAACAAAATTTTAAATTTGTAAACTTACACGTGTAAATTAATTGTAGGAAATAAAGTTTTATTATTTTTATATTATACAAATCCATAAATCGATGAATATTAAAAATTTGCTCGAACAAGATTCGAACCCAACACCTACCAGTTTTGAAGCGATAACCTTGACCACTCGGCCACCAGTAGGCTTATAAAAAATTATTAAATTAAATTTTATAAAATGACCCTTCATGGTATACTACGCCTACTGCTTGCTTTTTTTCAACCACCCCTTGTATCTTTACTCACTTCTTGAGGCTTTTGTGAAATAAAATTAGATTTTGATATTGAAAACTGATGTTTATTCATTATGTTAAAATAACTCAAAGTTTATTAAAAAGTTTCTGTTATGTGAGCGGTTTTAATTACTAATTATATATTACAATAGGAATGCCAATAGAGGGAATCAATAGAATTTAAGGGAGTTGGTTACGTTGTCCTATACAGCAATATTTAACAAAGAATGTGATCCATATTTACCACGACCAATTCAGTCTCACGTCTACCAATACAAAAGAGGGACATGACAAGAATCTTTTTTTATACAAAAAAAAAAAGAAAAGGAAAGGACAATCATCCTATTATCTTGTCGATTTTTAATTATTGAGAATAAATTAGCACTCTTAAGTGTTTTTATCCCACCACTTCAATTCGTAGTCTTTAATGTTGGGTAAAGTATTTCATTTTTGCAAAAAGGTAAATACATGTCATTGAATTTGGAGGACTGACCCTTTCAACCTATTCTCTACCTTCGGGAATTAAGGTCAAAACAACCCCAATAATACTGGAAAGGTAAAGGTGAAAAAAAAATTGGAATACTTTTGCTATATTGGAGTCCCAGTATTTCCTCGAGGATATATCTATCAATTCATACGCAAGGACCTCGTTAACTGTTCATTTAACAAAAGCACATTTTAAAGCTGAATATTTTGATTTCACAATATTTGACAACTTTTTATAGCATCGTAAAGTTTGTTGCAAAATTGAGAATTGTTAATTAGGTATATTATTTACTAAATACAATGTGCTTGTTATTTGGAATTTACTTTTAGTTATAAATAAATTTAACAACAATTAAACCAAATATAACTTTTCCGTATACGTAGAAAAACTTTTTAATATACCCCTGTTATAATACGGAAAGTAGAGCTTTAAAGCTCGAGGAAAAAGTACAATATTTGTACGAGCGGTTTTAACGAAAACAAAAAAGCTCATTAGATTTGCATGAATGAAATCCACCCTTAACAAGGTATTTCACTAAAAGAAATTGCCCTTTAGTTAAATGGGAAATCAAAAATATAAAATAATTGTTTGTATATAATTTGGAATACTAATACCGAAACTCAACTATAATTGGATTATTAACGTATAAGAAAAATGACTCTTTATAAATTATGATACAAAAGTATATATAGCGTTGGTATGTAAGAAAGTTAGGGTGGGTCAAAAAAATCGATTATTTTTTTTTTACAAGTGACGCGGAAAAATGGGTTGCTAGACACCTTAAAAAAATTCTCACCAAGTATGAGCTCTTAATTTTAATAGGAAGATCCTCCGCATCGCAGTTTTGTATTTTTTTCTCAGTCCAATAGAAAAAAAATCATACCTCATCATTTATCGATTGTACAGAAAAATATTCTGATAGAATTTTTTAGGAAATTTAATGCTCTACAAAAAAGGTATCTAATTTTTTTTCCGTAAGCCTCGCCATTTGAAAGATATTAAGGATTTAATTTTGATTATTTTAAGACAAATATCATTTTTATTTATGAATTTTATAACTCAACAATAAATGACCCTTATACAATGCGCAATACAAATTTTTGTTGGAAATTAACTGCTCTATAAAAATGGTTTTTTATGTTTTGGCGATTAAATTAACCCTTCAAAAGATATTCATCATCAAACTTTCATGTGTAGGGGTTTTAAAAGTTTTGGATGAGATATTCGAAAAATTTCAATTTAATTTATAATTTTTGAGAAAATTTACACGAATTTTAGTTTTTATCAACTGAGAAACTTCTAAATATTTTTCAAGTTTTTGTTTTATGCTTAAGTATATTTATCTCCATTTAAAAAAAATTAATTGTACATTATTTATCGCTTAGTTAAATATATATTAATCAAAAAAGTAAAGATTTCATTATACATATATTATGATATATTTCAGTATTAGAGAAAAACAATGTCCAATAAGTAATAAAAAAGTTTTTTATTTCAATTTTCAAACAAGTTTTTGTTGCAAGTTGGGTAATTTTTTCGATGCTCTGACAACTTGCAATAAAAATTGAAATTGCTCTTCGTTTTTTGTTAAGCATTGGTTATATTCACTAACTAATGTACACATGAAAGTTTGATGATGAATATCTTTTGAAGGGTTAATTTAATCGCCAAAACATAAAAAACCATTTTTATAGAGCAGTTAATTTCCAACAAAAATTTGTATTGCGCATTGTATAAGAGTCATTTATTGTCGAGATATAAAATTCATAAACAAAAATGATATTTGTCTTAAAATAATCAAAATTAAATCCTTAATATCTTTCAAATGGTGAGGCTTACGGAAAAAATATACAATACCTTTTTTGTAGGGCATTAAATATCCTAAAAAATTCTATCAGAATATTTTTCTGTACAATCGATAAATGATGAGGTATGAATTTTTTTCTATTGGACTGAGAAAAAAATACAAAACTGCGATGCGGAGGATCTTCCAATTAAAATTAAGAGCTCATACTTGGTGAGAATTTTTTTAAGGTGTCTAGCGACCCATTTTTCCGTGTCACTTGTAAAAAAAAATAATCGATTTTTTTGACCCACACTAATGAAAATATAATAGAACAAAATCCACAATACTTTTTGGTGCATTTTTTAGACTTATTTTAACAATAACACATTTAATATTTAACTTTTCAACAGTATTATGTGTATATTTGGTTAGGGAATGGAATTACAGCTTAAATGGAATTACAGAGTAACGTTTTTTTTTTTCTTAACATTTATGATTATATTTTAAACATTTATACACATAGTATGTAACAATAGCAGATTCTTCCTAAAGAAAAATAAATTTTCGGGGTATAATTTCTTTTTAAACTTCTCACCCTGTTTCATTGAATAATTTAACAATTCCAAAAAGCACCGTTTCATTGGTTTCAATTGTAGAATACATGCACATTAAATTGTTATAGAATTATAACAATTTTTTTTTCTTTTACAAATTTAATCATTATAGTTATCCACATGTGTAGATATACATTAATATAGAAGCTCTTAATGTCTAATCCGTCGAATATAAATTAAATATTTACCTGTGTATACTTGATAGTCTTTCTATTACAAATTAAGAGGATTGATCTGGAGGATTAGTTTTTTTATTCTCTACAAGAAATTACTTTTAATATAAAAGCTTTTATGGAGTGAATTTTACGTTATTTTCAATGGGTTTTAGTCTATAAAGATTTTTTTTCTTAAATTGATAATATGTGTTACGAATAAAGCTGATTTGGCACATATGTTACCATATTGATGATCATAAATTATTCTTCCAAACAGATGTGAAAACTTCTTATAGAATAATAGTGACAGGTTTATTTGATGAAAGAGATAGGGTGATTAAAAGTTTTCCGACCCCTGCCAATTAAAAATGTACAAAAAATGATAGTTCTTATCTTACAGTTAAATATATTTGGAGTGTACAATTTTAATTCGCTAGAGTCGGAAAACGTTTGAAAATATTTTTTTTTCTTTTCTTAATATGATTATCCAAAATCGTATGACAATCGTTACACAAAAAGTGGATTAAAATCGTAACATTAAAGCTATCAGTTTTGATTGTTGCACAAAATCAGCTTTGATTGTATGTAATTTAATATAAAGAAGCAAAAATGGTACCTTAATTGTAAAATATCATGATTCTTCTGAACATTTTTGGAAGTTATCCAAAATATTACCTGTCAAACAATCAAGGACCATATAGGGCCCATCCTGAATATCTTTAATGGCGTTTGAATACATAGAATTTGGCAAAAATCGTATCCCATTTTTCTACCAAATTATTAATATTTTACTTCTTTAATTCTATTTTGAAGAATTTAAAATAACTTTTGAGATATTTGAGCTTAACGAATTTGATGTTAGTTAAACCATGTTTAAAACATACAGTGTAAAAATATATATTATGTACATTGTACAACTTACCTCCAAATAATTATCACATTAGATCAAGTTTTGAAATGATGATTTCCAAATACAATAATAAGTGAATGTTCATATTTACTGCACTTTATTTTAGCCCAGGAATTGGCAACCAGCGGCTCAATACAATATGGCCGACCCCCTGTTTTAATTCAATCGATATTTTGATCTAAATATAAATATTAATTAATAACGAATATTATGGACGAAGTCACTTTTCCCCAGCACAAAAACTATGTTTCAGAAAATATAATTTTCTTACACCAATATCATAAGTATTTTGTTATCATTTTAGCTATCAAAAGTATCTGGCAATGTAGTTTAACGTTAATTAATTTAACTTCATCATAGCTTCATAACATAACAATCTCTGAACCCAAAAAAAAAATTGTTCTTAATTTTTAAATGCCATAAAATGATAATAATGAAGTGGGGAAGGATGGTTTTCTTCAGAAATACCATTTAAAAGTTTTGTTCCTCTTCTGAACGAATTTTATTAATGCAACTGTAATTAATTTTAAATATTTTTTCATTTAAAGGATACAAATAAAACTAATTTTACTAAATTTTTAAAGTTGCATTAATACATTTTTAATTGTTCAAATTATAGTAAAATTGAAACATTTAATTCTTTTTTTCGATATGTTTTTTTTTTAATTTTTCTTTTCGTATATAAAATTGTTCAAAAGCTTCTACTTGTCATTTGCATATATAAGCAGTGATAGTGATGTCATATGGTGACGACACTATCGGTTTTTGATTGATTTGATGACCAACAAGGTTTCACTTTATGAGCCATTCATATGATTTAATATATTGTCTCATTTTTTATATTTTTCAATACAAAAAAGGTGAAAAAAATTATGAAATAAAAAGTACCTTAAATACAATGTACTATGTACATAGATTAGCTTCGCCAAAAACTAGTCAAAGTTCATTTGACTAAAATACAGGATAGTTAAGTATTTGGCTTTTCCTCTAAACACTTTTGAAGGACATTTTCGTTTGATTAATTAAAAGATCAACGTTTTCTTGGTGTGATTCTTAAAACAAATATTGGTTTATTATTACAGTTGATATGAGAAATGTTATTGCAAAAAATGAGGCCGAAAGAATAGAAATTTTCATTGAATCATTTTTGATAAAAATTGAAGAGTTTTGTTTTTGCAAGTTGATTCCCCATATCGTATCAAAGATGTAAGAATGTAATACTTGCTCAGTGGCGCTTTTTTTTCGTTCCAACATCACCAATTATAGTGGTTTTGCCCGTTTTTCCTCAAGGCGACGTAGGAGGTGTTTCCTAGTCGGATTAAGCCATAGACTGGTTAAGTTCTTCCAAATATTTAACAAGATCCGAGGAACTATGTTCAGTATCATCAATGTCATGTAGACTAGAGTTGCTGATCGAATTCCCACTGTCGAGACTCTGGTGTCGATGAATGGCGACCTGCATATCCATATCCGAACTACCCTGCTCCTGACTAGCCGTGCGAAACATCAACCCCAACTTTTGAGCAAACGTGGTAAAATTAACCGAGGTCAACTGACGCCTGTTGAAATGATTCTTAGTGTCACATGGATAGTAATTGATAGTTGGTTTAAATCTCCTGTGATCTATGTCATGCCTGTCAATAGATTCAGGAGGTACATTCTTACTCAGAGTTGTAACTGTAGTTTGACTTGACGATTCCGATGAATTTCTAGAACGAAATCCTCGTGAATTTCCAAAATAAGGTTTCTTTTTGTTAACGTTCTTATTAGTATGAATAAGTACCGGCACGGAAACCGTTTGCAGCGGAATTATCTCGGCTTTAAATGGGGAATTCAACGGTTCTGAATCATTCATTACGGGACTTTGGTTCGGTGATCGATTTGTGTCGTGTTGGTGTTGCCGCTTAAAGGATAGCTGTTGAAGTTTGAGCGAATTGAATGACTGATTTTTTCGTGTTCGATAGCCTTTACATATTAGATTCGAAAACGTTGACTGAAAAAAGAAAATAGAACCACATTATAACCATATTTCGTTACCGCTAGTTGAAATGTAAACTTATTGCATTAGAAAAAGTATTTTAAATTCATCAATTTTACTGATGATCGATAAGGATATATTTTTCACAAGCTGATCCAATTTATATTTGGGGCAAAATCCATTTTTTCGGCAAGAATTTTGTTTATAAACATCCAAGTAAGAATTTGAAATTATCATTAATTAGTATTTTCCCTTTAAATTTTGAAAAAATCATCATTGACCCTGAGACATTCGATCTTCATGCGGCCAGTTGTGGGGAGGATATCGTCTACATCCCTTATACGTTTAAACGACCCATTGAAATAGGAATTTACGGACATCTATTCCATGAATTTAGTTCTTATATCCTCGAAGTTCAAGTTTCTATTGACAAATATGCGAATTACGACCCTTTTATTGAGGATACCCCTGTGGAGCCCAAACCGAAAAAGCAAGTCAACGAAGCTCCGAAACCATCAGGGCGGAAAATTCATAAATTCAATATTCTTGGCAAACTAATTAGTGTGTTAGAAAAAGTATTCATCATGGTCCAAAAGTGACGAAATTGTTTGTACTTCCTATAGCATTATCTGATAATGAACTATCCTTTTTTTTCAGAAATTGCATTTGATCACTGTGAAAATTTCCCCTAAACAAAATACAGCACGTTACAACGCACCAAAATCTTTTAGTTTTACTTAGGGAACGAGTATCTTATATATTAGGATTGCTGATCGTTAAGACGTTCTCATTGGTACGGAAAAATGGTTTCTCTCACTCCATCCGCATTCATTCCATGCATATTACAACTTGCGTTGTATTTGAACTACCAAGCTCAACAGATCTCACTCATGTACTTTTCTCTATCAAAATTTCATTTCGTTGTAGTTAAAGCAGCTGATCTTTGACCGTAATACTTTCCGTTAGGATAGATCCTAACGGGTTCTACACTAGTTCAATAGTAAGAATGCAGCGAGAATTTCGTTGTCATTTTTAACGTTAAAGATGCACCTTCGGAGGCATAAAGTTTTGAATAATAGGGTTCTATAGGTGAACTTCCACGTACCAGAAAACCATGAACAACTACGACAAAAGAAAATGTAAATTTTGGAAGTAGTATTAACGAAGAACCAGAAATGTTGACTCAATATAATATTCGTTTTATCAAAGGTAACGAGGGGATAGACGAACTAGTGAAGGCAGATTCAAGAATGCCATTTATGGGTCCAGAACCGGCTGTAGGACTACCGATATGTACAATACTAAATCGAATAGCTGAATGGACTCAAAATGAACAAATAAAAGATTGGAATAAGTACTCAGGAGATATTCAAAAGTTATAGTAGAACATAACAAAAGATTTCTAAGTCTAAGAAGGAAGGACTTCAAAGTGCTGGTAAGTCTATTAACAGGACACTATAGGGAAATATAGGGAAAATAAAGATACCAGTGCTTACGTAATATTTGACTACCCAGCAATGAGCCAAAGTTGTCTCAACTCTTTTGGTCCACCCGGAAATGAGCTAGGAAACATGCTCAAAGACCCAGTTGACTGCTGAAATTTATATCAGAAGCAGACCTGACCAATTGGAATTAGAAATAAAGCTAGGGCGCAATAGTTCTTACAGGACATAACGTGGAGGGATTGTTAGGAGAGGTCCCCAGTAAAAAGAAGATGAAGAATATCCAACCTCACTACAGTGGATTTTACGTGGTTTACATCTTTATCCGTGCAAAATTTAAATGGCTAAGAAATAAAACCCGGAAAATTTCTCACGACGGTTGAACTATGTACTCAGACTTCAAAAACTATCAAGAGAGGAAACTTTATGAATTGACTTTTGGAATTATATCCAACGAAATTAATTTCCACCTATATGGAATGTTTTATAAGCAAAACTGCAGATTCTGGGCTACTGAAAATTCTAGAGTGGTAATTCTAGCAAGAATTGTACTATGTTAAATGCAAAGTTTGGTGAGAAATAACATCACAAGACATAATTGGAACGTTTTTTTCCAAAAGGACAATAGTAATTCGTAAATGGAGAACAATATAGGGCTATGTTTCAGAAATTTTTGAGATCTACAGTGGAAAGTTAACCATAAATATGGTATTTTCAAGATGACATTACCTGCCCTACAGCAAAAGCCACATTGGAAATTATAAGAGCCATTTTTGGGGATCGAATTATCTCACAAAGATGTACTGTGGATTATTTACCACTATATCTGGGCCTCACGGTTCCTGATTTTTTTAGGGGATACCTGAAGAGAAAAGTTTTCGCGAATAAACCTTGGAAAATTTCAATACTAGAGGAAAATATTCGTAACAAAATTAGAGCAATGGAGCCAAAGACGTTAAAAGCTGTAATGATTAATGGCGTCGTATAAGCAAATTGAAAGAAGGAAAACATTTAAAAGATGCTATATTTCGTCATTGGTATAAAAATTGTAAGGAATTGTAAAAATGTTCCAGAAAATCAAAAGTCTTATAAACTTTTACTGATTTTAATCAATTGAGAATGAAAAGCTTTCGTTTGAAAGTAAACATTTCAAGAAAGCTGTTTTAAGAAAATTGGTCACAATAGACCGACAAACTTTGAATCTAAACATACTATGATCACTATGACAACAATTGTAGTTTTTGTCTTTGTCTATACAAGCTAAGTTTTCATGAACTTTCACATGGAGACTTTAACATCAAAAGCTCCAAAACAAATAAAGAAGGATATATATAAGCGTGGACGTGCTTTGAGGAATCTTGACAAATCAAAGCAGATCCTCTTAAGCGATTAATAATACAAAACTAAAGGGAATGGTTATTTGTTTTGTAAACCACATCTTAGAGAAAACCTTAAACATCTTAAATTCTTTATGATAAGGAAAAATTTTTTAAATTAATTTGGGATAAAGATTGTGAAAAACTTTATGATTAGAGGTATCACAATAATGTAAAATTTTCCAAAAAAAATAAAAAAAATATTAACTTTATGATAGTTTATCCTGTAGAAATTTAAATATGTTTTTAACAGTTTTTGATCCAAAAAAGGTAAGTTTAAAAGAAAAAAGTAGTTTATCAGTTAGAACAGTTTAAACTACTGTCCGGAATTTGATGAGTACTTGCTACCGTTGTATAATACTTAGGTTTCTTTTAAGGGGTTAGGGGTAGTCAGGATTTTCAAAAAATCAATTATTTTTTTTGCATTTTCGTTAAGTGTAATATCTTAAAAATATTCTCTGAAAAATAATTTCAAGTTGATCCGATAATAACTGTAATAATGGCTGAAGAACTATTATATGGCCCAGGAATAGATGACTCCGTGTAAGTGATTAAATAGTTAGTATTTCTGTATGTACATCTAGTGTGAAACTTTGAATGCGTTTATCTCAAAACTATGTTTTTTGAACTGGTGACAACTGCAACTTGATAACCGCTCAGTAGATTTTAATGAAATTCATACAGCTTTTAGAATACATAATAAACTCAGGCCTGATCGAAGGATTTTTTTTTCAAAAATTTCGATTTTTTAAGACCAATTAACTGTTGATTTTTTCCCGAAAATCTAGAAAAAAATTTCCTGAGGCCGCCATTTTGTTAATTTTTGAAAAAAAAAGCTTCGATCAGGCCCAGGATTATCTATTTATAAAACTATTTTTTTTCATCCGATTGATTTTAGATGAATCTGCAAGGACTTATGATTGTCACCGCAAGGACCATTTTTTGAAACTGGGTCAACACAGACAGCTATAACTTTGGAAATTATAAATTTTTTTTTTTTTTCAAATTTTCATGACTTTAAGTCAAAACATTGTATAATAATGCCATATTATTACTTTTGTAAAATAACATGATTTAATAGCAAAAAAAATTACTGAAAATTCTCATTTTTTCGTGTCTCTGACTACCCCTAACCCCTTAAACGCAAAAAATTGTAATTTTAAAATGCCAAAAACCATCAAATTATGTCAAGTTTAAAGTTCAACCATTAGTGGTGGCAAGATTGTTCTTTAGTCAATTTAACAACAGCAAGAATGAGATGAATTTAATTTGTTGAAAATGTGAATTTCTTTGAAGAAAGCTATGGCAAATCCTTTCATTTCAGTCAAATATTTTGGCTTTATATCAATAATTTCGAGTTCTTAGAATCTAATTCTATGAAACATTATTTGAAATGTAAAACCGCAGCAAAATGATGAAAACTTTCATTATAATTTATGTTTCATAGACATTGAAACATATAAAAAATAGATCCTCGCCAGAGTAGACGATTCTGAAACGAAGAATTTAACCACTCGAGAAACTAAACTTGGCTCATTACAACCATGTATGTTTATATTTAATTATGAATATATTATTGCAAATATAAGCTAATAAACGATGAAAGAAAACCGAGAAAATTGGGGTTGGAAATGAATGAATGAATAATCATTTTGACTTTGTTACAAATAATTAGTACAGAAATCAATATTGAATAGAAACCTTAAAAGCCTCCCGAAATTTGTTCGACATTATGTTGTACAGCACGGGATTGATGGTTGTTGATAAGAAATACAGAATTCCGGAAATGTAGTTCAATGTTATGTAGAGATTGATAACAGCTTGGCTCGGCCGATTTTTCTTGGCGATCGAATTCAAAATGTAAATGGATAGGAGTCGTTGTGCATGGAACGGTGCCCAGCATACAAAGAAGGCTACAACTACGGCCACTGAAATGCAAAGAAAAACAATTTTTAGTTCCTTAAATTGAGAAGAATTAAAACATAATGACGAAGGATATGAAAAGAGAAAATATTTTCAAAAAATATCAACAAAATTTGCTTAAGCATTTCTCAGAAACTGCCCAGAAAAATCAATCAATAAATATATTGAATTGAAAAATTTTAAATCTGAAATTTTTAATCCATTGAACAGCTATAGTTCAAGTCCAAAGAGTATTGCAGAATAAAGAACTTGCAGAATTATTGATTTTCATATATTAAGGTTGATCATCGATTTTTTATTAATAAAAGTAGCAAAAAATAGCTTCTTTAAATCATTTTCTTATAAACAATTAGTGATCCGCCCCGACGTCCCGGCTTCGCACAGGTAGTATATACTAGGGTGATTTTTTTTTTTTGACTTTTTTTTTATGGAAAAATCAGGTTCAGTGGCCCGTACTACCTCACCGGTGTGAGTTACGACTTTGTCGCAATGGGCACTTTTGTAGAGCGTTTAATTTTGAGAAAAAACCATCTTCGGTAAAAGCGATCCCATGAAATGCCGCTGAGATAAAGAAATTTAAAAATAAAAAATTAGAGTTTCCGTGTATTTTCAATGGGAAATCTTTACACGTCTTGGTCGAGGACTTAAAATTAATATTAAGGGCTCAAACTTTCAGGGATTTTTTTTTTTTTGGTATTTCCAACAAAATTTCACGATGGGACCAAAAAAAGTCAAAAAAAATCACCCTAGTATATACCTCTACATTAGGGTGTCCGTTATTTTTAGTTTAAGATATAAAAAAAATTATCCAATACAATTAAGCTCTTAATTTCTTGATTAAACCGTGCCGGAATCATATTATTTTTACCATTTAAATAACTTGGGATTATTTGACTTTTTAATTTTATTTTTTTTTTCTGAGAAATAAATGAATGAAAAGATTTATGATTAAATTATTCTGACGTAAAATTTAACGCTCTAATCAGGATAAACAGGATATAAGCATCAGTGACAATTCCAGCAGCCTTAAAGGTTTGACTTTTTGACGAAAGGGAATTCTGCGTGTATCTTCGGTATTTTTGGTATTCAAAAATGTTCACCAGTTCTACAGCCTACAATTAATATGACAACAATTTTTGATTAAGCATTTTGAGCCTTGTACCACATCTAAGGGGGATTAAAAGAAAGTATCTTAATAGGTGTACTTATTTTTAGTAGTAATTTGTACAGCAGAATTCCGGGAGTCAGAAACATTGAAAACATAATGAAATAAAAAATTATCGAACATATTGAGTAGAGAACAACGGCTTATGGTCTGCATAAACTTCGAATTTGTATTCAGCGGATCGAAAAACATGAAAATCATGCTCGGTTTAGTTCAAAAAATTTTTTATGTCATCAAAACTGCCGATTTTAACCATTTTTTTCGGTTTTTCAAAGTTTTCTCGATTTTTTGAGGGTGTACGGGTCAAACCGACCCCGGATTCGTGTTCAGGGGGTCAAAATACGTAGATTTATGTAGATCCGGTCAAAAGTACAGAGCACTTTTTTTTTTGAGTGCCGGTGTTATTGGTATTGACCTTTTGGTCCGATATTGCAATCCCTACTTAAAAGAGTTATACCATAGATTTTTAATATAACAAATTCAATTGGTTGAAACACAAATTTCAAGTTATTAATTATAAAAAATAAACATTTAATAAAAAAAAATTGATTTTTTCTTCTTGGCTATTTCTAACACTAAATTTAAGCAGACTTTGTTGCCACTTTAAGAAAACTATTTCATCTTTCTCAAATGAAACGGCCTAGTTAACTAAGTTTATCGTTTATACTTCAAAATATAAAAAAAAATTATCTATTTTAATTTCCCAATAAAGTTTACTAATTGCTGTATTATTTCTACTGAGCAACATTTTCTATTTGAATATTCCTTTAAATTGTACTTTATTCTTCATTAATATAACTTCTTCATGCCTTTAAAACTTGAAAATTTCTTGATTTTTGTTTATTGAAAAAAAAAATCGTCCATAATTCTATTGAACAAGGAAATGAATTACCACATACCTATGTATGTCTACAGATTATAATATGTCGCAATAAGTATTGACAAACATTTAATAGAAAACGATTAGCCGATTAAATCTTAATTAAGTAAACTAATTTAGACACAACAAATTCTACTTTTTAAATCAAAATATATAAAGATTTCATAGATAAAAACACAATATTTTTTATACAAATAGGTAAACATAGGAGTAATGTAGTCAATAATTTGAAAATTTATAATTAATTGCCGAATGTAAAGGTTAAATGAATGAGTCTTCGTAATTCTTTCATTAAAATGTTTCATAAGTTACGAAATAACAAACCTGACTATTTTTGAAGTAAACTTTAGTTTCGTCATTTACTAATGGATGACATTGTCCGCTTCATATCAACCGCTTTTTTGTATTGCACAAAAATAAAAAAAAAATCTTATGAAATTTTTACATGATAAATTAGCCACATATATCAGTATAATAAATGCATATATTAGATATAAGCCTTTCTGCTTAGCTAATATTTTTTTTTCAGATCCTAACTAGCTGATTATTGGAAGAAATCTTTATACAAATTTCAAATTTGTAGAAAATATTTTTGATTTTCAATATATAATGAATTCACTAGATTTCATTTGAAAACATAAGCCCATTTTTGGCTAAAAAAATAAGAGATTTTAAATGTAGTTCTAGAGAAATTGGAGAAAGTAAAAATACTAAGAAGTATCAATGAAGAAATGATCATTAATTAGGACAAAAAAAAAGTATTTGTTCTTATCAGTACTTCTGTACATTAAAATCTTAAATATTTAATTAATAAGCTGTTCAAATTTCAGAGTGAATCAAACACTTCATTTTGTATTACAAAAAAATCAACTTTGGAGGGCATTAATTATATGTAAACCCCTTCAAAAGTGTCTGCCATCTTGAATTCTAATTTAGGATTACCTTAACTTTCGATTAACGTTTGTTGGCCTGTGAATCAAACACTTTTTTTGGCTTATATTTTATTACACCTTTCACCCATGCGCAATAACTGGTGTCCCGGGTTGGGTTATGCAAACACAGGTATTCCTACTTCTCATCCTATATGTAAAATACTATCCTTACAAAATTTCAAGGTGCATCAAACACTTCATGAAACTTGTGTTACTGGCTCTCCGACTAATAAGTTAATTTCAACTACGGGATCAACTACCCTACTAACTGTTTTAACTAAAAGAAAATATTTTTTAACTTGTTATTTTGTACAATTGAACCTACATTTCTTATTTTATTTTGTAAAAATATTGTAAGACTTTCTGTACTCCTTCTGGTTTCTATGCACAGGTGTAACCCACCTCTATAGAATTCATTACCAGAAGTAAATAAATAAATAAAAAATAAAAATAAATAAGTTATTAACAAAATATTAATAAATCAAAAGAGTTACACAATAAATTTCATTTTTTATAAATCAATTCATAACTTCATAAAGCATCAACAAATCTCAACTTCCCGGAAATATTGTCTGATTTGAATTTAGTAAGTTTTAAATATATACAATTTTTAAGGGGTCCCCTACTAAAACTGAGGGTTCAAAGTATTATTTCCTACTGCTATCCTGTAGCTACGCTATTGGGAACTTCGATAAATGAAGACTGAACTCATTCAAAAGAGATCAAATGCTGCATTGTAAAAGCATGATTTAATTCCTCAAAATGATCAAAGTTTTTAAGAATAGAGATCCATCACTAATAACTAAATTCTATTGGGCTATTATATCTTTTCCGTTCGGTTCTACGAGCTGGAATTCTGGACTTCTGGAAAAAAAAAAGAAGTTTTCGAACTATAGTTTTATGGCCATTTTCTTAGAATATCGTGGGTTGAACACCCAGCAAAAGAAGAACCCTTGAAGAGCATGGATATATAAAAGGAGGTAAAATATTCATGAAAATGAAGAAAAAGTGGATAAACCTGGATCTTATCATAAGCAATCCAGAAAAATATCGTATACTACAACTCATAATACAGGAGATAATTCAAGGAAGGGGAAGTGATAACAGAAAAAAAGTATCCTGGTGGAAAAGTCTAATAGCTTGATACAACGCAACACATTATTTCAAATAGCAATCCATGAAGACAATGCCTAATAATAAGGGTTGAAAGTATGAAAATAATACTCCAAAAATATTAAGTTCTGAATTGTATAGAAGTCAGTAGTACAAAAAAATATAGAACAAAATTCAATATGTATCAAAGTTGCAAAAATGTGCATGGATATATAAAAGGAGGTAAAATATTCATGAGAAAGAAGAGAAAGCTGGTACACCTGGGTCTTATCATAAGCAATCCAGAAAAATATCGTATACTACAACTCATATTACAGGAGATAATTCAAGGAAGGGGAAGTTATAACAGAAAAAAAGTATCCTGGTGGAAAAGTCTAATAGCTTGATACAACACAACGCCTTATTTCACATAGCAATCCATGAAGACAATGCCAAAAAATAAGGGTCGAAAGTATGAAAATAATATTCCAAAAATATTAAGTATTGAATTGTATAGAAGTCAGTAGTACAAAAGAATATAGAACGAAATCCAATCTGTATCAAAGTTGCAAAAATGTGTTACCTAATATTTCCCGGATTTGACACTATTGACGTCAATCGTTCAGCTAATAAGATTTTATTGTGACAAACGTTTTCCCATTAAATTACACGAGACTGAAATTAATTCTTACAAAGTTTTATGTGTAAGACAAAGGATCTTTGTATCCAAAAGACTTTTGTTGTCAAACGTTTCAATATTCTCGCATTCCCATTTTTTACAATAAAGGTCTTGTACAAAGTTGGAATTTAAAAATACCTTTCTGTATTTGAGTACAATTGAGTAAACCTTTGTTTTGGAGTAGATAACGACACCCGGAATACCTTTAGTTAAGGGTCATAAGAAACTTTTGTTAATCGCAACTTTTATTGTCTTGTTACCTTTTAACCGTTTGATAACATTATACTTTTATTACTTGAATTTCCCCAATAATTTGAGGATTAAATATAAGGTTTGAATAGTATTCATGACTGAAACAATTAAAGCTCCAAGCTTTTGAAGATTCTGAATTTCTCTTGTACTGATACCCAAACAAAACGGTATTAATGTTTAACTCTTTTATATTTTCTTTGAAATCCTATAAAAGTAAATGTAGGTATAATAATCCCAATTGATAACACGGTACACATTTTAAGAACATTAAGGCATATGTGAATGGAAAATTCCACTATAAAGCTCAAAAGTATATTTTATTATTTAACTGAGATTTTTTATATATTTTTTGTAAGAATTTCTTTCTAAAAAAAATGCAACATTAGTTAACTGCGAAGTACAATTTGTGCACAGCTCCCACTAGTTGATGTTTCTGAAAGCTTGAAAAGCTCATACATTACGATATTTTTTATGAAAATTGAAAAAAATCATTCAAAATATGGTTTTGTCATTTCAAGGATTTATGATACAACAACGACAGGTTCGTGAAATAACTTTTCATTCCTCAACTTTATATATTAAAATAACCCTACAAACTAAAAATATTTCAACTCACCTAAATCTTTTAACATTTACATTATTATATATTATATGTTTGTATAACTCAAGGGTGGCGAACCCGCTGTTCATGACCCACATAAGTCCCGACGTGAATATTTTTCCCGCCCGCGAGATTCATCAAACTTTAAGAAAATATTTTTATTTTTTAATATCCAAAATGGTGAAAACCAATATATTAAAAATATCTACAGAGTATCAAAATTTAATATGAAGAAATATATAAATATAATTTTATAAGTGACCCGCAATATCATTTGGGTTGATCACTTATGGCATAACTGATTAGTATACCGATAATACATCTATTTAATAAAAATTTATGCTTTAAGCTTTGATTATATTAAGTGTAAAAATTTTTTTTGAAAAACCTTACCAATCGTACGTTTTGTATTTTAGAATTCAGTTTCATAAAAATCGGTTTAGCTGTTTTTTAGTTAAAAGAATTATTTTAGACTGAGACAAAAATATAAAATAGTAAATTGGGAATAACGGTAACTTGAACCAAATACTTACTTAGTATACCATATATAGACAGTGGTAAGAAGTGTATACCCTAATAGTATAGATATACATTTAGTATTTTTTATATATGCATTGTTTATAGCGGCAATATTTTTGCTTTTATATCAAATTCAAATCGAATTGTTTATTTAATTTTTAAGAATGTTATAGAGGTCAAAATGCTACCAAATAACTAAAAATTTAGACGAATATTTGTTATTCAATGCTAAAGCATTTGTAAAATTTTAAAGTGATTTCCACTAAGTCGTTAAAAAGTTATTGCAATTTAAAAACACTATGAATTTACATGCAATCTTATGGAGATTCGCTAATCGAACAGACTAAATTTATTTTTATTAGCAAAAAAAAATAATATCAGGTATCCCAAGCTTTCAGAATATGTAGTGTAAACTTGAGGAAACTAATTTTGCATAAGTTTATTAGAATTCACTATAGGGTTTTTAAGAAACAAATTCAAAACAGACCGAAAATGTGGTTTTTACTTGATAAATTATTAAGTGTATAAGAAAGGGCGCAACACTGTTATCAACTGAGACGCACCATTTTGTATATAATACAAGTTGTATTAGTGCATTTGGTTAGATAAAAATTAAACGTATAATTTATTTTTGTCACACTCCTAAGCACACAGTATATAGCGGAAAAGGATGAACTATGTCAAATAAATTATTTCGAAAATGTTAAGCGTGTCACGCATGCTCACTCACATCATGTGAGAGAGACATACTTAAGTTACCAATGCTGCCAACCTATAAATTCGACAGCGTTATTACGTTTTCATTATTTTATATAATGTTGAATTATTAATTTAGTTTTTATATTTTGGCTATAATTGTTTTAAATGTAGGCAGATTGAGTGTTTCATTTATGATTTTATCATAATAAAAAATTCTACATTCATAGCTTATGAGCATCAAATCAATAATATTTTGATTTGTTAAGTTGAAATTAAGACATATTCAGTCCCAAACGTTTGCTAAGAATTTTTTTTTTTTATTTTGTTTAAAATTTTTATCGAAATTTCCGGATTTATCTTAAACTATATACAATTTTTTTTAAGTATTGACCTATTTATTCGCCTCATGGTATGCTATACAATGTAATTATTTACGAATTTCATTTTTATGGACTTTTATCTCCGATTGTACCTCCATAACATTCTTAAAGCCTAAGTCTATTTTACTTAAAGCCCTTATATGCTCCGTCCAAAGCCTACGTCAGTGAATTGCTCCTATACTCCGTGGGTCAAATCAGAAGAAAAAATATTTTCATAAGCTTCTGCATTGATTTATTTGAATTTTGAATATGTTTCAGGGGCTGATTTTTCTTCTGAGGCAGATTCTCTGTACTTATCGTCCTATGTCCTTTAAGTTTATCATTTTTTTTTACATAGTGCAGAACAAATTACCCGATACACTAGAAAACTGTCCTATCATCTATATTTTCCTTTTACTTTCGTAGGTACTTTCCAAAAGAGTATAATTACTCCTTTGGCAATTTACAAATTAAATAATATATTACTAGTTATTACCGATTAACTGTAAATTTTAGGAAAAAAATTGATAAATATTGATCTAAACGCAATTTGTAAATGCCTTGACTTGTGCAATGAATTGATTATTTACCGCTTCTTTGAAATTTAAAAATTTTGCATTCCCATCTGTTTTACTTAAATTTAAAATACCAGTATTATCCACAAAAAATTGACATTGAAAAAAAAAATGAAAAATATTCGGTCATTTATCTTTAACTTTGCATTTATTTTCGAATCACTTTGCTCGTATAAAGTCCATTTCCAACAAGTAAAACTTGTCTTTTATATACATTTGCATTTGAATTATATAATGCAAATAAATTATTAGTTTAAATAAAAAATATAAAATATTTGCTCAAACCAGGACAGTTGTCATGAAGTCCCACACCGAAATTTGTTTTTTTTTATAAAAATATTTTTTGTAAAAAATATAATCAATTCAATTACACAATAGCCGGAGGCATATATAGTCGGCGAAAAAAATCGTGATGAAATATTTTGAAAATTTTTTGCCAATAAAAATGGATATTCCCATCTAAAAATTACCCAAATCAAAGAAGAAAATAAGAAAAGAATTTATATTATTTTTATCATTTCTTCACAAACAAACAGTTTTGTAACCGATAAATTATTTATTTATTTAGATTTAAGCAATAAAAATGTACGAAAAATTAATGAAAATAAGACATACATAATAAACGTCCAATTTGTTATTGACGCATTGAAAAAAAACCTGAATTTTTATATGCAGAAAAACCCTAAAGAAAAATTTATATGACTCTGACGAAAATTACTTGAGGTAAAAAAAATCACTTAAGAGTTCATCGGTTTACCGTAAACCTATATCATTATATCTCATTGAAGCAATAAGAAATTCAATAATGAGAAACTATAATTAAAAAATTGATTGATATTTTGTAAAATATTTAAAATAATTAAAAATATCTGATGAAATAACCAAAAAATATTTGACCTAAAGGTGCATTTCCATAAATAAATGTTTGGTTGCATGTCTGCAATATAGTTCTACATACTCTTGACACTAATTAAAAAATATCTCCAAATATATATTTTTTTTCCAATGAATGTGGTGCAATATATTTGGTTTTAGCTAGAAAAATACCTTTTTTTTCTCTTCTATTAGTGCCGCTAATTCAAATTAATTAATTAATTAATTACGTTAATCAGGCATTATTACAGTAAAATCAATCAAACGATATAATCAACCAAAGTTGGATCAATATTGGGGAAAAAATCACCGAAGTATAAAATTTGTTTTTCTCCCATTAGTAATACTCCATAAACTACTGTTCCACTATAATTAGTGCTGCAATTAAACATTGTGGGGATAGTCTTTTTAATAAAAGAATCAAAAATCTCGAAATAATTTTTTTTTTTATAAAAAACAAATTTGGTTTTCGAATATCTGTCGACCGCATGTGATAAGATCATAAAATCATCATAACAGCCTTCATAAATTTTAATTTGCGTAATTCAAATATCAGTTTTGCAAAATTGTAATTAAACTTTCCTCTGTTTTTGAGGCTAATTCTTTTTTTTTTTAAATAAAATTGTACGATAACGTAGATATCTGCTTTTACGTTAAGAACCGAAAAAAAATCCAAGGTAGATTTTTTTTTTCTCTGTATATTAATCCATTGAAATTATTAATGCCATATGATTTCAATATTTTCAATATATAAAAACTTTTAGGAATTGCCAATAAGCCGATATAAAATTCTTAACAGTTTTTTATTTTCAATTTTAATGGTTTGTCACCGAAACAAAAACTTTTGTTATTGAAAAGCAAAAGTTTCAATTCTGTTCTGTTAAACAACAAAAATTAAATTATCTTCTTCATAAAACGAATATGGAAATATGGGAAATGGGAAATTTACACAAATATACACAAATAGGATACAAATATTTATCGACTTATGTGAAAACATAAACGAGACCCTAGGAAAAGCTTATGGAATTTTTATATAATCTGCGTAAAAGTTTTTTCTTTCCGATATTTTCTCAACCAAAATAAATATTTTTCCAAATGAAAACTTAAAAAATATATATTGAACGATTATAAATCTGAAAAAAATAACTTTTCGTTATCGTATAAAGCAAAAATATTTAATATTGATAACTGAAAGTTCAAACCAGTGATTTTCACGAATTGCGCTAAACTACAATTATTAAACTAATAAGTGCGATTCTAATCATTTTTTGTGCAATTGCCAATTTTTTCTTCATTAATTATTTACTGTCACTTTATTACTACTAAGATCTTTAGCTTTGGGGACTCTAGGGTTAATAAAAAACTGTACATCAAGAAATATCAAAAATTTGTTCGATACCCTGCTAATATATTTTTTTTATTTCAACAGTTTACAAAGGAAAATTATTTCTAAACTGAAGTAAGTATATTAAATAAAGCATGATATCGAAAATATCACTGGAAATGACAAAAAAAAATCGTGTGAAAGTTTAAGCTCTTAATATTAATATTAAATTTCAATTTTCCATTTAAATAACATGGGAACAATATTCTCTTGCACTTTGGAATTTTATAGCTCACGTTGGTGACAATATTTCGGAACGACCAAGGTATATTCTTGTAGAAAATTGAACGATCTACAAAAAAGGTCTCTTACGAGTTTTTGATATATTTATTCCTTCAAGTTATTCGAGGTCAAAGTTGAACTAAATAGAAATTTTAATATTTTTTCAATTTTTTGACGCAACCATCAATTTTATGCGAAAATTTTATAGGACATTTTTTGTAGAGCACTTTTTTTCTATAACTTATCTTTGTAAAAGTTTTTGATATTTTTCACAAGTCCTAAGTTATTTGCATTAAACTTAAAATTCCCTTAATGATTATATTTTTAACATAAAAATTATTTTTTTTATTTTAATTAAATAACTTAGGACTTGTGAAAAATATCAAAAACTTTTACAAAGATAAGTTATAGAAAAAAAAGTGCTCTACAAAAAATGTCCTATAAAATTTTCTCATAAAATTGATGGTTGCGTCAAAAAATTGAAAAAATATTACAATTTCTCTTTAGTTCAACTTTGACCTCGAATAACTTGAAGGAATAAATATATCAAAAACTCGTAAGAGACCTTTTTTGTAGATCGTTCAATTTTCTACAAGAATATACCTTAGTCATTCCGAAATATTGTCACCAACGTGAGCTATAAAATTCCAAAGTGCAAGAGAATATTGTTCCCATGTTATTTAAATGGAAAATCGAAATTTGCGAGGCGGCACCTCTTAATATTAATATTAAGAACTTAAACTTTCACAGGATTTTTTATTGTCATTCCCAACAATATTTTCGATATAATTAAGAAAAAAAATCATAATTTTGTTTGAATCAGTCTAATATATTTATTTTAACGATTTTTCACCTGGATTTTTTGGCTACAAATTTATCAATTAAAGTCTTCGTGTTTAATTGACTTGCTTCATTATCATCCATACCAATATTTTGACCTTTTATTAATTCCGCAGAATGACCTTTCATTGATAAAAATCACAAAATGGTTTCTTTTAACTATTTCGTAACCTGGCTAATAAATAAGAGAATTAAAAATGGTTCCTTAACACCATGGCGTGGGATCTCGTCACCTGAGGCCGACCGAAAATTTGCCTCCCCCTATTTTCATCATTAATCAAGAAAATTGTTGAAAAGCCAAATGCCTTTAAATTCTTTATTTATTAAAAAAAAATCGTGTTTTTCTCAAATAAAAATCTTTTATAGAATTATCAATGTCAATATGCCACCCCATTTACGTCATTGGTAAGTGCACTAATATGCACTAGCAAAAGTTAGCACTGCAAATTTTGGGTAAGTTCCACGCTATAAATATATTTTTGCATATCCCAATAGTCGCTTACTTAAAATACCTAGTCTATACAAAGCCTAGAGCAATGTTTCTTAACCATTTAAACGAACAGCATCCCTTTGAATCTTTGAAAATATGTGTTTGATTTTTTAGTTTTAAAAAAAAAAATCTTTTTTTGCGAAATTTATTATCAAAAACTTTCATAATTTATATAGTTAGGGACTTTTCTTGCACCCCCAAAAATACCTCTCCGCACCCTCAGGAGTGCGGGTATTCCTGATTAAGATACACTGACCTAGAGGGATAAGCATCGTGAATCGATCCCGGAAAGATTTATTAATCCCTTGTTAAAAATTTAGGTATTAATAAAACTCTAAAATTAATTAATTTTCTTTTCAAAACTAGGGATATCAAACCTTAAAACTAAATTGGTCAAAAAACACCTAAAGTACGTCGATTTCTAAGGTTCGTCCAGCTACTTAATTTTAACTTGGTGAAATAGGGAACCAGGAAACACAATAAGCCTTAAGGCTGCACTATTGTGGTCCAATTAACCATTTTCTGGAATTCACAACTTAAACCAGGCCATTCACGCTCCGACTTGTTGTACTGCTAGTCGGACTACTAGTTGGATCTTCTAATTGGATCGTCTAATTGATCCGACTAGTGCGACTAGACATCCAACTTTAGATCCAACTTCGAAAGTCGGACCACAAGTTGGACTGCAAGTTGGAGCGTGAATGGCCTGTTTAATAAAAAAAAATGGGAAGTTTCAAATCTAAATCTTGATTAGTTTTGTCAAAAAAAAACATATCAAGTGGAAAACTAAAAAAAATTTTTTTTTGTAATTTACCGATTACTGGAATCAATTTAAGTAAAATTTTGATATGATTTAAGGATTGATAATGCCTTTTTAATAAAAAAAATATGGTATTTATTTATATATCTAATAACGATATAAATTGGACCATAGTAGTTCTGATCCACGGGATAATCCAAAATATTAACTATATTCTTATAGCCCTAAGTCCTTTAATCTTTTAAATGGGAAAAATAAATGTTTCACAAAAATCTCAATAAACAATTGAATCGAAACCAACACTATTGGCACTAAGATTTATGTTTTTTTTTTAGAATTAAACAACATTTCACTTACTTGAATAAAGTAATTATAATCTTGATCCATTGAGCACTATTTAAATTATCACTTAAATCACTTTTTGGCTTTTAATCAATTGAAATTAATTAATTTAGAATAAATAATATATGAATAAATCGAACATTGCTCTAATGACAGAACACACGCACTGCAATGGAAGAATCTTTTAGCCAATGGGATTACGAGATTTAATGGTGTTCAATTGTTTCGATTATTGAAATTTTGAAAATTTCACAACACTACTCCCTCCATTCAATGCCATCTATTATACAATGTACCTATTCAAATTTAAACAAGAGCAATTCTACTAAGCGCGAAAATGGTTTTCATTTTATTTTTTTTTTCTCTACATAATAAGCTAACCAAAAATCCGAAATAAATCTGACCTTATGTAGAGAATATGTAAAACTTAAAATAATATTTTTATAGTGGTACGAATATTATTCCAGGTTTAAAAATTTTTTTGTAAATAAAATATTATTTCTTTATAGAATGCATAACGCTATGTAGACATTTAGTTGTAAATTTTCTTTTAAAAAAGGCATTATCAACCTTTATATTATACCAAAATTATAGATCAATCAATTGAACCGTTTATTTTGAAAGTTAGTTAAGTCCATTTCAAGAACAATCCCTATAGTGTTGTCATTTTTAACCATAGAAACATACGATAATAAGGAGAAGAGAATAATTGGCGATTTTGTTAACAACTTAAATGAAATCAGTAATTTCTGAAAACTTAGCAGTTAAATAATTAACATACTTTGTTCTAGTTACAAGGAGAAGAATCACCATATAGACCGTCCTTGAAATGGACTTACGCCACTTTCAAAATAAATGAGTCAATTAAGTGAACTGTAAGAAAAAGAAATGCTTTCTTTTTTTCACTTATTATTTTTTTTTCCGTAAAACCTAATTGAGATAGAGATTTGAAACTTCCAGGATCATAATATTTTATTAATACCTACAATAATAAGGATCATTAAAATATCTTTACAGATCCGATTACCCATACTTATAGTCCTAAGCCCTTTATCATTATCTGTTTAAAATTTATATATTTTTTCATTGCTTTAAATTCCTGGAATCTATATCCTAACATTTTCATATCTTTTCGACTAACTTCAGGTCTTTTATTGATCCACTTACATATTTTAATTACTTTTATTCAAAAGTAAAAATATTACTTAGACAAAAGACCAAAATGAAAGTTTTTTTTTGAACCGAAAAAAAATCATTTAAATCTTTATCTTCATGCTTGTTAGCCCATTCGTCTAAGTCCTAAAGAAATATTCTTTGGTATATTCATGGAAATCTAAAATTCGTAACATATAGCCCTTTCTAAAAGAGAAGTTTGACGTCATAAAATCTACGTTTTTTTCTGTTTTTAATTATTTTACACTTTCATATGTTCTAGAATTTATTTTATGAATGACCAAAAATAATTCACTGAAAACCCATAATGGATCATTTCTTTTCATGCTCGATTTACCAAAAATCATTTGTACTATTTGTAAATCTAGTAAATTTAGGCGAAAAGGTATATATATATAAATATCTTTATATAACTGTTATTGATTTCTCTTCAAAGTCCCTCCCGATTTTAATTTTGATGTAGTTGAATTCCTCCCTTCAGGGCAAGTTTAAATCGTGGTAGTTCAAAAAACCCTTAATCTATCTTCCATTCAATCCCAAGAATTTGAAACGACGAATAATCCTTCATCATAACAATAATGTCTATTTTCATACATCAACTCTAACAATGGGTATTTGAATCAATATATCATCGATTTGATGGGTCATCCACCATATAATCCTGATTTATCACCTCATGGTATTTTTTTATTCCCCTCTATTAAAAATAAGTTACATGGTCACAAAATTTTTCAAAGCCCGAAGATGTTTTAGAGTTGCCAGTTACGAAGTGGAAAATTTGCTACGAAAAATGAATCAAACAAATGCAAAACTGTATAGATCCCAATAGAAAATATTTTGGGATGAAATTTGTAAAATTTTACTTAAAAATCTTTTTTGGTTTTTTTTATAATTGAATATTTTCGAGTGACATAACTTCGTTAGTACTAAACAACGTTAGTACTAACAATAATCGAGAATAACTAAGGACCCACAATAGGCAATATGCACATTTCTTTTTCACCAACAATGGATATTATTAAAATGAGGAAACACCAACTTTTGATTCTGAAAAAAATATGTTTTGGCAGAAAAAAAGCTTTAATTTGAATGGGGAAATGAAAGTCTAAAATGTGTACGTCATTGGGTGTTTTGTGACGTCATAGTTCATATATTGAAACCGAGATATAAACAGATCATTGAGCGGTTGTCACAAAAATAACAATTTTTCACATTTTCCAATACAGAAAATATTTTTCTATGCTACTAATAATTCTCAATTTTTATTCTATAGAATTGAGATTAATTGTGTTTAGCGCATGTAAAAACTAAGATTTTCATCAATCATTTCAATTCTGCGCCTTTTAATTCAAATAAGAAAAACTATTTTTCCGAACGATTGAACTAAAATTGCTGTTTAAACCAAAATTCAGCGGATAATTTTCGAAAGATTTTCTAAAGCATTGTTTCCTAACCTGTGATCCGCGGACACCCAGGGGTCCGCGGTCCCATTTGAAAAAGTTTGTTTTTTGTTTTTTAATTCAATGTAGGAATACTGAAACATAATATTGTCCGAAAATTGCACCTTTTTTTCACTCAGGGGTCTTTGGCATTATGCTTGATTTCCTTGGGACTCCGCGGCTGAAACAGGTTAGGAACCGCTGTTCTAAAGTATTACCCAGGCAGGAAAGTGAGGAAAATTATTATTATTAAATTTATTTTAAAAACATGTGTGCAAGGACTTGTAAGAATTTCAAATACCTCTTTAAATTCAATTTCAGAAAAGCACCTTACGATTCAAGTTGTAAAGGTTTTACTGAATTACAAGAAAAAAAATAATAACCCCTGAATTAAAATTTTAAATTCCCCAAATGCATAAATGCATTTTTTTTTTAAATTTTATAATAAGTATGAATTTATTTTAGCAGAACAATTTTGAGCAAAAATAATATAATCATTGACGACTATTACTTCTTATTCAGTGGTTATAATCAATAACTAACTAGCACTATTTACAGAAAATGATAATTATTGCATTCAAATTAGCTAATTGAAATCAGTGTTTAGATATCAATCTGAATCAAAACATGGAAATTTTCCTAATACTCAAACCAATTTCATCCCTTTTGTGAAAGTCATGAATGGTTTTTAACATTAAATTTAGGTTGAATCATATATAGTTCATCTATTCACTATGTTAGTGGAAATATTTTAATTAAATTTGGCATCAAATCAGTACTGTGTATACAATATATAAGATATATTGCAGTCCAATTTATGTAGTTTAATTTAATATAATAATATATAAAAATCATACCACAAACATAAATTTCAACAGAAGTTCAAACAAAAATATTCGTGACGTATTGCCCAGATACGTATTTCGATTGCCAAGCAATCAGTGGTCAATCTTATTTTGTTCAAATCAGTAGTCCACTGTTCCTATTCTCCTATTTAAGGGATTTTAAATGTTGTCCAACTTACCTAGCATTTTGATGACATGTTTTTGAGCAGCAATATTCCGGGAACTTCTTCCGTTTAACGACGTGGAGTTATGTCGGTTTCTGTTTGATAAGGAGTTTAGTTTATTTTTGGCACTCAACACTTGACTTCTGTGAAGTTTGAAGCCGATTAGTATGTAGAGGATTGTTATGATGGTGATGGGTCCGATGAAGATTAAAATTGTGGACATTTCAAAGATGTAGGGCATTAGCATCCACGTGATTGTACACTTGCTTTGGGCGACATCGCCGTTGGGCAGAAAATCGTAGTGGATTCCAAACTGGATCGCTTGTGGTAGTGCTAGAATGGAAGATAGTGCCCAAATGGTTAGGACAAACTTAATTGCTCGGGATAATTTTGACATTGTGTAGGACAAAAACGGGTGGCAAATGGCGACGTAACGTTCGACCGTAAATGCTGTTATGGTTAAGACGGAGGCGGTTGCAGAAGTTTCGGCCGCCAGGCCTTGTATGAAGCAAAACTTTTCGCCGAATAAGTAGATCCACGGTGACCACATACGGTACATTTCTGGCGGCAAACCGGAGCATAATAGCAACAAATCGGATATGGCAAGGCTGAATAGATAGTAATTGGTGGCCGTGTGCATCGACTTGTTTTGCGATATAACAATACACGTGCTCACATTCCCGATGACTCCCGTTAAAAAAATCAATCCGTACACAATTGTAATGGGAATCAAAATGTGCAACGATTGTCGTTCATCATACTCAAAACTTTCATCGCTCAAAGACAAATTAATCACTAGAGAACTTGAATTATTTAGCCACTCTTTGGAAAAGTTGCCAAACAAATAATCCACTTTTTCACTTTCCAACGACATTTTATCCCACTGTTAAGTACAATTTAGATTGGACACTAATCACTTGAGATATCCACATGGTTTTTCCAGCACAATCCAGCACGTTTCATAGTTGAATCACATATCCAAACGCGTTCTTTGACAACTATAATAAACACAAACGTCTACAAATGGATTCATTGATTGTAAACTCCTTCCACTTGACCATCAGAAGACGTAATCAAACCTGAAAAATAGTAATTTTAAATCAGTAATATCTCTCAATCAAGATTTATTATCATACGTTCTCATTTAACAATTCTTTATTATCTAATTCATTTCGTTTGTTGAAATAACTCAAATAAAATATATCACGCGGGACATATTTTTTTCTTCTAATTACTTGAATCCTATTCATTAGTTTTTTATTATAATTTAATTGATTTGGCAAGAACTCATTTAGCTTATATTCATCACATACACCTACGACAAATAATAGCCAAAGGCTCGTGCAATAAATTCACTAACCAAATTAAATAGTTGTATATTTTTTCGGCTTTATTTAATGGAAAGTTTTTGAATAAATAATATTCGGTACCAATCTTTTACAAATAAAAATCATTTGAATGATTTATCTTAGGATATTTTTTTTATATCAGTAAGACCAGTGGAGTCTTTAACCTGTTTTAAAAAGAAAACCAAAAAAAAAGGATTATTTCCTGTTTTTTTTTGTTGGAAAAATTATACACTTATCCTACTGTCATATGGTGACATGTACTTGTATGTACATCGAAGAAAGTAGAGCCATTAATTTATTGATTTTCCTCTAATTTAATTTAATGCTCTAATAAAAAAAATAAACAGAAATGAAAAGATCCCTTAATTCCCTGAAAGACTATAAAATTGTAATAAAATAAATCACTAAGTCGGGACAATTAATTTTGAAGATTTATGAATTGAGAAATAAAAAAAATATTGTTTGTAAATATTGGTTAAACAAATTAATTGTTGTGTGTATAAAAAGCACATATTGCAATTATTTTTGTCCTGAAAATTAGGAACAAATTGTTATTTATTTTACTTCCAGTATATATTCTATAGAGATGCAAAGCATCTGTACATCGAACTAGAATATTACAATTGTAATGTAATGCATAGTACAATTGCGTATATTGAAATCAGAGCAACAAAATTAAAAGTTACAAAGTTAAAACAAAATTACCAATAAAGTAAATAAATACAATTTTAATTGAAATTTAAAAATTATGTCAATGACTAGTCACTGAAGGTACCCATTGTGCTTATTAATATTTTCCTCAATTGCTTTCGCTTAAAATTAAGGGGAAAAGCTGGTTTAGAATTTTGAAGAAACCGATTTTTTTTTGTCTTAAAAGGTACTTTTGGGTCTTAAAAATAACATACCAAAGGATGGATGCCGGCAAAAATGTCTAAATGCCCAAACTTTCGCAGATTAAAGGTATATACGCATTTAATATGATTTTATAGTGCTTAAAACTTTAAACGCGTTTTTCTCGAAATCACTTTTTTTGAACTGGCCGAAGACATAACTCGAGTAAATCTTCACCGATCTATACGAAATTTTGGCAGTACATTCGAAATACCTTTCTCCGAAGACGTACGTAGGATTTTTTTTATATTGCATAGTTTTTTTTTAATCAACCATTTTGTCGTTTTTTTATAGTGAAAATTTTAATGTTTTGTTCAAACGTGCACCATTTCGCGAAAAAACAAAATATCGAAAAAATCCTACCAACGTCTCTTGCTGTTGTTATATAGAAACTAAACATTTTCGGGATAAATTTTGTTCCGGAACCAAAATTAAGGAGGTTACATGTTCGGCCATGGACCCGTCTAAAAAATGAGGCGCCTCCGAAGAAATGCTGGACAGCCGTCATTTTGAATTTAATTGATACGAAAAAATTTGTATTTGTATATTAAAACCTAAGTTATAAAATCTTTTCCACAGATTTTCGATTGATCTTTTTGTTGAGTCACAAAAAATTCATAAATTATGCCCATTTTTTCACGCTCTAGACCAGCTTCCCCCCTTAAGTATTTTAAGATGGTTGGGTAACTTATTAAAAAATTTTATTGCAATAAGATATGGATTTTTAGTGCTGATAGTTTTCTTAGTTTTTGGCAGCGTTAACAAATTAGATCTAGTTTGTTTATTCTCATTATTATATTGGTCTTTACACTCATTATAGTAGTATGTTACAGCATTGATGATAAATGATTCCCTGATATCAAGGAGTATATCAACAATACTAAGTAAAATGAAATAATTAATAAAGCGATTTTGGATAGTAGTCAATGGCCTGAGACTATTTTCATATGCCCCACTCCATGCAATTATGCCATAATTAATTATGTTTTCAAATAGCCCATGATAAATAGTTTTTAATACCGAGGGGCTCCAGCATTTGCTCAGTTTAAAGAATATGAATGAAAAGTACCTTATTTTTTTGTTAATTCATAGACATGTGAGTTCCATTTCATGTGCGCATCGAAAATTAGTTCCAGATATTTACAATTATCTACTATTTTAAGTTCAATATTATTTATTTTACGGTGGAAATTATCAGGAATACTATCAATGTAACTACCAAACGTAATAAACGTAGACTTATCTATGTTGAAAGACACCTGATTTTCTCTTAACCAATAGTCAATTTTGATTACCCATCGAGTTAAAATATTATTATTCCATTGTGTATACAATATATAAAATATATTGCAGTCCAATTTATTAACATAAATTTGAACAGAAGTTCAAACAAAAATATTCGTGACGTATTGCCCAGATACGTATTTCGATTGCCAAGCAATCTTCATCAGTGGTCATCAAGTAGTTTGGATCACTCCGTAACTGCATTATGATGATTCACGTTAAAGTTTCATTAAAGTTACCAATGCTGCCAAATTTAACTTATAAATTTATAGGTTGGCAGCATTGGTAGCTTTAATGAAACTTTAACTTTAACGTGAATCATCACAAAGCAGTTACGGAGTCATCCAAACTACTTGATGACCACTGATGAAGATTGCTTGGCAATCGAAATACGTATCTGGGCAATACGTCACGAATATTTTTGTTTGAACTTCTATTCAAATTTATGTTAATAAATTGGACTTATTGGAATTTATTTGTGAATGAATGCGCAAATCTATTCGCGAATACATTATTTATTGAGAAAAAGTACATAAACCGATTAAATCTTTACCTAACTACGTAAAAAAGCTAACAACCATATACTAAACTTAGAGAAATTTACAAAAAAATGAAAACTAAATTCTACTAAAAATAAATTTGTTTACTGATTCTGAAATAATGGATTTATAAGCAACTTTGCCCATCTCAGCAATTAGCACACAATACGATACTAATAAAACTTTAACTAGGAATCATTTCATAACTCCAATATTAGTGGTAGTACTAAATAAGCGTCAGTTCAGTATAAGAAATTGTGTATTTACTACTGCAGTAACTATTAAGGTACTGGAACATAACAATGATAAATTTCTCATAAGTAATTCCTCTATTCTAAGAATTCGTAGGGAAAAGCGAAAAGAGCACGAGAAGCTATGAAAGTCGATTCCCAAAATGAGTACCGGATACTGTAACTGTCCATTAGTACGGTAAACTCATCCTGGCTGTAAATGCATGAAAATCAAAAGAAGAACGATTACTGATAGTTATTTCTGGTAATAAAGAACAACTTATCGCTGTACCAAAATTGGACAACTCTTTGGGAAGGAGATCAGGCAGTTTGGAACGCCATTATTGACTGGAATCTTGAAAATAAAGTGCAAATTTTTTATTGTGATACTACTGCTTCACATATAAGTTGTATTGATGAGACTTCTGTGCTTTTTGGCCAAAAACTAAGTAAAGGAATGCTCCCTTTTACTTGCTACCATCACGTCTACGAATTAGTATTCAAAGGCGTTTTTAAAGAAAAAAATAGCCAGACAATTAAAAAGTCTTGACATTCGATTGTTAAAAAATTTCCGTGAAAATTGGAAAAATATTGATTTCAAGAAAATACAGAGTAGTACGTACTGAAAAGCTGTCATGCCTCAATGTATCAGAATTGAACAGAATGTTAGTATTTTACCGACTTGAGTTAACTAAAGAAATCACTAAAGATGACTATTGAGAATTGATTTACTGGCATTAACTATTGACATCCAACGCTAAACCTTGACTGCAATGTAATTTAGCTTTAAAAGCACCTTACCTGGAGATTTTTTATGCTTTTTAAATGTCATGAAAGCTTATGAAAAAAAATAGACAAATGGATTTAAAAATCAGCTTTACAGAAGTTCTGCTAGCATTTATGGTATTTAATAGATGAATTGTGAGGCTTGTCCGTTGATTACGATATAGATCAGAAACCAAAAGTAAAATTTATACGACGAGTAAATGCTATATCACATCGAAAGAATAACTAAATGACTCATTTTATGGTTAGTCTGGCAAGCAATAGTATAAGTTTTATTTATTACTAAGATATATGATTAGAGTACGCTCATTGTTAATTTCTGAGAAAATCATCGATGAATTTGTTACAATCAAGTTATATTCTAACTGGAAAAGGCCAAAGTTGAAAAGAAAAACTACTAAATAATGTCTTTTTAATAATAAATACTTAATAAATATAAGATATAGCCAAAGCAGTATTTTATTTACTAAATTAACAATGATCTTATATTCCTATATGATTTCTACATTAATTTTTATATTAAAACTAGGAGATCAAGTCAGCACGGATTATTGTTGTTCGATATCGATAATATTTAATATTTTAGTGATTTGGATCAAATAGAAAAAAAAAGAGGATATGCGCATTAAAATTCGAAAAAAAGAATTTGGTCTTTATCACATGGGACACCCTAATGGGGTACCCACAAAAACCTTTCTGGAGGAAGGATAAAATATTTTTAATAATTTTTTAATGTAGTTTTAATTTACTGTAGCGTATTTATTTGGTGAACGAAAGGACAGAACTCTGAGTAATAAAGGACATACTGAAGCAACAAATTTTATATTGGATACTACCGATTTGTTTAGTTCTTAACCTTTTCCCGTAAAAATCGGGACAAATTCAAAAATTGTGTTAATTATGATACATTATTTTTATAGATAATTCTTCAAAAAATATTTCATTACTCATAACTGGTTAAAAAATTATACATTAAACTCTTGAGATTTGGAAAAAAAACGTTCATGAATGAAAGAAGTCAAATGAAATATTTGTTTTTCAAGGATTCCAATTTATTTTAACTCTACATAATATAAACCACCATTCAAAGATCCTTCAAATAAAATAAGACGAAATATCAAACTTCCGTATCAATTTAGTTTTTTATTTGGCTTAGGTAATTAATTTCACTTTTAATTTTTCAATTTTATCTTTAACCAACCATTCAATCAAATCAAAATTTATTTTTCGTTAATTTTCAAAATTAATTATTCATCGATAATTAAACGTTAATTGATCATTTATAAGCATAGGTATATACCAAAAAACGCAACTCCTTTTTTTCATTATTTCTTTTTTTATGTCCTCCACTAACTTTGAGCTATACCGAGATGGTTTTTTGTTGTAATTAAAATCAAGAAAATAGTTGCAAATCATTCTACATTGTTTATATATTTGGCATTAACAAGAACGTTTATTTGCTTAAAAATTTCCATTTTTTGCCGATCTTGACGTAGAACAAAAAACCGGTAAGTTGAATAAACCTTCTCTTTGGATAAATATAAAGACATTGCACACTTATGGAACATTTTTTTTTTGTAGGGGATAAATGCAACAAAATTTTTATTGACAAGATACATTGATGATAATGGCTTATGGGTCTCTATAGTTTCTTGCAAATTTAACTGTTAAAAAGATTAAATAGTATACTTAACTGAACTTATTAATAATACTGGAAGAAGTCGGAATATTCATCAATCAAAGCTTAGTTTTTCGTTTTTCTTCTATGTCTACTGTTCAACAAATTTTCTTGTGTTATTCAAATATTGCACTAATGTGAAAATTATCGGAATAATTATTCAAATTACAGTATTTGTATTTTTACCTATCTTTATTACGTTTTGTACAAGTTCTTTATATGGTCGCCATATGTATCTATATGAAACTGAGTTTTCTAATTGTGGATACCTATGGAAGGTGATCGGTTATCCCTATACCAGGGTACATCAAAATGGTCCATATGAACTCCTTGGGATCGATTTAACACTGTATAGGGATCCATTTAATGTAGAGCCGTTATTCCCAACGTGGGGCGTAGGCCCCACCGATAGGACATGGCAATATTTTGGTAGATCATGGCCAGGATGTGTACTCTTTGGCTGGCTATACCAAAGACTGAGGGGTATTAATGGATAATAATATATATAAGTCTTTGAAATTCAATTAAATTTCTTTATTACGACGCGTTTCGACAGTTTTAAACTGTCATCATCAGGTAATAATACAGAATAATAATTATATATTATATTATAGATTATTATTCTGTATTATTACCTGATGATGACAGTTTAAAACTGTCGAAACGCGTCGTAATAAAGAAATTTAATTGAATTTCAAAGACTTATATATATTATTATCCATTAATTGATTGTGATTCGGAAGTAAATAAAATACTTATCAATGTTAAACTGAGGGGTAGTTCGAGAATTGTTTTTCATTCATTTTAGAATAATGTTTTATTCAAATATTTGCTATTTTTGTTCTCCATTATATGTTTGGAAACTTTATTTATATAACTGTTTCAATTTTTTTAGTTTTTCTCTTTCATGGACGACTTATTCTTTGGAAGCTTGTTTAGATACCAAATGAATGGGTTTTTAAGCTTCTTTCAGGTGAATAACCGTAAAATTTTGAATAACTAAGTTTAAATATTATGAGGGGGACATCAGGGTTTTAGAAATGACATAGCCCAAAACTGGTTAAAAACCACTGATCTAGTGGGTCGAAGGGAAAACAGTTCTTAGTAAGCTAACAATATATCTTTAATAGCATATTCACTAGGGTGATTTTTTTTTTGGTCCCATCGTGAAATTTTGTTGGAAATACCAAAAAAAATATTCTCGGTAAGTTTGAGCCCATAATATTAATTTTAAGTCCTCGACCAAGACGTGTAAAGATTTCCCATTGAAAATACACGGAAACTCTGATTTTTATTTTTAAATTTCTATATCTCAGCGGCATTTCATGGGATCGCTTTAACCGAAGATGGTTTTTTCTCAGAATTAAACGCTCTACAAAAGTGCCCATTGCGACAAAGTCGTAACTTACACCGGTGAGGTAGTACGGGCCACTGAACCTGATTTTCCATAAAATTCAAGGCTTAATATCTCGTTTAATATTGATCTTCGCGATTTGGTCTATAGGAACTTTTTTGTAGGAAATCAAATTCTCTACGAGTTTTTCATTTATAATTGTTCCGTAGCTCTTGTTATTTACGAGATAAATGCAAAAAAAACGCGAATTTTATGGAAAAATCAGGTTCAGTGGCCCGCACTACCTCACCGGTGTGAGTTACGACTTTGTCGTAATGAACACTTTTGTAGAACGTTTAATTCTGAGAAAAAACCATCTTCGGTAAAAGTAATCCCATGAAATGCCGCTGAGATATAGAAATTTAAAAATAAAAAATCAAAGTTTCCGTGTATTTTCAATGGGAAATCTTTACACGTCTTGGTCGAGGACTTAAAATTAATATTATGGGCTCAAACTTTCCGAGAATTTTTTTTTTGGTATTTCCAACAAAATTTCACGATGGGACTAAAAAAAGTCAAAACAAGTCAAAAATAAAATCACCCTAATATTCACTTATACGATTAATACTTAGATATTTATCTTTCAAAATTAAGATATTTGTGTATATTTTTTTTTTATTTATTACGTTATTTTTTAATTAACTTTAAATTATTATTATGGGGGTTGATAAGAAATTGTTTTAAAAGTTTGGCACTCTCTACCTTACTCTAATAGTATTACACAGGTTGAGCTATCTATTGTAATGTTTTTGAACTAAAAATGACACCAAAATAAAATTAATACTTTTACATTATTCAAATAGTTTTATAACTTTGATTTATATTTAAAGATTAGTTTACACCTTTAAGCAATAATAAACTATTATTATTTCAGTGTTAAATAAGACCCAAACTCTTTTAGTGATGTTAATTTAAAATGATTTATAAAACTAGCTACATAAAAATGTATGGATACAGAGAAACTACAGGGAAAGTATAATTTATTCAACTTCTACAAAAAATTCATCAAGATATTTGGAGGATTTAAAGCTTTCGATAGACCGCAATGATAATTTTGGGTACGCTGAAGAAATTACAAATTCTAATTCATATATGGACAATATTCATCAAAGGTCCTTTTAAAGAGTAAGGGACACAGGTACTACAGTAGTAGAAATATAACAGGATCAAGAATAACAGTTGAAAAACTTATGAAATTGATCAATGATGACATTTATTAGAGATTTATCATAGAAAAATAATGCTAGGAAATGTCAAAATTATAGAGCTCTTAATCTAATGAACCCTTTGAAGCTTCTGCTGAAAATCATTCACCTCCGGATACATAAGAAACTTGACGAGAACATAACGCCGTCCTAATTTGGAATACGTAATTGAATTGGAATCAGAGAACTACTGTTTTGCGTCAATTTACTAACGTTAAGATAATGGGATGTTAATAAAGACGTTTACGCTTTTTTCATCGATTACAAGAAAGTATTCAACTAAATAGAACATGATATAATAATAGATATTCTTACTAAAGAAGAAACAAATTGACAGGAAATATAGAAACTATATCAATCAGAACAAATCAGAACTATAGAAAATCTGTACTATCCATCGAAAAGCTAATGTAGTAATCGAAAATTTAAGCCCAGGGTGTATCATTTCTCAACTAATCTTTAACTTGGGAAGAACTGTTAGAAAATGAAACAGTAGGAGTTGGTATTAATGGAATATCAGTGAACAACATTAGATGGTACAAAAATGATTACTGAAAACATTAAAGATTAGTGGAGAATAGTACAGATTCTACATCGAATTAGTTTGATGTATAATGGAAATAGCATGGATGTCAATAAGACAAAACTAAGTAGCAAGAAACCAAATATCGAAATGGACTCTGTACTGATAATAAACAGATAAGCTATAGAAAAAGTCTACTAATATCTAGGGATGGCATTGAGCAGTAACGAGGATTCCATACCAGAAATTTGGTCTAGGATCGAAATGGGAATAACCACTTTTCTAAACAATCGGAAATTCTTCAGTAGTAGATTGCTTAACGACTAGATTTAGGTGCGAATGATTAAATGGTGCATATTCTCCATTATACCGTATGGTACGGAAACTACTAAATTTCGGGTTCAGATGGCAAGTAAATTGTCTGACCAAAAGAAAATAACAGCCGGTGTACCCCAAGGATCAGTTCTAGGACCTATATTATTTATTATATATTTAAATGACATCCTTTGTAGGAACAACTTAGCAGTGTCACTTTTTGCAGATGATACGGCACTGTCCGTGTCATCCTGGAGAACTGACACAGTAGCCAATAAACTGACGAAAAACTTAGATCGAATAAATAGGTATTTCTTAAAATGGAAAATTAAAATAAATGCTGGAAAAACAAAAGCCATTTTAGTAACTAAACAAAGGCCAATTAAAAAGAAACGTGTTAGAATTGCCAATCAAGAAATAGAGTGGTCCCCCACACTAAAGTACCTGGGGGTCACTTTGGACCAAAAATTAACATTCACAGCACATATAAATAATCAATAAATAATCACATAATAATCACATATAAATAATGCAAAAAGGAAAGGGTCTAATTATGGCCCTATTCCCCTTGCTAAATAGAAACAGTGCTCTAAGCACAAAAAACAAAATACTTTTGTACAAAGCTCTGGTAAGACCAATGCTCACGTATGCTGCACCATGCTGAAGTTTTACTAGCGAAACCAATCTTAAAAAACTCCAGGTGACACAAAACAAATTTTTAAGATTTGGTCTAAATGCCCGCAGGTACACAATGATTAAACAACTACATGAAGACGGAAACCTTCCAATGATAAAAATATTTTTAAGGGAAGTGTGTAAAAAATTCTTTGTAAGATGCGAGGATAATGAGAATGTCCTAATAAAAAGTATAGGCATCTATGACCATGTCACAAGAAAACACAAGAGAATAAAACATATTATTCACTAATTTCTAATTAACAAAATAAGTGCTGGGTTTTTTTGGTCGTTTTTCCCAGTGATCTGAGACAGATATCTTTAAATATTTATATAATTAAGAATCATATTAATTTTTTTTTCTATTTTCTATGTTTTTTAAGTTGTTGAAAGGCAAAGACATGCGTCTGGAACGTTTACTATTATATTATATTACTAGCTGATCCCTGCAACTTCGTCTGTGTAACGTAGGTGTAGATTATGTTTTCTTTTTAAATTTGCCATTTGTAGTGGTATATGAAAATTTTTATTTTTCTTATTTCTTTTACGAAAAACATAATCATACTTAAAAACACTATTTTGTCAACTTTAAAAAGACACATTTAATAAACTGTTGCAAAGAATAAAATTGTTCTATTTAATAATCAATTAATTTTCAAAAAATATTTATAAATATCTAAAAAGAGTATGTCTATTGCGTATACCTACGGTAGGTATACCTACCGTAGACCAAATAATCTGTAAATCAATCAGCATCTATACATAAATAAAATATATCGCCAAGTTCAATAAAGTTGGTCTTAATTATAAGTAAAATGGGGTGACCATGCGACATTTTTCAAATAACTTACATTTTTAAACTTGTGATATCTTTCAAATGGAATGTTTAAATTGAATAACTCAAAAAGTTATATAATGGTATTGAAGCAAACTTAAATATGAAGTCATTTATTTTGATAAGGATTAATCCCAAAGTATAAATAAAAGAGCTTTTATAACGGTGGCATTTATATATATTTTTTAAAATGAAAAAAGACTTATTGTGACATAACTATAATAGTTAGACATATGCTGTCGCTCTATTTTTTGTAGATAATGATATATTCTGCAAAATCGTACTGCATTATTTTGTTCTATAACCAATAGTTTTCGCAGCGCACGCGATAAAATAATGTTTTTTGGTAATTTTTTCAGACCTTGGATTACATTATTGGAGTTTTAGTATGGATCCCTAGCTTTTTTGAAAATTTAATATCGCCTATGTTCACCGAAAATAGTGTAGCTTCCCAACAGTGAAAGAATTTTTCAAATCGGTCAAGTAGTTTCGGAGCCTATTCAAAGCAAACAAACAATCAAATCTTTCCTCTTTATAATAATAGATAATAATAGATAGATATTATATTATTTTATTTCTTTAATTGTATATATATGAGTAGACGAATAAAAAACTTTTATTATTATTATTAGAAACTACTAAATCAACCCAATTCAAGCCTTTGAGACGTGGATATACTGCAGAATTTTTATAATAGTATACCTGGAAAGAATTATATACAAAGAAGTACTACAGCGGATCGTTAAAACTCCAGAGGTCACACAAAAAGTAAAACTAAGAAAGCTACAGTTTCGGTGACATATTATAAGGGGGGAGGGATACCAAAAGCTTCAAAGCATTATCCAAAAAAAAAAATAGCTAGAAGAAGGAAGAATGTTCTGGTTTTGAAATTTCAGAGATTCGTTTGGTTGTACTGGTCAGTACTGCGCTTAACAAAATTATGATTTTCATGATTTTCGCCAACCTTAGATATGAGGAGACACCTTACGAAGAAGATGTACCTCTATTACGTTAGCAATTTTTTTTTATACTAAATTATTCATTTTTCTTTACTGAAAATAATAATATTGTTCGTTATCCTATACCATTTTTTCATCACAAATAAAACAAATCCTTTAATTAAATCAAATCTTTCATTAGTCACAAAAGATCTTTCATTGGGCTTAAATTCTAATCTAAAGATTTATTACCCATTTATTACGGAAATATTGAATAGATATCACATTATACATTTCAATAAAATATAAAGTGATAATCGTGAATCGATAAGGTAAACAAATACGAAAATCCGACAAATATTTGCATACAAATACGTTTGTTTCGATTTTTTTATTCCAGCTGGAAAGGAAAGATATTTATGCTCTTGCCCGAAGGTCGATCGGCGCGGAATCAAAAACGTGCCACCACAGATCGAAGCAATAACAATCGATCTTCATTTCCAATCGAAAAAGATAATTACCCAGTAAATTAAATACAATATTGTCTCTTTACTAATCTCCCATGTGATTTATTCAAACATTTGATGCTTCAGAAAAAATATAATTATTTCAACAATAACAAAAAGTGAATTTTCCAGCCTTTATAATTTTAATTAAATTATAGTGGAAATAATGAAAATATAATCCAATTACATCAAGTAAATGATTCCAACTATAAATAATAAATGTTTGGGCATCAGTGAAAAAACCCACAGAAAGTACAATGTATATAGTTATATTATATTGTGTAGCTAAAAGTAATCTTCTTGGAAAATACTATTAAATAGAAGCAAAAAAGGACTCACAAGAGAATCGTAAGATTCGAAAACAACATATATTTTTGTGTTCAAAAGCAAAGCATATAGTTTAAGCTTTATAAACCGTAAACGACATTAAGAATTAGTTTCCAGTTTTACTTGTCTCATCTAGTTATTTCGTTTTCATAAAAGAATTAATTTGTAAATAAATATATTATTATGAATTTAAATTATGAACTTAAAAATTATTTGATGTAAAATATTTTAAAAACATGAATCTTTTGAAGTTTGTTTAATTTAGGAAAAAAAATTCTTAAGGAAAATTAGTTTAAGTGATTTATGTTTTGGAAATATTTTAGGATAATAAAAAAGTAGTCTAGTGAAGCAAACCAAACCAAATGGGGAGCTCCGGGATATAATTACCTTAAGTGATACTAAAATATTAAAATTTTAGAACATTCTGCAAAAATTTAATAAATGAAGCACATTGTTGGTAATTATTAATAATTATTATAATGGCAGAATTGATGAGTTGGAAAATTTTATCGAAGTTTTACTTCTTTGCTTTTTTATCAAATTTTACATCATAAAGTGTAAAATTAATGAGAGCAAAAGACCCACTTGTTACGCCTTCAAAACTGTATGAATATTTTATAAATTATTCATTGAAATTGATTAATTTTCATTTTTTCAACTTTAATAGACCTAAAGAACAATATTTCACGCCAATATGTAAATTAGAACAGTGGTGGAAGTGAAATTTATTAGTGAACTTCCCACAAAGTAGAAGCATATATTGTTATTAACTGATAGATTCGGTCCCCAACATGATTTCAACCAAAAAATCCATCACTTAAAAAAATCCTTAAAATAATCCATAAAATAACCATTTTTTCATTATAACTTTTGAACTGTGCTAGACACAAATAAAGTAGTTATTATCAAAATAAAAGCTTAGGATATTTCCTACAGAAAAGGATTTTTAATAATTTCGTGTATATGCCATAATTAACGTCAAAATGACGGTTGAAAATATACAACATACAAAAATTTATATCTTTAAAAATCGTATTATTTTATTGTTGATATTTCAGCAAATTATTGACATTTAAGGAAAAATCAGGAGCAAAATGATTTATTTATATCAAAAGTAAATAAACTTTCGAAACACTTAAAGAAACATTTCAAAAAGTCTTCAAATAAAAAAAAATTACAATTGGAATCGTTCTTGATAGAAATCAATTCACTTTCGGTATTTGAGCAAAGAAATATATAAATGTAACAAATTTCAAATATTTATTATCATTTTATTATTCAGCTATTTATTTCGTTAAAAAAGCTTTTGCTCACATCCAAAAGCTTACGTTCCACTTTGAAGGATTTTAAATTATAAACAATGTTGACTTTAATATCAAGAATCGTAAAAATAGCTTATTTTTAATCCTTAAAATAATCCATAAAATAATCCTTTTTTCATTATAACTTTTGAACTGTGCTAGACACAAATAAAATAGTTACTATCAAAATAAATGCTTAGGATATTTCCTACAGAAAAGGATTTTTAATAATTTCGTGTATATGCCATAATTAACGTCAAAATGACGGTTAAAAATATACAACATACAAAAATTTATATCTTTAAAAATTGTATTATTTTATTGTTGATATTTCAGCAAATTATTGACATTTAAGGAAAAATCAGGAGCAAAATGATTTATTTATATCGTGAGCTATATTTTTTTATATTGGAAAGTTCCAAATCATGTAAAATTGAAACATTCTCAACCAAAGAAAAGTAATAAGAATTTTAAAAAAAAAAATGCCAAAATTTTTTCGAATATTCTCAGAAATTTTCCATTCAGATTTTCGATAATATTTTGATGGATTATTATTTATTGATAGTTTAATGAAATGTACACATTATATCTGTGAAAAATTTCAAGTCCTTATGTTAATGTTTATGAAATGAGGTGAAATTCGAGGGATTTTACAATGCTGGTATTTCTATTTACTAATGTAATTTCATTTTTGTACGCAGGCTACATCGTAGTACAAAGCCTAAAATTGAGTTTTTCTTGTTGATTAATGATATTAAAATAAGCGCTTTTTCCTGCGGGTGAAGCTATGGAAAAATGGCAAATTTATAAAAGAATTACATTTGTCACCTATTATTTTTTAGTTCCAAAAATAAAAAAGAATTTTAAAATAGACGAAATTATAGTATAAGGTATCATTTTTAAAAATCCATTTCGATTTTTAGCCAAAACTTACACATTTGTCAAGAAATCAAAATTTTTGCAATATATAGTGCGCGGAGAATTCGGGCGCAATCTTATCTCATGTAAATAACAATAGCGCTTTCGACATCAATTTCCAACCAAACTATGGCATTTATGGAAATTTGGTAAAGAACCTTTTTTGTAGAAAATACTTTCAGCTTTTATTTTTATAATAACTATTTTATTAGTATCTAGCACGGTTCAAAAGTTATAATGAAAAAACACTGACTTAAAGTACTGTCTACTGGTAGCTCCTGATTTTTCCCATCTTTGAGACAATATATGGATTCCTTGAAAAAAAAAACATTTCCTTAACCCAGAAATTGATCCAATTTTTGATGTCCCTATAAAATTTGGAATGGTGATCAATTAGTGCATGAACCATGGACTGAACTAAGTGGTAATCGGATGGGGCAATATATAGTGAATATACCGGATGGAGTTATACATCCCATTGCAGTGCTTCCAAAATTTGCTTAACAATTTTTGATACATATGATCAAACGTTGTGCTAAAGACTTTGTCGTATCTCTTTCTTCTTTTCTTCTTTTCTCCTATACTTTTCTTCTTATTCTTCATGAGAGCATTTGAGCCTCAATACTGGACCCAATTACATTAATTGTCACCTGTAACTTTCCCAGTAATGATTTCATTTGGTGGGAATAACTCATAATGGGTAAATCCATACTGATCCCACCAAATATACAGCAATAACTTCTTGCCATAAATATTTGCTTTTACAATTGAAGTTGATACATTGCCAAACTTACCCCACGATTTTCTCCTCTTGGGATTGTCGAATTGGATTCATTTTTCATTCCCCATCATGATTCTACGCAAAAACTCATTCCACTTTTGCTTTTGGAGCAGTTTTTCGTATAGCTTTTGACGATTCTTTACTTGAGTTCATGTGGAACCCAATTTCCCTGTTTTTGCAACATATCTATGGAATACAGATGGTTGGAAACCACTTGTTGACTCATGTCCATGATTTTCGGGAACTCCTTTTGAGTTTGACATTAATTTTGATCCAATAACTCCTCTAACTTGACCACTTTTGAAAACCCCGGAACCAAAATACACATATTTCTATTGGTGGAGCATGTTATCAATTTGTTTAACATTACAATCAAGGTCCATCATCTTTACTTTTCTTTATATTGAAATCGAAAATCAATGCTTCTTCAAAATTGCGTTTTATGGACACAAAAGTCGATATGATTCAAGTACAAAGAAAAAGTATGTCGTTAATACTTCAATGAAATTATAGATTATGAATTTAGAAAGAAAGGATACTGCTTTGATATGAATATAGATAAGAGAAAATCCGTTACGATTTAATCTTATTAACTCCATTTTTTTCTAATCCCTCAAAATTAATTTGTACACCTTATATCTCCATATTTCATCCGTTACATTCCATCCAAGACTTCTATTTTAATCGTTTGTTAAAACAGTTATGATATAGAAAATGAAAAATCCAAGGAATTTATATTTTTGTTCTTGCTATTTGACTTTAGAGTTCTAAAAATAAAACAAATTCTCACACAAAAATTAAAAATTTGTAAGATTAAATACTTCTTCCTTTAATACATCTTCCTTTTCGTTCCACTCTCCAAAAGTTGGAGAGGATAATAACTCTTGTATCTATTGAAAAATTTAATAAAACATAAATTCTTTAGAAATACCTACAGACATTCCTTTGTGCAATTCATATCTTATTTTTATATTAAACTCAACAAAAATAATTTTAAAATGTTTCCTTTCATGTATCCATTTATAATTCGCCAAATTTTATGTTTACGTTAGGGGATTAATTTTAGGGATGAAAAATTTAATATTTGTTTTGGTTAGCCGAGGAACGTAACATATTTTTAATTTGATAATTTGAGTTGTTTTAAGAATTTAATTACTTTGATTGCCACTTCTTATCTACTGATTAAAATGGAGAATAAAAATCAAAAATCATCTATAAACATTTTTAAGCACAAACTAATGTCACGCAGACGAAATCGTGGGTATAAGCTAAAAGACAATAAAAATTGATAAAGGAAATCTATACTAATATATAAAATTCTTACGTCTGTCTGTACATTTTGATTTTGAACCCAATTTTATGGTAAATATTTGTTTCAAGAGGTCCTTATTCCAAATTTAACATTTTTAAAATTTTTGTCTGTCTGTCTGTCTGTCTGTCTGTGTGTCCCGATTTAACTAAAGAACGAAACAACCGAATTTAATGAAATTTGGTATTAAGATACAACACAATTTACCACATACTATAGGCTACTTATCATTCCAAAAAAATATTAAAGGAAGGTATTCCCAAGGAATGAAAACAGACATTTTTACCAATAAAAATTGATAAAGGAAATTTAGGATAAAATTTAAATTTATTGATCAGGAATTACAAATAATATTAGGTATTATAAGATATTTTATCAGAAAGTTTGTAAAGTTTTTCTTTTTATAGTTGGTATAAACAAACTCTATTACCCTTTTCTATATTTTCCATCATACTATTTTGATTTTCGCATGTAAACTTTCAATAAATAGTACTACTCAAAGCAAGTATAAGACTAATGGAATGATCTGTTACATGTTAATTAATTCGTAGTTATCAAATATTGAATTATCCATATCAAAGTTTTAAATTCCATAACTCAAAGCTGCTACTTGAAATTGCAATCAACTGAGGTTTAACAACTTCATACCGTTTCATTGAATACCGAAAGCACATATTTATCAAAAGTAAATAAACTTACGAAACATTTAAAGAAACATTCCAAAAAGTCCTCAAATAAAAAAAAAATCACAATCGGAATCGTTCTTGATAGAAATAAATTCACTTTCGGTATTTGAGCAAAGAAATATATAAATGTAACAAATTTCAAATATTTATTATCATTTGATTATTCAGCTTTTTATGTCGTTAAAAAAGCTTTTGTGCAGATCCAAAAGCTTACGTTCCACTTTGAAGGATTTTAAATTATAAACAATGTTGACTTTAATATCAAGAATCGTAAAAATAGCTTATTTTTAATCCTTAAAATAATCCATAAAATAATCCTTTTTTCATTATAACTTTTGAACTGTGCTAGACACAAATAAAATAGTTATTATCAAAATAAAAGCTTAGGATATTTCCTACAGAAAAGGATTTTTAATAATTTCGTGTATATGCCATAATTAACGTCAAAATGACGGTTGAAAATATACAACATACAAAAATTTATATCTTTAAAAATCGTATTATTTTATTGTTGATATTTCAGCAAATTATTGACATTTAAGGAAAAATCAGGAGCAAAATGATTTATTTATATCAAAAGTAAATAAACTTTCGAAACACTTAAAGAAACATTCCAAAAAGTCCTCAAATAAAAAAAAAATACAATTGGAATCGTTCTTGATAGAAATCAATTCACTTTCGGTATTTGAGCAAAGAAATATATAAATGTAACAAATTTCAAATATTTATTATCACTTGATTATTCAGCTTTTTATGTCGTTAAAAAAAGCTTTTGTTCACATCCAAAAGCTTACGTTCCACTTTGAAGGATTTTAAATTATAAACAATGTTGACTTTAATATCAAGAATCGTAAAAATAGCTGATTTTTAAAGGTTTTTTTTTTCTCTCAAATGTTTTTTTCATGATAAATATTCAAATAATTGATTTTCAAGTATAATGCCAACCGATATCCATTTATTTTTTTATTTTTAGCCGATATCTGTTACTTCGTCAGCGGGACAAGAAAAAATATTAAAAAGAAAGATTTTTAATATCTATCTTCTATTGATAAAATGCACTAAAATTGTATAAAATAAAATGATCTGTATTTTAGTACCGATTTCACCATCGATAGTAAGGCGATATTAGCCAATTAATGAAAATTGTAAGCTATCTAGTTGTACATCAAAGTGAGGGGGCTTCCATTTACCAAATTGTAAACAAAATTGCATCACTTGCTATAATGCACAACTAGATAGCTTTCGATTCTCATTAATTGGCTAATATCTCCTTAATATCGATGATGCAATCGGAACTAAGATTAAGGTCAAAATTTTATTTGTTACCGATAAATTGGTTGTGTCCATAATTTACATAATTTACATAATTTTATTTATTTTATTTTTTTTAGTAGGATAGTGGACTTGAAAGGATGAAGATCCATATACTAATTATTAATTTGGCGACACGTTTCGGTTTTTTATTAGACCTTCATCAGGCTTCTTAATATGAAGTACACAATATACATCACAATAACATCGAAATTTTTTCTTTATCGCACTCAATACTATATTGCAATACATTACAATTTTTTTTAAATTAAAATTTTTATATATTCAAATTTATTTACATTAAAATTGTTTATAAAATTAGTTAAAATCATGGTAATTAAAACATTTTTAAAAGGTAACGATACTAATCATGGCTTGTATACTGCACTTATAAACTAAATTTTCGAAGAAACTTGTCGCTAAATTAATAATTAGTATATGGATATACATCCTTTCATGTCCACTATCCTACTAAAAAAAAAAAAATTTTTACCTTTTTAGTGCATTTTATCAATAGAAGCGAGGTTTTGAGATCTATTATAAAATATTTTTATTTTTTTCCTTTTAGTTAAAAAATATCTAAAATTCTCACGTAATTAATGGATGTCCCCTTATAAATATACTATTTGCTATCACTAAATAAAGGAATTAAAGACAGTGGACCAGGTAGAATATCATCAAATTCTATCTAATTAGACAATTATTAAGTTAAAATTTTCGCAATATGAGTTAATACGTAAAAATACGGAAAAATGTGGCAACCACTTGTTCACTTCTTATGATAGGAAATTATTAAAAAAATGTAGTAAAGTTTAGAATAACTTAAGTTGCAAGAACGAATACCTATCGTTAGTAATTACAACTTTTAGTAAATTTTCCATCGAAAATGAAGCTACCATCATTATTTTTGCTTATTATTTTTGCATATTATTTGCAAAACTAATGGAAATACAAATGCCTTAACTTAAGGTAATATAGAAAAAGGTATTCCAATTCTGTAATGCATAATGGGAAATGTTATGATGTGGCGCCGCCACAAGTGTGTCTGGGATATTAACTAACCGAAACTATGTAATTTTTTTTTAATACTCTAGACATGCTTGTGGCGGCGCCACTTCATAAAATTTCCCATCATGCATTACAAAATTGGAATACTTTTTTCTATAATACCTTTAGTTAAGGCGTTTGTATTTTCATTAGTTTCACAAAAATAATGACGCTAGCTTCATTTTCGAAGGAAAATCTATTTAAAATTGTAATTGCTAACATTAAGTATTCGTTATCGAAACTAAAGTTATTCTTAAAACCAATGGGAATAATTTATCTTCCAATTAAAATCGATCCAGAAAATTTAAATTGATTTAAGCCTTCAATTGATAGACAAACAGGGAGACGTTTTATTTTCATTTACATAAATAAAAGATTATTAAAACTTATGCTTTTGGTCTACAAATTATAATTTACTGAAAGTTTAACAGTATTAAGGTTAAAGGTTGACTTTAAATTAATGCTAATATTTTCTTGGGAAATCGCATAAGAAGAAGCTTATGGGTTAATCCTTTGAAAGTTAGGCATATTTCTTTATTAAATAGTCTCACTAAAACTTTTCGAATAAAGTTTGTTATAATTAGGGAAAATTCTTAAATAAATAACCAAAATCCTGGCAACTTTTCAGATGTGGAAACCCGTTCCACATAATTGAAGAAATCTTCGTATACAAAACACGTACTCAATGTTCAATTGTAGGAGTTTTATAAGAAATAATCGCCTAAATCATTTGACATTGATTAAAAAAAAAAATTTAAGTAACCAATTCACAAACGTATACCAACAATTTTTCCATAGCATTTTTTCAGGAAAATCACAATTTCAAATGAAAATCCCTTCTTTGCACAATACAATGGAGACCTTCGGTCGATAATATATCCGTTTGTGAACCATAAATTAGTTGTTACGGCATTTTTTTTTTGTTATTAAATTCAGAATAATGAATATTTTCTTGAATTTCTTGTAATCTAAATGTGAAATACTACATAAAATTAAGATAGACTTAGTCATAGTCGTCGATTATACGACTGGAAAGTACTCGGAGCAATCAACAGGAAAACTAATAAATAACATTACGAATTAACTGCTCATATAAATAATGCACAAGATAGAAATCGCACATTTTATCACGAAAATTCTAATACATATTTATAAAGTTAAATCATACTTGTACCGGCTGGCATCAACTTGGAATCTATTATTCAATGATAAAAATATCGCAAATTTATGGACGAATGCAATAAAAATCGTCATTTCCCCCCACAAATTATCCACGAAGATAACACCGCAACTATGTTAACGTTTTGCCTTGCAAATTTTGGTCAAATTCGATCGAAAATATTGTAAGTCATAAAAAATTATATTTTCCTTCAATCATAATATTTATGAAACATTTAATTAGTCAATTACCATGTCTAGCGTATTTATTTTTATGGCTATTTTCAGTAAGATTAATTATTAATTGCCAACATCGTATTTTAGATCGAAAAATTCTTATAAAATCGATTTCATTACAAGAATCTTAATTAGTGACATTTACCATTTACGGTATATTAATGGGGCACTGCATAATAAATGATACTTTTTATCCATATTTGCGAACAAGAAATGAGGAATAAATAATAAAATCGAACATTCATTCTAATAATTGCAATAAATAACGTTTATGGTTACAGTAATTAAGTCCATTTAGTTGATAATTTTCTGGATGAAAAAACCATTAAGATTGAACAAAAAGCCTATTTGGCATTGAAAAAGTTCAAAAAGCTTTTACTACAACGAAAAGACGTCTTTTATGGATGGTGGGAAATAAATCAATTAAAAGATCCGTTTTTCTTCGAAAAAATAAAAATAATTAAATTGGAAAATTTATTATACAAAGTTTGCATTCAATAAAGTTTTTAAGAACAGGGGTGCCTAACCCCAATGCATATTTGACAGTAAATCATAACTTCTTAAGTCCTAATTAAAATAAGTTATAATACTAAGGGCCGATATTTTCCAAGGTTTATAAAATACACAGGTCTCGTGCGCCACGTGACGTTTCCAGAAGAAATTCGTACATATCTTCAGACTGATTCAAATTTCAAAATTCTTCATATGACGTCATTTTTTTTTCTAATGAGGCAACCTGTGTAATTTATAAACCTTATTTACTAGAAAAAAAATGTATCTGTTAGATAAATCCTTCATATATGACTAAGGCCCGGTATTTTCACATCTAGATAGTGATATTTATCTGCCAGATAAAATTTTAACCGGAAGATAGAGAAAACATGCGTACTTTCACATAAAAATAGTCATATCTTCAAGATAAAATTAAACTATCTCCTAGATTGCTTATTCAGTACTCAGACTTCCAAATTGTCTTTTTATTTAATAGATAGAGCATATATCACCTTCTTATTGTTTCTGCACATTATTAGTGCTGTCAAACTTAAGTGAAGCGAAAAAAATATATTACGAAATTGCAAGAATTTTCTGCCTATTTGGAAATTTACGAATTTATTAGGTAAATATATTGGTGTATATTATCTATGTGTAAATTAAATAAACATCAATTTCATGTAATGATACATAAACAATATTAATCAGTTACTTTGTTGATATATTACAGTTAAAAATAAAAATGGAAATAATTACTATGGATGATTTGGAATCGCTCAATGACCCTGAGGAAGAATTGATTCAACTTATAGAAGTTATAAATCCTGAACAATATAATGTAAGGCCAAGAACTGATCATTTTAAGAAATGGACAGACCAATAATTTTTCCAAAGATTTCGTTTATCAAAACTTACGGTTGAATTTTTTTTTTTTTTGTTAATGATTTTTTCACTAGTTCAACATTAATTATTGTTATGCATAGTGTTGCTGTCGGGTATACGGTCGAATTTATATTATTAAGAAATTGAAAAAAAGAAAAATCTGCAGTACTACACAATATAGCGATAGACCGAATGGAAGAAAATTTTGAAACCGATGAGAATTCGGTCATGGAAGACAATATACTTCCAGAAGAACAGGAAAGAAATGTTGAACTTCTTAATGATTTTTCCGCAGACCTTTTATTAATTATTTTAGGAATTTATTGCATCAATAAAACGTTTAAAAAGAAATAATAGAATAAATATATATTTGTATTATGAAAATAAAAATGTGTTATTTAATAAAAGTTGCATAAAATTATGCATTTTTTTGGTTGTTTTTTCTTAATATAAATTTCAATATCTATAAGTTTCATTTTCTTACGATCTTCTGCCCTCTTCTCTTCTTGATTAATATTATGAATTTGATTCATTAAAAGTTCGGTTCTAAAGTCTAAAATTTTATCTAATTTTATAATTCAACAAATGAACTTTTTCATTATTGAAATTTGAAGCTCGGGTTCGTTTTTTCTTAACTTCGTTAGACATTCTAAATTATTTATTTTTAATTTGCAGAACGACTATTTTTATATTTCAAATTCAGTATAAGGGACAACTACAAAACTTAAATTTTTTATACAAAAATGGTGTCTCTTTCTAACGCCTTTGATATCGTTATCAAATTGCCTTTGTTTATCAATATATTGTTTCCTACACTGGCCTACACTGGCTTATCCATAAACTGTTATTACTGTTCTATTCTTTTTATAAGATATCATGCAAATACTTAACCGGAGGTTTGTTTTGGTTGAAAATACAGTTTTGATTTATCTTACAGATAAAATTTTATCTAATAGATAATTATCATGGAGATAAAGCCTACCTATACTGAAGTGAAAATACCGGGCCTAATTCTTAAATGAAAATACTAATATTTTCTCTATACCCCGGATAAAATTTACCTTAATGATCATGAAGTTGCAGCGATTTAAAATAAATTAAGAAAAATATAAACCTTCTTAATATTTGCATAGAAATTATTTTTTCGAACCTAACGATAATCGAATGGTCCAGCAAACTAACAAATTTTCAATTTTTTTCAATTAACAAATTTTTATTAGCCCTAAAGTCACTGAAAATCTTAGCAGTTATAGAGCAATGGTTAGAGGCAATTTAAAAAAAAAATATTTTCCAATCTTTACAAATTAAAAATGAAACAAAACTTTCATTTACAAAAAAGCTCTATATAAGTAGATAAGTATCCACTTTCCAGACGGAAAAATAAAACTTTATTGTTCTTTCAAAGAAACAATTGGAACTTAGCCAATCGAGAAAAGTTGCTTTTATTAAAATTTTAAGAACGATTCAATCAAATACTATAAGCAAATTAATTTCAACTAATAAAAGCTGAAAAAAATAATTCCAATTAGATTTTAATTACCAATAAGAACAATAAAACAGTACGAAAATTTGTTATATATCTATAGCATTTTATTTTGTCTGTACAATTAATTTACTTTTGTTTCCAATTAGTTTGGTATTTTTAAGACTATAAGTCGCATTAAGTCTGGTGTATTGTAATAAAATTTTCGACAGACTTAAACATGAAAGGATTTTATTTTTATTAATAGAAGTCAAAATAATTAATTGAAAATAATTGAAAAATCCTCTCAAGAATAGAGTTTTTTAAGTTTACTTAAAAATTTGAACAATAAATTAATTGAAATTTAATATTACTGCCTTTAGCGTCACAAGCCTTCGAAATCTCACCCCTACGACATAAGGGTATTCTATTATAAATTAACAGAGCTTTTTTGCAGTTATTGCAAGCATACAAGGAAATAATTTACAACCAACGCCATATATGCACTTTTAAAACCAGCAAACAACATGAATTTTAAATGCACTAATTGCTGGTTCCATAATATTCGATTTAACGAGGAAAATAAAGCTATAGCTTTCATTAATAATTAGTGAAACAGTTCATATACACTTGACTTTTTCTCGGAGTTTTTAAAAATAGAATTCCCTGAAAATACGGTGAAAATAATTGGGGATAAAAATTGACAGTTGTTCTAATTAAGGGTGGATCACCGTCAGAACGTAAAAAAAAAATGACTTTTTTAAAACTGCTGCCATTTTTTTAAAGATATTAAAAAACGTTAAAAAAGTTTTGAACTATTTTTTTTATTTGCCCCGATAAGTCCCCCCCTTCCTCTTTTACAGCGCTTTGAAAAAGGGTCCTCAAAAATGAGGACGCAAACGGGAGACAAGTTTTCTAGAAAACCGGAAGTCGGATCATGATTTTCCAAAGAATGTAGGTTTTGGTAATGCGTCTTCTTGGTACTGAACCTCAAAAATCCGAAAAAAGTTGAAAATTCACAAAATGGCGCGACTTTGAAAAAAAAGTTAAAAAAAACGACCTTTTTTTGGACCTTTCCCCCTCTCCCACTTTGAGGGGGTGGTTTGGCCAATTTCAGAGGTTCAGTACCAAGAAGACGTGTTGAACTATAACACTCTCCAGTTTCAAGTCAATCCGTCGGATAGTTTCTGAGAAATCTTGTCTCCCAGTTTTAAAAAGTTGATTTCGAGAAAAACGCATTTAAAGTTTTTTTAAGATATCTTTTTATGTTATTATCAATTTATTCAATTTTTATCAGTGAAAATACATAAGTCAGCTATTCCAATCCTTTTAACACGTTATTCTTGAATGTCATAGGAAGACATTTATGGAAAAAAAAATCGAAATTTTTGTTTTTCTGACGGTGATCCACCCTTAATATTTACGAAAGTTGGTAATATAGGATTTCTTTTCTAGGTGTGTTTTTAATATTTTTTCCCAAATATTTACAATTTTAGCCATTTATCAGCCAGAATTGACCGATGACAAACTAATAGAAATGGGTACCAAGGTGTATTTAAATTATTTGCACAGATTTCCATCTAAAAACCTTTAAAACCAACTTAAAAACAAACATGTTAGTCAAATACTTCAATAATTGAGCCATCACGCCTAAGTCCTCTTCTACAATATTACCAAATGACCAAGTGACCCTAAGCGGGTCACTAAATTTACGTATTTCTAATTCTAATTATTCTTTTTCATTCTAGTTTAATGTGCTTTTGGTATAAAATCGTTAGACTTCCTGACTTTTGATTACTTCAAAGTTGGAGAAAGTCTACAAAAAATTTATTGTTTTTGGATAAAATTTTAGCCAATATTGAAAAGAAATTTTAGATTTTCTCAGGCAATGAACAATCGAAAAATATAGTTAATGGAAATCAACCATCTGGTTTTCTGAATCATGAATTAACATCATAAATCCGCAACATGTTGGTGTTTCGAGAAGTGATTAGTAAGAGCTCAAGAACCAAAAGCATATTGTATAATTTATTCTCCCGAAAGGGTTGAAAAACAAGGATGTTTATTAACGGTGTTGATTAATTCTGTTTTAACGTCTTAGAACTTTGTTTCGCATGGTATTTAAAGAAAACAGAAACCTGCTGATATTCTTGTGAATTTTTGATTTCCTCAAAATTTCCTGATCAAAAACCATAAACACACAAAAGTATTTCAACGAAAAATAGACCAGCTTATAAGATCGTGAAAAATCGCTCTTTTTCTACGTTTTTTTGATATAATATTTAAATCATATGGAAATCTATTAAATAGTTGTTGACTTTGATGACTATTTTTCCATCCAATGAGGAGTTCCTCATATCTCCAGTGTCACGATTAATGAACGGATTATTGGAGAAGAAGTCGATCATTCGTACTATTCTTCACTTATTTCATACTACAAAAAAGCTAATAGAATTATTTAAAAGAAGTAAATAATTATACATTTCTTCGCCCGTAATATTATTTGGGTTGGCCAACTCTGATTTCAAGAATGGAATGCTGATTTTTTGATATCATAAAAAAGAACATAGATATTTAAAGGGACCAATTTATATCCAATTAATGGGTATCCGTTTATTTATTTTAATCGGCCTTCTTCTGAGTGCTATTTTATTATTAAATATTAAACGTAAATAGGCAACCTTTTCTTTTGAAGAAAAAAAATTAGTTGAACTTGACTACAAAGTTTCTATCAAATCAGTAAAGTTGTCATTAAGTTGGAACCATAAGTAAAATCAGAATAAAAAATTGTTACGAATATTTAGATGAGACTTGTTTTGACCTTACTTATATTTTTCTTTTTGGCGAAGCACTAAGATGTTCCTGAAAACTAAATATTGTCGAAATCGATTAACCTGTTCTTGAATTGTATGATAGAATTCAGGTAGAAAAATATTTACGTTAAATTTTATCACCTTGTGTTCCACAATATTAAATATTGTGAGTAAAGGCCAAAAATGTACAAAATAAAGGCAGGTAGATTTAAAGGTATCATTATCATCATCATTATATGTATCATATTCATACATCATGGATTCGAAAACAGTTGTTAATTTAAGTACAATTGACAACAAATAATAAATACCTCAAACCGGTTCAGATTCCTTAAACGACACCTTTAAAGCTGACATTCTCTCATTTTGGCCTTCAAGCTTTTACTATGTTATTTCATATCATCAGTTGACCCTTGAATTTTTCGTATTTATACAATTTAATAATATTTTTAATGTTTTTACAAACAATCCAAATTTCAAATTTTATTTAATGGTTTCATTAAATTCTTTTGTGAATGGTAATAATATTAAATACATTTAAAAAATAAAGCATTTTACAAATTGCCTGCGTTGCAATTGATATGTACTTGATTATATTATATGCAAATATTTTTTTATTTAATATCAGAGGACCCGGTGAACTTCGTACCTCCTAAAATTGAATTGCTAATATTAATTGATATCGGTAATATTGCTACATTTTCAATTATTAAATTTTTAACAATAACAATAATTATTAACAATTAAGTTAATATACATTGTATTTTACTTATTTAGGTTTACACCTATAAAAACATTAAACATGTTAAATCTCATATGCCTACAAAAAAATCCTTAATTTCTTGCCTATTCATGAGTTTAAAGACATACATAGATATTTCTAAAAATATTTTTGTTTTTGTCTCTTTTTGGCCCTAGAAATTGTATTATTCTTTTGGCCAATTCGATCCTAAGGTCCCTATTATTCAGGGACTAGAAGCTTACTGGGAATGTTCCTGTTTTCTTCAGTACTTCCTTAAACATAATATTTTTATGCGCCAAATGACGTCATTTGAAAACAACTGTTATATTTTTGAATATTGGCCAAGGAGTTTTTAGAATCATTACTTATCTCATAACCTAAGGAGTATAATGGAACTGTTAGTGGGACCAATTATGGCAATTTTACTTTTCCACCAGCACAACATAATCCAGTAGATTCACTGTTGTATATTAGCGCCTTACAATATTGACAAATAATTGTCATTTCCCCAATTGTTACAGATTACAATAAATATTAAGTTACATATGTACATTAGGGTGTCCGTTATTTCCCAAATTGATTTTTTTACACCGATCGCCCCCTGAATTTTTAATTTAAGATATAAAAAAAATTATCCAATACAATTAAGCTCTTAATTTCCTGATTAAACCGTGCCGGAATCATGTTACTTTTACCATTTAAATAACATGGGATTATTTGACTTTTTACTTTTAATTTTTTTTCTCAGAAATAAATGAATCAAAATGTTTAAGATTAAATTATTCTGACGTAAAATTTAACGCTCTACAAATAAGGTTTAGTATAAATTTTCGATTAAATCACTCCATTAAAAGTTATTCAACATTTAACTTGTGCCTAATATAAGACTTGCAATATTTTCAACTTTTTGCTCATTTTTACTTTTTTTAACTATAAAATCATTGGAAGAGAAGATAAAAATTATTATCATTAGAGCGCCAGTGATTATTTGTGTTAATTTTATGGTTTGAATTGAAAATTAAACAAAAAAATCATATTTTGACAATTAAAACAGGTGACATGAGATCCGAATTCGCTATAGTCGTGAAATTCAATTTATCCAGGATAAATTTTCGAACTTTAATCAATATTTTGTACCTACGACGTGAATTTTATACTAATTAATGACTAATTAATTATCGACAAATTTTTCACCATTTCACCTGAGGCCATCTATGAGAAATTTCTTAGAACTTGTAGTCAACAAATTAAATGTTGAATAAATTACAAAATACAAATTAAACAAATTAATTCAAGTTAAATGTTGAATAACTTTTAATGGAGTGATTTAATCGAAAATTCATAAGAGACTTTTTTTGTAAAGCGTTAAACTTTACGTCAGAATAATTTGATCTTAAATTTTTTCATCCATTTGTTTCTGAGAAAAAAAAATAAAAGTAAAAAGTCAAATAATCCCATGTTATTTAAATGGTAAAAGTAACATGATTCCGGCACGGTTTAATCAAGAAATTAAATGCTTAATTGTATTCGATAATTTTTTTTTGTATCCTAAACTAAAAATTCAGGGGGCGATTGCTGTAAAAAAATCAATTTGGGAAATAACGGACACCCTAATGTACATATAAGTAAGTGGCCGTATTTTTGTAAAGTCACAATGTCAAAAAATGACATATTTGTTTGTTGTAAAATATTTATTGTTGTCATTGGCCTATTCGACAGGTATTAACAGTTTATATGGGAAAGAAAATATGTTGTATTTTTTTCCCTTACAACTTCTTCCTATTTTCTCACCTTTTCAACCATCCTTTGCCTTCTGAAAATATTTCAACACCAAAATACCAAACATTTAAATTCATTTTTATATAATAGAAAGAATAGAGATAGATAAGTCAAAGTTATAACAACATTTTATTTTCTTATGAAACTAATTACTAATATCAAGAGGTTTTTAAATCAACTCATTTAAACTTGCAAGTTTCATTTTTCATCACAGGGTAGTTTTCCACGAGTGAACATTACATTAAACCCTCAGAAAAGTTATTTAAGAAAATCTTAATCACAAATAATATAAAAAAAGAATGGCAACTTTTGAAATTTTTGCGACATATTTTTATTCATCTAGTCACGTATTGTATGAAGCAGTTAATTTATGCAAAACTTAAGTTTCATTATTTAAAAAAGAAAGAATGTTTTTCTAAAATATGAATGGTACATGTTCTAGATGTAGTTGGTCGATGGAAAATGAAACAAAAGTCTCTTAAACATAAATCTGTTATCAATATTCTATTATATAAACTAGTTTATTAGTTTGTTTTATAGTGATCCACTAACTATTTGGATTCTCATCGGAATAATTTCCATAGTTGATTAGATGTTATGTTTTTAATGTTTCAACCATGTTACAGACTTCCTCAACTTTACTCCTTCTGCACTATATGTACTGAAACATTATATTGTTCTATTGTAACTATAACCTGGACTTCAAAGGAAGTAAAGATTTGGGATATAGTAAAGAAAGTAGGAACATTGTAGTGGAAATTCTAAACCCATTAGCTTCCGCCAAATCAAGGTAGTAAGAGCCGTACCACGATGCGCAGATTACGCAAATTATACCAGCATTTGATTTTGTTTTAGTGACACATTTTTTAAGAGATTTTGTATAAAAAACATGAGGAAAAAACATAATTAATTCTTGTGTGAAACCATTTTTTTAAGTTTTTTTTTCTACCAAAAATTTCAATATCTAACGCTGCATGTCTCAATGTCAATATTGCCGAAACGTATTTAAATTTTATTGAAAATATTATTGAATTTCCCAGATGCCTCAACAAACAATTCAGACTGAAGCAAATTTTTCGGTGTAAAATTGATAAAAATAGTTGCGAAAATTGTTTGATTTTACCTCCAAATTCATATCAATAAAAACTGATTGTAAAATGATTTCTAAATGGTAAATTACCACATTTTATTTACGAAGTATAATAAAATATAGCTGACATCAGTAAATTTTAAATATTGCAAATGTTTTCAATCATTTTCATGTAGTTTGCAGGATTTAAACAATCATAAGATTTTTGTTATAAAAAAACAACAGTGGGATTTTGAAGTTTCTGTACTGTGACGTCATTTTAATGCCAAACCAACAAGAGCTCGTTTTAGGCATTATGATTTTTTTTACATTATAAATGAATTAATCTTTGATTTTATCAAGTAAAGTTAAAAATAAACAGCTAAATTATGTTTGGATATTATTTTAAACCATTTTTAATTACTTTTAGAACAAATATATTAGGTCTATTCTATATTTTAAACTACATAAAATAAACCCTTTAGTATAACAGAACTTTATTTTGGCAAAATTATGTTTTGTGTTCGTTTTTTTAAGTGTTATTTAAATTTGAGTTTCAGAAAATAAATTAACTCTATGAGAACTTTGAAATATGAAATACAGTTAATTTGTGTTTGGCGTTTGTTCACATTGATTTACCAAGCAATTAACACTTTGTAGCGATACCTATGTTGACAGAATAAGTATTTCAAACCTTTGATGGCCACCAGGAACATATGCCATTGCAAGTTCACCCTATTTTGGTCATTTTAATTGCGTTTCTGTTCTAGACTAGCTAATTAAAAGTGCCTAGTTGAAGTTAGGCAAAAAATATTCAATAGTAACAATATACTGGTTCGATACGATGGTAAACATTAAAGTAGATAGGATATCATTTATGCAACCAGTGGCAGATTAAGATGGGGGTATTATCCTCCCCAAAATGAAAGATTGATTGATTGATAACTATGTGGGCTTAAAAAAAAGTTTATACGTAAAAATAAATTCGGGTAATGTTAAAACTTCTTCTATATCCTGTTAGATATATACATGGAACTTTTTGCTACCTTTTTTCGCGATTTGCCTCAAAAAAAAAATAGTATCATTAGTTATTTCAAACCGCAAAATGAAATATTAATCTTACTGTTTTCACAGGATATGCTAAAACCGAAGTTATACATTATATAATATATACCGATACGTTTTTAAATATTTAATCAGTAGAAAGGGAGGGTGAAGATACTGAAATTTATATGACTATTTTACTATAAAACAATGTTTTTAAATAGCAAAACTTTCCCTTTAATTCTATTTTTCAAGATGGATGTAACTAGGGATGCAAACAATACATTGATTTTTTTCAATTATCGATATATCGTTCTTAAACATTGATGTTGAATCCTAAAACATCGATGATACATACGATATATCGTTTTTCAGGAGTGATAGTGTATGAATAATGTTTTATTGATCATGACTAAAAAGCAATTCGATTTCGCACATTTGGACGTTGTACATACAAAATTGTTGGAAATAGGTGGAAAGCGTGGAAGTAAATTCGAATATTTTATTTATTTTCAATAACAATAATTGGTTTTCAAATTGTTTTAAATACCGAAAAAAAGTTAGTATCGAAGATTTTATTTTTGAATTGACAGTGAAATATATGGCAAAAAATTGCTACCTTAATGCTTTTCAGCCGAATATATAATTACTGCAGATCACAACCATTGGTTCATAAAAAATAAACTGTAAAAAGTTTGATTGTTGAAAAACGAACCAAAATTTAAAATTGCCTATTTGGTATAAGTACTACATAAGTATTAAACTTTCATACTAATTTAGTGAAATGGCGTTATTTAAAATGTTGTTATTAAAATGATATGAAAAAACACTTATATTTTATTTCTTAATATAATTTTAGATAAACTTTTTTTTTTATATTAACATCACTTTGATTATTAAATTTAAAATTTTGATTGTTGATTAACTCTACATTATCTCATATTTAACATTTTATTGAGATAAAACCTTTAGTTGTGAATGCAACGGGTAACTACTAGTTATATACATAATTAAATACTTGATGATAAAATTCAGATCTCAGCTTTAATTAAATGAAGAAGACAATTCAGATTGTTTAAGATACGTAACAAAACGTTGCTAATTTGAATATTAAAAAACATTTAAAAAAAATAAAACCGACCTTAAACAATCTGAATTGTCTTCTTTATTTAATAAATAAATATCTCTCGTAGGTAATCACAAACATAGATTTGTGAAATTAATTATTTTCATAGAGTTTTGGACTAAAAAAAATTAAATTAAATTTTCTTCTAAATAATTTATATTTGATTTTTGTACAACGTTTCGTCGCCTTTCGGGACTTTATCAAGCACTTGATAAAGTCCCAAAAACGCGACGAAACGTTGTACAAAAATCAAATATAAATCGTTAAGAAAAAAAAATTATTTAATTTTTTTAGTCCAAAATCCTATAATACTAACCAATTTAACAAACAATGGACATTAATCGAGTGAATCCAAAAATAGATTTGTGAACTCCGTCAATTTATAATAAAACGCATGAGATTATAACCTAACGGTAGGTAAGACTAGGTTAGATTGTAATCTAACGACGTTTTATAAACGACGATTACAATGTAACGGGGTTCGTAATTTTGCGGTATTGTATTATAAAAAATAATTTTATATATATTTTTAAATGGTGATAAGAAACATCGAAAAAAATCGATAAATTTTTCATAAATTTTGATGTTTTAACATCGATGATTAACCTTTAAAACTATCGATGTTTTTTATGAGCGATGTTGGATTCCTAGATGTTAAAAATTGTTATAAATCTATTTGGAAAAAAATTAGAAAGAATTTAACATTTGTTGAAGAAGTTTTGAATGGTGGTTAAAGATTTATAATTGATTGAGAAAAAGAATTGATTAAATCAAACTGATTAAAATCAATAACCAATAATAAATGTTTCCTAATATATTTAGTTTAAAAATAAGAGTAATAATTAAAATATTCAAAAAGGATTAATTTGGGTTTGAATTTTAAGGATTGTTTTCCAACTCTTCGTTATTTTAAAAATATTAAAACTATTTGAAAAAAATTTAGAAAGAATTTAACATTTGTTGAAGAAGTTTTGAATGGTGCTCAAAGATTTATAATTGAAAAAAGTACTGATTAAATCAAACTGATTAAAATCAATCACCAATAATAAATGTTTCCCAAGTTATTTAGTTTAGAAATAAGAGTAATAATTAAAATATTCAAAAAGGATTAATTTGGGCTTGAATTATAAAGATTGTTTTCCAACTCTTCGTTATTTTAAAGATATTAAAACTATTTGGAAAAAAATTAGAAAGAATTTAACATTTGTTGAAGAAGTTTTGAATAGTGGTCAAAGATTTATAATTGAAAAAAAGTACTGATTAAAATTAATCACCAATAATATATGTTTCCTAGTATATTCTAGTCACTATTCTATCATTATTACTACTGTAAAGAAGAATATAATAATAATAATAGAATTACTAGAAATAAACAATTGCTGTTACCAAAGATAAATAAAAACTTAGCACGTAAGAATTCCAAATACGTAGCAATTAAATACTATAATAAGCTGCCACTGGCATTTAAAACACCAAACATAAAAATCAAAAATAACAAGAAAAAAATTATAAAGTGGATTGTAACAGTAAATGAATAATCATGTATATTATCCCCATTAAGATAAGTTCTCTTAGTTTAAATGATACTGGTAATTTTAATAAGTGCATTATATTATTAAATAAATTTTCCAGGCCTATGTACAGGTGTTAATTGTAACACCTCTATAGGTGCATACTTGTGTTATGTATATACTTTGTATCCTGGTAATAAATAAATAAATAAATATTTAGTTTAAAACTAAGAGTAATAATTAAAATATTCAAAAGGATTAATTTGGGCTTGAATTATAAGAATTTTTTTCAACTCTTCGTTGTTTTAAAGATATATGTTAGAGAAAGTTAACTTGAACGCCAATGTTGATATCATTGAAACCTTTGGGAAAATTTTTCAATAATTTTCTACAAAAGTTTTACTTTCACAATTCACAAATTTGAAGAATAGAAAATTGAAAAAAAGTCTTAAAGGAAATTAAAGATAATTCAAATGAATTTTAAGCCAATTAAATGAAAAGCTAATTTTCTTTAAGGACAATTCACCATTTTTGATTTCAACTTCAGAATAAAATTTACTTAATTAAATTGAAACAAAAATTCGAAAATATTTCATTACTTTTAAATTTATTTTTGATATAAACAAATAAAAGTATTTTAATTGGCAAAAAGTTTCTCAAAAAAATAAATAATTTTATAAATAACTGTAAACTTAAATTTTTATTACCTTTAAAAGTTTTTTCCAACTTCTTAAATTTTCTATGTTTTGCAAAAAATTACTCACCACAAGATCAGAAAGTTTCAACTTTATTTTCCACAATTATCACTAGAGGAATTTGCAAAATTCTAAACTTTTCAAAGTGCTTTTTTTTTCTACCGAATACCGATCGAAACTTTCGATAACTAACAAGTGGAAACGAATACGGCGTTCACGACGTTGCGTTAGTAAATGCGAGAGCTTTCGATGTGCGCTTTGCAGCATACGGCCACTGTCTATACATAATAAAAGCTCCCTTGCGGATGCGTACAAAAGCTCATCTAATTGAAAATAAGAAGAACGATTTGAAACATTTTTTTTATAATCAGTAATGTTCTATGTATTTTTCAAACTATTAATATACCGAGCTTTGAATATTGATACTCCAAGAACGTCAGACATAAATTTAATAACTTGCTGCTATTTTGTAATGAAATTTAAAACAATAAACTTAAGGGTTGTTTCTGAGAAAATGTTAATGACAACAAAGTATTCGATAGCAGAAAATGTCTTATGATTCTCCCCGAATATAATTATTTAACAAAAATTTACCTAACAAAATAAAGTTAGTATTAAAATTGGAACAATCAGCAAAGTGCCTTATTTGTTATCTTTTATGAATCGAAAAGAAATTCAATAGCGAACTCAAATCTAGATATTTGTTCATAAAACTTTTATGTATGTTTATTGTTCACAAAAGTGGGGCTTTTATTAACATAACTAAACAAAGGTCACCAGCTTTATATCTATGAAAATCTTCAACCTTTCGTTTCAATTCAACCCCTAAAATTGACTGGAAGAATAAAAAAATATCCTGGAAATGTTAGTCAAGGATGTAAGGTCATTAAAATCTGGAATAAAGAAATTTGAACTTTAGTGAAATTTATTTTAAACACACTTTACTTATAAAGCATGGTTTGAATATTGATTAGTTTAGAATTTGGGGTGGCGGTGGGTATTGAAAAGAAAGTTTATAGAACGGTTTAAATTTTTTAATAAATTAACATCTTCATTCTCACAGATTAGGCTAAGGGTTGTCTAAGGGGTGGAATTTTTCCAAAAATTTTTAGTATAAAACTTACGTTGAATCCTACCAAACTTAATTAACTTTTTCATTTGAAAGTTTACTAATCAGCTGTGTTGGGCATTATAGATTATTGATTTGCGGGTTATATGGAAAAAAAGAAACCCAATTATCAACCCTTATCTTAAAATTGACCGTAAAATGTAGACATTTGGCCAGAACTACTAACTTTCTAGAAGGCAATATTAAGATTAAATACTTGGGTATATACAAGGAAAAACCTAGACAAAAAAATTATTCTTTAGTATCCGGTATATAGTTTTTACGTATATGGTGCTACCATAATTAATCAGAGTCTTATAATAAACGCAGAGGTCTTGCAAATGATGAAAAAGCAAAGAAAACTGATGCATTTTTCGACAAAATTATCAAAACTAAAAATCATATAATTGAAAACTAAATCCATAGAAAACGGAGACTAGGTAAAAGATATGCAACCCTTAACTTCAGAATTAACGAAAATGGACTTATTGGACTCTAGAATTATTCCGAACAGTATCAAATAAGATCTGTTAATATAATCGGCTATAACCTTAAAGATAAGGCATTGTAAGAAAAAGTATCCAGGGATCAGACTATAGTAGGAATAATGGTCTATTGATGATATAATTAAGATTTTAGTTTATTTCAGTATACTACAGTAATTTCAATCAACTTCCACATAGTAATTGGTGACTATAGTACGGCTATGATCCATTAATACTGTACAAAATTTTTTTTAAATAATTATATCCTTCTAGAACTTACTTGTTTTTGCCTAATTTCTACAGTTTAGAACCAATTATCAAATAAGGATTGTCTTTTAAGTTACTTATCTTTAAAACCCATAAATCAGGAAGTTATAATGGCTGATATTTTTTATGATTAGTAAACTTTCAAATGAATATGTTTTCTGAGTTTGGTTGGATTCAATGGAAATTTAACCATTTCATTTTTTTAACGTTTCAATCCCTTAAAAATCAACCCCTAATTCTGTTTGGCTCTTTAGTTGGTGTATTTAGATCAAAGTATAAATTTATTAATGTAAAACTTCAAACTATGATTGCAGGTAAAAGAGGTTCAAAATAATTCCCATTTTTCCTTCTTTTCCAAATCGATGCCTTTGCTCACAGATGTGTTAAGTGCAGAAAATAAAATGTTAACTATTAACGGCGATTACAACATTTGCAGAATATTTTTATGGAGTTAAGACTTTTGAAAATTTTGTACTGTGACGTCACTATTTATTTGTTACTTATAACATCTATGCATATTAACAATATCCATTTGAATGTTATTAGGATGCATTTAATACATTTCTGCAAAAATTTACACTTAACATCGGTGAATCAAGGAATCAAAATACAAATATCCACTTTATCAAAAAAAAAATTTTTGGAAATTCATTGGGGAATACATAAGAGATCCATTCGAATCCATTTGAAAACATCATGTGAGAATCCAGACTGGATTCCTACAAGAATTTTTTTTTTGTGATAGAGAAAACATATTTATAATGTGGTTTTTTGACGCTAAATCCTCAACTAATATTTGCAAAATATATGCAAACATATTTGCAAAATATTTTTAGTGTCTTATGATCCATTTTTTCATTAATGAATAGATAGACCATTTCCTTAACGAAACAAATTTATCTGTAAGATAAATCCTACGAGTATCTCAGGTGAAAGCACGCATGTATTCTCTATCCTCCGGAAAAAAAATTATCCAAAAGATAAATATCACTATCCAGATAAGAAAAAACCGACCCTAAAGCATTTCAGGTGTACAATTAGGGAAAAAATTAAATCCTTTATAAAAACATGATATTATTCGTATAAATTTTTTCCTCTTATATCAAACCTAAACATTTTGGTCAAATATAATACCGTTACATTGAAAATAATTTTAAAGACGTTTTAAGGGTGCAAGAAAGTAAATAACTTTTTCAATATTTTTGAATTGCAATAATTGTTACAAATTGTAACTATTTGGCTCCTTGAAATCGTAGCTACTAAAAAGCAAGATTTTTCCTTGGAGTTTAGTGGTTTAAAGTTAATTTTTTGGTAGTTAAACATGACAAATAAAACCGCCAATAAATATTCAACAAAATTGATTTGGTTCTACAAAAAGTTTTTTTTTGCTTCCCAAAATTTCTATCCCTTGAAAGCCACCGACTTTGTTTCGGATATTTTGAGAGTATTTGTTCATTTAAACAAAACTTCTATCAGTATAATAATTTGTCTTTTGTAACCCACCCCTTCTTATAGCTTTGATTGGTAAAATAGGTTTAAGATCAAAGATTACAGCCCTTACTATATCTAATATTCATACTAACAAAAAAAGAAGCAATTTGAAATGCAATTCATGTTTAAATTCCTTAATACTAGGTAACCATTTGTTAACTTTAAACAAGACTAACTCTTGACTTCATTTTATCGTACCAACACCAACCTTTAATAAAAAAATCCCTAGTCAAGACTAATTAAAAACCGAGAAATTGTACCCCAATAAAAAAAGAAACAGTTTGAAAAAATTCAACAATGTCAGAGAAATGTTGTCGACACTTTAATAAACCCTGAAATTTCAGCAAACCTCACACTTCATTTGAAAATAAAGCATTCATTTTAATCGTTCTCTGAATAAAAAATTTTAATTGAAACGCGAAAAATAAAGGAATCTTGATCGTTTTTTTCAAACACCATTTTTATTTATCTGCACGTAAAATTGATTATTTTTTTGTAGAATTTAAAAAAAAAATATCTGTTAAATATGCTGCTGCTGCAAAAAAAGTTTCAGTCTGGTACGTCAAATTTCAACGAGAAAAACGAGTGATTTTTTTTAAGTTGGCATTATTTATGAAGCTTTTCACACAAAAATAATTAAAAATGAAATTTTTTTAAGGTAAATACCTCTATAATATTCTTGCAAAAGTTGATGCATTACGTACACTATATATAACTATAAACAGCTTTAACTTTATATTCATATTTTTCTTTTTCAGATTTACACTTTTCCAGTACCCTAATTGATTTTTATGCTCGAAAAAAACTATTATTAACACTTTTAAAAAACTTTATTACTCTTGACATATTGTATTAAACAATTTTTTTATTGGTACTTAACGTATATAAATTGAAACCTGATATATCAAACATATGAAATAAGCTCAAATATATTCAATCATGTATTTTCTTGTCTCAATTTGATAGTAATTTGTACATGTGTCATTCCCCTGCCTATATAACTTCAACAAAAAAAGTAGTACTTTTTAAGCCGAACATAAGTTAAAATTAATACTAATTAAAAGATCTTTATAACTTTTTCCTTCTGAACCCACAACTCCTTCACTAATTGTACCCATACTATTCAAATTAATTAAATAATCTTGATGCATTTTTCATTCAAATTGCCTTTAATTTGCGAGAACTATGTAAATCTTTATTAAAATATCAATTATCGTTTTAAAGAATAAACAGCAATTAATTTTCCTAAAATACGCAACTGTAATTTTATTTTCATCGCACCAAATGTTAAACAAAGTCTTAATTAATTTTTTACGTAAAAGTTTAATTAAGCACTGGTCTTGTAATTAGTAAAGCGTAACTGTAAAAAGGGCAAAGAAATAAAGTTGCTTGTAAAAAAAAATAAATGAGAGCTAAAAATAAGCATTTTATGTTTAAATTTAAGGGATATAAATCTTTCAGGATACGAATAAATTTTTGCTATCCCTAAATTCGTGCCAGCTGGAGATCAATGGGGGAGGAAGTGGAAACGTATAAAAAATTTCAATAGAGAAATTTCAATGGTCAAACCGCTTAGCTTTGGTACCAAAAAACCTTTTTTTTTATAGTGTAAATAATATTTTCTTCTCAAACTTCTTAGGCATTCCGATTGTAGTAGAAAACCTTTTGAAAGTTAACTTTTGTGAGATAAATCATAATGATATTTTTTGTATATCCCTTTCATAAACTTTCTTGTTTTCATATTAATTAAAGGACGTTTTCTTTTTATATTCAAATGAAATAAATTCATAAAAGCTTAACAAAAGCATTGAAATGTCATAAATTTTAATTAATTTATTGTCACTGAAACTTAAAAAAAAAAATCTATAAGATTTCGTCTACAAGTTTTCATTAACTTTTCTTATTTAAAAGGAAACCTGTTGTATACCAAAACAAATTTTAAAGATTTTTTCATCTAAAGCAAAGTTTTGAATTGGTACTTGAAAGTTAAGATGCCATAGCAGACTATACGTTTTTTCTGGATGAAATTTATATAATATTGTGAACCACTTGAGACACTTTGCGATAATACCACCTGCGATAAGTTCCATTTATCATAGTTTAAAGTATCAAACTACATAGTTCTTAATTTTATCAATGTTATATAACACTTATAGAAAATCGTTTTACAATATTTAAAACGAAAGTTTCAACACAAATATATATATATATATATATATATATAAATGTAAATTTCCGTATAATTTGTTTTACCTACTTTAATTCTAATTCCTTCGGTTGTCTTTCTTTAGAATTTTCCTCCTCTACATTACAATTGATTTATATTTCCAATAAACAAGAATTTTCCGACAAGAATCTCCAAACATCAGAACCATGGATTTCCCAATTTTTCTGGTACTTTCATAAGACTACGATAAATCACATTCCACTTCTTCTACTTGTGCTTTTCGAATGCTTAAGATTGGCGATCATCGTGTGCTTTTGTCGAACCACTCATAGGTCAGCCAGGGTGTCCTGCTTCCCAAAGCTCATCTCCTATCTCTGAACGATGCGATATTTCTCGTGACGAAAAATAACTTGATTTTCTTCTCAAAAAGCATAAAAGTTTTTCTTTTTTAATTTTTAGACTTCTACTGGATTTTCAAGATCTGAGGAATGATCCCATCACCAGTCCTAGGAGGATTCTAGGGAACTTGAACGATTTAACAGAAAAAGGAACTCTTCCTTTACCCCGATGAAATCTTCAGGGCCCGACTTTAATACGGGTTCCTATACCAAATACCGGTTTCCTTTTTACCCATTGAGTTATCCCTGAGTACTGAAGGGACTCCACATCAGAAGTAAAAGTGTGCTTTTAGTGCTTCCTTAACAACAGTATTCTGTTAACAGACCTACAAGCATTTGTTCCTTTCAGAAATAAAAGCTTTCTATGGTACTTCTGTATTTGTTTCGTAATCATAAACTTCAAAGATTCTTCTTCCTCAGTAATTGTTCTTTGGTCATCTTACTTCCACTCAACTGTCATGTCTTTAGTTAGAGACCCATCAAAGCAAGTTTAGAGTCTTTGCTAAACATATTTAGGCTTCTTTTTGTATCCAGGTAACTAGGTTTCACTAGCAGGAAAATGACGGGGATTTTCTTTGCTTGATTTTTTCAATCTGAAAACACTAGGGATAATTTTACTATTAAGTAACTATTGCATTTTTTAAGTTTTAATTGAAATTTTAAGAAACTTTTAATCAAAAAATAACCTTCTTTTATTTATCGTTTATTTTAAAAATTCCTTGAGCTAGTAAACTTTGTATTCTGTTCAAATTTAAAACACTTCCTGGTGCATATTCCCACTTATTAAAACATCATGTAAGCATAGATATTTTCAAATATTGGGCCATTTCAAATATTTACATGTTCATCAAAATTTAATTCTTCCTTTATTTATCTAGTACTACAGTTTTCACAATTTTCTTCTTAAAATTTACTAAAAGTTGAATTTTACTTTCTACTCAATGTTTTCTATATTTATTTTACCAAATTAAACTGACCATTTTGTAAACTATACAATAAGTACTAAAGGAAAATAGTCCAAATTTTTGAGTAATGTGCATCTTTTGTCTGACTTCCGGTGCTTCGATTGCAAATTTTCCAAAACGGTTGCCTTAATTTGAGTTTTCAATATGATTTATATTTAACAAAAGTGTTAAGTAGCTGTAGGACGCCTTAAGAATCTGCAAAGGAAAAATAAACTTTAAAATTAGTTTGGTAAAAAATAATTTTATACAAACCGATAAGAATGTGGTTAGAGTCATTCTAAAAAAGGCCCCAGCGCGAAATACAATCGGTCTTTGTGTATATTTAATGACAAAAATGAGAAGTTTACGAATTTCTGAATTACAACTGTACCATTCACTGTTCCATACAGCGATTGGGATTTGTTTGCTCTAAAATTTTTGGTTAATTATTTCTATTATATTGGGTTTTAAAAAAAATCGCTTTTTCGCTGAGCCAACTATAGATAACAAGTGGTTTATGAAGTGTAACAATTTGCCGCATATCAAATTTGCTTATTCTCATTTAATACTTATCGTTTCCTGATTTCATCTATAGTGAAAGGCTAAATTGGGATTTACATTTATACGATTTTATTTGATATTGAGTTTTCAAATAGTGTCATAAATACATAAAAGTACATATTAATGCAATCGCTTGTCGCTGGTTTTTAAGCGAAAAATGTGGTCACATGGCTAAAACAATGAACAACAATGAAATATTAATACCTACAATATAAGGGGTTATATCGAAACATTAACATTCGATAGAAAGCCTCATTTGTCGCTCAAATTTTGGCGCACATGTTACATTTTAATCAAGTGGTCACATTTATTGTTAAAAACCAGCGACTAGCGACAGCATGAAAATGCACCTTTTAAACTTTCCGAAATTTTCTTTTTCCAATCGATAGAAAATCGTTCGTACAGGTTTCGATTGTGATGAAATTGTTTAGTACAAATTTATTAATTACGAAAAATGAATTACTTTTTTTTTAATTGTTATTTACCGTCGTTTTATAACTACTAAGGTTAATAAAAATCTATAATCGAGAAATATTGAAAATTTGCTCGATACAAAGATTAAGCCGAACATCTACCAATTTTGGAGCGGTTACCTACACCACTCGGCCACCAGTAGGCTCAAAATTGAATTATTGAGTCATTGATATAGATTAGAGAAATATGTTAAAAAATACGGTTTTTAGCGACATATAAAAACAAAAATGTAAGGAAATTTATGAAAATATTGTCCAATAATAAAACATTAAATACAATAGTAAGGCTTCCTCCTCAACCAAAAAATTTGAGGGGAAAAATGGTATATTTATAATTAATTTTTTCCTTAATCATTCCTTATAAAGGTGTCGCAAGTACTCCTAGTCTAGGATATCCCATATTCCGAAATGTTGTCTCAGTGGAAATGAAGCTATAAAAATATTATTTTCTTTTATCATATTTACCTCCTCAGTAACTTCATTGGCAAACCAATACGTAATTGCCAACTCGACTAATTGTAGTGCCATATACTGAGCCGATATCACGGATTGGGTCGACAAAAACCCCTAGAAAAAAAAAAAAATTGGCTTAAAAAATTGTTTTCATTAATTCTATTTTTATGTAGCATAAATTTCCTCTTTTTTGGCTAAGCTTTCATTTGGGGCCAATTTATTCGCAAGTTGAATTAAAAAACAATCTAAAAAACGTATCCTTGACTGTTCCAAAAGGGACTTGAGTCTTGAGTCTAAAATTTAAAGTTGTTGTGGAAATTAAAATTTCTGAAAAACTGTTATGCTATAGTCCAATTAAGGTAATTTAGAGTATTAATATCTAATTTCTGACGAAATTGTCTCTAATTTCGCTTCGCTGTAATAAATATAAACTAGAACTCTGAATATTGTAAATGTATATACATAAAGTCGTTTGTCCTGACTGACTGATTGATGGATCAACGCACAGTCTAAAATTTGGAGAATGTATTCCATATATGATGTATTTCTTATATTCATCCGATAAGAAAAAATATTTAGAAGGGGTGGCGAAGTTTACATGGTATAACACATAGTTTGATCAACAATCGAAATTTCAAATTTAATAATCAAAGTGGCGTTAAAAACGAGGTATTTAACAATTTTAAAAATTGAATATTTTTGGAATGAAAATAAAAATATTGCTGCTATAAAAGAAAAATAATTTGCTAATGATACTTCGTTAATATTGTTCGAAAGGCCAGAATACCATTACAAATCTATGGACACTTTTGAGCATACAGATGATGCTATACTCTATCCTTAAACACTTAATCTTCTGTTCATTCCGTCTCATTCTCCGTCTTATAGTAAAAGTAGGTGCTCTAGTAATGCTGCTATAAAAGGGTAATCCACCAATGCTATTCAATGGTAAGGTAGAGTCACCAAATAACGTCCCCTTTTTAAAAAATAAAAATTTTGAAAAAAATGTTGCGATTAAAGTAATCAATATAACGTCAAAGTTTAGTTATAACATTTCTTTATTATTTTAAATTAAAAAAAATCTGTTAAATTCTTTATTATTTATACAAAAATATTCTTTACAAAAAAGTAGACATTCTGAAAATAATTTTTTGGGCACCTAATTACGTCCCGGGGACGATATTGAGATCACAATAATCAGGACTTACCTACATAAACATAAACTATATTTTTAACAATATATAATTATTAGTATAATCATAATAATAACAATATCTAATCAGACTTATTAATCATTGATGTACCTATAGTTTAAACTTTAAGTAATTTTAATTCTCTAAGCAAATTGAACAGATAAAGTTAGGCCCTGGATTTTCAACACAATCCTCATGCATCCATTGGAAACATTTTGTGCATACTATCCACTTTTCTCCCATTTCATCATGGTGCTGATCCCTGTTTCGTCCACACTAAATATTTTATTGAAAAAATGATTGTTGAAAAAATACAACTGCCGAATAACAAAGTAATTTCAATATCGTCCCGGGGGCGATATTAGGCTTATGTAAGGGAACGATATTAGGAATTTGCCAGTTGTGTTGACAATTTGTATTCCACCAAAAACGCATGTCATAACCAAAATGAAAATATAATCGATTTAATTTTAAGCGATAACATCAAATTTTGGCAAAATTTCGTTTAAATAATTCAAGGATATCACCATTTAAACCTTATCGATAATATTTCAATCAAAAACTTACCTTCACAAGTTTACTATTTTTTTAAATATCTTGACACAGTCCAACATTTCACCGTTAAAAATTTGAAATGATTGTCTGACTTAACTGACTTTAAATTCAAATTATAAAAACTAGGTGGCGTTATTTAGAAAAAAAGATACCCAAGGGGGCGAAATTAAGCTTGGGGACGAAATTTGGTGTCTATACCTTATCCAGTTACGTGTGCAAGCCCTGGATAAAAGCTTGGTAGAGGCCACTATACTTATTGGTTACGTTCGAAGTAAATTAGTGTTTATACCATGTATACCACTTATACCGTCAAAGTGTACATTCGAGTTTAAAAGGCTATAGTTCCCCTTTAAGTTGTGTTCTTCCATAACAGTAAATAAAGCTCAGGGTCAATCTGGGATAGCCACAGGAATCGATCTTAGGGAGAACTGCTTCCCACATACCCAGTTCTATGTGGCCTGCTCGAAAATGAATTCACCTAGTGACCTAGTGTTGGTAGTACCTGAAGGACAAACCTAGAATGTCATATATAAAGAGATTTCACTTTAAACAAGTGTTTCGTTTTATTAAAATAGTTTAATTGCATTTATCTTATATTCTGCATCAAAACCAACTATGAAATTACGTAGACTGTTAGTTATAATAAGAACAAAAAATATGTTAATATTATTGAATATTAACTCTACAGCAGTTATTTGACAAACAATTTGCTTATAAACGCAATTAAATCTTTCGAGCATATTCTAGAAATATTCCAATAATATTGTCTTGAATTTATAATTTGTCCAGCGAAGCGAGCGAGTAATGACTACTCTGCTATAAAATCAAAAAAAAATGTATTTCAAAGTTTTTTATTCTATTTCTACAGAAAAAAATAAATAAAACTTCGTAGAACAAAAAAAAAAACGAGTTAAATTAGTAAAAGTTTCAAAAGATTTTCTACGAACTTAGAATTAGTTTGAATTTCAGTAAGATAATGAAAGAATAACTAGTACAAAAGCTTAAAAGCTCTTTCTTCGAGTTTGAAAGTTTACATATCTTTTCGATTACCAACCGTAAAAAACTAATTTTACAGATTAAAGCTACATACTGAAAGAAATGTTTTCTAAGTTATTTGTTTAGGTATTTTTTATTCTTTAATAGAAAAATGCGGTGTTATAGGAACTATAATCATGATTTTAACAAAAATGACCATATTACAGTTATCATGATTCCTAGAATTTGAGGATCTTTTATAAATTTAATAATCAACTTTCGAATCGAAATTAGTAATATGCCAATCCTCGACAAACCGAAAGTTTGACTGCTTAGGAACCAAAATACGGTAACATCAAATATCTACCAAGTTTTCCTGAAAAGGGTTGAAAATTGAAAGTAAATTTTTGGTTTATTCTATGCCAATGTTTTAGGGCTATATTGCGCACAAAATATAATATGTGGTACCAAACTTGTTGGTAAAGGACTTAATTTGAGCTCCAAGAATTATTTCATTTCTTCGGACATACGTATACGCATGAGAAGTTATACTTCTTTGAAATAATTAAAAAAATGTTTTTAATTCACTGCCATAGCATTATCAGGTAGTGCCTGAAATGGCTCATTAGTTATAAGTAGTTTGTGATACCTAAAATATAATACATTTTTTGTTTATTGTCTCAATTTTGAAATAACTGATTGTTGTCATTGGTTTCAACTGTCATTTTGTTTGCATTCAATTGGTGGTCCAGAAGAAATGATTCTTAGAACCAAGGACAACTGTTTTTTTTTTTTTTTTGATACAGGATGCGTTTGAAAAACTGCGTTTGAAAATGGTGGGATTTTCATTATATTATAATCAAAAGAAAAAATGTTATAATATTAAATTGCTTTTATATAATTTTAGTGTACAAATTTTGGTAACGTAATTAAATTACAAGAAAAACAACTATTTTAAGAGTGGGAAATTGGGAGGAAGAATTTTGTGGTTTTATATTACATTATTTTAAACGTTGATACCTAATAATTTAAGTTGACTTTTGGTATCAGATACAAAACATTTATTATTAAAATTCCTGCGCGTTTAAGAATGCGAATATATCAAGGATAATTGTAACGTGAAAAATTATTTTTTCTTATAAATTTTTCTTTGTTCATTCTGGAAAAAATACTAAATATAACATTTAGTGGATAAGAACTCCATTAAATTGTGGTTTTATTTTATTGTTTTCGCAAGGATAAATCTAAGTGGATACGTATATTATCTGAAGTTTTCCTATTAAAAATTGGTGACCGAAAAACTCAAGTAGTGACATTAAAATCCTATATTAAATAGAATTCGTATATGAAAATTTCCTGATTAAATTTTTATAAAAATATGTATATCTGTATAATACAGGAACTACATAAATTGTTCGTAAATCATTTTTATTATGCAAAGTTAGTTATAATGAAAAAAATAGATACAAAGAAAAGCTGTAGATAGGTTTATACTCATCAAAACTTAGACTTGGGAAAATTCACAGTACAAATTTATTTTTTTCTTTTGAGAGAAATTATTCTAACAAAAAAACGTTCCATCCTTTAATTAAGGTGGAAGAAAATTTAAGGTCTTCATTGACGTTGTTTGTAAACAAAAGTTTCATTGTGCCATTAGGACAATTCGAGGACAATGTGACAAAAATTAAATGTATTTTAATTAAATGGAAGACTTCTCAAAGCACGTGGTTTGACTAAAGGTTACACGTGACACAAAGTAGGATATGATTTTATATTAAAAACTTCATCATTTGCATTTGTACTTGTAAAAATTAAATTTAATAACATAAAAATAAGTGTTCTACAAATTCATATTTTACTTAAAAAAAAAGACATATTAATTCAGAATTTTACTTGCTATCCTTTTTCAATTCCTATTTACCGGTCCTTTTTATTAAAAAAAATCTATAAATATGTTTGAAGTTAATCACTAAAAATATTCATAAATGTAATCAAGTGTATTTAAGCTCAATTGTTTATAAAGCTGGTTAGATAATAACGTAAAAATTTACGATCAGGAAGGGCTTTAAATAGAATTTACATTTCCCTAATTTATCCTTAAAGTATTTAGGGGTAACTTTCGAAGTTTGTAAGAATCTGTAATCTAAGACCTAAGATACATCAAACTTAAATTTTAAAAAAGAAAAAGGAAAAACCTCACAAATGCGATAGAGTCTAAACTGTAATATTTTTCCTTTTCAATAGGGCTGCAAATACCATGACATCTATAGTATCATGTGTATAGGAATCATGTGTCCACCGCTTAGCCATAGCGATAGTAAAAATGGAAGCTTTTTGAACTTTTGCTATATATTAATACGACCAAATCTTCGTTATTTTATAAAAGCTGGCAGTTTTTAAACGCATATCCTCAGACAAGAATATTCAGTGACCATGGAGTTTAGATGGACGTAACAACAGGTAGCAAAGGTGTATAAAATAAAAGCTTAGTTTTGTAAAGATATAAAGGTTAACGGTTTCAACCCCCTGCCGGACACCTCATAACTATAATAACCACCATCCAAACTCAATAGTCACTAATTGTTCTTACCTTTACTGAAGAGAGAAACTTTCAGCTTCTACAAAATAACGAAGATCTGGCCATCGCGGGCTCTTTCTCTATTAACAATGATTTGCTAGAATATTAGATTGAAAAAAAAATTAATTCAATTTCAAGGCTTTATTAACCATGTTACCAAACTGTAACTGTAATTCCATATTACTTATTGTAACTAGAAAGGAATTTTTGATAATAATCTATATAGTATTGCAATAGCTTTATTGCTCTGTTATGTTATTATGAGAAGGAGCAATCCCACTGGGCTATTCCATCTTTTTTTTTCTAGTCTTGAAACCTGTCAGGGATATCTCTAGGATCCCATCTTTGAAGTCGTCTAATTGTTGACTCTAATTGTTATCTAAAAGGTATACCGCTAAGTTGTATTTGTGAATTTATTGCCTTTTATGTTGATATACTTCTGTTATCATGAATTTTGATATTATTTATATACCAGGAAGACTTAATTATTTGTCGTAGTATTTTTAATTGGAATCTCTGGAGAATCTCAACATTAGAATTAGATGCAGTACCGTACAGTTGGATATCATAGGTCCAGATGGGTCTCATAATCCAATAGAAATGGATCTTTTTTTTTTTGCTGACAATGAAGATGATTTCCTCATTAGGCAATATATTTTTTGTATTTTTTATTTAGTAGTTCCCAAGTTTTTTTAGTTTTTTTTTATATAAGCCGCCCAGTGTTTCTTAGCCTTTTAAGTGAGCCGCCCCCCTTGAATCTGAATAAGGTCTCCAAACCCAATTGAAAAATTTGTTTGATTTTTTCAGTTTAGAAAAAAAAATTTTTGTGAAATTTATTATCAAAATATCATAATATGCATCGCTAAGGATCTCTCTCCTACCCCCAAAAATACCTTTCCGCACCCCAGGTAAAGAAACACTGATCTAGATGCATAGCCATATATTTAACAATGTCTTTTTGTGGCAATTTTGAATACAAATTATTCTTCTCATCTAATCCAATATGAATACAATCCTATAAAAGGAAATACAGATAGAGATCTGGAAAAACTAGGTTGGGGCTTATAAGAAAATACTCCGGTAAATTAATGAACTATTTTTCCCCATTCTATTTGGTAATCCTTGAATAATGGTCTCTTTTTCATAGAAATTTGTCTTTTAATACGATAGTCATAGACCAGTGCACAAGCCTTTGAAAATAGTATAAAGTGGAACAAAATTTTAATTGGATGAAACCATCCCTATTTATGCCTATTTATTCCTATTTTAAGAGTTTCAAAAATTATTGACATTGGTCTTTCATTGGTATTCATATACATAGGTACACTATTTCATCTTAAAATTACAATATCCATGAATCTAAAATTTGTTTTAATTCAGGAACCAAGGTCCTTAGCCTTTAGTACTCTACAACTTATTACTTGTCATTTGCACCTTATCTTACAGGAAAAATCAAAATTAGATATTTTGCGGAAATAAATGAATATTTTTTTGTAATTCCTACATTTGCTTATTTCTTTTCCCCTGAAAACGTTTATGATTCTAAAGAATACCTGAAAGAATCTGTCTCTTTGATTAATGGAGATACGTAACTTGAAGATTGCATTTAATCATTACAATAGATAAATTCCAAATTTTCAATTTCAGATATTTGGAAAAAAAAAAGTTGGTGAAACACTTCGAAAAAAATAAAACCGAGGTATACTATTAGGCGTAAATCATATTTCATTTTTTTTCAAGGTATTGCACCATATATTTTTTCACGCAATTTTTATGAGTTATAGTGCTCATATAGTAACAAAAAATATATTTTTTCGTATTATCACTTTCAGAGAACACATAAAAAAAATTATTTCATTTGTTTTTTGGATTTTTTTTTTCTAAAAATTTCAAAAATATATATGATACACTCTGTAAAATTCCAGCGAATATTAATATTAATGGATAATAATATATGTCTTATGAGACTCAATTTATACAAATATGGGATATAGGATATATTTGGGGTATTGTTCTCATGCAACAGCTTTTATTTGTTATTTTTCATATGAACAATAATTATCCAGAATTCTGCGTCCTACGAGATACTAATTAAATTGTTTTAGGTTCATAATATTCCGATTGTAATAAATTATAGCAGTGACGATAATTTTTTTTATTCTTATTTAAATAATAATTGAATACTGGTTTTTTTTTCTTTTGATCTTGAAAGTAATCATCTTAGATTAAAGAGTAAATATAGAAAAACAAAAAAAGTAATAAAAAAAAATTTTTTTTATGTTTTCTTAGACTTACAATTATGAAAATAATATATGTTTTGCTCCTATATGTGGCCTATTTTTTATTGAAGTTTTGTGAAAAAATAGTTAGTGCAACACTTCGAAAAAAAATAAAACCGAGGTACACTATTAGGCGTAAATCACATTTCATTTTTTTTTCAAGGTATTGCACCATATATTTTTTCATGCAATTTTTATGAGTTATAGTGCTCATGTAGAAGCATAAAATATATTTTTTTTGTGATTGTCATTTTGAGAGAACACATAAAAAAAATTATTCCTGCTAGGCCCTTTAATTCTTGGAATCCTTAAGTAAAGAATTTTCTAGTACAATATTGGCGGATTAACCAGATTTAAATATATTTATAAAAATAAAGCAAACTACTCTTAAAATGTTAGTAATCCTTACTTGAGTCGCTAGTTGGAAACCACCGGCACAAAACGTAGCCGAAAACATAGCCGTTTCCAAGAAAAACACTGGACTCAACCAAAACGAAACCTCCTGAAAATAACTAAACAAAAAAATCCTTTTTTCATGGAAATCCAATAAAATTTCAGTTCTTACGCTACTGTATTCTGGTGCAACTCAATCGCTTTGATCAAATTATTCTTCAATTTCCACGAATCATTATTGGTATTCCACGTGAAACTTGCAAACTTATACTGCACGATTTTCAGTTGCTTGTACAGAAAAATCATTATGACCAAAGCACACACATGTGTCAAAATATAATAAAAAATCGCCAGCAAGCATCCGACAAATTGTAAGCTAAAATAGATGGGATAGTATGGATAATGGTTTTTGTTGGAGGGAAACCAAGTGCTTAATACAAATGGACGGATAATTTCATCGGAGTCGGTGCCATTGGGAAATGGGACATATTTGGTGGGTAACACGTAATTTTCGAATAGTGGTCTTGCGAGGAAAGATAGCGAAACGATTCCGGTAAAAGAGCAAAAAAATTTGCTTAAAGTCCAAGCACGTGCCCGTTGTCGACGGGTGATTTCCCGCTCTTCTTGATCCCCCTTTACGATTAAACCCTTTTCGATTGTGTAAATTTTGTTTAAAATAAAATGCAATCGCGTCTTTTCGAATAACATTATGTATATTTTGGTTAAAATAACCAGCAATGTCGCTGATACCATCGCATTTACCAACAAGTTACTGAAATCAGGCCATAGGCGCACCAATTCCATATAAGCAGTAACCACGGTACAAGTATAAAACACATATACTATATATCCCCAAACCACTTGCATATAATTCAAAAGCCAAATTTTCGTGCGAATCGGCCAAACCCCCAAAATTTGCATCATCAAAATGACCACATAGAGTGTCGGACTAACATCAAACAAATCATTCTCCATTTTCGAACAAAGATTGGGACAAATCGGCGATCAAATCGTGCGATCAAACCAATTTATAACTTTATCAAACCCACCCATATAATTCATTATTGACGACCCCAAAGCTATCATTATGTAATTATCAATAATAATTTTCCTCTTGAAGCAAAAGTTTATTTCACAGATACGCAGAACGCTACTAATTATAACCTACCAGATAGAAAAATATTATCTGTCCAATGGGAAAAACGAACGGAAAAATGTAATTACATTTTTCATTTTCTCTACAGATACAGAAAAAGATTCAACTCAATAAAACTAACACAAATTATTACCTTCGACAATTTTTATTTGTAGTTTTTCATAAATTATTTGTGTTCCACTCTAGAAATGTAGAGCAATCATGCTTTTTTTTAATATAAAGTAGACATAAGTTAAAACGAGCATATCAACCGTGATTCATAAAAAATATAATCATAAATTTATAAATATTCAAGAAGAATATTTTATATTTTAGTTTAACTAAAATCTACTGACAAAAAAAATATAACCCGAGAAGAATAGTCGTACACCCGACTAGAGCAATGCTCTTTATTAATCAAATATGAATTTTATTTGAATATTGCTTATCTCTAAAAAATATAAAAAATACGAAATATCATTTGAAAAACATTTTTCCAATATATTAACAAGTATATTACAGACCTAATGCACATGCTCTAAAAATAATTTCAATATACAAATAAATTTTTCAATATACAAATAAAATATAAAATTTTGTTACAACTATTGATTTTAAATCAATGATATAATCAGCTTCAATAGTATCAACCTGTTGACATCTAGTGTTCAAAATTTTAATGCCATATTAGTAAAAATCAATTGATTAGCAAGGAAAATATCAAAAAACTACATTTTGAACAACACTTAAGCTTTAAATTTTGTTACCATTTAATAAATGTGGTAACGATTGAAATAAATAGAAATCAGATGAAACAACTTTGGACGATTATAATGGATACGGCAATATCACCTCCCCCTTTAATTAATTACTTTTTTCAGGGCTTTTCTTCTCTAGAAGAGATTTGCATTTCCGTGTTGTAGCATAGAATTTTATTTGTTAAAAGTTTTTGAACACTTGGGTATTTGGCCGATCGATTAAGATTGATTAGGATTATTTGACAGTTCTTAGACTTTCTGGCAAACATTTGGGACCATTTCCTCCCTTAACTATTTATGGGTTAAATTTTTTATCATATTTCGTTGATACCAGTTGGAGACATGAAAATTATCAAATTTGAACTTAAAAAAACTCATTTGATGAGTGATTATGATTATGATTATGATAGACGAAGCAAAAATAAATCGAAAATTAGGAATACCAAAATGCGAGTTCAAGCACTAATCAAGCACAATTATGTGAATTTAATTATATCCATTTTAATAGTTAAAAATGTGGCAATATTACCAATATCAATTAATTTTCGCCATTCAATTTTTAGTGGTACGAAGTTCACCGGGTTCTTTAGTAATATACATTAGTGTGATTTTTTGTTTGACTTTTTTTGGTCCCATCGTGAAATTTTGTTGGAAATACCAAAAAAAAAAAATTTCCTGAAAGTTTGAGCCCTTAATATTAATTTTAAGTCCTCGACCGAGACGTGTAAAGATTTTCCATTGAAAATACACGGAAACTCGGATTTTTTATTTTTAAATTTCTATATCTCAGCGGCATTTCATGGGATCGCTTTTACCAAAGATGGGTTTTTCTCAGAATGAAACGCTCTATAAAATTGCCCATTGCGATAAAGTCGTAACTCACACCGGTGAGGTACTACGGGCCACTGAACCTGATTTTTCCATAAAATTCAAGGCTTAATATTTCGTTTAATATTGATCTTCGCGATTTGGTTTACAGGAACTTTTTTGTAGGAAATCAAATTCTCTACAAGTTTTTCATTTATAATTTTTCCGTATATCTTGTTATTTACGTGATAAATGCAAAAAAAAACGCGAATTTTATGGAAAAATCAGGTTCAGTGGCCCGTACTACCTCACCGGTGTGAGTTACGACTTTGTCGCAATGGGCACTTTTGTAGAGCGTTTAATTCTGAGAAAAAACCATCTTCGGTAAAAACGATCCCATGAAATGCCGCTGAGATATAGAAATTTAAAAATAAAAAATCAGAGTTTCCGTGTATTTTCAATGGAAAATCTTTACACGTCTTGGTCGAGGACTTAAAATTAATATTAAGGGCTCAAACTTTCAGGGATTTTTTTTTTGGTATTTCCAACAAAATTTCACGATGGAACCAAAAAAAAAAAAAAAGTCAAAAAAAAAATCACCCTAATATACATATATAACATAGTTTTAAATGAACAAAGCCTATTTATTACATAGCTTAAATTTGAGAAGGATTTTTATTTTGATTATAATTTAATATGATTTTTGTTTGACAAATGATAGCTAATTTTAATTAACTTGAAGTTGACTAATTATTTATTGTTTATTTGAAAAGAGGTCAATTTCAAAAATAATGCAACTGATTTAATAATTATTATAAGTTAAATAAACGACTCTACGTTTATGAATGCAGATATTAGACTGAGGAAAATAAAACTCGTTATAGAAACTTATAAATCAATATCAACAGCAGAGTTGTACATTATCAACATTTTAACAATGTATCATATATGATTGAAGTACTTTTAGAATTGAAATAGTCCAAAGATTTAGATGTTGCATTTAAAGTTTTATAAGTACCAAGAGAATGATTCTTCATCATTCGATAAGGAAAGTATCCGAGTAACAAGTTTATTTATGACTTTTTCACAAGTTTTCCCGTCGTAGTTGTATAAATGTTTATCAATTGTTACTTTTAACATCAGTATGAAAACATATTTAATGTAGTAAAAGTTTTACAAATTGTAAACTTTATCAAATTTGATGACAAACATCAGAAAATAGTTAATATTAGAATTTTTAAATATTTGCTAAAATAAGGAAAATATAACTTGAATATAACTTGAACACTAAAATTTTGTATTTTTTTAAGGAAAATATATTTTTATTTATATTAAAATTCATTACTTTAGAACTTTTCACTTAATTTTTTATCATGACATAAAACTTGAAAGTTTTCTTGAAGCTAACATGGAAAATTTGTTTTTTTTTTTTAACTTTATTTTGCAAAAGATATAAATCAAAGAAAATCTAAAATTAGGAAAAGCAGAAGCAAGTCGTATGTTTTTCCAATCTCTTTATAATGACGGAAAATCGAAGAGAAGTCAGGAAATATGTACGAAATAGAAAAACCTTCATTAGTTTCAAGAAACTGACCTTATTGCAATTTGAAAAATAAAATAAAAAATATCTTATAAATAAGGAGGTGGAAAAAATATGAAAAAGTTTGGTTATTTTCATGGGGTGACTTTTCCCTATAAGGGCTAGTTTTTCCGACGGATTATAAAGTACTGGTCTCAAGTAAGTAGTAATAGAAAATTACTTGGAAAAATCAAACGGAAAGTGAAGGAGGTGAAAATTTATGCATTAAATTAGGCCTAAAATTGATTATTGAATGTTTTTCAAGGGTGAGTTCTCCATTTAAGGGTGGATCACCGTCATAAAAAAAAAAAAATCGATTTTTTTTTCCATAAATGTCTTCTTATAACATTCAAGAATAATGTGTTAAAAGGATTGGAATAGCTGACTAATGTATTTTCTCTGATAAAAATTGAATAAATTGATAATAACATAAAAAAATATCTTAAAAAAACTTTAAATGCGTTTTTCTCGAAATTAACTTTTTAAAACTGGGAGACAAGATTTCTCAGAAACTGTCCGACGGATTGACTTGAAACTAGAGAGTGTTATAGTTCAACACGTCTTGATGGTACTCAACCTCTGAAATTGGCCAAACCTCCCCCCTCCTAGAAAACCTAGAAAGTGGGAGAGGAGGAAAGGTCCCAAAAAAGGTCATTTTTTTCAAAGTCACGCCATTTTGTGAATTTTCAACTTTTTTCGGATTTTCGAGGTTCAGTACGAAGAAGACGCATTACCAAAACCTACATTCTTTGGAAAGTCATGATCCAACTTCCGGTTTCCGAGAAAACTTGTCTCCCGTTTGCCTCCTAATTTTTGAGGACCCTTTTTCAAAGCGCTGTAAAAGGGGGAGGGGGACATATCGGGGCAAATAAAAAAAATAGTTCAAAACTTCAACTTTTACATGCCGAAGACCGTTTTTAATATCTCTAAGAAAAAAAAAATGGCAGCAGTTTTAAAAAAGTCATTTTTTTTTACGTTCTGACGGTGATCCACCCTTAAGGGCTATTTTTCGCAACGAATTATAAAACAAAAGCTTCAAATGAATACCAATGCAAAAAAAAATTATGTGTTAAAGCATAGCCATACTTCCCCATAAAAGTTTAAAAAGAACCAGTTTTAATTGCAAAATAAGAATACAAGGGGTGCTTTTTTTCCCTATAAATTAACCGAATATTGTTGACGAATTCCTTCTTAACCAAAATATCTAAAAACATATTGCACAATTAAAGGATATTTCCTTGAAAAAAAATGGAAAAATTGCAGGTAAAAAAACATGCAAAAAATATTACTTGAAATTCCTTTTCAATCAATGATTCTTTTCTAGGGTTGACTTTTCCTTATAAGATCTGATTTTTCAAAGTATTATCATATAATGACTTTATGTGAACGACTTTATGTGACTTTATATCACAGATATAAAGTTATAATGAATTCCAAACCCAATACAAATTTGCCAAGTTGGAAGAAATACTTTTCATACCTCCACGCAAGCGTATAAATATTTGGCGGAAAATGTTTCCGAGAATATGAAACTCAAGATGATAGATAATTATTTAAAGTTGAAAATACGTAAGAAATTTTAACAATGTTCAGCATACGAGAATGATAAATTCAAATCATTCCATTATATTTTTCATGCATAAAACATGCCAAATCACTGTTTATACTGAAAATTAAGTTTTCTGAAATATTCACAAATTATAAAACGATAATTAGAGTATAATTACGTCATCAAATCAAGGTAATTAATATGCGTAATACGGCTAGTTTCTTCCAAATATGAATCATTAATTGTGTACGATAGGGTGAAATATTAATTTAATTTACTATGACACATTGTATATTAGTGCTAATGATAAAAAATTTCGTTGTAAAAATTAATAAGTCTTCAAAGAAAATTCCAAGATAATCTTAATCTTATTGAAAGATCAAATTTTCAATATTTCTCGATAACGGATTTAATTAACCCTAAAGTCGCTAAAGGACCTTTGTAGTTATAAAGCGACGGTAAATAACAGTTAAAAAAAATTGTCATTTGAAAAATCAATAAACATTTATTAATTGCTATTACAAACTTATTCGATAATATTCAAAATACGCAGTTGGAAATCACAAATTTCATTCATGTAACTTTATTGGTAGTTTAACAAGTATTTAAAATCCTTTTTACTGTAATTATACAAACAAAATATCGAAACTTTGAACTATGAACTAAATGAACATCCCCCGTTCTGGAAATGAAATTAAAAATTATAAAATGAGGTAAACTGTAAACACATATGATAAATATTTCAATGAAAATCAATAAAGAAATGATACGATAATTAAGTTTAATAACCCTTATTGTTAAATAATTCAAGGAGAAAAATTATCAAGGTAATAGGAAAATTTAAAGAAAATCGTTTCTGATTGAAGGTGATTTTATTACGATTGTTTCTTTCATTTCTTTTCTACGGGAAATTTTTCTGATAAGTGATTTGATTAGGTATAATATGTAAATTTTTGGAGTTTTAGTAGTTCTCAGGGGTTTGCAATATAAAATCCTTAAAATTTTAATCTAGGTATTAAGATGGCCCATTTTTAAATTTCAATGAAAGTTTTTGCTATTATACAATTTTTTGTACAATATAACATCACCTGATAAGTTTCCGGTTAGACACAAATATAGCGCCACAATTAATCAATTTACTTTTTAGCAAGTAGGTAATAACCCTCCCAAAAAATTCATGGAAGTTTTATGATGATTTGACTTTTGATTCAAATGTTTTCAATAATTTAAGTATTCCTATTTTGTAAAATCGCTATAATTTTATTTCGCAATCTGGACAATAAGCGAATCTGGTGAACGCATGGACGGATGAGGTACACCTTATTTGGTACCCCAATAAGGTACCCCTTATAGAATTTTCGGAATAGCAGCTCCTAAAATACGATACATCGCAAATTAACTGAGAAAAACTACCCAAATTACATTTCAAATTGTTTCTGCCCCCCCCCCTATTCTCTACACTAGGCCTAAAGCAACTTTTAATTGTTCACAGAACTAAAAAAAGTTTCACTAGAAAAATATTTAGCTCAAATGAATAGATGATTGTCGCATCAAACGTCTTTTTTGAGGCCAAAAATGTATCATTCTTCAAGAAATGTAAGGAAATGTTTGAGAAATGCTGGAATAATTTGTATTATCTTGATGAATAAAATCAAATTTTCCGAAAAAGTTGTATTTTTTTAAATTTAACTGGGAATTTATAAGCCAATATGTTACATCAGTAGAAAAACTGTAAGGAAAAAAAATGGTTCGCGTAATTGTGTAAGGTATCTTAAAGGATCTTAAAAATATAATCAAAATTCCACAATATTTCTGTGCTAACATTAAAATTTGGTGATATAAGTGCTTTTCTTTCTAATTTATTATCTACAGATAATCAAAGATAAATCAAAGATAAATAGGTAAAAGAATCTAATAATATTTTCAACAAAACTTGATCAATTTTTCTACATTGTGACCACATAAATAATTTTGTTTTCTTCTTTTGTATTAGGGTAGTTCCCATCAAATTCCGAAATTAGGTAGAAAAGTATTTATAAAAAATATTTTCCAAAATTTCATTTTCTTTTGGTTAATTTTGTAGTATTTATGTAATAAGATTTAACCAATAGTGGTCCCCAGAATAAACTTTTTTTTGACGAATTATAATGATAATTTATAATATTGAAAATAAGGGAATGGTTTTTATGAACCATACCTTGATTGAATTGTGTCTTATTGTTTAATAGTGAGCAAAAAGTCTGAACCCTAACAGTATTACTGTTAGGTTAATATAATACTCCTCAGTAAAGTGTTAATTGTTGCCCTGCACCGTCAAAATGAATTACTGGTATCTCTGCATTGTACTTACAATATTCCTCTAAAGTCAATATAAATGATGTTCTCATCTTTAAACAGGAAAAAACGGTGAATTTAAGAATTAAATAAGCAAAGAAATAAATAAAATCAAGTTCGACTAGTTTAAAAGCCATTACTTCATATATCGTCATTCCCTCGTTTCAATTTGAAATGAGGGAATGACGAAATGAAGTATAACTTAAAAAAATTTGGAACATAAACTTTTGTTACATCAGAATTTTTTTGTAAGTTTATTGCCTCTGGTAACTTACTTTAATGTGCAATTATTATTAAGATAAAGTAAATACCTCTACTTTTCTTCAATGTAAGGGAATGACGACTGAAAATGTAATCTTGAAATAATTTTCATATTTTCTATTTTGAGACGGATACTTTAACACGTCTTAGGTGACACAAATATATGAAATAATTGATAGTTTTTTCAACAATTATAAATTGATGAGAACCTTCATGAATGATTAGAGATGCATTAATATATCGACTGTTAGTAAAGGTATGAGGGAATGGTTTTCTTTTATGGGACACAAAAAATATATTTGAAAATATGTTCTTTAATTTTATTTCAAAGTCAAAACATTTTTGAAAATCTATTTTCTTTATAATCCATTAGTCAAATTTGTAAAAAAAAATATTTAGAAGTTCAAAAATGTGCTAATCTCAAGTTTGAGACATAGTGAGGAAATGATTTTCAGGGTACTACTTATTTTTTATTCTATAGATATATTCATATGGTTCAAAAATTATAACCACCATTAGCCCAAGTAATGTTCTTTTCAAAGAAAAAAAATTACCATCTTAGGTCACTTAAATTTTTATTACAAAAATGGACAAGAATTTCGAGATTTCATGAGAATTACCCATTAATATTTAATTCTGTTTTAAAAAAAATAAAGACAAATATGCATAGGTCAATGAACAGATGAACAAAAACTAATTGCTAACTTTTTTTTCATAAATTGGCTGATATATAATTGAACGATACTTTAAATTATTCGGTATACGCAGTTCGTTTGAATCATTAAAATTTATAAAGTAATTTATTATTAAATGGGTCTTTTAAAATAGTAAACATTTTCCTACCATTGAACCCTTTACTGTACGTAATCCGCCATGCATTTGATTTTTTTTTTTTGAAAAAAAAATCTGTTTTGAATTTATTTTAGAAAATTGATGAATGCAACTTTGGTATTGATTAAAAATTGAGGACAAGTTCATCATCTCGATGGAATTTAAATAATTGCCGCGGCCCCAATTGGTGGTCTAATATGTTTCGAATTGTTGTCAATGGCAACTGATTTTCTAACCAACAACAAAGCACTGTTCAACGTAACGAAGTTGTGAGAAGAAAATATTTATACGTACGCCTCGTTTACGTCAACCACAATGCATTACCAATCGGATCGAAACTATAAAAATCATTCAATAAGTTTTGGTGAAAATGTGAAAAATTTGTGTTTTTTGTTTGATCCATAAAATATTTTTCCCCGCGTTTTTTTCAAATTGAAATAATGGCTGATGCGGAAAATGTGAAAGTTGTGGTGCGTTGTCGACCAATAAACACACGTGAAAAACAAATGAATTGCAATACAATTGTAACAATGCTAGGATGCAATCGAGTGCAGTTGACCAATCCCACAGATATTCAGTGTCCACCGAAAATGTTCACTTTTGACTCCGTTTACGATAGCCAATCCAGCACTGAAAATCTCTACAATGATATTTGCTACCCCCTCATTGAGGTTAGTTAATAAATTTTCCATAATATTTACATACAACATTGTATGCATCGAATAATATTGGCCAATAACGCTAAAGGTACTTGAAATTTTCCACAACATTAAGCGACTTGGAGTCGTAATACTTTTACTTTAATACAACAACTTGACCTATATTTTTTCACTTGTAATGGTTTTCGTCATTATTCCTTCACCCCCATCAAGAAAAACTAGACAATGTAAACAAATGTTCATTGTAGAGGTAAGGGTGAAAATTACATCAATTGAATCAATTTTCAAGTCATAACAACTTTTCTGTTTTTATTTCAAATCAAAGTATAAATTAAGCTTTTCAATAGAAAGAAAAAGTATTTGCTTAATAATATATCATATTTTACAAATTTTATTAAAAAAAAAGCTTATTTACTTTATATATTTTATTAATTTCCATTTTTTGCTATTCAAAGTACGTACAACTTAGAGCTTTGCAAGAAAATTTTAAATTAAAAAGATTTTTTTCCATAACAAAACTTGAGAAAATCAAATACTAACATATAAAAAACTAAAATAAAAGAAAAGTTTTCAACGAAGACATTTGTTTTAATAAGAACAAAATGTAATTGGTTTTCCATACTTTTCTTTTTTCCACCTTTTAACACCAGCACAATATTGCATTTTCTTATAAGTAAAAAAAAAATAAAGATCGTGAAAATAAAGGTAAATTACAGTACAGCAAAGATTCTATAAAAAAAGAAAAGTTTAGCTTATACTTTTATATTTGAATTAAAGAGTAGCGTCTTTCATTGACGTGCAATTTTGATTTCATCGATCAGGTATTTCTTGATGTTCAAGATGCACCCTGCATTAATAATCGAATTTTATTGGCATATTAGTAATCATAGCATCGCCCAGAAGTTAAATATCGATTATCAAACAATTATAAGCCAATTGTACAATGCTAGAATTAAAAAAGAAGCTCAATGTTTGGGTGCCACACCAATTAATATCAAAATACATGATAAATGGAATTTCCATTTGGAAAACCTTGGAAATGGAAAAAATCGCACCATTTCTTCAACGTTTAGTGAATATGGAGGAAAAATGGGTCCCATATGACAAAATTGAGCGAAAATGATCTTATTAAAAACGCAGTGAAGTAGCTTAAACGGCACCCAAATCTGGACTACATTTGGTGGAATTGGAATGGAATAATTTATTATAATTAATAATGTTCTTGGGAACTTGGATTTAAATAATAAGACGTTATTTTTCAAATTACCTCAGCGTTTCGTTGGTATTTATTTCCAACTTCTTCAGGAGAATTTTTAATGTTAACATCCTCGTTGTAAATACTGGCTTTTTAACAAGATTTTTAAGAAGTTGGAAATAAATACCAACGAAACGTTGAGATAATTTGAAAAATAACGTCTTAATATTTAAACCCAAGTTCCCAAGAACATTATTAAATTTTTACCACACCATGGATGAGAGCAACCAGGAATAATTTATTATGAGTTGTTTCCATGTCGACCAAACACTAAATTCGGATCTCTATTATCAACAAATGGACCATTTATAGCTAACGATTGATCAGAAACCAGACTGGCGTTGTTTTAATGAAACATGACACTTCTTCTGTTGGCCAATTTTGGCCGTTTCTGATCACTCATTAGCTTTAAATGGTCCATTTGTTGATAGTAAAGATCCAAATTTATGGTTTTGTTGATATGGAAACAAGGCATAAAAAATATCCCATGCCAGTACCACCAAATGTAGTCCATATTTGAGTACCGTTTGAGGTGCTTCATTGCGCTTTTGATACGAAGATTTTCGCTCAATTTTGTCATATGGGACCTACTTTTCCGTCTATAGTGTTTATACATTCATAGGGACGCGCTCGAAACTTTAGGAGCTTTGTTGGGAAGTTTTGATGCATCCACCATATTGTCGGGGTTGATACCAAGTTATTATCATCTTTTCTTTTGCATTACGAAAGTTTTTCAGTGAAAAGAAATGGATACCAAAAGAAAATTGTGAAAATCAATAACTAGAGCTTTTCACCAAAAGGGACCAAGACTTCTATTCGAAAAGCATTATAAAGCTACCTTTGAAAAGGCTAAAAATTATAAAACAAAATGGTGCATATTTGATACAAATCGGACAATTCGAAATATATTAAATAAAGTTTTGAAATTTACGAAAAAATAATGGATTTCTTTTTCTCCAACTTAACATATACATAAGGATGATTTTTTTTTTGACTTTTTTTGGTCCCATCATGAAATTTTGTTAGAAACGCCAAAAAAAAAATTCTCTGAAAGTTTGAGCCCTTAATATTAATTTTTAGTCCTCGACCAAGCCGTGTAAAGATTTCCCATTGAAAATACACGGAAATTCTGATTTTTTATTTTTAAATTTCTATATCTCAGCGGCATTTCATGGGATCGCTTTTACCGAAGATGGTTTTTTCTCAGAATTAAACACTCTACAAAAGTGCCCATTGCGACAAAGTCGTAACTCACACCGGTGAGGTAGTACGGGCCACTGAACCTAATTTTTCCATAATATTCGCGTTTTTTTTTGCATTTATCTCGTAAATAACAAGAGCTACGGAGCAATTATAAATGAAAAACTTGTAGAGAATTTGATTTCCTAAAAAAAAGTTCCTTTAGACCAAATCGCGAAGATCAATATTAAACGAGATATTAAGCCTTGAATTTTATGGAAAAATCAGGTTCAGTGGCCCGTACTACCTCACCGGTGTGAGTTACGACTTTGGGCACTTTTGTAGAGCGTTTAATTCTGAGAAAAAACCATCTTCGGTAAAAGCGATCCCATGAAATGCCGCTGAGATATAGAAATTTAAAAATAAAAAATCAAAGTTTCCGTGTATTTTCAATGGGAAATCTTTACACGGCTTGGTCGAGGACTAAAAATTAATATTTAGGGCTCAAACTTTCAGAGAATTTTTTTTTTTGGTATTTCCAACAAAATTTCACGATGGGACCAAAAAAAAAAGGTCAAAAAAAATCACCCTAAATTATACATTATACATTTATGATCACTCTTTGTTTCAAAAAACGATTATTACTTTAAATATTTTTTTTAAATTTTATTTACCGTTGTTTTATATCTAAGGACTTTAGCGACTCTAGGGTTCATAAAAATCCGTAATCGAGTAGTATCAAAAATTTGCTCAATACGAGGATCAAACCCAAATCCTAAAAGTTTTGGAGTGGACAACTAAACCACTCGGCCACCAGTAGGTTTTTAAATACTTTTGAGACTTTATAATCTTAATTTTGCAGTTGTATAATACTTTAAAGAAATTTCCTCCTTAAACCGCCAAAAGTTTATATTTAATCATTCATTATTCACGGTAATTTTTTTGGGAAAAGCATAAAAAATCGTAAATTTAAGTTCTTTTTCCTTTGCTTCAATTAACTCACTTTGTTGTTGATTTATAAGGTACGGAACTTATAGTCTCATTTTTCAAAAAGATTTTAAGAACCTTGCTTCTAATGATAAAATGCACTAAAAAGATAAAAAATAAATTTATGATTTGGGAATCTTCATACCGATTGCACCATCGATATTAAAATAATATTAGCCAATTAATGAGAATCGTTACCTGTCTAATTTTTCATCAAAGTGATGAGTGTTGCATATTACTTAATTGTAAACAAAATTGCACCCTTCGCTTTGATGCACAACTAGATAGCTTACGATTCTCATTAAGCGGCTAATACAGTCTTAATATCGATTGTGTTATCGTTTTTAAGATTCACGGTTCATGCATTTTTCCAATAAAAGCGAGGTTCAAGACTCTAGAGTTTATAAAAATCCAAACGCATACCCCAAATTGCATTTAAGAAACTAAATAAACAAAATGTTTTATGGTAGGTCTTTTAAAAAAATATTTTTACATCTGCCCTACTAATCAATATAGTTCAATGTTTCTTAACCTTTGGTGCCCACACCGTTGGGAGTGGAAGAAGGTACTTTTGGAAGTGCGACAAAAGCGTCTAATAAATCATGAAATTTTTGATAATTTTTGCCAAAATAAACATTTTTCAATGGGATACGAAGATCTGTTATCATATTCCAAGGGAAACGGCTCATCTAAAAGGCTAAGAAACACTGATGTAGTGGTACCTTGAGCCTAAAATTCCAAGTAGTTTTGGATTTCAATCCGAAAATACAATTAATACGTTTTTCTTTTCAAAGATTTCAATGAAATAAGATTAGAAATAAGTCTTGTGCATAGAAAAAAAAGCTTTAAAAAACACTCCAACTAATGGACAACTATACTTATATACTTATAAATATATAAATATACTTATAAAACTTGCATGAATTGATCGATTAATCATTTAGTTCCACCAATTACTATAAACGTTACACACAAGGTTTATTACTTTCAATATTTGTAACTCAAATGTTACAAAAGACTTCGCTAAAGCCACTTTTAGCGTTGTTTTGTTCGTAGACCACTTTTAAAGCTTTCTGTTTCAAAATAATTTCCTCAAACTGGCAATAAATTTTGTGTTTCTGTCAGTTCATAACAAAACCAAGTTAATTCCTTTGAAATAATTACCAAGTACATAGATGAAATTATTTTCTTCGAATTCAATAAAGCACAAGTGCAAAAAAATTTATGGTTTAATATATAAAATCTCTATTTTTTTTTTTAACAAAAAGTTTACACAATCATATTCATTGCCCTCAAAAATGGAAACAACGTTGAGATTTAAAATGATACATCTAATTTGATATGTATCCTTAGGGAATAAACCAACACAATAGTTTAAAGATATTCGCTTCAAAATATGATTTATTTTAACATTTAAGTTAACGAAGAAAGATTTTTCATATAAAACATACATTGGGAGAAAGGAAATCACCCCAAGATAAACTGTATGCAGTAGTATTGACGTCAAAGAATTATTACTGAAGGATAAATGAACAACTTTGCCTTTAAGGGTTGGCTTTAAAATGCCATTATCAAAATGAATTTCATTAAGCTCCTGCCAATGCCAAGAGAAACGTCTAATAAATTATCGATTAATAAATACAATGCAATTTATTATGAACAATACGAAAACAATCTATGAACAATTAATCTACGATTTTTCAAAAGCTTTAGTCATTTTAGTTATAAAAAGTACAAGTTTAGTCAAATAGAATATATTTCAATTTTGCTTCTAATTAATATGGGAAAGATTTTGTGCTGGAGAATATTGGGATTGATGAAAATTAATTGGAGAAGACAGCAGAGGAAAAACGATAATTGCGGTATAACGTACCAAAGTAATTCAATTTTTCCGTTATTTTAATACTGTTAATTAAAGTCAAGTTTTGCATGTGGAAAAGTCTTTCACGAGGCAAGGTCAAGACAAAATTGGATAAAAGAATTTCCATATAAATTTCCGATAAAACTGATTTGAATATCCAAAGTTTTACACAAAATATAACATAAAATTTGTCAACAGTGCAAAAATTAGTTATACTGAAGAATATTTGATGTTTTGAAAAATGTTAGTATTGATTTTTTATAAATTTATCATCTTATTTATTATGAATAAGTGTAGTCGGATAAACCGTTAGTGAAGTTAAAGCATATTAATAGCAAGAAGAATCTATTTCCTTCTAAAAATACCGAAATCAGGCAACGCTAAAGTTTAAAAATGATTATCCAAAATATTTAGATAGTACCTAATTCTATTTTGAGAGAATTACAAAATACTAATGTACAAATAAGTTTTAAAGCGTATCCTTTTATGACTTTATTCAAAAAAAGAGCTACATTTTTTACTATACAGTACTGTTTTTTGCATTTATTTCCTGGTCCTTCAAGACCATCCAGGTATCGATCCAGGATTTTGTAAGATCTAAACTACTGCTCAACTGGACCACGGCATATGGACCGAAATATATATAAAGTATAAGTATAAATAATGCGGTAATATCTGGTGAATTTAACAAATGAAATAAGAAATACCATTGCAGTACCTCCCAAGTATTCCTTACAACTTTTGTGACATTTTACCGAGCGTTGTCGTGCTAAAGATCACCTAATCATGTCTTTTGGATATATTGGGCCTAAACTTCAATTTTCGGATCACTCGCATTAATTGTTGCTGGTAACGTTCCCCAATAATGAAAAATTACAAAGGGCCCTCAACGATTTGGAACCATGGCTTAATAAATGGCAAATAAAAGTCAATGAAGTCAAATCTGTTCATGTGACATTCACTACTCGGCGAGATACCTGTCCACCGGTATATCTCAACAATCATCAGGTGCCGCAGGCGACAGAAGTCAAGTATCTCGGAATGCACTTGGACAGAAGACTAACGTGGCGGAGACATATAGCTGCCAAAAGAGACCAGCTTAAAGCCAAATGCCGTCTACATCAGTGGCTGATTGGTTGGAGGTCGCAATTGTCCCTGGACAATAAACTACTGATATACAAAGTAATTCTGAAGCCAGTCTGGACCTACGGCATCGAACTGTGGGGAACAACTAGCAACTCCAATGTGGAGATCATCCAGCGCTTTCAGTCTAAGACACTCAGGCTCATTACGAACACCCCATGGTATATCACTGACCACGACATACATAAAGACCTGAAGGTGGCCACCGTGAGAGAAGAGATCGCCAGATTCAGCCAAAAATATCAAAAAAGACTGGAAGACCACGCCAATCATCTGGCAATCAGCCTACTTGACAACAGCGGAGAGAACAATAGACTGAAGCGCTACACGTTTCTGGAATTGCCTCACAAGGAGTAAGTTCAAGGAACCGATTTGACTCAATATGGAGCGTGGACGTAGATCAAATTTGCTCATTGTCCAGGGACAGATTGCAAAACACGAAAACAGGGGAAAAAATTAGTTAAAATAGCTTATGATAGAACTTCGATCTTTTAAAGTGTAAATTGGGCACCTCTAGGTACAAGGAAACTACAAAGAACCTACAAAGGTAAAACCTCACCAGAGTCTGTAAAACCTATAAGGGGAAAATGAAGAACCAAAAAATTGACTTTGGATCACCATTAAAATGAAGGAAGGAGGCATAAATGAAATGGCAAACAGAAAAAGACTCAAAGCGAAAAAATTAAAGATTTTTGGGGAAATGAAAAGAAGAGGGAAACCCTCACCAAAATTACTAGACTCCCCTTTGTCATTTGGGCAAATTTGGAATAGAAAAATAAATGCTTTGAAATATATTTGATTTATCTAATCTTCCAACGGTAGAAACTGATACTAGAAAGATCACTAGAAAGATACGCTGAAGAGTAGTTAAGACTTTTAAAAAAACAATATACTAATAACCGATAATTTATGTTGGTAAAAATATATGTATATACGGTAGCAAAGACAGAGAACAAAGAATATATACTCACGTGTGATTGAAAACCGAATATAATAATCATTGTCTCAAATTTTAATTAACCGATTATTGTTAATTGTTTCAACAGGCATTTCGATTTCATTCAACTGTAATTTTGGTGTTTTAATTATTAATTAATCAATTAATAAATCTTTGTTCTATTATATAAAAATGAGTTGAAACGTGTGGGTTGGTGTTGAAATATTTGTAGAAGACAATGGAAGGTGTAAAAGGTGAGAAAATCGGAATGAGTTGTAAGGAAAATAAGAAAAGCAATAAAAAAATTTCCCCCATATAAACTGTTAATATCTGGCAAATAGGCCAAATAAGCAGAGTAGGCGCTGACACCAATAAATATTTGACAACAATCAAAATATGTTATTTATTGGTTTTGTGACTTTGCAAAAGGACTGCCATTTACTTATATTTACAAATTTTACTTAATATTTATTGTTATCTGTAACAATTGGGAAAATGGAAATTATTTTTCAAGATTGTAAGGCGTTAAAATACAGCGGGGATTCTACTGAGTTAGCTTGTGCTGATAGAAACATTAAATTGCAACAATTGGTTCTACCACCAGATTCATTATGCTCCTTAGTTTATGATTCTAAAAATTCCTTGGCCAATATTCAAAAATATAACAGTTGTTTTCAAATTACGTCTTTTGGCGCATAAAACAAATATTGTGTTTAAGGAAGTACTAAAGAAAATAGGAACATTCCTAGTAAGCTTCCAGTCCCTGGCTAATAGCGACCTTAGGATTGAATTGGCCAAAAGAATAATACAATTTCTAGGGTCAAAAATAGAAAAATATTTTTAGAAATATCTATGTATGTCTTTAAACTCATGAATAGGTAGGAAATTAAGGATTTTTTGTAGACATATGAGATTTAACATGTTTAATGTTTTCATAGGTGTAAACCTAAATAAGTAAAATACAATGTATATTAATTTAATTGTTAATAATTATTCTTATTGTTAGAAATTTAATAATTAAAAATGTAGCAATATTACAGATATCAATTACTTGTCGCAATTCAATTTTAGGTGGTACGAAGTTTCCCGGGTCCTCTGATATTAAATAAAAAAATATTTGCATATAATATAATCAAGTACATATCAATTGCAACGCAGGCAATTAGTAAAATGCTTTATTTTTTAAATGTATTTAATATTATTACCATACACAAAAGAACTTAATGAAACCATGAAATAAAATTTGAAATTTGTATTGTTTGTAAAAACATTAAAAATATTATTAAATTGTATATATACGAAAAATTCAAGTATATGCTCAACTGATGATATGAAATAACATAGTAAAAGCTTGAAGGCCAAAATGAGAGAATGTCAGCTTTAAATATGTCGTTTAAGGAATCTGAACCGGTTTGAGGTATTTATTATTTGTTGTCAATTATAATAACATTAACACCTGTATCCGAATCCATTAGTAACACCTTTTAATCTACCTTTTTCTCACATTTTGGCCTTCAAGCTTTTATTATGTTATTTCATATCATCAGTTGGGAGCAGGTAAAAATTTTTTGCAATTTTAACACCAGCTTGGAATTTAACAAGTTTTGCTCACAGCATTGATAATTATGGGACAAAGGTTGATAAAATTGAACTTTAATATTTGTCTACCTGTATTCTATCGTACAATTCAAGAACAGGTTATTCGATTTCAATAATATTTTGTTTTCAAGTTCATCTTAGTGTTTCGCCAAAAAAAAAGTATAAAGGTCACAAACAAGTCTCATCTAAATATTCGTAACAATATTTTATTCTGATTTCACTTATGGTTCCAATTTAAAGAGGGCTTTACTGATTTTACAGAAACTTTGTAATCAAGTTCAACTAATTTTTCTTCAGAAGAAAAGTTTGCCTATTTACCTTTAATTATTAATAATAAAAGTAGCATTCAGAAGAAGGCCGATTAAAATAAATAAACGGACACCTATTAGTTGAATATAAATTGGACCTTTTAATTAAATATCTAAGTTCATTTTTAGGGGTGGCCAACCCCCAAAGGATATTACGGGCCACTTCGGAAATGAATCATAACTCTGCGGGATATTTTTGAAGTTATATCTCAAATTCTTTATACTATTTTTACCACTGTAGTCATTATAAAATGTATACAACTTATTAAAGTCTGATATATTTGTATATTAAACGACAAATGAATGACTATAGTTTAAAAAATGAAATCACATATATATACCAATCGTATACCGAATTCTCCTATGATTGATGATTGTTGATTAACCAAATATCTAAAAGTGCCTAAGAACTGTTAACAGAAAAAATTCTATGCTGCGATACAGCAATGCAAAACTCCACTGCGGAAGAAAAGCCCCGGAAAAATCCAATAAATTAAGGGGGGAAGGGTGATATTATTTCTATAATTGTCCAAAATTATTCCATCGAATTTCTATTTATATCACTCATTTCAGCATTTACTAAGTGGTAAGAAATTGAAAACTTAAGTGATGTTCAAAATGTATTTTTTTTAGTAATCAAATGATTTTTACTAATTTGATATTAAAAATTTGCACACTATGTGTCAATATGTTGATACTATTGAGGCTGATTATATCATTGTTTTAAAATCAAAAGTTATAACAAAATTTGGTGTTTTAATTGAATTTTAGAAAAACCGTAGTTACTTTTCGGTACACATAATATTAAGCTATTCGGAGATTATTCTTTCTATAGGTAATATCTAGAACAGAAGAGGAATACTGGGTAAGGAGAAAGTAAAGAGAAGAACACCTAAATGTTCTAGGAATCGGTATACTTGACAAAATTTTGAGTAGAAATTAATTAGTTCTTAACTCCAATTTCAATAGTCTTCCTTATGAAAGTAAAATTATATCGTACTACACTGATTTAATATCCTTAGAATCATTATACTTAACAATTTTTTTTCTTTTGATTTTAGAGTGTCTTAGACGGCTACAACGCCACAATATTTGCATATGGCCAAACAGGGTGTGGTAAATCTTTCACTATGGAAGGTCCCAGTCAATTATTGGTAGAAGCAAATCAAAACTCTTTTAGCGTCGACAATAATGTAACAAAAGGAGTCATACCACGTTCATTTGAACACATTTTTGAAGCAATTTCTGTAGCCACTGAAGTCAAATATTTAGCTCTTGTTAGTTACCTAGAAATATACAATGAACAAATCCGGTAAGTACCTTAATTTTCGTTTTATAAATATCAAAACCTTAAACTTTTATTAACTTCCAGAGATTTATTGGAACCGTCTAGTAAGTTAAGTAATAACATGGCTGGATTGCCACTAAAAGAAATTCCTAACGAAGGAGTGGTAATACAAGGTAAAACAATCTGTTGCAAAATACTGGAGTTTAAATATTTATTTTTATTGATTTTTCAAGGTTTAACTACTCATCCTGTACATAATGTGGAAGAATGCCAACAACTATTAAATTTAGGATCAAAAAATCGAATAATTGGTGCAACTTTAATGAACCAAAGCTCATCACGGTCGCACAGCATTTTCACCATTAGTCTAGAACAAATCCGCAACAACAATGATTTGCCAAATTTACTGCAAAGCGATTGCATCAAAAAGGGGAAATTAAATCTAGTGGATTTAGCTGGATCGGAACGACAGGCGAAAACGGGAGCGACTGGTGATCGGCTTAAAGAAGCGACCAAAATAAACCTTTCATTAAGTGCCTTAGGGAATGTTATTTCGGCGTTGGTGGACGGAAAGTCCAAGCACATCCCTTACAGGGACTCGAAGTTAACAAGACTCCTGCAGGTATTTTATTTGAGAACTAGTGGAAACGACACTCTGAAATCTTAATTAATTCTCATGTAGGACTCCCTGGGGGGCAATACTCGAACGTTAATGATTGCCTGCGTTTCACCAGCCGACAATAACTATGACGAAACTTTATCGACTCTTCGTTATGCAAATCGAGCAAAAAATATAAGCAACAAACCTATTGTAAACGAAGTAAGATCGTTACTAAAACCGATACAATACAATTTATCGCAATTAATCAATTATTCTTTATAGGATCCTAAAGACGCAACATTGCGAAAATATCAAGAAGAGATCGAAAAGTTGAAGGAATTATTACAACACAATAATGTACCTGTAGCCGATAATAATTTAATTAATTCTAGTATAAATAATAATGAATTTGATAAAGAAAAGTCGCGGATTATTACTGAGTATGAGGAGGAAATGATGCAGTTGAAGCATGCGCATGAAAATGAGAAAAATCAAAAGGAAACGTTGATGCAAGAAATGCAACAATTGCGTCAACAATATGAAATTAAACTACGTTCTGTTAGTAGTTCAACACAACCGATTTCCAATGAAGTGATTTTACAAAGGTAAGCTTTAAAAATTATATAACTACTAGCTGATTCCCGCGACTTCGTCTGCGTAACGTAGGTGTAGATTATATTTTCTTTTTAAATTTGCTATTTGTAGTGGCATATGAAAAATTTCTTTTACGAAAAACATAATCATACTTAAAAACACTATTTTGTCAACTTTAAAAATACACATTTAATAAACTGATACTTAGAATAAAATAATTGTATATAATGATCAATTCATTTTCAAAAAAATATTTATAAATATCTAAAAAGTACCTAACAAAACCGTATACCTACGGTAGGTATACCTACCGTGCACCAATTAATCCGTAAATCAATCAGCATCTATACATAAATAAAAACTATCGTTAAGTTCCATAAAGTCAGTCATAATTACAACTTAAAACAGTCAGAAGTTATCAAAACACTCGCCTAGAAATTTAGAATATTAGTAAAAATCACATTTCATTGTCTCGACTCTCGAATGAACCCTTTTCTCGAAACTATTTCACTACTGCAATGTACAAAACTACCGCGAAATTAAAATTTGTTCAATTGCACGAAACCTAGTTCCTCTATAATCAAGTATAACCATTGTGTATGCACTTATTATTAAAATATCAGAATTTCAACTATATAATTAAACCATTTTCTTTTAGTTCGCCGAATTGCTCGCTACTCGGTATTCACTCACTAATGTATTTATTTGTGATTAAGTATATCGGATTATCAGTTTTACAATATGTGAAAGCCAAAAAACGTAATGCTCACTTATGAAGTTAACCTTTTTCAGATATATATTAGAGTTTAAATTTTTAAGCAGATCCTACGTTTTTGAATCTAATAATAAATCAACATTGTTTTATTTTAAGCGATAAAACGTTTCGTCTATAACGAACATATTTTGATAATTAAATTTGAAATTTCGATTGTTTAATAGACGTTATGTCGTACAAACTTTGCCACCATTTTTCACTCTTTTAGAGGAGGAATTATCAAAAAACCCTTTCTTATTATATATCTGCATCGTATAAGAAAAACACTTTCCAAATTTCATCAACACAAATATGCTTTTATTTGGAAAATACAATGTAAAACGAAAAAAATTATGACCTTCTTTATTTTGATTATCATTACTAAAAAGCAATTCGATTTCGCAAATTTGGACGTTGTGCATACAAAATTGTTGGAAACAGATAGAAACCGTGGACGGAAATAAGAATATTTTATATATTTTCAATAACAATAATTGACTTTCAAATTTTTCTAAATACCGAAGAAAAGTTAGTTTGGAAGATTTTATATTTTGATTGATAATGAAATGTATGACAAAAAATTGGTCCCTTAATGTTTTTCAGCAGAATAAATAATTGCTCCAGGTCACAATCATTGGTTGATAAAAATTAGATTTTGAAAAGTTTGATTGTTGAAAAACAAACAAAAATTAAAAATCGCTTTGTTAGAATTAGTATTACATAAACTTTCATACTAATTTAGTGAAATAACGTTATTTAAATCGTTGTTATTAAAATGATATAACAAAAACAGAAACTTATAATTAATGAATTATTTATTTATTAATAACTCTTATTAAATTCAAAATTTTGATTGTTGATTAACTTAACATTTTCTCATACAAACATAGTCACTCCTTTTACTCTTTTAGGGTAGGAATTTTTAAAAAAAAAATATTCTTATCAGATGTCTATTTCTTATAAGGAATACATCGAATATTAAAATTTCATCAGTTAGAGGGATATATAAATACAGGATTTTATGTATGCACGGTTATAAAAACGTATTTACTTAAAGTTTTATTACTATTATTATTATTATTACTACTACTATATTTTTTTTTTTGTTAATATTTCAATATTGAGCAACTCTAAGGGTCTATTTTCAACAATTTTGTAAAAAAAAAAAAATACTGTAAGATTCGAACCCACGTCTTTATAATTGGGAGGATCAGAATGACCGATACGTAAGCGATTACGCTATTAACATCAACTAAGTGTTAATGATATATAAAGGTTTATATTTCAGAGAGGCAATTTTTTAAACTTTAAATTGAATTTACTGTGCTTTTTATCAGTTTAACTTAAAATATTTTTACAGATTATTTTCTAACTTTTAATAACCTTTCCAATGATATATAACTCCCCTAACTAAAGTAAAATTTTCTGCTTTCATCCCTAGGGAATACCTTCCCTTATTATTTTTTTGGAAAGATAAGTAGATTATAGTCTGTGGGAAATTGTTTTGTATCTTAATACCAAATTTCACTAAATTCGGTTGTTCCGTTCTTTATTTAAATCAGGACACACAGACAGACAGACAGACAAAAATTTTAAAAAATGTTAAATTCGGAATAAGAGCCTCTTGAAACAAATATTTACCCTAAAATTGGGTTCAAAATCGAAATGTACAGACAGACGTAAGAATTTTATACATTAGTATAGATTGCATCCCTTCAGTGTATTAACATTTTCCAGATAATTTCAATAATCCTATGTTGTAAGTTCTTAAACAATTTAAAATTTGATACTTGTAAATTATTCTGCAGGCATTCCCCATTGATATTCCAACTTAATGCACTGAATCAATCATGTCACCAAAAAAAATCAATTGACTTTATAGAGACATTCAGTAGGGATTTAAAAAAAACTTTATTTATTCAACGTAATTTACTTCGTAAATTACTAACACTAAAGCCTGTTCGAACAGTTTCCATAGAATGTATAAATTTAATTAACGAATTTCAATATTATTTGCAGATTACAAGCACTGAAAGCCTCAATGATTGGTGGAGAGAAGGCAAATGATGTGAAATTGAAAGAGAAATACAAAAAGAAAAAGATTGCGGCTGAACGAAAGCTCAGGTATTTAATCTAAACAAGTCCTCATTTAATTACATTAAAATAATTCTATCAATTGGTTTGTAGTGCTTTGGCTCAAGTTCTTGCCCGAGTCGATCAAGACGAAGACCGCGAAATGTTAGAAGGTCATGTGAAAGACTTCACCCAAGAACTCACACTAAAAACCGACCTCATCAAAAAATATAAGCACAAAGTAAAAGCTCTGGAACGGGAAATTCTAGACATTCAACAAGAGTTTGAGGCTGAACGAACCGATTACTTGGAAACGATACGAAAGCACGAAAAAACCATCAAGCTTTTATCCCAAATTAATGACAAAATGGTGCCTGTTTTGAAGAAAGAATGCAATTATTCGTAAGTCTTATAAAATCATTGAATTTTTAAGTAAAAATAATTGTAATTAACTATTTAAGGGACTTGGAAAATATCAAATTGCATTCTATATGGATTGACGACTTGCAAAAGTGGAAACTTCCAGATGTGATCATTTATAGGACCAAACTACCACCTGCTGGTAAATTGTTTTTTCAACTATCTAAATTTGAATTTATTTCAACTAGTTTACATAATTGGTGTAGTCATGTAGACATACTTTTATTGGAAAATGAACAAATTTTCTGAATACTGAAATTGCCAGACAAGTGTATTGTCTTCTGTAGAATGGGAATGGAGTTAATGTCTCTTTTTTACGTATTTTCAATGATTACCATGCAAATTCATTGAAATTGTCGAAATTGTCTTCTATTTTATAATTACTTTCAAGTAAATACACTTTAAGAAAAGTACTAGATTGAAGTGGTTGAATTAAATTGGTAAGAAATACGAAAGCTCATTGGAAAAATATAATTTTCGTTCAGTTAAAATATTGAAACAAACATCCTGGATATACTTCAATTTTTTAAAATCGATTTTTATTCTTTTATTTTAGTCAGGGTTCAATAAAATTTTAAACTTGACATTAATGAAAGTTTATTAGTTGACCATTATGAGCATTAAGCAAATATCTCATTGTATAGACTGGAAAGTTAAACTCCTCAGGGAACAAGAAAGGAAGCCTTGAGAGAATTTCAGAATTTCAAACTATGGTATCAAGAAAAAATTAAAATATGGGGAGAGTCAATAAAGACAAGTTGCATGAGTAACACTTTGAAAAGGGTCAGCTTAGAATTGGAAAAATAGAATTGAACTATTAGATCTACTAAATTTATTTTAAAGGGTCACCCTAGGAATGAAATTGTGTAAGCATTGAATTTGATGTAGGAGAAAAACATAAATGGATCCAGGACTTTAATTTAGGAAGAGCTTGACCCCGCTGAGGGTAGGTTTTATCAACTCCAACAAGCTAAAAAAGCTCACAGGGCTAAGATGATTTCAGGAATGGAGGCTTTGCCATATAGAGAGAAAATATCTCAAGCTCTACTATTTTTGTTGTATGCTTTTCCTTGAAGTGTTACACTTATTGCCTTTAAAATTGCAGTCAGATTAAGTTTTGGTAAAATTGAAGACAAAAACCCAAAATCTCAAACGAAATCACATCATTTGACAATCCAAAAGATCGAAAATTGCAAATCTATTTTGCCAGTTTGGGATTACAAAACCATAAGTTTCACAGTACTATAAGTGCAACAATTAGTTTTACTTTTTTCTTTTACGGTTTACCAGGATGAGGTTACCAGGAGAGCCTCAACACTGGAGTCTTAGATTTGTTGTATTCCTCCTGGATCCTTATTCCTCCTATTGTAACTCGAGAAACGGAATATATTTTAGCAACCGGTGAAGATGTTGTTTGACACTGGGATCGGAGATCCCCAGCTTTTTTTGTCGCCATACAGGCAATAGAGTTTGAGAAATAGATTTTTGTCTGGCAAAATCTCCTTATTTGAGGGTCCATTGAGGAATCTAAATGCTATGAAGATGCTTTCCTAGGTTACAGTGAACGGATTTCGCTGTTTTTCTAGCCCCTTCCTAAACATTGCTACCCACAACCCAGTACAACATATATTTCAGTCCGGCACAGTGATTTAAATTCTCAAAGTTACTGAAAGTTCATACCTCTAGGCCTTTCCGTGTATACCAGCACCAGATCCATTATCTACCACAAAACCATCAGTACGCCATCCTAGGCCGGATTTAGGGGAGAGCAACTAAGACTACCACCCCAAAGCCTCCACAAAAGAGAGTTCCCCACAATAGACTTCGGGAAAAAAAAATCAAATTCAGACTAGCAAACACTAGCGACTAACTAAACGCTAGTAGACTAGTAACCAACCAAATTTTCGAAGATCAAATTTAAGAGCTACATTCCCAAACGTTGAAATTGCATTGAAACTGTATTTGGTTTTGAAGGTATCAAATTGCACTGGAAAAGGCTTATTTTCAAAAATGAAAATGATTAAAAATAGGCTTCGAAACTCGATGGATCAAAACTGAATTCCAATGAAATCATCGATTTTTCGGTGAAAAAAGCTCGAAAGGTTCGATTCGTTAACGCTAAAATTTAATTTCAGATAATTATTGTTTCCGATTGTATTTATATTTTTGTTAAATAATAAAAGAATCTATATTTAGATTCACAATAACTTATTTATTGAAAAGCTCGACTGAAAAAATTACCTATTGACCAAAGAACGTCCACTTCATTGTTGTCCCGAGTCTTCCAGACCCCTAAATCCGGTCTTGATACCACGTGATACTATTTTGCTCTCGTAAATTTCCCATTTCTCATGTTGAAACCCAAATCAAACTTAAGAAGGGACCCCAAAAAAAAAGAAATTTATGCAATTTTAAATATTTCTATTGTCCTATTGCACTTTTATTTTTATTTTGTAGGCGGAGTAAGCAATGTGAGCCAAACTGCACCAGCACGCCTTGAAAACGATTCGGAGAAAAACAAATCTTCCGAATTTTCATCACCTGGAAACTCGACGATTTCATTGGCTTCGTCGTCTGATGGCAATGATATTGAGGGAGATTTTTTAATGAAGGTAAGTCTTTAAAATTTGTAATTACATTTTGATGTTAACAAGATATTTGTTCGGCGTAAGAAGTTAGTCAAATCGGAAAAGGAGAATGTCACCAGTAATTACTTCAAACCAAGACGGGCAACGCAACTTCTGAATCCGGGATCCTCTAGCTATTCTACACTCAACTCTAACACGGCATCTTCCCGTGCGTTTAATGCATGGCGAGGTATGGAACGTACGTAAATATTTAAACTTTAAATATTTTACAATTTTTCCCCCATTCCAACTTTTGAAATTTCTGACCAAAGAAATGATTATTTATAGATATAACTTTTCGAAGTAACAACCATAGAATTTCTTCAGCTTCTTCGTTGGCATCGCAATCGACGCCTGCGATCGAAATTTCTAATTTGAGTAACACCTGGAACCACTTTCCCTCTGGATCCAGCGCAAATATTTGGGTCAATGGTAATTTACCACCATAAATATATTTAAACCAATAAATCGAAATTTATTTTTCCAAAATTACAGACCTAATATCAGATACAAATCGTAAGCCTCAACGACTTGATGCCTTGCCTCATCTACAACTTAAACGTGAAACTAGTCAATTAAACAACTTGGATCCCATTTGAGTATAAGTTTTCTTTTTTAACTTTGATATTAGTACCTAATTTTAAATGCAACTTTTCAATTTAACAATAAGTAAAAATTTTTGAAAGATTTTACTATTTCTGCTCAAATCATATAGATATCGATTGTTGAGCTTTAGAAACTAAAAAGCTCTATGTAAGATATTTTTCTAAGACTATTTTAAGAGTTTCCAAAACTCAACAAAAATGTTACATATATAATGTTGAAACTTGGTTTGAAAAACTACTGTTTGAAATTTGATAACACTATATTCATTCATTTTTGTTTTCTAAGAGTGACACTGAAGTTTTACATAGCAAATTAAGAGATTTACTATAATAATTTTGTTAAAACTATGTTAAGTTTGAAAATTTTATCACGTTTCAAGAATTTTTGCTTTCAAGTAACTTTTATTTAAGTCAGGACCGGATTTAAAGAGCGTAACCGAGCGTTTTGGGATGTCGAGATGAACAACTTAATTCAACAATAAATGTGATACTTAATTTAAAATATTTTTTCAGCCCTCATAAAATATTTGCTTAAGGCCGGCCCTGATTCAATGAATGTTTCTAAAACATAGGACCAGAGTTTAAATTTTCCCAACATAAAGAGAGTTGAGCTTGAAAAGCTCGTTTAACAAATTATTTGCTGTATAATTAATTTGTTTTTTTTTCAATAGAATTGTTGGCATTTAGATGAACCAATATTATTATAATTAGGATATATAAAAACATATAAATTATTTGAATTCTAAACGATTTTATGAAAAACATGTAATAGTTTCCGGCATTTTAGGACTCGTAAAACAAAAACACGTAAAACATCCTTTGTTCACCAAGTTTTACTATGAAAAAATTGTGTTTTTATTACGAGCTACCAAAACGTATAAACATATTTTTGAAAAAAATATTCTTTTATTAAAACAAATTTGAATACCATAAACCGAATATGGTACAAAAAAATAATTATCTTCATTATCTTCACATGCTCCGACAAAAATATATTCAAACCTAACGAAATGAAAAAATATATTTTCCTTTTAATTAACTGAATAACGAAAGCTTTTGGATATTGAAATATAGTAAACAAATATTTTCAAAAAAAAAATCAATAGAATTATATCATACACTCAGTGGTTCTATGTGCATTCAAACTGAAGTATAACAAATTGAAATTTCACCACCAGGATTTCTTTTTCGAAAAATAATTGCTAGAGAAAGCTTTGAATACATTTACATAATATAATGATTCCTTTTCAAATTGAATGTTTTTCCTTTCTTTTATATACTTGTTTTTTTTCTTTTTGTAGTACAGTAAAAAAATATATTTCAAAAAAAGGTTTCTCTACATTTATCGAAAAAGCAGAAATTAAGAGGAAAAAAAATAAATAAATTTATTGGTTTCCACTTATAAACTTCAGTTAAAAAATGTTAGTAATGTGCTTATCAGAAAGTTAATACCTACAAATTTAAAGCTTTAGATATTTTTTATAATATTATAAAGACTAAAAGTAGGTTAGCTAGTGTAAGCACCTGAAAACTAAGTTCAAAAACAATGAACTTTTTAGAGAGCTTTTCTTAGATTTTCAGCTGTATTGAAGAGTTAATTAAGAAATATTCGAAAGACAGTTTCTATTACACCTGACAGGCTAGGTTGAAGGAAGAGGGTGAAGAATAATTGACTAAAATATTATAACTATCTTAGTTTTTATTTCCAAAATTATCATCTTGTTTGAGAAAAAAATAAATTTGACCCCAATGATATTTCATCCTGAAAGACTTAAAGTGAAGCTACCACCCTTATAAATATGCACCTAGAAGTTAGAAAGATGGCTTTGACCTTATTTGGGGTAATTCTAACTAAATTATACCGTTGTAGCTAAAAAAAAGATTAAAAAAGGGAGTTAGAAGCTTTTTCTAATTCTTCTAGTTGACGATGTCAAAAAATTATAAAAGGCAAGCTTTAGAAAAAGCTAAGAAACTGATACAAAAATAATTTTTTGGTTTTTGAAAAGAAAATTTTATAAAATTGAGTTTTCAAAGAAAAAAAAATATAACACCTCTGTATTAAGTTCAATGACTGAAAAATCTCTCTATAACTCTAAAATCTTTACTAATCTTCATATCCATTATTTTTTGGGGTAAAAGGAATACTAGTAAGAAAACTACTAAAAGAACTTTTAAGTATTCTTTTCACTTCTGGAATGCTGGATGTTGGGTGGAGTGGGGGGAGTAATTGACCAGAAAATCGATTTATTTATTACCATTAAGCCATCACCTAATCTGGGTAGAAATAAAAGTAAAGAATAGAGGCATTAATCACTTACCATTGTTTATGCAATATATAAAATATGTTGAGGTCTTATTTAGTTAATACTATTTACAAAAGTAAACTATAAACATAAATTTGAACAAAAGTTCAAACAAATGAATTGCTGACGTATTGCCTAGATACGTATTTCGATTGTCAAGCAATTTTCATCAGTAGTCACTAGTTAAGAACCACTAATGAAGCTTGCTTAGCAATCGAAATACGTATCTGTTCAATAGGTCAATAAATTATTTGTTTCAACTTTTGTTAATTATATTACAAAAATAAAACCACAATATGTTTTATATATTGTCTTAACAGTATAACTCTTCAAAGTCAACCGAGAAAATCCAATTTTATATTATGCCATTGTTTTTAGGGATGTTTGGGAGAATTTGGCAGGGTGTATACGGCATAAAATGAAGGTACAAAGGGAGGTCATGACCCTGGGCGTCGCATAAAAATGGAGCGTTATATTGACATTTATAATTTCATAAATGATTTTGCCTTGCAAAAAATGCAAAAAAAAAGAAGAGTATTTTTTTAAATGTTATTTACCGTCGCTTTGTTACTACTAAGATCATCAGCGACTCTAGAGTTCATAAAAATCCGTAATCGAGAAAAATCGAAAATTGGTTCGATACGAGGATTGAACCCGAAACCTATCATTTTTTGAGCGATCACTTAAACCACTCGCCCACCAGTAGGCCTCGAAGAGTATTTTAAATAATTAAAAGTAAAAAATAATAATTAAAGTAATAAAAAAATTTAAAGTTTTTGATTTTTTACCAATTTTTTTCGGTCGGCTCTGGGCAAAAATCCACGTTACACCACTTTTGACATCCGAGTATTAGGATGAGTTTAAAATTTTGCTGCATTTATGTAGGTCCTTTCGTTATTAATTCCCAAGTCTGTGCCAAGAACCGCAGTGGAAGTGTAAACTGTGAAGAGAATTGGCTCATTATAATTATTATAAAATGAAAGTATTTTGTAGTAGTGTAATAAACCTCGTGGGCTAGAAAAATAGTCAAGTTGGCCTCATGCGGCCCGAGAGCCACGGGTTGGCCACCCCTGCTCTAAATAGATCAAATAGATCCATTGTCCATAAAATCAAATCTTTTATATAGGTATGTTTCAAAGATATGTCTACCTAATATAATTTATTCAAGGTATGAATAAAAAGATTCAATTTTAAAAAATATTAAAAAAATAAATATATCAAAAAGTTTTAAAAATTTAAAATTAAAAAGCTACATTTTTATTGACTAACATTTTTTGCGGTTATCAATGAATCAAATGAAAGCAAACATTCTTTTATCGTGGATAATTTAAAATCTTCTGTATAACTGCAAAATATATTTAAAATATAATTCTGAATACGCATTTATGTACTTTTATACTTTTCGTAGTCTAAATTTATTTACAATTTTGGTTTACTCGTTTATCAAATTAAGGTATCTGATATACTCATTTATTTTATTTCTTTACAACATACATAATGGGTAATGAAAAGCCATCATTTTCTTGAATGTATCACAGAGCTTTGATTAAATACATCAAAAAAAAACTTGAAAAAATCTTTATCAATAAAATTTGTACGAAATTTCTCATTATGCAAACATCAAAAACATTTCCTTAAAATTTTTCTCATCTGTTCTTTTTTCCTTAAAATTTGTGACGAATTGATCAGTCGAAAAGATTTTCTTGTGTTTGACATAAACAATATAGATAAGTTATAAATAGATTTTTTTTCAAATTTATCTCATTTGAAATATCAATCATCCCCAAAACTATATGCTTTTCTTTTTAAATTTAATAAAAAAATTGATGTCTTTTATTATTATGTTTAAAATGCTTTAATTTAAATTGAATTTGGCTGTATGTGTAAAAATAGATTTAATATTACGATAAGGAAAATTGGTATTATGTAAGGTATAAATTTGTTGAAGTTTGAGTGTTTTATCAATATATTGTAATTTTATAACCAATTTTCATGCAATGTGTGATATATTTTTGAGGTTTATTAATAAAAATAAAATATATTTTAATGTATTAACTTACATTTTTATTTCCCTATCTCCAAACCAATAATTTCAGAGTAATAAAAATGCAGTAGTTATCATCATTTTTTTGCCATCACTACACAACAAAGATTTAGAGGAGAAACATGGATCATAGCTTGCAAAGCAGATGGAGAAAATTTTTCCCAAGCAAGGCCAATTAAAATTTTATATTTCTTTGTAAAGTTATTACGTACTTAGATTGCCAAAATAGCCGAAACTATGCACCAAACGTTACTATAATTTTAAGTTGTCGATCTAAAGCCTATCAATGCTAATATCACCGGAATTGGTCTGAAATATTAAGTATTGACGTCAAAGTTATATTAGCTGAAATTGATTACGTCAAACAAGAGAATTGCTCGAACCAATTAAATCAACATTTGACAATGTAAAATATTTTGGAAAATCATCAATTATCAATTCATGTTTATTTATAATGAATTATATAATTTCATTTGTTACACAATAAACTCAACGCTTGAAATTAAATTGATCAAATATTTACCTCCACGAACATTATTTATTTATACACTTCGATGATTCAATAAACCAAAGCACAAAAATTTTTATTATCATCGGTTCAATTTTAAAATACTTAAACCTGTAAAGGGTATAGCCGTGTTTGTATGAGAAAATTACCCCTGCGGCTTTTTCAATTCAAACTTAGGGGATCGTTTTGATACTTAATAAGAAAAAACAGCCAAATTTTCAATTTCTTATCACAAACGGTTTATGAGTAATTCAAAAAAAAAAAACTTTTTTCGATTATATTTTTTTTATAATTTTAATAATTGCACGGTAGGGTGCTGTCTCACATTGCAGCTATCGTATACTATCTTGCGTATGCTATGTGAGAACGGTACCCTATGACCCTACCGTACAATTAAAACTACCAAGATAAAATAATTTTTTATTTCATTTATAAAAATTTTAAAATTTTATGTGAAAAAAACCATTATTTACCTTATATGTAATAAGAATTCTCGCATAATTAAGTCAATTTGGAAAATATCTCAATCAATATGTGGGTATATCACCGAATCCTGAAGATAGCTTGGAAGGATCCCTACAAAATAAAGAAGTATTTACTAGACTAAATATAAAAAAAAAAATGAAGTTGCGGTACTTTAACCATGTTATACGTAACAAAAAATATCACCTACTTCTTTTCATTATTCAGGATTGAATTGAAGGTAGAAGAATATGGGAAGAAAAAGTGGGTATCCCGGCAAGCCAACTTTCGTGGGGGATTTGGCACAGGTACGAGAGGGTTCTTCCACGATGCGGTATCGAAAATTGAAATAACAATGATCACCAATCTTCAAGTTTGAAGAGGCACTAGAAGAAGAAGAAAAATATCAATATTTTAAGTAGTCAAGTGTCTTACACATTTTATATTCGCTGAGGTATCAGAAATGTCATCAAAATGTCTTAGAAAAACCTAGTGTTACAATAAGTATACCATATAAAAGTATATCCACAGAAACCGGGAGATTCATGAGTACGTATGCTAACATCAGAACATCAAAGAAATATCAAGTTTGCTTACAATACTGTACTGAGCGTTGTTTGGTTACTTGACACTATGCGATTTTCCAAAACCAGAAATCTATCGTCTATATGTGGTTTTTACAAAAGAAAGCCCGTGAGGGAATCTATAAGGAGGTAATCCAAAAGAATCTATAGAAGATCTATAAGAATTTTGACCACTTAAATAGGAATCATGGTCTCGGATTTCACCCAACATGGAAGGCAATTTTCTCAGTTTTTTTTCGGTGAATGATTCTTTAACTAAAAGGACAAATTTTATGTCCACTGATTGTTTGATCAGATGTTATATTTTCCACTTTTCATGTTACCCATTCGATATATCTCCATAGACAGTTTATATTTATTTTCTATTTATCAATTAAATTGAAATTTTCCAACTACTCCAGCATTGTCAACCAAATGAAAATGAAATACATTTAAATTCTAAATCAAAATAATCAACCAATGAATGAATAATCGCATGTTCCAGGTGTAATAAGCTCGGAAAATAAATTTAATATATTCTTCAAGACGATTCAATTATTGAGAAATGTCGATTCGATTTACAATCTAATTGATAAAGCTTTCGGGTACGATAGCACCTGTTTTGAATAATCGATGACGTATTTATAGTGTTATATATACTCACGGTGTTAAGTATCACTGAAAATGAATGTGGCAACGTTTTCACTTGGGGTGAAAGCGACCTGTTGAATACAGTGAGTTCAATTTCTCCCTTGGAAAAACCTGTCCTCGTAACATGGAAAACTGTTGGATTATTCACATACTAACGCAAATGAGAAAACCCTAAAAAAAAGATATTTTCTTTTAAATAAAAACTTGTTTTTTTTATAAAATATTATGATAAATATAAAAATAATAGCTTACTTATTAGAATCTCTCATAATTATATAAAAACTATTGAAAGCGTTGTAAAAGCATTTCAAAGATGCTGCACATTAGGACTGGAGGCTGGAGCCAGAATTCAGAAGTCGAAAGTTGCAAGCATTCGGAAATGCTGGAGCTTAAATATTTGTTTTTGGTGGATTCAAAATGGGCACCAACGAAATTTACACTGATTCACAATCAATATACGAAACTAATATAAAGGATTTAATTAAAAATCTGTAAAAGAAATAGTTATTAGAAAAAAAGTAAAACTTCAATTATTAACACAGTAATAACAGAGAAATAACAAAGAAATAAATCATTTTACCTTTGATTAATCTTCAATAATCACCAACTTCACAACATTCCATTTTAATATTTACCCAACAAATTATGGTTAATTTTATCAAAAATATCAGAAAACGTTAAGAACAATAATTTGCACATGTTTATTAACAATTTGTTCATCAATTTATAATTAAACAATTAATAATGCAAGTGGAATTAAATTGTAAGAACTTAGCGAAATAATTATTGTTAAAATAACAAGTGTATAAAAAAATAACAAGTAAATAAACAACTTGTTTATTAAATTTTGATCTTCAATTTTTTCAATTTCGTTTGCAAATTCGGATTAAATCGCTCGCAATCGAAAACGCAAAAACAATATGCTTATTCTTGTCTTGCACATTTGACTTTTAAATTTACAGTCTCTGTCACTTTAAACATTATTGTTACAATTAAATTTGAATTTGTTGTTCTTGTTTTTCACATATAATTTTTTAATTTTCCCTTTCTGTCATTTCATAATTATCGGTAAAGTTAAATATTTAAAATAAACTATCTTCGATCAAGCTAAAATTTTAAATAATTGACAAATATTTATGGTAGCAAAACTAGTCTATGTGGAATATTTCTGCTCCATTAGATAGCTGGAAATGGGTTAATTATCACCTTCAAAATTTGTCGCCAAAAACGCGAAATTAATATAAAGGATTTAAAAAGAATTAAAGAATGGAGTCATAAGTAGTAAAGTGTACACGAATTCCTCGGACTTTGGGAACAATGACTGAGTTTTAAAAATTCAAAAAAGAATGTTTAGGTAATTATATATACAAAAACCTTTACCCATTTAAAAGTTGAGCTTTAGTTATTTTTTTTTTTTTGATAATCTTTGGATTAGATATGGCAATTTATATATCTCCAACAAAAGTTATTGAAACATTTTTTTTCAGCTAAATGAAAAGCATATTTCCACGTCTCCGTATATAATCTTAGATATGCACAAAGTGGGTCCTTAGTTGATTTTGAATATTATTGCTAACGTTGGAATTTTTTTTTAAACTATTTTATTTTTTTTATTTAACTTTAATTTACGAATGGTTTTGAAAAATTAATCTTGATTTAAATGTAAAATAATCTCTTTTAGCAATTACAAAATAACATGTGTAGGTATTAGATTATATCCGAAGCTGATAATTGATTTATTGTTACCGGGATGAACATGTTTTTGGAATACTTGCATCCCTAATTTTCATTATCAAACTATTTCGATTCTATACTAAGTCTTTTTACCTGGATCCAGTTTTTGGGATGATGAAGCATTCCAGATACTTGAATTGGCGGAATTTTTCAGTCTTTTGTGGAGAATCATCAACGAAAATATTGTTAAATTTACGTAAACTCTGTAAGAATACAGATTATATCAAATAAACTGAGTAAAAAATTTAAAACCATTTTTTTTTTTATTATTTTAAACGTTTTAATAACTTTGAAACACTTGAACTGTGAATAAGTAAAGAAAAAATCTTTTGAAAATGATAATTTCCTATATGACTTTGTTATAGGTACTTAAGAACTAAATTATTGCAAACTTTTCATTTTCTGTTAAACAAGGAACTTATTGGTCTAAAATCAACAGAAGACTATAAAGTACGAGAATTTGCCTCTGAGGTAAAATATTTCGTTATACGGAAAGTTAACTTGTTTTAATTTCATTGATTTTATTCCACTTGCTCAAAGTATGAAAATTTTGCATTGAAATTTAAAAAGCTTTTGATATAATATAATCTAATTAGTATTGGTATGTGACAACTACCTGCATAAGGAAAGATAATAAACATGATAAACCACATTTCCTTATGGTTGCCGACTGAATTCAACTAACCTTGGAATTCCAATTTCTTCAAAATACATTTAATTAACCACAGTTATTTACCGTTTTTCTTTTTTTAATTGTTATTTACTGTCGCTTAATAACTACTAAGGTCATTAGCGATTCTAGGGTTTATAAAAATCCGTAATCGAGAAATATTAAAAATTTGCTGGTTACAAGACTCAAACCTAACACCTTACAATTTTGGAACAGTTTTCTAAACCACTCGATCACCAGTAGGCTTGCCCCGTTTTTATTATTTTACTCATCATTTATTTTTAGAAAAACGCTTGAACATGAGTTTAAAAATTATAATAAACAGTAAATATATTAAATAATATCCGATATGCAGATATCACTACAAAAATCACGAGTAATCTGAGTGGGCTTCATCAGCTTATTAACAAAGTTGTAAAAGCTCGTGCAAGTTATTACCTTTAGCTAAACATAAGGAAGACCAAACTTTTGATTATCTCTAAAAATAAATGGAATATTTACTGTCAAAAATAACCCAATAGAAAGAGTAAAATCCTACAATTACTTGAGACCAAATGCCGCATTGTAAAAGCACGAACTGCATTCTTCAGAATGAATAAAATTTTTATGAGTACAAATTTATAACTAACAACTAAAAGCTACAGCTATGTTATGCCTTTTCAATGCTGGAATCTTCAATATTATAGAAGATATCTTGTAAAAAACTAGAAAGCTTCGAACTATGGCTTTATTACCGCATCCTAAGAGTATCGAGGATCAATCACATTAGAAACGAGAGGATCTAGATGGGTATAGGAAAAGAGGTATTATTCACAAATGAAAAAAAGCTGGAATACCTGAATCACGATATGAAGAATCCAGAAAGTTACAAAAGAAGGACCAGGGAAGACCTAGGGAGACCAGAAAGTAATGTAATGAGTAAAGTAATGAGTCGTTTTTGAACCTTTTGGACATTCGTTGGCTTTTTATTGGCTTATAAGTTATTTCGAAGTCATACTAAAGACATTTTATGATTAGAATAAAAGGTCAAATATATAGTCATTCAATATGATTTTAGAAGTTATTATTCTAACATTTGTATATGTAAATAGTAGGACAAATGCTCGAAAAAATACAAATGCTCTTCAAATTTCACAGGATAGTATCGCAAAGTAACCACCAAAAACATTTTCAATATTTATCCAAGTGTATTAGATGTTTCTTAATACCAAATGGGCTTTGATAATTTTGAGTTCTCCAACTCGCATTAATCAAGAATGATAAAAACGTTATACATTAATATATTAAGGAAGGAAGGGATACCAAATCTATAACAAATAGTCATAAGTCTGTCAAATATTCCTAATCAATTTGAATTGGCCAACCAGGGGCCTAAAAATTCCCAAGAATTGCCAAAAACTTTAATTTGCGACACAAAAATATAGGACTCCTCTGCACAAGAAGAATTCTGGAAATTAAGGGTGGGTGATATTGGCTTGCCCATTTTAATTGCCCAACGTTGTTCCATCGGATTTTTGTTTAATAGAAATATTAATTTCCATTCTTTCAGGCCTAAATTGATATGTAACATAAAGGATAAATCAGGATGTGATAGACCAAACAAATTAGCAGTGTTTTATTTTACTTATTCCAATTTGCAACGTTTCGTCGGTGTGATTCCAACTTCATCAGGCAACCTATGTATAACAATTTTTTTAAAATTTTTAAAATTCTTACACATAAGTTGCCAGTTGAAGTTGGAATCATGCCGACGAAACGTTTCAAATTGGAATAAATAAAATAAAACACTGCTAATTTGTTTGATCAACCACATCCTGATTTATCCTTTATAGAAATATTAATTGGAAACTGATATACACTTTAAATTTTCAATTTTATTCCAGCAATACCTTAACCAATGGGAAATATTACTAATAAAAATAATATTTTTCTGGTTTTAAATAATCTTTATATTTCAGTATATATATTTTTATATAATTCATTTTTCACACATAACATTAATTAAAAAATCTATGTTTTTTAAATCTAAATATATTAAAACATAAAAAAGAGATTGAAAATAACAAAATGTGCATTGATTTCAAATTCTGTCGACAACAATACAAGCATTTATTTTACGGACTTCATATATTACAACAAATCAATTATATTTAATCACATAAATTTCCCGATTATCCCATCATTTCCATCCCTATGTCTGCGCGTTAATTTTGTATTTTAAATTTTGGATACTTTTAAGTTTGAGGATCATTATCAAGAAGTTAAGAATTTTTCTAAGTTATTAATAAAAGTATGAATTGGAAATTCATCAACTGTTAAAATTTTCTATCTATTGATTTCAACCATTAGTGCTAAATCGTTTTTTATTTAACTCGAAAAGTTTAAACTTGAATAATTTTATCTAGTTTCATTATTTATTTCAATGTGAAAGAGTAGCAAACATTCAAACTTGTCCATTTACCATATAAAAGGAGTATCCAAATTTTAAAATAAAAAAATGCAGCATTTCTTTAAAATTTAAATATTTATATTAGAGACAAACGAGCGATGATTTAGTCACGCTACTATTAAATTAATTGCCCTTTTGTTCGTAGTTAATACTACTAAGATAACGTAAGCTTCATTGGTAGATATTTGGGAATCCAATAGTGAGGAAATTGGTAAGAATTCATAGAAAGGAGAGTAGAAGTATCTAGAGGTCCAAGAAATTTGGTTCTGGAAACAGAAGGAAAAGATCAAGTGGACGGATAGAATCATTATTAGGGAAATATTGGGAAGAATTAATAAGTCGTATTCTAGAAAGAATTGTAGGTGGAAAATTGGAAGCACCAAGAAGGGAGGAGAAAAGAAGAAAATTTCACTTGTAGGAAACAATATATATCTTTGTTAGTTGGTATTAAATAATTACGGTATTGAATAGTATTCAGTATCAATGGATACAATCGCATCAATTTCCTATACGATCTATTGCTGATTAGAATTGCCTGTTTTTCGTGACAGTAGGAAAACTATTTCGTGACAAAATGGTCGCTCGTCTGTTCTATTTTATATTTTTAATTTTCATTATCAAAAACGTAACACAAACATAACAATAATAATTTGCCATTTTTTACATGAAATACATAAATGTTTAATTTACACAAATATAAAACAGAATAGATTTACGCTCATTGTAATTAGTTTTGCACATTTATTGGAAGCATAGGTAGCATTTTATTGAAATGAAATTTTATAAAGTATAAGTTTTTAGTTATTGATAGAGGCAGATTAGTACAAAGAGTATGTTTTCACTTCTTATACAATGGCTTTATTCATGAATAGAGGCGGATTTACTTTTAAACATTGGAAAAAGTATCATTAAAAAATTAAACAGTAAGGCCTGTTTCACATTAAGATCGTCCTGATTATTCAAATCAAGGATAGCTGCTTAATTAAAGTCAATAATTTTCTTGATTTGATTGATCTGAACGATCTTAGTGTAATATGAGACTATAAAACAGTTGTTTAGCTCCATTTTTTTATATTTATATTTTTTTTAAATCCAACTCTGATTCATAATCATAAAATATTGATTTTTAGTACAAGCAATGTCTAGATTTTTAATTAAACGCTTACAACACGTTTGTCGTTTGATTGCAAAGCAAAATTGCAAAATAAATTATTTCAAAAAATTCGTAACATAATTTTACGTATATTAGAGTGGTGGAAACAAAACCTTTTTATTTAATTTTTGCTCTATATTAGTTAATAATTCTTTACTTCATGAAAGTTAGTCTCTTAGTCTCTTAGTCTTAATATTAAGACTAGGGCATCACGCGCCATACAATCTACAAAAATATTTTTGTAGAAAATGAAATACTCTACAAAAATGATTCCTTTTTGGGAATGTTGAAAAATATCAATATTTGGTTCTATTAGATTAAACAAATGTTAGAAAAACCAAAAAAAAAATGAGGTCAATTTACACCACCCTAATATAAACAATGTGTTTAACACATACTCACATAAAATATATATAAATATTAAATTCAATATTTGAGCCAATCTTATTTCAACATAATTCTAAGTTATCCAATTCTAAATGTAAACACACGTAAGGCTTATTGTTTAAATGTTAGATAACAATTAGGGCCATTGTTCATTTTACATATTTTAGAAAAAATTTCTCGCCAAGTCACCACCCCACACGGATGTATATATCCAAAATGTTTATAAAATGGATACTATATAATGCATATTATTAAATAGCTACTAAATGCATCTAGGTAGATTAGATTTAGAGTTAAGTATTGTTATCCTCTCATTGAGTTATAGAAAAAAATTTGGCTTCTCATATTTACTTAAATATCATTCGCCTACATTAATTTATAGTTTTAAGTTGAAACATTGAAAGATGAATTGTCGAATTGCTACGATTCTCATGTAGAAATTATAATTGGATTCTTGGTCATTTCCTTGAATAATGAGTCCTCATTCTATTCCATAGTTTGAGATTGAATATTTTTAATTCTAAGGATTAATAAATGAAAATTAACAAAAAAATCTTTAAAATCGGATTTGGAAAATTTCTTCGAGGAAATGAGCAGAAAACGGTAAGATTGAAGAGTTTTACATTGTTTAGGAATTAATTTTAGATTCGCGTTTATGTTGGAATTAATAAATTATCCATAGACTCATAAGATTTATTTATTGACAATCCTTTGATGAGCATGGCCCTATTTCTCCATGAAGACTTGAAAACAAATCGACATCATTTACCGAAACGATCTGAAATCCACCAAAAACAAAAAAATAATTAAGAAATATGTCATTCCAGAAAAAATCAATACAAACCCTGCAGACCTGTCTTACTTCACTAACCGAGGGTAGCAGCTCATCGGTGGACAGGGGACTGGGAGTTGGTGCCGTCGCAATACTGGAACTAGACATTTTCGGCAACGAACTGGGCAAAGAAGCCATCCGCGCCAAGCGCACCTTCATTTCCTGCCGCTGTTCCCGATCGAGTCGCTCCCGTTCCAGCATCCGTCCCCCGAAACTGCGAGACGATCCTGCACTGTGCACGGACGCTAAACTAGGACGCCTCGAACCTTAAATTTTTCAAATTGGAAAAACACGTTTATAGACACAAAATGTTTGAATTGCACATCTTCATGCAACAATTGTCACGTGGAATGTTCTGAAAAGCCAAGCCAAGTGCAACATTCAAAAAGCACTCCGAATCGGTTGGTGACAACAATGGCCGAATGTGTTTAAAGAAAAAAATTGAAAGAAAAACATATTGAAAAGCATTAATTGTGGCGTTTTAGTTGGATGAATTTTTGAAAAAAAATGAGTATGGTATTACCATGTAGGTATAGAAGAAGTATGGGAGAAATACTTAAATAAAAACCAAACATCAACCAAACGATGACTATAGATGCAAAATTTGTTCACCTTTTTATAGACTTACAAATTTCTTAACGCTTTTTGTTATGACCACTTAAAAACGAGACATATTTATCCTTAACTATTAAGGGAGGCAAAATAAGATTTTTTCACTGACTTTGAACAGTTATACTGTGTATACAATATATAAAATATATTGCAGTCCAATTTATTAACATAAATTTGAACAGAAGTTCAAACAAAAATATTCGTGACGTATTACCCAGATACGTATTTCGATTGCCAAGCAATCTTCATCAGTGGTCATCAAGTAGTTTGGATCACTCCGTAACTGTTTTGTGATGATTCACTGGAATCATCACGGCAATCGAAATACGTATCTGGGCAATACGTCACGAATATTTTTGTTTGAACTTCTGTTCAAATTTATGTTAATAAATTAGACTGCAATATATTTTATATATTGTATACACAGTATTAAGGGGGGGTTAGGGTTTTACTTTCGAAAAATCGATTTTTTTTCTCTTATCTTATTGTTAAACATTTCAAGAATATGTCCTTAAAATTTTAGGTCGATAGAAGCAATATTCTTAAAGTTATTGTCTTATTAATCTCTTGGCCTTTAATACTCCAAATCTAACAGCTGCGGGCGGTCGGGGTAGTTCATAAACTTTAGACGCGTTTTTCTCAAAACTACTTTTTCCAAGTCCGTGTTCACTGTCATTTCAAAACTACTTGACCGATTCATTTCAAACTTTATACACATTTTTAACATATAAAATACCGCCCCCCAACGTTTAGTATTTTTTTTTTTTACATTAAGGGTGTTTTCCACCCCCAAAATGGCGGAATTTTTAGTGGAAAATAACAGTTTACATTTTAAATGACCGCCAAAAATTTTTAAATGAAAAAAAAATTATCAGAGAACGTTGGGGGGAAGATTTGATCATAATTTGACTAATTTTTCTTGGTTTTTTATTTTCAGATAATTTCCAGCCGAGCTATGATGAACACCGCAAATTGTTTTTTTCTCAAGACGTTCTGGGGGAAGCTCTATTACCGGCTTATGCTTCAATATTTCTGCATGAAAAAATTACCCTATATTGTCGAAAGTATGCTCAATAATGTACAAAAGGGCCGAATAAAATTACTCAATCCATATTTAAGAAAAAAATTCGCAAAAAAGTATTTTTTTTACCTTTAAACCCTAACCCCTCCCTTAAATAACTGATGTGATATCGTAACCAAAACAGAATAAGACAAAACAGAACATCTAACATATATAAATTTCGAAATACATAAGTCCTATATGGATAACTCTCATCAAATTCCGAAATTGGGTAGAATTTTTTTTTGTCAATTTTGAAGTATTTATGTAACTAGATTTTATCAATATAGTGGTTCCCAGAATAAACTTTTTTTAAACGAATTATAAGGATGATCTATAATTTTGAAAATGAGGGGTTTTTATAGGCCATACTATCATTGAATCGTGTCTATTATTGTTTGATAACGAGCAAAAAATTTGTACTCTAACCGTATTATTGTTACGTTAATATAATACTCCTCAGTAAAGTGTTATTTGTTATCCTGTCCCGTCAAAATAAACTACTTGTATCTCTGCATTGTACATACAACAATAATTTTCACTAAAGTCATTATGAATGATTTTCTCATCTTTAAATAGGAAAAAACGGTGAATTTAAGGATTAAATAAGCAAAGAAATAAATAAAATCAAGTTCAACTAGTTTAAAAACCATTCCTTCATAAATCGTCATTCCCTCGTTTCAATTTGAATAGAGGGAATTCGGTTTTTACGTTAAAAACTTTAAGGTTTACACTTCTTTGGTATTTCTCCCATACTTAAGGCATAACTTGTAGTTGAAAGTTAACCAATTTCATTTTTATCCAACCTTTTTTATAAATTTTCAACGAATTTACTTATATAAAATTTTAGAACTTTGAAGTTCAGCTTCATTTAATCTTTCTACGACGCTTTTTATGAATGTTGTGTAGCTTTTGTAAGAGTATATCTAGAAGTTTATTAAAGGCAAAGCTTTGAAATGATGACTACGTGGAATATTACTGTGAAATTAGAGGTAACATTATATTTTTTTGGTTGTTTTTTTTACTAAGGAATTATCAAGTATTGTTTGTTTCTTTTTGAAAAATCAATACTTTACTTGCGACTTCACTAAATCCAAGGTAAGAGCAAAGACTAAATAAATGGCAAAAATTTTTAGCTTAATAATTTGGCTTATAACTATCAATTCTTTTGGATGGTTTGAACATTAAACGTATAGTATGGGTCGACAACTTTTTGGGGTGAAGAACTATTTTTTCAGATGTGATATATTATTTTTTTAAAGACCAAATGAGGACATACTTCATCATACTTTATCTATGTATTTATGTTAGGAATTGCAGTTCATTTTTTATTAAGTATAATACTATAAACCACGAGCCACAAGAATGATTCCCCTGACCCCTGACGTATATTGATCAAGTTTATTCCAAAATTATGAAATACCTACTAAAAACATTTGCTGTAGGAAATCAAAAGCAAACTTTTAAGATATCAACGAATTTTTACTTCTTGGAGCTTTTCTTTATTCTTAAAATTGCAGAGAATCAGGAATAGGCAACAAAACAAAAGAGAATCAATAAAAATAAGCTTAATCCTATACTGAAAAAAGATTGAGTTTTAAAAGTATTTCCAATGTTTAAAAAAGCTCTGGCATAAACTGTGTATTATTATAAGAGGCCTACTTCAAAACAGGATCGAAAGATTTTGGTGAAATTGTAAGATTTTGGAGGAATCGGAACCAAAAAATGTATTGAAGGGGAGCTGCAAATATTTAAAATTATATTGGTTCCAATTTCCAATAACCTAATCTTAAATGGAGTACAGATGTTTCAGAAATATTAATAAAAGTGGTCAAAAAAAAGCTCACAAATTTAAACTCAAATATTGACTTTCGAGTCCAAGCTTTAACCAATTCGAAATAGCTACTCAGTCCTACTTTAAAAGGAGATATAATTACTTTTAATTATTAAATAAATATTCTATGAGAAATAAATTAATTCTTTTTACAATTTGATCACATTTTGTTAGCCTATATGCAGTGATGAATTTACCAGCAAGCTGATTAGGCTGAAGCCTAGGGCGGCAAATTTTGTCTTAAAAGTTTGCTAATTATAGAAAAAGTTGCTGCAATAACGGCGACAGACAACAAATTGCGATTCCATTGATAGAATAAATGTAATTAATATGATTGCGAAATAAGAGTACCTATCGAATTTCAGAGGTCAGTAGGGGCGGCAAAAATTGAGGAGCCTACTAGCGGCAAATTTGTAAATCCCCCATTGCATATATGAATTATTTCAAGTCCCCACTCTCCAACCCATTGATTTTATAGAAAAAACTTACCACGAGCTTAAAAGCTTCATTCATAACAAAATGGAAGTAGTGAGAGAGATATAGAAAAAAGTTTAAGCCAGAAGAGAGAAAAATAATGAAAATAAAAAAATTAATTTTTATGAGACCAATAATATTCAATGTAGCCATTCTTTAACTAGAAGAATAATTTACTATTAAAACTATTCAAAATGCCTTTAAAATTTTGATATAGAAATGAATAGGTGAAACGAATTCATTGGAAGTGTATAAATATTGTGTCATGCAATTTGTGTGGTTTTTAACAGCAATGACAGCTAAATATAAAATCTAATTATAGAATCTTGATATAGATCACAAATTTTACAATTTAGCAATAAAATTGGGATGAATTATTTGGGATAACAACATACAAGAGTAGGAAGAAAATTGTACCAAGCCAAACGTCCCATTCTATATCCAATTTGAAAATCCTAGTGACCAGAAATTCTAAGCCAAATTTGATTTATCCTAGTTACGTCGTTTTTTTTCTATTTCCCCAATACATATTTGTACACCTAATATTTTAAAGCAATCATCTATGTACTATAACTGGTAATTTTTCATAATTAGAACAGAAATATCAGAGAACAAATGTTATATTGGGAATTTTTTTTTCGGGACTTTTCTGGTAGGTACTATCATACGTATAAGGATCTTAAAAACTTTAAGAAACGATTAAATCGTAAAGTCAAGAATCTATCACGTATACTTTCCTTTATAATAAAGAATACCAAAAAAGTTAATTGTTAATTTCATTTTCATTATTAGGCAGCTATAATTAGGTAAAGTAATGATCTATATCATGAAACCATTGTTTTTCCTTCTATAATGTACCTAATTTGTTAAATTTTCATGAAAATAAAATATTAACATTTACAAATTTACTATCCAGTAAAATACAAAAAAAAACCGCCAAAAAGAATTTAAAAATTCGATTTTTAAGCATCAGGATTACATCCTTGCTTGCTTCCTGGAAAACTCATTGTCTTAAGGATAACACACATTGGTAACAACGCTTTTATACTTCACATTCATTAAATATTAAATTTATAATTTTATGAGTTTGCCAGAATTTCCCAAATAATTTTTATGTCTAATTTTACCTATGGGTCATATTGAACTCAAAAACTTATGATCCACATTCATTAAAATTTTTGTGAAGCTATTCAAAACCTTACAAATCCATAAGACCATGAGCTCAAGTGATTTATGTATATATTATTCGTTACTGTAGGATATTTTTAATTGTAATGTTATTATTTTATTTTCCTTTGTGTAATAATGTACTATGGTTAGTGTTTTAAGGTGGCCATTGAATATGGACGTTTAAGTTACACATATTCTGCTGTTTGTTTTTGTTATTCCCTCCCCTGATTTTTATCTCAAAGATATAATCACAGAACTAGATTCTAGCGATTAATTTCTAATACCTAAACTTTAATCGAAAAAATCTAACAAGAAACTAATTTATGAAAATCTAATATATAAGAAATTGAACTAATCTAATATTAAAACAACTATCAGGACTGGTTTATGAAACGATATTGTAGAACAGCAAAAAAATATTTACATCAAACTTATGCCAAAGAGATGAAAGAGAACAAGTTCAAAGCTTCCATAGATATGTGTAGCGTTTAAAAGCTCAAAAGCTCTTCAAAAACGGTTTTATTGATTAAAAGTTATGGTTTAAAGCTCAAAACATAGACTTTTTCATTTGTTTGAAAGTAGAAGAAACAAAAACGAATCGGTTGTAACGTTTGAAAGTAAACCAGTAACCAGCCCTGGTGTCAACTACCTTAAATTCACCACCTTAACAACGATTAAATTTTTTTTGTGGTAAATGATATTGAATTAAGAAGCTAACTGAACAAAATAAACATATACTGGAAGCAATAAGCCAACTGTAATAATTATATTACAAAATACAAACAAAACAAATGAATAAACCATTATACTTAAACGTTGCCACCACTGCCATCTTGCTTCTCCGTGTTTTCGTGTGTTCATTTTTTTTTTTAATATTTAATAAATAAATAATTAAATATTGAAAGATGAAGATGATGATGATCAAATACAAACCATTTCAACACTAATTATCAAAATATATATATATAAAATCAAATTCACAATGACCAAAACAAAAGAAGTAAGTAAATATGAGTCTGAGGTAGAAACTGAGAAAATTTGGAAATGTTTGCACACATTGAGAGTAAAACATTTGTATATAGAAAAAATATAATAATATAAAACAAAAAAGGGTTCCTCTCTGTTATATGTTATAAGTTTATTGAGAGGTATATTACAATTATATGTTTCCATAAAAATATAAAAAAATAAAGAAACAAAGAAACAAATAGAACTAAAAATTCAAGACACACTAGGCACAAAAGCCAAACACGACATTTAAAGGGATTCTGGTTAAAAAACGAATCATAAATGTTTAAACTTAAGGGAATCAAATATACCAATCAATCGCAGACGAATTGATTAATGATAACATAAATATAAGGGTAGTATAAACTATAAAACATTACATGAAAGGCCACAGAATTTATAGAAATTTATATTACTAACAAGAAATTTGTTAGTTCCAACCACTGAAAGATTAAGGGATGGAAAATAGAGGAGCGAGGAGCTTATTATTCAAAAACAAAGTTTTGATTATTCAAAACAAAGTTTAAAATAATCAATTTTTTTGTACAATAGTCTTAACTAATAACCAATCAAAGAGTTCTGTTAGCTATTTGCAAGGGCGGATTTAAGGGGGGGGGTTACGGGAGCACATGCCCCCCAGGGTATTTTTATGTACTGTGAAGATTCCATAACAGTACATAGTTAGAAGCAAATCAAATCATTAAAGTTCTGAAAATATATGAATAAAATAACAGAAAGAACATTAGTGAAACTCTGGTCTATTTCTGACTGGAATTGGGAATTTTTTTCGTGATCCCTTTCACGCACTTGCAATATATTGATAATATTGTGCCCCCCTCCCCAGAAAAAAATCCTGAATCTACCCTTGGCTATTTGAAAATTATGGATATAACTTGGGGGTAAAACTTTGAATATATTTCGAGGAAGACTGGAATTTCGGTAGAACAACATTTATTTGTTTAAGGACTATTATTTTCACCTATAGGAAGTGACAGTTATCTTCGAGATAAAATTTACCCGAAGGATATTAAAAATTGAATTTTTTTTTTTGTAGGATTCACCAGGACAAAATTTGAATAATCTCAACACTACAGCCTTCGGCTTATTGTATTTCCAGGATTTTTATTGTTTCTTTTGTAAGCCAAAAAATTGATCATACTTTAAAAACAAGTAAACAAGATTCTGTTCGACTAGTTCAGAACTGAGATCAGAGAATTTCAAATCTTTTGATCACAAAAAGACAGTGCACAGTGTCCAATGGAATATGAGAAGCAGCTTTACTCTATTTCTGACCAAATTTTAATAATGGACAATGCAATATTATGGGGACCCTTTAATATTAGCTAGGTACCAATATTAAGTAGGGACCCAGGAAGCACAATAAGTCTTAAAGTTGCAGTGTTAAGCCTGAACTAACCTCATCCTGGAAAACTCAATTCAATAAAAAATAACATTTATTTTTGCTGTAAGCAGGTACCGTGGGTCCAATCTTCATATAAGTGATACAAGAGAAACAAACGAACTACTTTTAACAAAAGATTTGTTGGTCAAAAAGGGTTTTTAATCATATTTTTAGAGTATACCAGAAATCATCATGTAACTATTACCACTTTTGTGATAATCGTAAAAATTGAGGAATCATTAATATAACGAACTCAATATAAATCGTTAACGAAATTTTTAAATGGATCTTAATAAATCAGAAGTCAATTAGATTCAAATAAACTATATAAAAACATAACAGCTATCAATTACTTATATCTGATACCGATTAACTATTTCAAATCTGAAACCTAAACAAACCTTCCCTATTAATTCATGCGATTACCAGAATCACGTTCAAAAATGTTAACTTCTTCCAAAAAAAAACCGAAAAATCTTAAATTTTGGATGATCTAAACATATATGCTACCAAAGTTTAAGACCCGTCTTTATAAAATTCATTGAAGAATTGAGACCAATCATTTCTGTACCTACAATAAAGCAAAGGGTTTTTTTCCAAATCAAATAGTTGTTTTGGGATGTTACTGAATTCATACTTAACGAATTATTTGTCTGAAGTGGTTGAGTTGTCGAAGGATCATATTTTATTGAAATATACCAAGAAAAAGCTATTGAAATTTAATTTTTGTTGTAACTACAGTATATAATTGTGCAACTGTGGATATAATGATTACAACTGTATAATAGACCAATATTATTTCATCAGCTGATAGGTTGAACCACGGAGTATAGATACAAGAGTCCGAAAGCAATGTTAAAAAAATGGCATCAATTTTAGGTCCAGTACTGGTAGATCTTACTACACTTCAGAAAGTATGGGTTTAAATCATTACACAAGAAGCGTCATTGTTATTGTAAACTGTAAATTCCAATCTATCGTATGATAGAAAATGTGTCAAGATATGCTATAAGAGTGTTTGGAGTAGAAACCTGTTAAGCAGGCCATCCACGCTCCGACTTCCAGTCCAACTAGTGGTTCGACTTTCGAAGTTGGATCTAAAGTCGGACCGTGAATGGTGTTGTTGGAAGTTAGATGTCAAGCGGATCATTTAGGCGATCTAACTAGAAGATCCAACTAGTAGTCCGACTAGTTGGACTGCAAGTCGGAGCGTGAATGACCTGCATTACCTTAGTTACCTTAATTAAATCTCGGTTTTAACATACTAATGGCGGCTCCACATCTTGACACATTTTCCTTCTTTTATTAAAACCTTAGTGATCTTAGGTACGTTCTGAATACTTGCATTGTTAGTAACAGAAAAGAGAATTGTGATCTGGGTCTGTTATTGTGTACGTGAATATTGTGTTAAGACCTATGCCGTCTGGAATCCTTGAATCAATATTCCATGAGTTGAATTACATGGGTTCATTGAAATACCGCTATTGGATTACACTACTATTTGTTTGATTTACTGTAAGTGGACAAATCACACTTTAAAAACTACTGTTTTTCATTAAAAAGCAGGAAATACCTGGAAATTCAATGCGTTAGGTTTCTTATACCACTTAAAAGTATGTATCTAATCTTTCAGTGGAGGGATACTGTAAAATTCGTCTACGATTTGTTCACATCTCAATTTACGTTCGGAAACCGAAAAGAATTGAAACGTAGAAACATAAATTGAGATTTCTTTGTACGCATTGGGAAGAAATTCAATGAAAAACTGGAAACGTGAAAGGTCGGAGACATAAATGAGAATCATGTCTCGTCATACCTAATCGTAAACTGGCAGCCTTATTAAAAACGTTAAAACCAGAATCCCTAAGACGATTGCCTGATGTTACACCTGAGGTGTTACCAAGTCGTGTGGGCGAATTCGGGACCGACTGGACATCCTCGTGACGTTCGATTGTGTCGATGATGTAGTGATGGTGGTCATCATCATCATCGTCCGTTGTCGCCAACGGTGGTTCTGCTGACGCGAGTGAAGATTGCTCCTCAGACTCTTCGCGCAGCACCCCACCGTGGGTGGTGGGTTTTACTTGACACGAGATTAGCAAGATGGCGGCGGCACGCGCCGCACCTGCTCGGGACGATGGCATCAACACACCGCGACTTCCGCTTCCTTGCGCACTACTTGGTCGTCGCGAAGAAAAGCCGCCTGAGGTCGATATACATGTGCCGGAGCTTCGCTGACTGGACCGAGATGCAGACCGAGCACCTCCACCAACGCCACATCCCAGTCCCGTACCGCTCTGGGACGTCAATGGAATCCCTACGTAAAATTATACAATCATTAGTTTCCTCAACTGCCAACTATTTAAGATTCTAAAGTTCAACAATTGGAATTCTTCAGAAACAAGTCTCAAGTTTTCCACCAATATGCTTTTTCTCAAGAAAATTTCCAATCATCTAACACCTACAACAAATAACGACTTTCAACTACTCTTTAATCATTACATTTTCCTGTTGAAGATTTGAATTTCCCATTCCTGTAAGTTTCAGATTTCAAAAGACCTTATTAGAACAATAACCGATAAGTGGGTACCAACTACCAAATAATGGGCTTGAGGAATACAGTTGGTCACTCCATCGAGAAGTTCAACAAGCGACTCATCTTAGAAAAAGCTTCACAAAAAGCTTCAAAAATAAAAGAGTATAGACCAATTCCTGTATTAGCACATTACATCATTGATTTAAGTAGCCACTGCAAATACATAACATGCTTATAATTAGAGATGCCACGAATAGTGATTTGGCCGAATATTTGACCGAATATTCGGCGAGTCTCTTGGTCGAAGCGCCGAATACTCGGCAACATTTAGTACCGTTAGCGAGTGGAGATATAATTTAACTTTATAATTTATGAGGAAAAACTAAATCGTTTGCTATCAACAAACGCTGAAAAACTTGTTTTTATTCATCATAACTTACCACTGATAGATTTGAAGTATTAATATGCTATGGTTAAATAAATTTATAAGTTAAAAGCTATTGGTAAAATAAAAGCCTTCCTGAGTAATATTATGCATTTTTTTCCTAATTTACTGTTCGATGTGAATAGTCGAACACCGAATAGTTTTCAAATATTAGTTTCATTTCTAATTTTTACCCATCATAATGTATCACAGATTGATTTTTTATTTTCTAATAAGTGTAGAAATTTATGATTAAAATAAATATTAAGAGGATCGGAAAGTAATGTCATTACTGAACCTATCGACATTCATTGGCCATTTATCGGTTTATAAGTAATTTCAAAGTCGTACCTCAAGACACTTTCTGATTAGCGGGACTAGTTGACTCACAAATGATTAAAAATATTTGTTATTCTAAGCTCTATACTTTAATGGTTAAATAAATTCCCAAAGGAATACAAATTCGGTATTATATGCTTCGAAATTAAAGCTTGTGTAAACATTTTATGTTTTGATTTTATGTTAAGAAAATGACATTGCTTTCCGATTCCCTATACCTACACATTTTTGAGTTAAATATGCTTTTTTTTGATGATTTGGTATTCGGTATTCGGCCGAATAGTAAGCAATATTCGACCGAACAGCGAATATTAAGAAAAGTAGCCGAATAGGCCGAATACCGAATAGTGGCCGAATATTCGTGGCATCTCTACTTATAATGTAACAGTGTTTCTATAATTCCCTAGTATACCGTATAGGAATTTAGATAGGGGTTTATTCTATATAATATGGTACTAAGCATATTGCTGGAAAACTATGGGTGATACAAAAAAACCGAAGCCTAGATTTTGATCCAGCACATAAAAATCTATAAAGATCAGCTATTAAAGTTAAAAAAAATTTTGTGTTGACCTGTGATGTTAACAAGTTAGTAGCAATGTTTTGGATCTATTTATAGAAGAGAAGATCAATATTTCATTGCAAAAGTTCGAAAATGTATCTTATTTTGACTCCAAAAGGAGACTCTTAAAACTTGTCCCAAATCTGAATTAGGAATCGTGGGAATCATTCTATATACTAGGAAAATCACCACATTACCTGTATCACTGGAAAATAAGATAGGAGGAGCCATATTACTAGTGCTGGCATAGTGTCCAGGCCGTTCATAACGTGTTTGCGTAAATAGACGAAGTACAAAACATATAAGTCCCGCTAAAATTGCGATTCCTGTAAAAACACCGGCTAGAGTCGATAAGCTGGTTGTCATAAGCACCAAGTCTGAAATCGAAACCAAATTCAATGGTTACATATACAAATTGGTTATTGATTAATCAATTGCTTCAAGTACCTTCCGAACAGAAGACACGTTTTGTAGGGCGTGATAACGATACAAGATGATATCCGGCCTTACATTGACAAACGGCATTGTGATTAACTTGCGTACAAGACGCGTGCTGGTCCATAAAGCTACACGTGAGTGTATAGTAACACTGTTCACCCAAACGTTTCGCTAAAAATTATACCAGAAACTTAATATTATTTGCTTTGTAATGGATTTAAATGAAGGATATTTACGTTTTGCACAGCCTGTTTTAGGTCCCAGCTTAACAGGGAACTTTTTTTCGCATTGACAAGTATTTGTAATTGGATCACAAAAGACGTGATGTAGCTTCGGATTGCAGGTGAATTCGCACACCGATCCCAAATACATCCCTCTTTTTTCTGAAAACAAAAAAAAATATTTGAAATTAAAACTACTTTTCCAAAGTAAGAAAATGGATAGACATTGATGCTGAACAGGATATCATCAAATCTTATATCCCTCTTCATTGATATTCCAAATATATCTGAACAAACACCACAATCATTAAGCTCTAAATCCTTACGGCAAATACTTTCAAATACCGCAAAAAATTTGAATCTTATCCAATTCTTACTAGCCGTCATATAACTGGAGTATATCTTTTAATATATAGGATATATAATCGAAGGGTTTAACCGCCTTTTTAGATAAATTATAGAGTGAAAATGAAAAAATATTTACATGTTTTTCGTGATCTTATACAACTATAATAGCTAACAATCTACGTAATTTCACTGTCGATTGTGATACAGTATATAAATAAATACTCAAATTAAGTATCTTACTATAAGAAGGTGCTCATTTGACGTACCTCTTTATTATTTATACAGTAAATAAAATATATTGTGGTCTTATTAGTGTCATATCATTTACAAAAGTAAACTTTAAACTTAAAAATGAACAAAAGTTCAAACAAATGTATTTTTGTATGTACAGTGGACCCCCGGTACTTCGACAAATAGTTCGCAGGGCAGAGTCTGATTAGCGAATTTATCGGATTATAAATACTGCCTAAGACCCCCTATAGTCCGGAATTTTTTATGAAAGAGTACCTTCTAATCCGACAAATTACAGATCCAATTATAAGATTCAATTATGGCTTCGAAATATTCAGCATAAAACAATAAAGCTTTATTTCGGTTACCCACGGTTACACGGTTCCCCACCGTATTAAAATTTATTCTGGGGATAGTGCTACGTATGGTAGTTGTTTTTTATATGCCTGTAGTCGCCATAGTGCTTTTAAAAGCACTTTTTTTTTGTATAAGAAATCAATTTATTGACAATCCCGAGTTCGTTTCTGATCTTTTCCGCAACTTGATATAATCCGCAGGCTAGCCAGGTGATGTGAAGCAATATTAGGTACAATATTTTCAGAGTTTGACGTAAGGGGGACATGTCAACGGCATAATACAACATGCCAAACTTGAATAACTACCGAAATAAGCTTTTACAATGAAAAAGTATCAAAATATGCAATAACGCTATAAAAATAGAATTATATGCAGTTGCATATGCAAACATGCAAATGCAAATAATCCAATGTCTAGTTTTAACTATTTGAAGCAGTTTCTACTTCTCTGCTCAGATAACTATTTGTAAAATGATTTCCAAAAGATTAAATTAATATATTTTTCTTTTAAAAATTTGTTTAATAAAATATACCTGACCTGCATTTCAAATATAATGAATGTTTTGATTTATTCACATTTAAAATCAAATTAGGTATTTTCACCCGTCGAACGACTTCAACAAACTGTTATTAGCAACTCTTATTTTCCTTTTATTGCAGCATAAATTTTGTTTCTATTTGAAATTCAAACTGAGAAAGTTATTCAATTATTAAAATCGTATAAGGTTTCGTATTTAACGGAACTTTGATTATTAAACTTGAAATTTCGATTGTTGGTCAAACCACGTGTTCATAACAAAGTTTTCACCTTTTTTCACCCTTTTCGGTAGGGTCACCACTTTCTTTTTGTGCAAATAAAGTTTATTTGTTGTTTGTGGTAGAAAAAAATTACATTGTTTCAAAATAAAGTCCGATTTAGTTTACTTTATCCTTTTCCTTAAAATAATATTTTGTATTACTTTTAGTAAATTTTATTAAGTTACTAGCTGATCTCCGCGACTTCGTCTGCGTAACGTTGGTGTTGATTATTTTCTTTTTAAGTTTGCTCCTTGTAGTGGTAGTATATAGAAATTTTTATTTTTCTTATTTCTTTTACGAAAAACATAATCATACTTAAAAACACTATTATGTCGATTAATTTATTAATTTTCAAAAAATATTTATAAATATCTAAAAAGAGTATGTCTATTGCGTATAGCTACGATAGGTTTACCTACCGTGGACCAAATAATCCGTAAATCAATCAGCATCTATACATAAATAAAGTCGGTCTTAATTATGACTAAAAAAAGTCGAAACTTATCAAAATACTCGCGTTAAAATAACAGAAGTTAAGGGTCTAAATTTTGAATATTAGTAGGAATCTCTATTAACATCGCTATTAACATCAACTATGTGTCTTATATATATAAAGGTTTATATTTTAAAGAGACAATTTTTTAAACTTTAAATTGAATTTACTGTGCTTTTTATCAGTTCAACTAAAAATATTTTTACAGATTATTTTCTAACTTTTAATTACCTTTCCAATGATATATAACTCACCTATCTAAAGTAAAAATTTCTGTTTTCATCCCTAGGGAATACCTTCCCTTATTATTTTTTTTTGGAATGATAAGTAGCCTATAGTATGTGGAAAATTGTGTTGTATCTTAATACCAAATTTCATTGAATTCGGTTATTCCGTTCTTTATTTAAATCGGGACACACACAGACAGACAGACAGACAAAAATTTTAAAAATGTTAAATTTTGAATAAGGACCTCTTGAAACAAATATTTACCCTAAAATTGGGTTCAAAATTGAAATGTACAGACAGACGTAAGAATTTTATATATTAGTATAGATTATCACTGTTGAACAAATCAGTTCATCAGATATTTACAATCTGTATTTAAATTACATTTCTATTGTACACACAATTTTACAATTGACCTTTTTTTTTGTATATTATAAATTTAATGAATCCCCGAAAAATCAAACCTTGGAAAGAAAGTATTTTCGCGTTGTTTATTTTTCTGATGAAGTATAGAATACAATTACTCTAAATAACGTACAATACTTGATAATGGAAACCATACTTTTCGGAGGGAATTTTCAAAAATTCTTAGCAAATACCTTCATCATTTTAGAAATATATCCTCCGAATCTCAAATTCCTACGATCACCACTGGTTTAAGCTGTACGTTGATCCATTAATCAGAAAAAAAAAAAGATTTTTTTCAAATATGAACAGCCCATTGTTTTCAAATCTCATTATCGTATAAGGAACAGCACAGCAAAAGGGGGCGAGAGTAGTTATAATAGAATTTATCATGTTCCATATACCATTTGCAGAAAGACATCAAATAGTATTTAGCAATTCTATAAATTTTCTATGCAAACGGGGAAATGGGAAGCAAAAACGTATCGTGGAAAAAAATCCTATATTCAAAAAATTGACCTCAAATTTCACCATTCCGTAGTCATGGTAATATGCAATTAGGCTACCCAATTAACAGTTGTTTTATTTAATGAAATTTCAGATTTTTATTTTTTATTTTAAACTTTAATGTTTTACACAATGTATACTATCTGATTATTTTATAGCGTTTTATCAAAGCTCAGATGTATGGAACCAAACGTGAAACCGGCAAATATAACACCGTAGCGTGGTTGATTGTTGAAGTATGAAATTATCACTAAATATTTCACCCGTAATATATGAGTCTATGTGTGGCAATGCAACTTTAGGTCCTTATCTACGTTATGTCCCCATTAATCTAACAATAAACACGACATAAAAACCGCTCTTGGCAATCTTGCGATAAATTATTTTCATTTGGAAAAAAAACTAATTAAAAGCAACAATATCAACCAAAAAAAAAATCATATCCAGAAACAATTTCACATGAATTTCGGGGAACTATGAAAGTTTATCATCTTTTAAAGTTGAAGATGATATGTTGGCTGTATAGATGTAGATAGTTTATGTCGATACAAAAACTAGGTTATCGATGTCTATTCTCGTTTTCGCATTTAAGCTTTACGTTCACCCCAGTCCGACGACCCTTTCACAAAACCGTAACAATGACGGTAATTATATTATCGATTACTACTATTAAATTTCATATCAGACAATACAAAATAAAAGAAAATTGATCTTAATTTTTCATTTGGAAACTTTACACTAATTATTATGTTTTTGATAAAATAAATTATCTATTTTATAGGGGTAGCCTACCGATAAATGAAGGGGTCGGTTATAAAAATAGCTTTCTCCACTTTATACCGAAATTGTGAAGCAATAACAAAATTGTTTATAGGTACTTATGTGTCTTTTAAATGAATTGAACCATTAAAATGGCAAAATGGAGTTTTCTTAGAATAACTTTTTCTGTGTCTTAAAAAAACTTTCGTAAATTGTTTATGCAACATTTAAAATATATTGCAGTCTTATTTATATTAATGAATAATATGTCCTATGACTCAATTTATTCTTTATTACGATGCATTTCAACAGTTTTTGACTGTCATAATCAGGTAATAGTTATTTTGTCCGTTGTAAGCAAATTGTATATAGGTTGTTAGTTTTATATTTATGTAACACTAGCTGATCCCCGCAACTTCGTCTGCGTAACGTAGGTGTAGATTATGTTTTCTTTTCAAATTTGCCATTTGTAGTGGTATATGAAAATTTTTATTTTTCTTATTTCTTTTACGAAAAACATAATCATACTTAAAAACACTATTTTGTCAACTTTAAAAATACACATTTAATAAACTGATGCAAAGAATAAAATTGTTCTATGTAATAAACAATTAATTTTCAAAAAATATTTATAAATATCTAAAAAGAGTATGTCTATTGCGTATAGCTACGGTAGGTATACCTACCGTAGACCAAACAATCTGTAAATCAATCAGCATCTATACATAAATAAAAAATATCGCCAAGTTCAATAAAGTTGATCTTAATTATAAGTAAAATGGGGTGACCATGCGACATTTTTCAAATAACTTACATTTTTAAACTTGTGATATCTTTCGAATAGAATTTTCAAATTGATTAACTCAAAAAGTTATATAATGGTATTGAAGCAAACTTAAATATGAAGTCATTTATTTTCATAAGGATTAATCCCAAAGTGTAAATAAAAGAGCTTTTATAGCGGGGGCATTTATTTATATTTTTTAAAATGAAAAAACACTTATTGTGACATAACTATAATAGTTAGACATATGCTGTCGCTCTATTTTTTGTAGATAATGATATGTTCTGCAAAATTGTACTACATTATTTTGTTCTATAACCAATAGTTTTCGCAGCGCACGCGACAAAAAAATGTTTTTTGGTAATTTATTCAGACCTTGGGTTACATTATTGGAGTTTTAGTATGGATTCCTCACTTTTTTGAAAATTTAATATAGCCTATGTTCACCGAAAATAGTGTAGCTTCTCAACAGTGAAAGAATTTTTCAAATCGGTCAAGTAGTTTCGGAGCCTATTCAAAGCAAACAACCAATCAAATCTTTCCTCTTTATAATAATAGATAGATAATTTATAGTCGGAGAGCCAGTGACACAAATTTCATGAAGTGTTTGATGCATCTTGAAATTTTGTAAGGCTAATATCTATGGGATGAGAAGTAAGAATACCTGTGTTTGCCTAACCCAACCCTGGACACCAGGTATTGCACATAATAGAAAGGTGTAATAAAATATAAGCCAAAAAAGGGTTTGAATCACAGGCCAACAAACGTTAATCGAAAGTTTAGGTAATCCTAAATTAGAATTCAAGATGGCAGACACTTTTGAGGGGGTTTACATGTAATTAATTCCCCCCAAAGTTGTTGGAAAATCAGATGTTCCTGGATTGCAATATGAAACATTTGCAACGCTTGAAAAATTTGTTTGTGAATTATATAGTTACAAGAACGTTGCAGATATTTATAATGGGCGATTCCAAAAGTTTTGCTCAACATACAAATCTAAAAGTACAGATAAAACCTTTTCAAAATATTTTTTAATACTTTTATCATGATAATAAGCCTATAAAATTGACTATATACTATATACTGTACACTATATTAAATTTTAAATAAAATTTATTTTTATGTTTGCCGGTAATTAAGCCCCAACAATACTGTCTGGCTTTTTGTAATTAATTTCTGAAATATTTAATTAAGAAGCTGTTAAAATTTCAGGTTGAATCAAACACTTCATTTTGTATTAAAAAAAACTACTTTGCGGGGAATTAATTACATGTAAACCCCCTTAAAAGTGTCTGCCATCTTGAATTCTAATTTAGGATTACCTAAACTTTCGATTAACGTTTGTTGGTTTGTGATTCAAACCCTTTTTTTGACTTACATTTTATTACACCTTTCTATTATGTGCAGTACTTGGTGTCCAGGGTTGGGTTAGGCAAACATAGGTATTCCTACTTCTCATCCCATAGATATTAGCCTTACAAAATTTCAAGATACATCAAACACTTCTTGAAACTTGTGTCACTGGCTCTTGGACTATTACAAATGTAAGGTATAAACATAAATTTGAAAAAAAGTTTAAACATATGTATTATTAACATATTGCCCAGATACTTATTTCGATTGCCAAGCAACTTCATCAGTGGTCATCGTAACTGTTTTGTGATGAGCCACGAAGTAATCATTAATCAATCTCAATTTATACAATTGATTTTCGAAGTACAAGAGATTGATTTTTCTGCAAAGTTCGAATTTTGTCTTACTTTATTTGTAGTTGTTCATAAAATGCGTTTGCAAACGAATTCGAACAAATTTCGAACTTTGCGGGAAAGGCGAACTCTTGAACTTCAAAAATTTAATAATCTACAAACTGATTTTTATAAAATGAAGCTATTATTGATCTATAAAAGGAAATTTTCCAAACTACTAACTTGTACCTCCCCAAATACAAATAGCCATTAACGTGCTGTTTGCAACTATTGCAAATAGCCTTGGTCTTCATCTAAAATCAATAAATGATTTTAAATTCTTAGAATGAATTTTTGAAATTAACTAATCCAAAAATTGCGTGATAGAAAATAAACCCATTGCAAAAGATTGAAATCGAAGCAATTTATCAAATAGAAGTCAATATAAATGCAAATATATGTATATAAAAGCAATGGAATAGTAGGTAATGCATTTTTCTTTAGCTTTACATTAAACTCTTTATCGCAATCACTAATTTTATGCTCTTTAATCGTATTTGATACACCCAACTATAACTTTCGATATAATTTTTAAATTACTATTTGAATGATTAAAATTGAGTTGGTTTTGGTAACTATCAGGAACAGGCGTGCCAATGAGCTCAATTTTAAACTGCATAGTTGAAGTTTCCGAATGAATAACTAAAATTCGGGAACAAATTGTTGGGAAGAAGGTTCTCGATGATTACAGTAAAAAAAATCTACCAAAAGCTCCTTAACTGGAGAAAGAAGGCAATACGAATGCTGGTAACCCTCCTAACAGAACACTGTATTCTGGGGAAAAATTTGTGGATGAATGCTGAGGTAAGAAATCCAGAAAATGTGAAGAGGAAGAGCCAACTTCTTATGATACATAATAACCTAGACTTCCAAATTCGTCCTCAGGACGTGAGTTAGGAAATATCAGTAGAGCCCTAAACGACTACCTGCTGAAATGGGAACTAAGAATAGCGCAAAAGTCCTTCTAAGATACATTGCAAAGGAATTACAAAAGAAGTCACAAAATTTTGTAGCTCAACCAAAAAAATTTTAACGTTTCATCATTTAGTTATTAACTTTATCGGACGAAACATGAAGGTTGATTAATTATAAAATTTTTAGTCACCTTTTTTTAATTCTGAACATAGTACATAATAGCCTAGACTTCCGACTTCGTCCTCAGGACGTGAGTTAAGAAATATCAGTAGGGACCTAAACGACTACCTGCTGAGATTTATCACAATGGGAACTAAGAATAGCAAAGAAGCATAATAGTCCTTCCAGGATGCATTGCAAAGCGATTGTAAAAGAAATCAGAAAATTTTGTAACTGAACCAAAAAATTTTAACGTTTCATCAGTTACCTATTAACTTTACCGGAAGAAACATGAAGGTTGATTATACATTTTTATACACCTTTTTTATTTCTGAACTTCTTTCTGCTACATGCACTTATCTGCAATGTCAGTACTAAATTTTTGTACCCACATACCTAGGAATTTTGTGTTCCTTTTACTTTACTGGAATTCGAAATTTATAAAGAGATTTCTGTTAAATCATCTGATAGCAATTGCAAATATGCACTCGTAGTATAAAGTATAAACTATTTCAATGTGAATACTCTTATAATTATATTAATTAAATTGTGAGACTCTAATGACAATGCATTGCGGATTTGAATATAAAGTTTATAAAGACAGTGTTTAAATTGTTTTACACGTTAAATTAAATGCATCCTGATTTCATACAGATTGTTCTACATTGTTAGCTCTTTAATTTGAATTCAAGTATTATATGCCTGCTTTATATATAGCTGTGACCTACATTATTTATATCTTTATGAATAAAGTATAATTTTTACAATGAAACTAATTAAAAATAATAACGCAATAAAATTTTAAATCCGGATTTTTGGATCGTAAAAAAACTAATTTAATCCAGTTTCAGGATTGGATTTATAGTGTTTACTAACTTATATAATTTAAAATTAGGAGATATAAAAAAATATTTTAAAATCCAAAATTTCCAGAATTTATACAGTTGTTAAAATTTTATTCAAAGTTACTTAAAGATCTTTAGACATGAAACCAGGAAACTTACTTAAAATTGCACTTTTATATCCTTTATGTATATCCTTTCTCTATTCTATTGCTAAATATACAATGTAATCATTGCAATTTGTACCCAAATTATAAAAATATGAAAATTATACCCAAACAACAAAAGTGGGAAGAGAAATCATTATTGTTAATTCTTTTTGAACTTTTGGTCCAGAATTGCAATCCCTACATGGTACAGTTCACAGTTCAGAACAGTTTAGTTGACAATGAAGTTCGATACAATAAATCCAACCTAGCTTATAGAGTTTAAAGTCAGGAGATGTAAAAAAAATATTTTAAAACCAAAATTTCCAAAACTTATAAAGGTGTTCAAATTGTATTCACAGTTACTTAAAGATCTGAAGAAATGAAACCAGAAAACTTACTTAAAGTTGCACTTTTATACTTTATGTATAGCTTTCCTCTATTCTATTGCTTAATATCCAATGTACTCATTTTGTATCCAAATTCTAAAAATATGAAAGTTATACCCAAACAACAAAAGTGCTAAGTGGAAATCATTGTTGATGATTATTTTTGAATTTTTGGTTCAGAATTGCAATCCTTACATGGTACAGTTCAGAATAGTTTAGCTAACAATGAAGTTCAATTCTTGTTTTGTAAATAAATAAATAAGTGTGCAATGTGAAATAAATAAATAAATGAGTAAAACAAAAAAATAATTTGTAATTGTGTCTTAAACACAAATCCAACGAACTATCCCCGAAATCTAAAATTTCAATTACCTGATTTTCTTCAAATCTAACTACAGGTTAACCATGTTCATTTGATTGGAGAATTTATTTGTATTTACAAGTCAAAGTAAAACCACGAGAAACTTAAATCTTTTGTTTTTTAATTTTTGGGAAAAACAACAAAGATATTTTTGAACAACCTAGGATTTTTTAGATTGTAACTATCGTTAAAAACGTACTCTCCTCTTTTAATCCAATAGATATTGAAGTTAAAGTTCTTTAGCGGCGTTATGAAAAAATAATCAGATTAAATTTTTAATCAAATATGACGCCGTGACGCTACAGTAGGAAATTGTTCCCAAACGATTAACGAGGAGCTTCAAGCGGATGAAAGCTGCTTAATTTTTAGGAGATATTTGTATAGTACTAAAAAACGCATTCAAGTCGACCAAGTTGACCGCTAGCACAGGTTTTTATAACAATTTTTTTTCTTATGCAGCTTATTTCAAAACGTTTTAGTGAAAGCTCATTTGTTTAGAAGTGGTTTTATTACTAGGTTTTACTTTGGTATTGTGCGGCTTTTACTTGTGTTATTTCGTGTTTGGTCTTCATTTTTTTGATTAAAGTTTTTGTTGATGTTTCGAGAACTTCTGGTATATAAAGAATCTTATAATCAGTATATAATCAGTTATTTATGGATAAAAAACCGAATTAGATACCATTTATTTATACATGTGGAAGTAAATCGTTACTATCTATAAATCAGACCAAACTATTGGGTTAGTTATCATGATAGATACAATGATTTACATCGTTTATGCCGAAAAAACTAACTATGTACATAACTTTATGTTGGAGTATACGTCCGTTATAGATTTCACATGATTTAAGAATGTTTTATGCAACGAAAGCTCCCAAAATAACCAAATCAATATTCCTCATAATAATATGTACCAACGATTTATAACACCGCAGTACTTGTAACAATGTTTTGATTGAATTTAAAAATTGTAAATTGTATAAAATGCCAATTTTAATTAATTTTTTATTTCGATTTTAATGATTTACTTTTGGAAAAACAATTCATGGTCGTTAAACTAATGAAATATTGTTAATATTGGTTGTTCAAAAAGTACCTGTGCTGTTAAAGTCATATTCTTCATCTTCTTCAAAATCGATTGGTATTTCATCGTCATCATCATCTTCGTCATCGGCTATGCTGTCTTCGATGTTGGAAGCCGCGATTTGTGCGGTGGTTCGAGACGATTTGACGGTCAAAGCTGGTGGCACCAGCAAACACAGCAACAATAAAAACGGCCTCATCTCCAGGCGGACATCCGCTCGACCTGGCTCCTACCTCTGTCACCAACATCCGACCACATCCTATTACCTATTGTATTCATAAAATAAAACAATATTAGTGCTATTAACACTGAATCTATCAAATTGAGCTTAAGAGTAATTATAAATTAACATTTATTTATACTGGTAGAATTAAATAGCTTTTGTAACCAGTGCTGGACCAGTTCTGGCCCACCAGGATACTGGGGATATTCTGGTGGGCCTGCCGGTGCAATATCCTCGTGGGCCTACTGGCCCACAAATATAGTCAAGTGCTTTATTTTTTCTAATGAAATGATATTAAATTTTTACAATTGTTACTTCTATCTATTTCAATTTAACTTGTTATTTGTACTTTATCTATTTCTCTTTGTTAATTGTACTTCACCAACAGGGGAAAATATAGGTAACCTCATATACGAAATTTTAAAAAAATATGAAAATTTGTGTTAGTAAATGTACTGGTTATTGGTTAATGGTGCAATGAATATACAAGGTACTTATGAAGGTTGTAATGCATAGCTAAATCAAGTTTCACCAAACCAAGTTCATACTTGATGTTATATACATTTATTAAATTTAGTTACTACAGATATCACACTAAAGACCAAAGAAGCCATCTCACCCAGTGGCGTAGCTACCGAGGGGTTAGGCGGGGCAGTGCTCCGGGGCCCTCAAACTCAGCGGGCCCTCGAATCCTTACCAGAAATCTCGATCGAACTGAACTTTTGGAAATTCAGTTGGAAGTTCACCAATTATGTAAGGAAATAATGAGCAAATATGGAGTGCTAGAATGCGGCCTAACCGAAGTATTTACAGCAATGTTATTATTCTTTACAATTCCTGTCACTTCTGCAGCAGCTGAAAGGTCATTTAGCAAATTAAAAATAATAAAAAATTATTTAAGAAATAATATGGGCCAAACTCGACTCCGATATTTATCGCTAATAGCAATTGAAAACAAAACCGCATCAAGCCTGGATTTAAACGAAATCATTGATACTTTTGCGAAAACTAAAGGTAGGAAAAAATTATAAATATAATTGTTATTTAGTCAGTTGGTAGGCTCGACCTTTATATAATAATCCCATGAATCTTCTCTATTTCGTTTTATTAGCCAAACCTACACCAAGTATTAGTTGTAATTTATGTTGGTACTGTTGAATATTTTTATTACCTGCCCTGCAATGCACAAAAAAGAGCTTAAGTAGCTTAGCATTTTTAAAGTATTTGTATATTTCATATTTGTATTTGATAAAACCTAATCAATTTACATAGCAGTGGGGCCCCATTTTTTAATTTGCCCCAGGGCCCTTGGTTACCTAGCTACGCCTTTGATCTCACTATTTGGTATTTCAGATAAATATACGGTTTTTTTAAAAAAATCTTATAAACGACTTAACGTTTGGTGATAATTTAGTAAATTTAAATTTATTTCTACTATTAGAGGAACACTACATTGGTGGGCTAAAGATAAGACATTAAGAAAAATGTTTGGTACATTTAATAGTACATCTGGAATTATAGTTTTCGTCGATGTTCTGTAGACTTTCTATGAAATCTCTATATCCGAAAAGTTTAACAAAGAAATTAGACATCGAGGAATCACTATTTTGACCACGTTTCTAAAATTTGATATTATTATTTAATTTTTAGCAGGAAAATGGACATTGCAAGGATGTAAATCCATATACTAATAATTAATTTTGCGACGTTTCGGTCCTTTATTTGACCTTCATCAGGATTTTTAATATAAAGTATATTAAGATAATATTAAGAAGCCTGATGAAGGTCAAATAAAAGACCGAAACATCGCTGAATTAATTATTAGTGTATGAATTTTCATGCTTTCAATGTCTACTTTCCTGCTAAAAATTAAATAATATTTTGTAAAATATGGACACAACAAATTCTTCGATTTCATAATATTTAACAGTCCAAATATTTTTTACGAATACCTGAAGAACCAACACCTTTGCCATCATACTTACAAATATCAGCTATGAATATTGCAATTGCTTTGGTATGGTAAAAAATACAACTGATTTTTTTAAGTACAAAGTGATTTTTATCCTGTATATTAAACAGCAGTAAGTTTTGCATTGGCAATTTTGATTTCTTGAAAATTGAAGAAATTTAATAAAAGACTAAAACGGATAATTCTAACGATAGATTTCGTATAACTGTGAATAATGTTATAATAAATGCAGTTACCCGTAACATGAATAAATGATTTTTAAAAAATGATCCTCTTTATAGTGATATATTCTATTTAATTCCAAATAATTTCCCACAAATTTCAAGTATTAATATAGCTAGTCATATTTTTGAACATTTACCTAATTAAATAAATCAAAATTTAAATAAAAATATTACGAAGGAAATTTGGAAAGCTTAATTAAATGATTTTCATAAAAAGTGGAAATTTTCAAATGCTATTTTAGCAGAAGTGGACTGTTTTGTAATGCAGAAGAAGATGAAGAGATTAATACAGGAGGATCATATTCATTTTTAGAAAAGCTTTAAACGCTAAGTTAGCACTGCATAGTTCTATATCAAAAGCTTAATTTAGATCTCTTTTCCCGAAATTAGATCAATTGTAAATCAATCAATCAATTCAGTAAAGAGGATCATATTTTTCCCACTTATACATTGGAATATATATCACGCGATTGTCATTTGTTTGGCTCGTGATCCTGTGTAAACCTGATTTCAATAAATATTTGTAAAGCTTAAGATATTTTTGCTTTTTGCAAAAAAAGAAAAGTTGTTTTAGGAAAATGGTACAAAAATTCTTTTTCAAATGTCAATGAATAAACAAACAATTGGCATATATTTGAATTTAATGGAATGACTAAATGGAAAACCTTTTACTCTACCTCAATAAATATTATTGTTTCTTGGAGCTTTTTTAAAAAAGCAAACAATTATTTTTCATCCTCTAAAATCAATGATGTAATATTCGAACTTAATAAAGCTTTTTTACTGACAGAATTCACTGTAAATCATTGAGAAAATTAGTGAAAATTCTACTGTAAGATTTAATCAAACATACGTTACATTTGTTATGATTATAAATGACATATAAAAGCTGTGCTTTTTATAGGTTTTTAAGCACTTTTGTGGGCGAAGATATGAAACATTGGAATGTTTCCAAGTCTCAAGAGCCTTATTCAAATCTGCATATAAGTATATATATACATTTTAATTATTAGCAAGTTTAACGGGAAATGAAATAACTCTACATTTACTTATTTACTATAATGTGCTTCTTGAGAATTCCAATGCAAATGTTTTCCTGTAACTTTTACCAGGAGCTTTTTATCTCTCACTGGTTTGTTTTACAATTTATACATGTAAAGTGTAAATGTAATCTTGGAGTTTAAACAGTTTCAATTTACCATTATATTGAACTCTGCACAGATATATATCCGAAGAAGGATTTATTAATTTAAGTTTGATCTTACGATTTAAACGTGGGAGTAATAGTGTATAACATCCAATATGAGCTTGGAAATGAGATATGAACAAATAAAAAATTGCAATTAAAAGTTTATGTGTAATATTCGCTAGAGGAATACAAATAATAAAAAAGCAAGCTCTTAAAGCTCGGCTAATATTTATTAAATTGAAATGCAACATTTGTATCGTATGTCTATGTATCCATATGAAAAAGCTCTAATTATGAATGTTTGCGTTTGAAAGTTTTTTACATAAAGCTTGAATTTCGCTAAGAACGAAATAGGTAAACGAATATGAATATATAATTTAATGATTACTTTGCAATAAGTGAAATATGATTCTCAAAGATAACGTGCACCTATTACGTATACACATGTAAGTATAAAATTATATATCCAAGTTTCCTTATGCGTAATTTACTCCGTTTTCAATCATTACTCTGTAACTTCATTATCGTTGATTTAATGAGAATAGAAGAGAATATAAGAAACTTTTTTTTTCATAAAGTTTCACAGTAGATTAAGATTTTAAGTAGACAGCAACTTTAATTTCACCAAACCATCTTTTGCCTGTTCTCTGTATATATTTTAATGAGATATTAAATAAATATTTTTTTATAGTATATGCAGAATATAATATTGAGATAAAAAAAAAAATGTAATTTCATAACTTTTTACTAAGAAAGTGGATGTCAAAGATTTTTTTTTTTGTTGGTGTATCTTCCTTATTATGAATTTTTCCTCATAAATTATTTATATTTTATAAGTTATGCATAGTGCATTCCTATGTATTTTGAAGAAGTGAATTTGGATATGTAAATGCACTGTACATTAAAAATGGTTCAAATATAAGATTTAAATATTTTCGTAGGACTTATAAATATGTTATGTAATGATAGTAAAAGCATCCAGATCTAACGTAAGCTCTAATATGTAGAAAAACGAATATTTTTATCTCGTATTTCAAAAAAAAAATCCTAAACGTTTGCTTGGATAAAATTTGGGGAACTTTAACACTACAGCCTAAAGTTTATTATTCCCTGGGTCCCTACTTTATCTTTTTTAAGCCGAGAAACCAAGCAAATTTCAGTGATCGGTGAACCGAATATTCAACTAGTTCAATACCGGAATTGGAGCCCCTGGCTCTTTTAGTCACCTTAAAGACAAAGTTCTGGGTCCCAAAAGAATATGAGAAGAAGTTTTATCCTTTGGTTGATAAAATTTGCATATCGTAAAATCCAACGGTACCCCTATAGTATGAAAATGCTTTTTCAGGTCACAGTAACCGGTTATGACGTCTATCACCAATGTAGTTTGAAATTTGCATAAATTTACGATTTCAATTGTTAGAAAGACTTTTCTTCATTCTTTTGATCATTTTTTGCTGGGTTTTTGTCACTTGGTTTTGCTCCACAAAGAGCAACCATTAATATATACCCTTTGTTTGATGGTTTTTCTTACTACCTTTTTTGTGACCCCAAGTACTGGTTCTGGGCTAACAAATGATCACATTCCGACAGGAAATTAATATATACTTGATGTTGTTGAAGAGAAACAAGAAGACTCCAAGAAAAAAGGAAGAATACTTAAACCCTCGACTTATTAAAAAAGAGGGATAATTTATCCGAATTAGTTAGGCGATACTGAAGAAAAGAATTTAATCCTGTGGAAAACGTGGAAGTGGATTTGTAGTCACCTTAGTGTGGTGCTAATTTAATATTAATAAATATTAAATTAAATAAATGAAGAGTTTTTGTCAGGATATTTGGATTAATGATAGATTTTGGCTGACTTGTAAATTAAAAATTTTTACAAATTTCTGGGTCATTTGAGTGCCATATCTTTGGTACTTAAATTGACCGATATGAAAAGAAGGCTTAAGAGATTTAAAAGACCCCTGACGATTTCATGTAGTCGAAAATGTATTTAATTCTCCATTTAATAACTAAAATATTTTCTCGATTATAAAGTTCGTTTTTATGGTTATAACTATTTTTTTTTATTGGGAAGAAAACATATTTTAATTATTGAAGATAATGCAGACTACTAGTTCTTATCCGTATAATTTATTAATGCCAGTTTACCAGGAAATTACAAAGGGAAAAATAAATTTAAAGTTGCAATATTGATTAAATGTTAAAAGCTAATATTGCAGTTGACGTTCTTAATGTCTTCCATCCGACTTGTTCTTAAATAAATAATGAAGTTTTAAAGAATTAGCTCCAATTGAACAATCAAAAGTTTTTATTTACATATTATATCGACCCCCGTTTGCTTCACTAACCAGCTGGGAGCTTTATTTTCAATTTTATTATTAAAAAGTTTTATTAAGAAATCATATGATTACTAGCTTATATTCCGAAGGAAGTAATACTTTGGCAAATTCTTATTCGGAAGAATTGGGACAATGCACAACTCAATGCTACAATCCAAGAATTAGAGACGTTTTGTGCACTGCTTTTTGATTTTTTCAAGTAATACTTTAAGTAGTTTTAGTGAAAAAAATCGATGGGTAAACAATTTTTATAAAATTATTATTCTTATACATTTCAATGCTTAATTTTGTTGGAATTTATTTAAAATTCTTTGGTTATTTAATACATATTATGAATTATGATTTCTCGAACCACTGCAAAAGTATCAATATAATATTTAGCAGTATTAATAATAATAAAATCAAAAATATACAGCTTTAAATATTCGTCTATATACAATTTTACATAACAAAGATAGTAAATTGATGGCAAAATATAATAATCTGACGATTATTTAATTGAGTAGTACATTACTCTCCCTCCTATTTTCCGCTTTACTTTTGTTTGTTATTCTTTTTCTTGGAAATCACCAAAGAAAATCATCTTTTGTTAGCCTTCATTACGAGGTGCAAATTAACATTGTAATAATTGGAACGTAAAATTCAAAATATTAATCTTATTTTTAAGTATAATACCTTACTGGCTACAAAATTAGAAGATTTGAAATTTGTTGCTAAAATGAAGTTCTTCAATAATTTAATCTTCTAAAATAGCTGAGGAGATGAGAACTGGCAGAAATGAATTCTCAGATTCGATGGCGTGAAACTGCTAATTCGTACCTCCTCGTGGTCAAAATGGAAACGCATAATGGTGACCCAAAAGACAAAGGACCCAGCCGGATTAAGCAAACAATGCAGTTTCTACTGTACAGGGTAGTTTTTTGTCCTGGAGTTGGAAAACTATACCCGAAGGTGGAGGAACTCTTGAAGAGTCAACGGCTTAGGATGTAGAAAACAAGAGGTAAACCACCACGGTAAAAATCTTAGTGACATCTTTGGTATTAATAACAATGATGAAAAATTCTTTTGTGGAAAATTCCGGCTCAGTTTCCAGGTGGGAACCATTCGAGAATCTTGGCCATTTCTGCGGAAAACTTTGCAGAACTCAAAGCAAGTTGTTGTACATCAACCCTTAGGATTGTTAATCAAAAAAGAAAACTTTTAAAAAAGTAAATTTTTGATTTCTTCAAGTACACAAATCCGACTTTTGAAACATAATTTTGCAAAAACTAAAATCTCAATAGCTGAGTCAATACTCTTAACTCTGAAGTATACCTAAATGCCTATACGCAAGGCTGAACAATTCAAAAAGATCCTTTTTCTTTCGACCTAACAACCGGGACAGTTCATGTTGGGGAAAAACATGACAAAGGCAATTCTTAGGCAATTATTGATCAATTAAATATTGTGGTTTAATTCTTCATTCCTGTTGGACGTCCAAAATTATATGATAACCCAAATTTTTAGAAAATAAAAGCGGGATTCCGATCACTCGAAGAAGGTTCAATTCAATATTGATCTCTGCAACACCATCACCACTATAAGACAAAATAAATCTTAATTCATTGTGTCATTTTTTTTCTACGTAAAAATACTTATGTTGACGTATCACTGTATTCTGTTACAATCGAAAAACCTGAATATCGTACAGTGCTAAAGCTCTATGTTTTGGAAAAAAAAAATATTGTTATTTACCGTCGCTTTATAACTACTAAGATTTTTAGTGACTCTAGGGTTAATAAAAATCCGTAATCAAGAAATATTGAAAATGTACTCGCTACAAGGATCGAACCCAATACCTGCCAGTATTGGAGTGGTCACCCAAACCACTAGGCAACCAGTAGGTCTTTTGGAAGATTTATCAGCAAAAGATATTCATACTAATGTGGTGATAGTATTGAATATATCTATTTTTTTTTTTAATTACAACCTTCTCTTGATAGATTTCAGAGTTCAAACATGATCGTATAGACATTGAAAATGAACCTAATAGTGGACGTCCAAAAAGCACTAAAATACCAGAAATCATTAAACATATCAATGACTAGCTGATCCCCGCAACTTCGTCTGCGTAACGTAGGTGTAGATTATGTTTTCTTTTCAAATTTGCCATTTGTAGTGGTATATGAAAATTTTTATTTTTCGTATTTCTTTTACGAAAACCATAATCATACTTAAAAACACTATTTTGTCCACTTTAAAAAGACACACTTAATAAATTGTTGCAAAAAATAAAATAGTTCTATGTAATAATTAATTAATTTTCAAAAAATATTTATAAATATCTAAAAAGAGTATGTCTATTGTGTATAGCTACGGTAGGTATACCTACCGTAGACCAAATAATCTGTAAATCAATCAGCATCTATACATAAATAAAAAATATCGCCAAGTTCAATAAAGTTAGTCTTAATTATGAGTAAAATGCGGTGACCATGCGACATTTTTCAAATAACTTACATTTTCAAACTTGTGATATCTTTCGAATAGAATTTTCAAATTGAATAACTCAAAAAGTTATATAATGGTATTGAAGCAAACTTAAATATGAAGTCATTTATTTTGATAAGGATTAATCCCAAAGTGTAAATAAAAGAGCTTTTATAGCGGGGGCATTTATTTATATTTTTTAAAATGAAAAAACACTTATTGTGACATAACTATAATAGTTAGACATATGCTGTCGCTCTATTTTTTGTAGATAATGATATGTGCTGTAAAATTGTAGTACATTATTTTGTTCTATAACCAATAGTTTTCGCAGCGCACGCCATAAAAAAATGTTTTTTGGTAATTTTTTCAGACCTTGAGTTACATTATTGGAGTTTTAGTATGGATCCCTAACTTTTTTGAAAATTTAATATAGCCTATGTTCTCCGGAAATAGTGTAGCTTCCCAACAGTGAAAGAATTTTTCAAATCGGTCAAGTAGTTTCGGAGCCTATTCAAAGCAAACAAACAATCAAATCTTTCCTCTTTATAATAATAGATTTGATTTGTTAAGATTTAAGTTTGAGTAAACGGGAAATTGGTGATACCATAGACGTTTGAAGAAACGAGTAATACTTATGAAAAAACTGTTCGAAAAGTTAGTGTCACATTTGTTAACAATTCTACATGAACTGAATTAAAAACAAATCACTCAGCATAATTTGGAGCTTTTCAAGTTTTAAGTATTGTTTTATATATACATAGATAAGACTTGAAACTACCGTCATGATCCTAGTCTGGACCAAAAATATTTATAGTAGACTGAAGCTATATATTCAGCCCCGAAATGAGAACGATCGAAAAAAAGGATATGCCATCAATTCTTTAGAATTTGTAAATTGATTAACTTTAAAAGGAGAAAAAAATAACTTTTTATAGTATTGCATCCTTTTGGAATAGTTGGATCAAAAAATTTGGGGAAAAAGTCCTAGCTTCCAAAAAAAAAAGAAAGATTTTCATCAAGATAAAGCACGAGTTCACATAAATGATTAAATTGAACGAATTAAAATACTAAATACTTGAACACCCACCGTATTCACCAGATTTAGCTCCCTTTTATTATTACCTCTTCAGAAACTTGAAAGAAATCTTTGGTGGAACGCATTTTTCGTCGAAAGAATAAGTCGTTGTTGGCGTGGAATAGCATTTTGCAAAGCTTCCGGAAAATAATTACAGAAATGGTATAAAATTAAAAAAAAATACCAACTTGGAATTTATGAGCTTACAATTTTGATATAAATAGCAAAAATTATTCTCATTTGTCATAATATGATGCATCATTGTCAAAAAAGAGCTCTAAAGAATGAAAAAGCGCAGAAAACAAGTAAATAATTAGTCATTGTATCGAGAGCATGGTACTCATAACAAGGGTTGTTATCGAAAATAAGGGTTGTTTTACGGCATATAAGTGCTACTTAAATCAACTGGATAATTTCAACATTGAATAACAGTAACATGAAAAAAATCAATTTTTAATTATGCTGTAAGATTCGAATTTAAATAGGTCAAAAAACCAAGCGTGAAAAAGGCATTAAATAAAGCACATTTCGCGTAGATATGTGTACGAGAGAATATTTAATTAAACTCCAGTCAACGTTTCGTGATTATTGAGTTCATCGCATACAAATTATTATATTCATAAACGTAATTTATGACACAATACAATACAAAAAATCTAAGAATTGAAATGCATAAATCCTCTACTTATATTTAGTTGTTATATGGACTATAAGTAGAATTTGATATACAGTTGTGCCAGAGGAAAATTATCAGACTTTATTCATCTTCGTCTTGTAGGTAAAAATCCCACATAAAAGTTTCAAAATAAGAAAATATACTATGAAATTTTTTTACAAATTTAATTCTTCATTTTCCCAATCATATTCGCCTACAGGTACCCAATCATCTTTACGTCCCCTCCACCAGTAGACTTTAGTTTAAAATTTTTCACCACAAATATGATTACTTTTGATTTGCTTTAAACTCAATTTTTTTCAAGGGAACACAATTTTTCAAAAAAAAAAATCTATGGTTAAAAGTCCCAAATCCACCTACTCTTGTTGTTCCAGCTATCGTTATTAGGGATTGCAATCCAGCAAAGTGGGATCCGGCGATCCAGCGGGATTCAGCTCAATTTTAAGCTCTGCGGGAACCCGCAGGATTCTGCTGTTACGAAGTCAATCCAGCAAAAATCCCGCGGGTTGGAAACAGTGCGAGATTGCAATCCCTAATCGTTATGGAGTTTTGTATCTAATGGGGGAACCCTACCAAATTAATGCACCTTTTATACCATTGGAACCAATAATTATTAGACTCTAAACAAGTCTCAGAAAGTAATGCCGTTACGGAACCTACAGACATTTAATTACCATTTATGTACTAAAGACATTTTATTGTTAGAGTGACTTGTTAATTCATAAAAGAGTAAAAAAAAATTACTATTCAATTTATATTGAAATTTTTATACAAATGCCCGAAGGAATACACATTTAGTATTATTCACTCCTCAATTTTCAGAGGGTAGCAATGCAAAGTTGTTACTAAAAACTTTTCAATATTTATCTAAATACTTTAGATGTTTTTTATGCTAAAAAAGTTTTTTTAAGTTTAAATTTGATAATTTTGAATTCTCCAACTCGTACTAGCCAAGAATGATGAAAACTATAAACAATACGGGAAGAACTGGTACCAAGTTGATAACAAATAGCCGAAAAGCTATCAAATACTCCTAATCGATTTTAGTCGCCCAACCAAATACTCAAAAGTTCTCAAGAATTGTCAACAAAGAACACTTTATTCTTCAACACAATAATGAAAGGCTTCTATGCACAAGAAAAACCGTGGCATTAACCTTTTAACCATTAACTTTTAGCCGTCGAAAGAAAAGTAAAACTTATTTCACAATTAGTTTTATATTAAAAACCTAATCTTTTTCCGGATCCTTTGATATAAAGAAGAAGAAGTGTACTCCGAAGAAAAGTATCCAGGCTGAACAACAATGATGAAATTTGGTCAAGATTTGCTCTCATGGTGGTCAATATCCGCCGGAAAAGAATAAGCATTTTCTTATTGTGTTTTCGATTTATTTAGAAATCTAAGGACATCGAAAGCTGAAACTTGGAGTATGATCGTATCGTTTTTAGAACCAATATCCACTCCAAAAGTGGTCCAAATGTCTTTCTGGAGTTCTGTAATCATCCTATGGTTTTTTCTAAACTATGGTTTTTTTTCTTGACTCTAGTCAACGTTTTTGAACTATCGGAAAATTGTTTACTAATCATTGATAGATTAGATCTCAAACATGATTTCAACCAAAAAACTTTTCCAAAAAAAGAAATATATTTCTTCGCTATAACTTTTGAACCGTGCTAGATACAAATGTAAAAGTCATTATCAAAATGAAAGCTGAGGAAATTTCCTACAAAAATGGTTCATTAATAATTTCCTGTATGTGTTACAATTAACGTGAAAATAACGTCTGAAAATATACAAAAATTTACATTTTCCTTTATCTCGTCACGTTATTGTTGATATTTCTGAAAATTATTGGTATCTTAGAAAAAATCAGAAACCAAATGATTTATTTATGAGCTCTAACTTCTTTTCTGGGAAAGTTTCAAGAGTTACTAAATTTTTAGTGATTTTTCATTTCAAATATTGAAGAATTTAACTCTTAACAATGAAGATATCAAAAACTACTTACAGGATGAAGTATACTTTCTTAAGCGTTGATTTTTAATCATAAAGCATTTTGAGATTTAAAAGATATCTAGTCATTTTTAGCTGGGGCTATTAAAATTCTTAGGGGGCATAGTATCTTCCGGTGATGAATTTTTTGGTTAAAATCATGTTTAGGACCAAATGTATCAATAAATAAAAATATGTACTTTTTAGTGAGTGCATATGCTTGAACGATTGTACTTTATTGTCTATTAGAATAAAAAATATTTCTTATTTAATAATTATATGCCCTAAAGCTTTTGAGGAATACTTAATAAAGAGGCAGCGATTAAAGCTCCAGAAGACTGAAGTTAACGTTTCCCTACTTAATTAAACCATAAAAACTTTAAAAAAATATTATTTATATTGTAATCTTCGAAATTTTCTTGATTCATAGATTATTCATAAGATAATTCATATTTTTTCGATGGTTACTTCAACTACAACATGTCTAGAGTGTACTTTTTAGTAAGAGTTATATTTTCTTCGGATAATGAGATCATTTCCACGGAAGTGGAAAGCCATTCTTCTTTCAAAAATAAAACTTTGTCTACCACCTAATCGTCTATGTGGTAAATGTAAAGTTCATTTAAATCGCATTAAATTTTTATTTTTCCACGTGTAAAAGTCATTTTCGTTGCTTGATTACTTTAAAACTCCATGTGTACCCCATACAAAAATACTTTCAAATAAATTACAATGACAGAAAAGCTAATAAATACTTAACAGTGTTAGCAATTATGGTGAACAGATTATTGTGTAAATTAACACGCAACATATCGTGACAAATTTGTATTTCTACGTGCACATTGTACATATGTATTTATGCGAAATTAACACGTTTTATATTCGACAAAAAATAAATAATTATGTCTTTTAAATTGAAAATTTTATTGCCAATTTTAATTGGAAGTCATCAATTAAATAATTTTTATTTAATGAGAATTATTTGCGGGTTTTTCTTTTGGTATAAGAGTAATAGGTTTTGGGTTCAATCCCAAGACAAGATAATTGTTTTTCTTTGAATTTTTAGTCCTAAAAGTCTAAAGGCTTTTAATTGTTATAATACAACTGGAAATTATAATAAAAAATCCAGGTTAATTAGCAAAAAATGATTGTTAAATAAAACGCTTATAATACTTATGGTAGATAAAGTGGAAACATTTTTAATTACCTCAGCAATATTAAATCCTTTGATTCAGTCTTCATTCAAACGAGCTTTTAAATCCAGCAAAATTATTCACTTGAAAGCGGCGTCGATGTTGTCGTAGCACAAAAGAACAATTGTTTCAGGACAAAAAAAAAATATTTATGAATATAAAATTATCATTTATATTTAGCACTGTAAATTTTTATGCAATTAGTTCAATTTTTAAACGATTGTATTATAGTGTTTGATTGTTAAAGCATATTTGTCGTGATTGTTTGATTGACTTATTATTGATTTATTTGAGCCACTGGCCTGAAGAGTGTGGAAAATTTGAGGAAAATTGTCGGTATGGAAGATGCGCTTGAATTAAATGATGGAATATTTTCGATGAAGATTTTCGTTAAATATTCGATGCAACGGCAGCGTCGGTCGGTCGGTCGGTCGTCGGCACCACCACCAGGTATTAGTGGCGTCGGCGTCGTTCCTGGTGTGCAGTTGACCACGGCGCAACCTCACTAACATTGACTTGATAATAGCCCGTCAAGTGCACTTGGCTATCCTGTAGGAAGAATTCTGGAACCGAATAAAAATACGGAATCTTACTAGATGAGAATGAATTGACCGAATAAAAAATTCTTTTTTTAACAACCTTTAACGTTTTTTTTTTCTCCACGAATCATTTAGGAATTCTTAATATTCCAAGACTAAACATTTGCTAGATTTAAAACTCTATTCATATTTTGATCAGAAAAAAAGTAAATAAACATAAAAGATTACAATTACACACCAAAGGGCATTCCACACCAACTCCACCTATTGTCGATTCAAGTGGACTGCCTTGGGAATTCTTTGAAAAAATATCGATAATGTTTTCCGTTTTCATTTATTCTGTCCAAAATATGAATTTCCGAAACAAGTAATTAATCTTTTATGGAACTAAAGATTCTAAAAAAAATTTGCTGAAACAATTTTCTTTAAATTATTCTATATAATGCCTACCTCTTGATTGTTTGAATTAAGATATTCGAAATATCATATATCCCTTTTATGAAATTCATATGAAATATAAAATTCCCCATTTGAATTAGGTACTATTAATATCTATTTATATATCTTAAAAAACAATTTTGAACTTTTAAAATGCAATCACAGAAACATCACTGTAATAAAAATAAAGATGCAATATATTAAAAATAACGATGTACAAAAAACATTCAACTTTACAATTTTGGAAACTTTCCAAATCGGAATCTATATCCTTTTCCTGACTTAATTAAACTTTTAATCCAGAAAGCTTCAAATTGATGCAAATTTTAATCAGAATCTAAACCAAAGATTTATTTTTAAAAAACGAAGCTTTAGAGAAAGAGCTTTAGATTTGAAAAAATCTAATTAGCAAAATGATAGCCTTTGGTAACGTGAATGGGATTTATGTGTGTAATTAAAGAAATTATTTATGCTCTTTTGCCATATTTTCATATGATAAATGTAATATAGGACGAAAAGCTTAAAAATCTAATGACATCATCTCGAAAAATAAATCAAATTCCCTAATGAACATTCATAGAAAAATTATAAATCCTGTATTGTTCCAGTGCTTGCATTGATTAAATATTTCGCACGGATATATTCTACGAAATTTATAAAGCAAATTGTACTGAAATATTCACACAATCATTTGCAATCTAATTTCAAAAGTCATTTACAGTATTGTTTTTAAAATGTACCCTTTTTTTTCCTTTTTTTATTATAACCGTTGAAATTGATTTTTTTATAATTTAAATTCCCTGAAAAATGAAAATGAAGAACAATGTTTTGTATTTATTGTTAGTATTTTGGTGGCAATTTATTTATTAGAGAGCCAGATTTAAATTTTGGAACAAATAGCCTAAGGTTTATAGGTTTATATGTCAAAATAGATTTAATGTAGAATATTTTATGAAACATAAAATTAAAAACGTATTACTTTTTCTCATATTTCAGTTCCCTAAATACTTTAGTACTTATATGTTTCTGTAGACTATTTATGAAAACTAAGACATATAATATTACAATTCAATTTTTTCAAAAGGAACTTATGATAAATTTTTGTAGATTTTAAGGTTCTAAGCAATTTTTTTTCTATCTCGTCATAAAAATTTACTTACTAGTGGTCCAACAAATCACTCCAAACAAAAAAAAATATCCTATTAAAATTATTAAAATGGCGTTGTTCAAAAAATAACTGTATATGCAACGTGCGTTACATAAATGTAAATATATTGCCTATTATTTAAATAAAGCCCTGTTCGAAAAATCCTCCCACGAAACTTATTTCAAACAATATTTATTTATTTATTGTTCAATTAATTACTCTTTTTTTCAAAATAGGTTAGTAGTGCAATATAATTTTGCCACCATTAGGCTAGCTTTGTATTTATAAGCAATAAATTCAAGACTTCTTCATTGGCTATATGATTAATGAACGCCGGTACAAATGGGTTACTATCAGAGGGTAGTAACCCTTCTTTGAAATATTTTCTTTATTGTTGATATTTTTAAAACATAACTGCGGTACAGAAAAGAAACGAAACTTTTACTGTACATAATATATGGTTTTCAATTAATCTAAATGCAAATTATATAGATGTTGTGAATAATATATTTCAAGGATATTTTACGTTCAAATAATTTAAATAAGACGTATTGTTATAAGACACATTATAAATTACATACAAAAATCTGAGTATATTGACCATTTTTACTTTCGATAAAAATAGACACCTTATACAGGTGGTCAATGTAATGAGTTTTACGGTACACAATAAAAAGGATTCTTCTTAATCTCTATGTTAGTACTACTTATAAATTATCCTTTTTATGAATGAAATTCTGCTAATTATTTTGTTACAATGAAATCAAAGAATTTAACTAGGAATGCTATTTTTTTGTTGGGTTATTATTTTTAGGAGGTTCAACTTTCTTAGTTGTTGGCGGTGGAGTTGGAGGTACTGTTGGAGCTGGTGCTGGAGGTTTTGTGGGTGCCACATATTTTTCTATTGTTGAATCGTCACTTTTTGCACTATAGCCAATGCCATACGGCCGTAGATGATAAATTAAGTATTCCATCACATACATTTGATTAGGAGATATATAGTGAAACGTAATTGCAGTATCTGAACAACATTCCATGCCCTGAAAAGAAAAGAGTATTATAATGAAAATTTTCCAAAGAAACAAATCAATATATTCTGTACATACTTCTCCTTGTTTATAAAAAATGTAATTATTGTACCAGAAATTCGGATCGTAAGGACCAGGAATAAGATGGTGTTCGGGAATAAAGGGAAAGAACCGTCCACGACCTAACGAATCTCGAGAATCGCCAGCTTTGACTCCAACATTTGCCAAACATTTACCTATTTTACAAAAAATATTTTAGCTTCAAATCATGTGATATAATTCACAACAAATAGTATGGATGCATTTTCTCAGACTCGTATTTTGATTGCCAAGTTATTTTCCTTAAACACCATCTTCAATTCTTGAGACTTGCCTTGACTTACACTTTAAATTATTGACACTTCTCAAATAAACTTTCTTGCGAGATAAATACTTAAGAAACCAGCTTGGCAATCGAAGTACTTATTTGTGTTAACCGAAAGAAAGATGTGTTACCCATTTCGGCATCCTCAGCACCGGTATTGTCATGAATTTTACATTTCTTTTCATCATGAAGAGCAATATTAACGAATAAATCGACAGCCTTTTTGCTCAAAACATAGCCTGCACCACCGCTCATGTAACCCTGCGGCGTAAACGGTTTAAATCGACATCCAAAATAAATGGGATCTGAGGGTGAATAGCCACTAAGCAAGTGTCGCATATTCTCCATTATTGTATATCTGAAAAAGGGATCATTACTATGAAATTTATTTTTTCGTATGAATGCCTTACGTATCATCATCAGCTTTAAAAAACCAATCCACTTCATCTTTATAATGGTCGTAGGCATATTTGAAAGCCATCATTGTTTTTCCCCACAACGTGTCCCGGCCTTCAGATAACGGAAAAGCAACGACAGGTAAGTCCGGATCTACGCAATTTATGCATTGATTAAATATTTAGTTTTAAAATTCCAGTATTGAGATATTTACCCTCTTTTGTACTAATAAACAAGAGAATATTACATCGTTTTCCCCAAGTTTGTTTCACGTGCATTGCTTTACTCTTGTGATTACTTGGGTTTGTCATAACCCAGCATAAGACTCTTACTTTTCTGGTCAATGCTTCCGCAACTTCGGTATCTTCCATTTTATGGGTATCTTCGTCTTTTCTGTGTTCCCCAACATGCTTGAAGGGTGAATCCGGTGCAATGGGTGCTAATCGCATAAAATCCTTTGGTAAATTAGGTGGTCTGCAAATTGTAAAGTCTACTTAATGGAATAAAATAGTTTAAAAGTGCACTCGTGCATTGCCCAAGCTGATAGATAAATTATAGTTAAAAATTATATTAAGCAGAAACCAACATCAAGGAGGAAAATCTGGTATAAATGTGTCGAATCATAGACATAAGTTTTCATAAAGATATTTCGAGAAATAAAAAGAAAGATTATCTTACTACTTGCTGATAAAAATTCAAATCAACATTCGATCAAATCCTCAATCTTAACATCTACATTTTGTAGCTAACGAAGAGAATTGCTGGCGAACATTTTTTGAGAAAATATTTTATTAATAGTAATTGTGATATTCAAATTTTAATGTAAGAGGTATCCCTGTTAAAAAAAGGCATTTAGAGGCATTTTGTAATCATTATATTTAAAATGCCTTTGATAACTTTAAACGACTTCTAATGGCTTCTTAGAGATTTTTTAAACATATAAAATACCTTTAAATATTTTTTCTTAACAGGGATCTCATTGTATATTAAGAATATTGATCAATTCATAGAACGTGCCACGTATACGAAGTGACATATATCAACCGGGAAATAGATCAATAGTCAATCAAAAGTCATAAGATTACCCATTGGAAATATTCGATGTTGAACGAAATGTGCATAATACAACAAAGGCCAGTAAAAATCCTAAAGAAAATCCAATAAACACGAAAGTATTAGAATGACGTCGTATCAAATAATTGAATCCATCTAAAAAAGACAATGATAGTATTTAGATTTTTAAATCAAAGCACCTAATTGGATTCTGGACATTCAGATAAAAACCGTGTGGGTTTCATTTTAGTGATGTTTGAAGCAAATAATTCTTAGACTTATAGGATTTGTATCTAAACCATTATATCTCTGATATATTTAAAATAATATAACCGTGAATTTTATTTTTTGTTAAATTTTCATTTCTTTTTTCGTTTTCAACAATCTTTTTATGAGACCGAGCCATTAAATATTTATACTACAGAGCTATAAAGATAAGATTAAAAAATTGAAAAAAAAAACGTCATTTGACTTGAAAGGTCCCATTTACTAATTCATTATATCGAATTTCTAAAATAAAAGAAATAATTCTTAGTTTTAAATAGTTCTTTTCCAACACCTTCGTCCTCCTGTACTGTACTGTGATGTAGTCGATATTAACTCCATAAATGATTCCAGCATCCATTGGGGGCGATACCACTCCAGTCACAAACTGTTGTTTTAGCTATTACAGAAGGTAGACACCTGCATTTGCTTAAGGCCTAAAATTTTTTTAAAGATGTGTCTAGACATTAGTTTAAATATTTAGTTAAAACTTTAACTCCTTCCTTCGTTCTTGTAAACTTTTTATTAAAATAGATCATGGTAATAATAAAACATATATAAAAGTCAGCACCTTGAATTTTAACAGCATTTTATTGAGGTTTAATTGTAACCTAAAGTTTTTAAGAAAGTAAAAAGTTGATATAGAAACCTCAGATATTAAATTGTAATGAAAAAAGTACTTTTTGGTTTTTGTACCGAAACATATTAGGTAAAAAGTAATTTTGTTTTGTATCTTCTTATTGTTATTTTATATTTTTAATAACCAATATTAAAAAGAAATATAAGGTACTTTTTTTCAAATCAACCCCTTATTTATACATAAATAATTTATTTGAAATAAGAAGTAATTAAAATATGTTTTATTTATGATTAGTTCAAATAAGATTAAATGAATTATAAATACACAAAGGATTTATAAGTAAAGATCGTAAAGACTGACTAATTATGATTAACTTTTTTTTCTATGAAAACATGACCTTAAATGGAAGTTTCGGTTTTGGTTTCGGCCGTAAAAACTAATTACGGTCGGACACTATAAACTATTATAAGAAATTATAAACCCTGATAATAGATTATCTGATAACAGATTATGAACAGAACGAACTAACTATTGTTTATTGTAAGAGGAACTAATTTCAACTTAAACTTTAAATAAAAGACTGAATATGTTTGTTATTAAATCTATTGTGGAAGTGAACATTATTCCACATTAAAGAAACTTTATTGTACATGATCCTGGCATCACTAAGCTTCTATTTTATGCATACTTAAATATAAGTTGATATGTAGCAATTTATTATGTGAACGTGTTCATACTATCACACTTAATATAATCGATATAATCTTTATATGTTTCAAGGTTTATATTTTTATATCAGTAAAATTTTGTTTATTGCTTCACTAACACGGAAGTAATGCATAAATTGAATAATTAAAAATAAATATGGAACCATAAATATAAAAAAGGTCACAAGGGTTTATTTTATAAGAATATATATGTATATATATCATATATGAATTTATAGGAGTACTTCATATACCCTAATACTTACGTATAGCCCGTAGTTATGCTCATTGTTTGCTTCATAAATCAGCCCTATTTATTCATTCTTATCTCTTTAAATCATACTTTTATGGCATTGATGAGTACACAACCCAGTCATTATTTATGTAAGTAAACGCAACTTCATTAAATATTTCGAAAATTGTAAAAAGAATTGATTGATTTCTTAAAAATTATTCAAATTCCAACAAAGAAAGAATTTTTTTAATAATTTAAACGAAAAGGTTTGCAACTTGACTATTGGTGTGAATATTCGCTACATTTTAAAATCGTCAAAAACGTCAAAAAATTAAAATAATGAAAAATGTCAAACTCTGGAACAGATACAAAAAAAACGAATTTGTCAAACATTTACGACAAATTTGACATTAATAAATGTATCGAATGGATAAAAGAACATGACTTAAAACGGGTATATACTAAAGAAGACTTAAATTTTTATGTTTTAATATGTTTTTTTTTTTGCTTATCATAGATATGTTTACAATTTCCCAATGAACTCCTGCAGTATGCTTCCCAAATCGCTTTGGAAATCGAAAGACAATCACAACGCCAAATTTTCATTCTGGGAGATACGACTTATGAAAGGTTACGGCTATTTTACAAAAGAAAAACAATTATCATAACAATTTTTTTTTTGGTTATAGTTGTTGCGTGGATTTTATTGCTGCCGAACATTTATACGCTGATTGTTTGATACACTTCGGAGATACGTGCTTTTCGCAAAACGAAAATAAAATACCCATTTTAACAGTAACAGAAAATGTCAATTTTCCCCATGAAAAATTTCAGGAAATATTACGTAAATTCGGTCAAGGAAATGACCAGTCTGTTTGCGTAGTTTGTGATTTGCAATTTCACAATTTATTAGGTATATAAAAGAGAATTTTAAATTTACTGTCGCAAATTAAATGCTTCATTTTCAGAACAAATTAAGAAAATTGTTGAAAATCTTAATTTCGTTAAGCATGTATGCATTTTGGATGAATATAAAGTAGAGTACGCAGAAAACATTAATATTTTCATTGGAAAACATGAACGAACTTTAGCCAATTTCCAATATTATTACAACAGTAAGTTAAATTGGTCTAAAAAATAACAATTTAAATTCCTTTTTTTAATTTTTAGTTGAGACTTTGTACTACTGTGATCCAAATGCTGATGATTTACTCTTAGAAAAATATTCTGCAAACCATCGAGCTTTTAAACGACGACAATTTTTAATAGAAAAAATCAAAGATGCTAATACAGTTGGAATCGTAGTCGGGACCTTGGTCGTCAAAAACTACTTAAAAATGTTAAACCGTCTGAAACAACTTTGCAAGCTTTACGACAAAAAAAGTTATATTTTAAGTGTCGGAAAGCCAAATGTGGCAAAATTAGCCAATTTTCCAGAAGTACGAAAAATTAGTTTTTGGTTCCAAATTTGTCATTGTCCCTTTAAGTTCTTAACATGGACTTTCCTAAATATAACTCTTTTATTCATTGCTATATTGATTTTTAACACTTAGAGTAAATACGGTTAATCTGTAAACCCATTGAGAATTATAAAATCATTATAAAAATGTTTATTTTTAAAATTAAAGCATTTTTATCTATAAAATTCAAGAATTTAACAAGGCAATAACAAATCAGTTGCGTGACCAAAAATTTATCAAATTTCATTGTCTTGAAATTAATTTGGTTTTAATTTTAGATTGATATCTTCGTTGTCATTGCTTGTGCAGTTAATGAAATTTATGACAGTCGCGATTATTACAAACCAATTGTTGCACCCTATGATGTAGAAATTGCTTTGAATCCTTTATGTAATAAACGTCCATTCAATCCATACAACTTCAATGAAATTAATTTGGAAGATGATTTACCTGACAAGCAATTAATTACTACCACATTTGATGGAGATACAAGCATGATTTCTGGAAAACTTCGTCACATTTCCACCAGTTCAGAAACTGAAGAACCGGAGGCAACTAATGATGAAAATAATCAAATTGCGTTGAAAAATGATGCGTTGGTTGTCAGTAATAATGAACATCATGGGGCAGGATATCTGGCTTCTAGGACTTGGCAAGGTTTAACTCCACGTCTGGGAGTTGATGAGCCAGCAACTTTAGAAGCTGGACGTTCTGGATTACCAGTGAAATATGATATTTGATAGTTTTGTAATTATTTTCCAATAAAAATAACAAAATCTACTATATTCTTTTATAATTTATTTGAAAGTTCCTAGGTCCTACATATGTGAGAGTTATTAATACTGTAATGTTATTTTAATTGTTATTTACCGTCGCTTTATAACTTCTAAGGTCTTTAGCGACTCTAGGGTTAATAAAATCCGTAATCGAGAAGTATCGAAAATTTGCTCGATACGAGGATCGAACCCAGTTTTGGAACGGTCACTTTGACCACTTGGCTACCAGAAATCACTTAAGAGCATCACTTAAGAAATAATAAAGTTAACCATTATTTTTTATATGTAAGAAATATTACCCTATTTAAAATCGTTCATGCAAAACAATTTTTTAAAATTGAAAATAACTTGATTGTTACTTGTTACCATGGCGCTTCAATAATATTTGATCGATATTTTATTTCAACTTGCAAATAGCCACTAAAAATGGGTGATAATGTATTAATGTCCAATGAAATTGAATTTTATATTTCCAATTTAGAAAATTCAAAGATTCAAGACATAGGAACTAAACCGTAAGTTACACGGTATATAGAAAAATAATATCCTTTCAACGATTTATTTCAGATGGCTCGAAGCTCATCAACGCCTTCAAAAGCTCCATCAACAAGCGATATTGGAAGCAAAGGAATTAAAAGAAGAAAGTGTCAAGGAAATGTTTGTCTCATACAATAAAATAGGAAAATTGGTTTATGATGCAATTTGCCTAAATATCTGGCGCAACAAAGTTCTGCCTCGGCTTCTCAAAATTGAGTCAGAACCCGAGAACACTTTTCTATTATATTCAGCCGTAAATTAAGCTAATGTACATATAAAGGATTAGGAAATAATTTATGTTTTTCCAGATGTATCATGAAGGTATTTGTGTAGCTCTCCTAGAAATTGTGTTATTTCATGGAGATTCATGTGAAATATTGGATGATTATTCTGTTGATTTGCTCGATTATGTACACGAGCAAATAACAGGACTTCTTTCATTGACTTTGGAACTTCCTGGAATGGGGGATGGCGATAAAATAGATATCGATGCTTTGTATAAAAGCGAATTACCTCGGTTACGCAACAATACGGCTTTCGATATTGGCATTCGATGTGTTTCAGTCCTATTTCATCTTATTTCCAATATAGATCGGTTAAAATGATTTCTTAAATAATTGATTTTTTTGAATAATTTTTATTCTTTTAGATTTTCATTTAGTACAACCAACAGGTTGTATACAACACTTGATATACCTTTGCTCCTTGTAAAATTGATTGAAGTGAGACCTTGGGAAAAAACCAATTCGAAAAACGAATTGTTTCGATTTATTGGTATTTTTAAAATTATAAAGAAAAAGACTAATAACCAACGAATTGTTTTCAAATCTTTTCATATATTTTTAAAAATAACTATAATTAAAATTGCCAATGGAAAAACTAATGTTTGCAAACTATATTTTTTTAACGAAATTCTTTGGTACGCATTACATTTCAGATATTAGACAAATGGAAGCTTTATCAAAAAAAATTGTAATTTTTCAACCGTTACGGCACTTTAGCATGTAAAAAAGATTTGTCATGTAGTGCAGTGAAAATTATCCAGAAAAATCTATGAAGTTCATTGAATAACTTTTTCACTAATATGTAACGTTAATTTCCGTGTAACTATCGTATTACATAGTATCAATTAAGTAAAACAATTCGTTAGTGATCAATTCTCTTAGAACAATATTTTAATCCAGAACATTTTTTAATCATTTTCCTTTTAAGATGGTAAATGGCAATTAATTAAGGGCGATTTAAAAGTTAAAGTTGCTGCCACGGAGGCACATCTATGGTTGTGTTTACGACAGTTATTTTTAAATCCGAAATGCCAAAATATTTATGAATTTAATGATTTTCGAAAAAGTCAAATCATTCGAGTATTAAATATATATATATACTGAAATTACTTAAATCATAATGAAATTTTAATTTTAGTTGCAAAAATTTTTGAATGATACCCTTTTGGATCAAATATCACCGTTGATTGACCTCAAGTATTGGCTTTGCCAACTTTCTGTCAGTAATCCTCCAAGTGTAGCAAAATCAAACATTCTTTTGGAAGTGGTTCCAGAAGTAAAGTTTTTGAAAAATTAAATTTCATATTTCTTAAAAGCATTGTTTTAGATAAAAAAATCAATTCTTGAGTCTGGATATAAAAAATGGAAACATATTGCTAATAAGCAAGCGAAATTCTTTTTTAATTCAAATCGAGAAGAATTAAAAGAATTGGCTCAAGGGTAAATATTAATCGTTGCTGCAGTATATTAATAAACAACTTTAATGTAAAGGAGCAATAAACAACCTTCCATACTAACATTAGATTCCTTTTAGTTTAAGTGATGCGTACAATGTAGATTTTATTGAACGCATGGAAAAAATTGAAACTGAGGAAACTCCAAATTGTGCAGCTGAATGTGGTTATAAGGGATATAAAAAGTGTTCCCAATGCAAATCAGTCTTTTATTGTGGAAGGTACGTACCACCCTTCTATACTAGGAATAATTTTTTTTTTTATTTTTATTTTTAGGGAATGCCAAGTGAAGGACTGGCCTAAACACAAGTTACAATGTTTGGCAGTCGATAAGACAATAAATTAATTTTTTAGAAATAAAGTTGATGGGATGGTTACAATAAGTACGACGAGAATGTTTTTAAAATTTTTTTAATAATAATCTTAAATACATTACTTTCCAGTATTAAGATATCCCTTAAGGACATCTAACGCAAGTGAGTCATCTCCGTAATCCTGAAATTAAAATTGGTTTTAAAATTCAATAAAAAGTTTATTTTAAATTTGGTCTTACTTTTATTACGACACATGAACATCCGACAACCTTTCGCGCTTTACCGGTACTGTCGATTTTGCATAAACCAGCCCATTCGCCAAGTTTTTTGTTGTTGTCTACTTTGATAAGAGGAATTTGATGCTCGTTGCATAAACCACATACTAATTTTTTGTACATAGGTTCGTCACAATTTTCGGCTAAAACGCACAACAATGCTTGACGTCTAGAAAAAAGATAATAAATTAGATTTTTAGTGCATATGAATTGCCAAATGTAGCCACACTGGGAATCTCATAAGTTTATCAACAAAATTACAAGTACTATGAGTGGGCCAATTTGATCTAGGCTGTGCTTAACCAAATATTTTATGAAAAAATATTCGCTTTAAATCGACAGCCTCTGTCATAAGTTGCATACGAAAAGCTCTTACTTGTCTAGGGCTTTGGCGGCTTCGTGCAATCCATGAACCACACCATCGTGAATCAAGGCGGTTTTCAAAACTTCTTGGAGAGCCTGGTTGACTTCCATTGCATTCTCGCCGGGAACATCTCGGACGCTTGGTCTAAAGATTACAAGAAAAAAATTGTTAATACCACACAAAACATGTTTCTAACCTAAAAGAAAATTTTGAAACGCTCAGAAGGCAATCTAGCAGCACAAATTTTTATCTAATTTGGGTTCACTCAGAAGAGGGAGCCTGCCTTGAAAGCTCATCATTAATTATAAAATCAATGAAAATTAATAAAATTATGTTTTAGACATGTTTACTTACTCTTCGGTTTCCAACATTTTTAATGTGATTTATCTGTAAATAAGAGAAAATAATGAATTAGAAACATATTTACCAATTGTGTAGTTCAATTTTTGTAAAATATTTCACATGATTGATTTAATATTTTCAGATTAAAAAATTATAAGCAAAAATAGCCACATTTATCTTACCTTACAAATCGGAAAAGGAACAGCGCCGTGTATTTGACATAAACAGTGCACTCTAGTGATAAGTTTTTTAACAAGTAAATATACTCAAAATGGATTTGCGCAATTCGCGAACTAATTCATAAGTACAAAAGTAGTTCGGTACAGTAATCAATCAAAACCAAAAACCGCGATTCAATTTTATTGAAGCTGATTGAAGTTTATGAAATTTCACATTAACCTAAAGTTGTAAATACAACGCTAAAAACGAGGAATTTTTAATTCTACTTAAATAATAAAAACGTTTTTCTTCTTTCTTTATAATTACAACTTAATATAAACTTCAATTTCTGTTTGACTGGCAATGGTAAAACTTAATTTTTTAGACAATAAACCTAACCGAAAGTTATCAACTAATTAACGTTTCTAGAACTTTGAGTAGTTCCAAGCACAATGTCTTTTATGAATCAAGGAATTGGTACCTTCGGTACCCAAAATACGACAGCTTCTTCGAATCCCATGAAAGATTTCGAAGTGATTTCACCTCCAGAAGATTCAATTAGTTGTTTGAGATTTTCACCACCGACAATTCCACAAAATTTTCTCATAGCTGGCAGTTGGGACTCAAATGTAAACATAAAATCCAAATTTACGAAAATATTCACAATATTAAAGTTTTGTTTTTATTAATAAAGGTCCGATGTTGGGAAATTGAGCAAACTGGAAAAACCAACCCAAAATCTATGCAGACTATGGGAGGACCAGTTTTGGATTGTTGTTGGAGTGATGTAAGAATTATAATTTTTCTATTAACAAAGACATTGTTGACATTACCGAAGTAACGACATTATATGGTACTTCTAAATTATAAGGAAAACCTAACATTTAAAGAAGACATGAATGTTACATAGCATAATAGTTAGCTTTTCTTCTTTCTCTTCTCATTTCGTCTAACAAAAGTCTTCTTTTATCTCTCTTATTTCCTCCCTGTTATCATAATTGCATAAATGTGTCGAAAAGAGAGGAATCATGACATTTTTTTCCATAATTTAGGATGGTACGAAAGTTTATATAGCCGGTTGCGATAAACAAGTCAAAGTTTGGGATTTGGCTTCAAATCAAACGATGCAAGTTGCTCAACATGACGCCCCAGTTAAGACGTGCCACTGGATTAAAGCACCAAATTACTCCTGTTTAATGACTGGATCTTGGGATAAAACCCTTAAAGTACTAATTTGTTATTATTATACTTTTAATAATAGCTGTACTACCCTTATATTTTTGTAGTTTTGGGATGCTCGTAGTGCTACTCCAATGATGAGCATTAACTTACCTGAGCGTTGTTATTGTGCCGATGTAGACTATCCAATGGCCGTGGTAGGAACGGCTGGTCGTGGTCTTATAGTTTACCAATTGGAAGGCCAACCAAAAGAATATAAACGCGTTGAATCACCTTTAAAATATCAACATCGTTGCGTTTCAATTTTCAGAGACGACAAAAAAGCCCCTACTGGTATGATTTAAATCTCTTTATTTCTTATTTATAAAAAAAACTATATAACTTCTTAACTAAACCATTGCTTTTTGATACAAATTGTAAACACAATTAGTTTTACGATTTAAATATCACATAATTCGTGTATAATATGTAAAGTACCACTGATCTCTTTGTTACTACCTAGTACATAACTAAGAAATCTAATAATCTTTTTCCTTAACTCAGGAACCATATATTAATTACATAAGACGTTTTGGGAAAAAAGATAGCCATAAATTTCTTTCGTTTACTATCAAAGTAGATATTATTTTGTTTATGTAATTACAAATGACTTCTTATTTTCTATATGATGGCAATAGTAAATTAAATAGTCATTATTAGAATAAAACACATTCTTTTTGAGCAATATAGCCATTTGAATGGCCAAGTTAATGTTTGAAATATAAAGGTTTTTTGTAACTTTAAAATTTTAGGATACGCATTGGGTAGTGTTGAAGGTCGAGTTGCTATACAGTATGTAAACCCAACCGATCCGAAAAATAATTTCACTTTTAAATGCCATCGATCTAATGGCGTTCCAAATGGCGTACAAGATATTTATGCTGTTAATGATATAGGTATAATCTATATTCTATAAAATTGAGTTCAAATTATTATTTACAATTGTTTGGTATGATATTTTAGCTTTTCATCCGGTTCATGGTACTTTAGCAACCGTTGGTTCAGATGGAACATTTTCATTTTGGGATAAAGATCAAAGGACAAAATTGAAACCTTCAGAAACGATGGAGCAACCGATAACATGTTGCACCATTAATCATAATGGTCAAATTTTCGCTTATGCTGTTAGTTACGATTGGAGCAAGGTACATTTTTTTTTTCGTTAATTCATACTAAAGGATTTTTAAGCACATTTAATTTTAGGGACACGAATATAATAATCCCATGAAGAAAAATCATATTTTCTTACATTCCTGTTACGATGAGATGGCACCGAGACCTACCAATACATAACAGAGCGGGAACAACGCATTTTTCAATCAAATGTGTGATTTAAATGTAGATAAAGTACTATTCTTAAGTACTTGTGTTTAACTATTTTTTTATAAATATTCTGCATTTTTTATAATTATCGTTCATCGTTGTAGTTTAAGAATTACGATTGTATTTCATGTCTATAATAATAAAAAAGAATAATTGATTATAGATTTATTGGACTTATCAGTGTACAACTATTTGAACTATTTTTTTAAAGTTTACAAAATTTTAATGATGTTCAGCATGATGATGGTCATGTGAAGATGGGAAGGCAGCATCGTACGCCTTTTCAGCCACTACGGTAAGAACAGCAGCAACCAATCCCCATTTCATTCCTCGAAGGAATAACGTTTTTGTTCGATGTCCCATAGTCGAAAATTCTTTAGGATCATATCTCCAAACTTCATTTCTATGGAACCACAACAATCATTATGCTATTTTATTGTTCTCAATAAAAATACATCGACTTACCTTAGCCACGGATCTTTCAAACCTTTGGCAGCTAAAGATTCTTGTAGTTGTTTTAGTTCTGGTACATTTTCGACTTTGTATATTCTATAATCTGGTATTTCGATTTTTGGGGCATGATGATGGTGATGGTCACCTCCCATTTTAATAAAAATAAAATATTTACGACAGTTAAACTCTGTTCTTATGTAAGTTGTCAACTTTGGAGTTAACCTCAAATATTCCTTCTTGACCACGGCGCAAGCGTCAATGAAGAGAAATTTCAAACCAATTTAAATTTTGTGAAATATTTTTTTTGCTTTATTTCTTATTGTTAATAAATATAAAAGAAATATCATGGAAAATTGTAGAAAAAATTATTTCGAATAATATACTATTATGTAATAATTTTATATGTTTATTATAACTAATAAAACTTAAATAAATATGTATTTTTTACTACGTTTACCTTATAATACATGAAGTGGTTCAATAGAATCAATTGTTGAAGTATGAATAAATTTATAATAATTAATCTTAGATTATCTACATTATGAGATAATGTTTATTGTTTACAGGCAAATACTAAGAGAAGAAATATTTGAACAAATGTTCATCAGAAATATTTACATTACAGAAATTGTGAAGAATAATAATAAACTAAGAATAAGAGACCATGCCAATATCTCTTAAAAACGAAATAATTTTTATATTCGTCGTAAGTTTAAACTTCTTTAATGTTACCCGAAGCTCTAAAATAAAAGCTTTTATCTAATTCCCCGTGTTTGCTATAAAGTGAACGCCTACAAGTTAATTAAGTTTTTTTTAATCATACCTAATTTAGTGGCAATGATGCACAAATGATTAAACCAATTAGATTCTTTAGACAATGATTTGCAAACGGATGCAAGAAAGTCAGATGATATATTAGATAATTATCAATTTATTACAATTTAATGAATATTTTGAATACTCGAAACAAGGTCAAAAATGAATAGTGTGAAATAAATAAAATTTCAACTTTTATTTTGCATTATATAGTAAATACAATTGAAAAATAAATATAGTCTCATCTAAATGTAATGTACTTAAATTCAAATTTTTAATAGTCTTTCCTATTTCATTCAACACATCTTTTTCGGCTGGCGTTATTAATTCGGCGATCTAAAATGAAACATTAAGTAATTATTAGAATAAAATTTTAATTAAAATTTCTAATGGGTCTCTGAATTTGTCTACGATCAAAGGCACATTGTATAAGTTCCAAATGTTTAAGCAATAAAATGACTACTGTAGTATTTTTTTTTTTTGTAAAACTTACAATTTCTTCCAATTCATCAGTCGGAACCTTAGACTTTAAATCCAATTCTATCGCATCGGCTCTCTGCTTTTTATCAATAATCGGCTTATTTAGAATCGTATAGTGTTTTCGTCTCATTTTTATATTGTAAATACACTTATAATTCAAATCCAGTAACATTCGAATAACCTGATCGATATTAATATGAAATAATGTGAACGTTTTCAAGGGGCCAGAATTTGGAAGTGATTTTCGTAACTCCCGAATTTGCAGAAAATTTTCTTCTAACAATTGATAAGTGACACGTTTTGCATCTTTCATCTGCATCATAGCTAACGGCGGGATATTTTCAGCTTCGATAAATTTTTTCGATCGCACTAATCGAAATATTCGGGCAGCATTTGAACCGAATTTTTCTGCGATTATTTGCGTCACCGTATCCCAAGCAAACTCAGTGAAAATGTATTTCATGTTAATATTATATTGTCCTGCTCCTACGTCGCTAACGCGTTGAATAAATCTACATTGGTCATCCTCTGAAAAATAAAAATAAGTTAAAAAAAGTTTAAAATTTATAAGATCAGTGCTTGCCTAAAAGATTTAAATATTGATCAAAATATTGTATTAAAACCGGATGTGTATTTTGTTTCCGTAAAATATCCTTAATTTCTATGATGGGTATGGGATTAGAGATCTCAGACCATGGTTCAGTTCGTACATACATCAATTTAATCAAAAGTCTCATTAATTCAGCTGCATTATCATCAATGCGCCGTTTAACCGCCGATATTATCAACGAATCTCGAAAGTCTTGATGAAACTTATCAAAATTTATACGCCAGTAAATATCTTGATCAGGTAAAGGTTTCTCGACACCATTTTGTCGTATTTCATTGATAAGTTGAATATTTATTTCCGGCGGTTGATACAACTCTCGCTCCAATACTTGTAAGTTAGGAATTTGAGTTTTATCATCTTCCGGATTTGGCAATCGCATTATATATTGATTAGTAACCAGAGTTACGAAAGAGTCTCGAAGATTGGTAAAATCAACCATTTCTTCGAGAGCTTCTTTACGTTTGGCCGCTGCTAAGATGGCATCTGATGCCCGAACGATACCTTGACAGATGATTTGCTCGAAAATTAATTCCACACCATTGCCATATCGACGCTTTATATTTCCCATGTATCTTAAAAAATTTAATAAGTTTTTGTTGAATTTATTTATGTATTGATAACACTTACCTACAATATCGAATTATTAACAGTACTTTATCGGTTGAAAGTGAATAATTGGCAATGCTTTCAGATCTACCTTTTTGAAATGATACGAATCCAAGTTTTATCATTAAACATATAGCTTTTTTGGTCTAAAAAAAAAACATTAATATTTTAGATTAAATTATCTAAAAAATTTTGCTTATAAGTATGTGGGCGCTACAATGTAGTGTGTAGTTTCTTTGCACTTTGTAAAAGACGTTCTATCACTTTACCTTAACTTAATTGAAATATTATACGATATCAAAGAAAAAAATTATTACGAACATCAAAAAAGGAAATACGAAATGATAGGGCTATTAAAGAATTTTATGACAGGAAACAAGCAAGGAAATATCTGAAGAATTTTGAAAAGAGGTACGGGAAAGTTTAAGAAAGAGAAAATGAAGAAAGAAGATCACTAAAGGGGTGGTTTAATGTTGGACACCACTGAATTAAACTTGATAGCAGTGCCTAGTGAAATCAGGAAGAAACTAGGGAACTCAAGCTCCTTTTCCCTAAAAACATTAAAGCCGTCCCGTGACAATGTTTATTCTTTTTTACTCGTTTACTTTGATTAAACCTTCCCTTAGCAGAGTCAAGACCTCTCCAAACTAAAACCCTGGATTTACTACTGCTACGAAGCACTTAAAAAGGGAGAAAGAGAATTGAAATCCTAGATCCAATGAAAAAAGCATGAACTACCTTATCATGTAAGACTTCTTCGGAAGTCCGGAAAGAAGTAATGTTGATAATGTACGTTGAAAAATCAATTTAAAAGTATAACAAACAAGCAACCATATTATATCATACATAAATGCAGTAGGTATTTGATGGCTTTTAACCCATTGAAATTATAAGAGATGAAACATCGTATTTAAAGTAAAAAGAGCTACAACTACCACTACTAGTCCCACAATAAATAAATGAAAAACCTACTTTTTCTAAGGGAAGATTCAATTCCCGAGATATGAACGTTAGTGGATTCGGACCCCATTTGTAAAGGAAAGCTCCAATTTTTCCAATATTTTCTCCAAAATATTCCGTCAAGAGGAACGTGACGATTTGTCCCATTTGATAGGACATGGCTCAATTTAATTAATATTTTATAAAAATAATTAATCAAAACACGTGCTCCATTTGAAATTATTTACTTTACGTTTTTGACAGCCGCCTCATGTGTGATAACTAGGATATGTTAGATTCGTTCGTATATTTCCGAAGGAATAATTTTAAATAGTGATATTCATAACCGAAATTAGCCGAAGAGATTTTTTTTTGTATGAGTTAAATGCTTGTCTTCGAGGTGGAATTTTATCGAATAGTTAACTATTCGAGATTATTCCCTTTGATATCAAAATTTGAAAAAAGTTTGTGTTTGTTTTTTTTTTTTAATTTTATTTTAATATTTTCATTTCAGTATGTAATAACCGTAATAACTGAAAACCTTGTTAATGTTTAATTGTGGCATTTAAGTATTTTTTTTTTGGTGATAAATAAGAATATAAGTAGTTCTTTTAATGAATTATAATAAGCATGTGCCGTATGTGCTTTATCAGTAATTAATAAACTAATTAGAAATTTAAAGTTTCTTCAATGAATTTCCATTTGAACGGTTCTTTATATTGTATGTAAAATATAGGCAGATTAATTAAATTAAGAAAAGACAAAGCCAATCGTTCGTCGCACTATAAATTGATTTAAATTAGTTATAAAACTTATAAATAATTCATTCATTCAAATATACTATGCATGAACAATTACGCATTACATCCAATCAATAATTCAAAAGGGCAAAACTGTGAAAACTAGAAATTATTTCCATTATTTCCAAGAAAATCAGTCACAAAAAGCGTGGTGAAAAGAAAAAAGGTTGAGAAGCACTGTCCTTGGACATAAACCCAAGAAGAAATCGGATGCTGTGAATGTATGTGTATGTGTATGTGAACCATACACTTGACTTGTTCAGTTTTATTTTAATGATTGCAACGTTCTGAATTCATGAAAATTGTACATAGAAAATTCGTTAGTATTGGAAAATTCTTCGGCCCCCAGCCAAATTCATATCGTGCGGATCAAGTGCGGCTATGGAAAAATGCAATTGCGTTTCATTCATATAAATAAACAAACGAATCCGGCAAACAAATGAATCGAGTTCGCGATGTTTTTGTTTTGTAAATATTGTGGTGTGCGGTTAAAATAATTCTGATCTCGATTTTCCATGATTTTATCAAGAAAAATGACTTTAGTTTAAGTAAAAAGTTAGTTATTTACGCAATTTTAGTTGTACTTCTAGTTTAATGACTTGAAGAAATTCGTATACCTTTTTTATCAATATACAACTTAGATATAGAAATGATCGGAAAAAACATACTTTCCGGCTATTGTTTGAATAAATATCAAGTCCTTATATATTTGAGCTTATGTTTGTGGGTAAATATAAGCCATGGACTCGATGATGATGTCTTATCGAAATCGACAAGTTCACATTTCCTTCGTAGTAGTGACACCAAATCCGTAAGCGATTCGGGGGCTTCGCCCCTTATCAACGATGGTAAGAACCAAAAAAAAAAAAGAACACAAAAAAATAAATCGCATGGGTGTTTCTATTTAAATTCATCAATTAATCAATCAATATATCTCTTCAAGGAATCAAGAATTGGGACTAGAAATTGCATGAGATGGTTGTGGCATGGAATCTTTCACAAATTTGGATTTTATTTATTTCTATTTGTGCTACTGTGTTATGTCTAGTTTATTTTTTACCATTTATTGTGTAAGTATATAGCGTTGGACTTGCTATGAATTTTTCTTCACTCCTTTGATTACTTAATATATAATACCAATATCTGTATGTATCACCTTTGAACTTGCTGCTTTCAAGTCATATGATAAAGGTTTATTTTGCAAATGTATACTTCCTATTTGTTTAGTTCGAATTGATAAATTGGTTATAATTAATTTAATTCATTTAAAATATTTAACTGATAACATTGAACTGCTCTCCATTTCTTACAGTCGGAATTGAAGAAACGCTTGATTGATTTTAGGTGTCTCCATCCTTTCAATCAATTTATTTAATTGATTCATATGAGAAGAACTCAAGTCTCTTGTGAAATGAACAAATTTATATCTCTATAAAACTTAATATGATATTTAAGCACTTCCAAGAACTCATTTACATATTTTCCATGGAAAATTAAAAATATAAGTTCAAAATTACATTTAATATTTTGCATTTATGATTGTCCAAAAATGTTTACACATGATAACTAGAAATGTCTTTGATTTAAATCCATTAAGATACTATTTCTTTTGGATGTGACGAACAAAACTTTCCATTATTTAAATATTAAAATATAAATTTCAAAGTGTAGGACGTGTCTCATAAAAACTTGTACTTTGTATTGTTTTGCAATACTTATATTTCTGAAGTTATTTGTAATTTCTTCTCGTTTTATTATTTTGTTTTTTTTAAATAAATGCCTCAGAGTTTATAAGACGGCCGATGCGGCCTCGAATCTTTTTTAATTGAATAAACATATCAGGATGGACACATTGAAAGTGTTCTCATATCAGGCGCGGGTACAGAGTTTTCTTTAGGGGGGCAATTTTCTGGCGTATTTTCTTATTTTACCGAATATTTGTTCTAAACCAGTAATTTGATAGTTTAAATTAGTCTTTCATATAATACTTTCATTTTATTAATGTTTTTAAGTTACCAGTCGTTTTCCTAATTTAGAAATCGGTTAAACTAAAATAATTCATAATGAGTAGGGAAAAACGGTTGTTACAGTTATTCCTAACTGTATTCTCATTTGCCTCTGGCAATGTCTTTTAGTTGCCTGCTGTAAATTACAGAAACTACAGCTGAACTTTAATTTTTTTTTTCTAAACTAACAAATTTTAAAGGTTTTAGTATGTCATACTATGCAATCCTTGCATTTCAATAAAAATTTAGCTCATTTCCTTTTTAGAATCGTCAAATTTGGCAAAGTTCCATTTTCTACTTCGTTTTTACCGATTGGACCATCGATGTTACGGAGATATTAGCCAATTAATGAGAATCGTAAGCTATCTAGTTGTACATCAAAGCGAGAGGTGTTCCATATTACGAAATTATAAACAAAATTGCACCCCTTGCTTTGATGCACAACTAGATAGCTAATGATTTTCATTAATTGGTTAATATCACTTTAATATCGATGGTGCAATCGCTTCTAAGGTTAAATTCATAAATTTATTTTTTACCTTATTAGTGCATTTTATTAATAAAAGTGAGTTTTTTTAAAATATTTTTATTTCACTGTCTTTTACTATATTAATCAAAGTCTAATCGATAAGTGTTTTATAATAAATACCAGGAATATAATGGGAATTTTGGTTTAGAAAGTTAGGGAATTCGAAGAAAAATGGTAATGGTCTGGCTATTGTGTTGAAGAAAAACCTGGATATTGATTGATTTGTAATGGTGTTTAAAATCGGTTTTACAATTATACGTTCTTATTTGAAACTATCATCCACGTTATGAACTCGTTTCACACATAAGCTTTTGTGTGTAAAACAATACAATTTTACAATGTTTGTATTACTCTTCGTAGTAATACTACACATATGACTGATAACGATTATTGCCCATTCTAAGCAAATAATGAATACAATGGTTATTAATAATTACTGCAATTCCCTCGTTTGAATAGGTATGGGATGGGAAATGTAATCTCTCTTAATCAAAACTCGACCTTGAAGTTGTTAAAGTTGTTAATCATCCTTGAAAATTAAAAATTAATTCTCCGAAAAGTAAAGAAAGTTTACTCTATGTACCTAGTGAAAATCGAACCGAAGATATAATGAAACTATATATGTTTTCCCTTATTTTTAAAACAGGTATATTTTTAAAAGAAATGAATGATAAATCTTGGATATTTTAGAAATATATATATGATATACGAATTTTCTACTGGAGGATTTATTTTATAGAAAAAGGCAATTAAGTTTTTATTTATATGCAGTAATCTCTAGATTTAAAAAATAACTCGACATTTTTGAGCTTTTTTTAGTTTATGTTAACCATAGTATGGGTTGTCGACTATTGCAGTATGAGCTAATTGTTAGTAAAACGTAGCTTAGTTGTAGTTTATAATGGAATGAGGGTTGCATGGCTTGCAGACTTATAAGCTAAATAAAATTTAAGTCTCACTTATGAATTTTAAACTAAAACGTTTTTATATATTTTTCACATAATTTTAGGGACATGTTCGGCCATCCAATTCAGATGTACGGACGGCCGGTGCATACCGGCCCATTGGAAATGCGATTCTCACGTAGATTGTGATGATGGAAGCGATGAATCACCCGAATGCAGTAATTAGTCTTAATTTATGTTGATTAGTCTGTATTTTTTATTGTCTTATTTATTTTTAGAATCGCAACAACAATGTCGTCCGGAGCAATTTCAATGTGCTTTGTCTCGTAAGTGTATTCCGCGAGGGTGGGTTTGTGATGGTGACCCCGACTGCGACGAAAGTGACAAATTTGGAACGGACAATTCAGATGAAGATGTGCACAAGTGCACCAAAGATAATGAATGTCCCCCGAATGAAGCTCGATGCGGTAATACCTTACATTGTCGTCCTATTAGGATGTTTTGTGATGGGCATCGAGATTGTCCGGATAATAGCGACGAATGGAATTTTTGTGGTAATGATTTTCTGTAATATTGATATAATTTTAAATACCTTTTTGTTATAAGTCAAAATAAAATCGTTTGGTTTTGTATGAGGCAATTAAATACCACCTTAAGGGTATTTTAATTAGATATTTTAGAATTTTTTTAAAACTGAAACTTCAGCTCCGACTTTGGAGCTAATGTTTGACTCCCGTTGCGACTCCGGCTCTAGTTCTGGTCTAAATTGTTATAACTTTTAAATTTATTTCTTTGTAATAACTCGCCACTATCAGATTTTAATTTAAATACAATTTTATAGCACAAAGACTTGGCTAAATGTACAAACTTTCAATAGACTACTTTTTAAGTATTCACTGAACTATATTAAGCATAAGATAGTTAAGAGTTGGAGACAGTATAAATTTTAATAGCTCCGACTCCAACTTTGGTAACATACTTTTTTTAGCTCCAGCTCCTTTAAAATCTTCAACTTCATAGCTCCGAGTTTTGACTTCCCAGCTCTGTGTACTATGCAAAACATAATTTTCTTTAAATAAAAACCCAATATATGGAGAATACAATACAATTTGTTTTATCAAAAATAACTATTATAGATGCATTAGTATGCCATACCGACAAAGCTGAGAATATCAGCTAGTAAAATAATAACATTTGTCCTTCATTAAAATAATTTTATCTTTATATTATTCATAAATAATAATTAATAAACTATAATGAAACCATTTTTGTAATTTTAGAAAATGTTACGGCTTGTGCTGGGATGTCTTGCGAAGTTGGATGCCGAGTCACAGGTAAAGGACCGAAATGTTTTTGTGCAGACGGACAACAACCAGATGGAGATAAGTGCATTGGTAAAATGTTAACTAAAATATTGTAAATTAAAATTATTAATTAAACACTTTTTACTTAGATCTTGATGAATGTCAAATAGATGGTTCTTGCGACCAACTATGTGTTAATACAATTGGATCGTACAAATGTTCTTGCGTTCCTGGTTACCAACAAAAGGGGAAATATTGCAATGCTGTCAATGGTATAGAGTTTTATTCATAACTTTTCTACAATCTTAAATCTTGTTATCAATTTTTCAAACTAGTCTTTACTACGTAGCAGTAGCTTATCCAAAGGGTGGAAGGCTATGGAGCTCCTCCTCAAGTAATTGAATCTTTCCGTGATGAATCTTAAAACAAAAATTGAATTAAGCTAGGAAATAGTATACTAATTCTATGCATTACATAAAATAAAATTTGTATACTGTTTTATTGTTTTCCTTGACAAAATCTATTCTTACCAGTGTTACGCCTCCTCCACAACTGAAATCTTGGATTCTTAACTGGGGTTAAATTAATAAGTAATAACAATGTAATTAAATTAGTTTATGCAATTAATTGATTCAGTACATCTGCATAAAACGTTTGTGCAAACCTCATTTATTAGTACTTTTTGTCAAAAAATTATCAAATATTGTTATATCCGTTTAAACTACTAATCACCACGTGCAAATGTTGAACAATTTATATTTTAAACTGTTTCATAACTAATCAAATCAGGGATTTCGCTATTTAATTGTTAAGTCCACATGTTGCGCAAACGATAGAAAGTAAATAGTTTTCATTAAAATTTGAAAAAATAAATAAATAAAGGGCTATAAATATTTTATAACAACGTTGATATTTTCAAACAATATTCTTTGTAAAATTGCAAATTTTCTAAGGAAAAATCTACTGTTGCAAAGTATTCATAACGTTTTTAAATTTGCCGTTTAAGTAGCAAATATGATCGTAGCAAAGGACTCTACTATCAAAAACAAGTTTTATAAAATGTGTTTTTTTTAGTTCCGGAATCTGAGCCTGCATCTCTTTTGCTCTCAACACAAACTGAAATCAAACGTATCCACTTAAATGGTACCATCTGGAAGGGAAATTCGACAATGAAAATTCTTATATCGCAAGCATTGGACTATTCTCATCGAAATCGTAGCATTTGTTATATCCACAATAACGTAACAAGTTCTGCGTTTAGTTGTGCTAGTATTGACGATTTAACGAAACGTTGGCTCTTACCAAAACCATTCTTGGTTTCTTCTCTTGATTGTAAGAATTTAATATTGATGATTGAAGAGCAAATAATTAATTTATCTCTTGTTTTAGCCATCCATAGACTTGCTTACGACTGGGTTTCTGGAAATTGGTATTTTTTAGACAATGTTCGAGAGATCATATTTTTATGCAATGAAACAATGGAAGCTTGTACAATTATTTTGGAGATAAATTTAAGTAAACCTCGAGCAATGGCTTTAGATCCAACTAAAGGGTTTGTATTGCATTGGTAACTACATAAGTTTCCATAACTAATTACTTTTGATTGTAGGTTTATATTTTTTACCAAGTGGGGCCACTCGGTACCAACTTTAGAACGGGCATTGCTTGATGGTTCAAATCGTACAGTTTTGGTTTATCGAAAAATTGTTTATCCGTACGGAATAACCGTGGATTTTCCACTTCAGCATATTTACTGGGTGGACAGTTATTTGGATTTTGTCGAACGGATCAATTATGATGGAACAAATCGTCAAACAATAAAACGAGGATTTCCGGTTCAAAATTTATATAGCATTGCGGTGTTTGAAAATAGTTTGTTTGTGTCATCTTGGAGGAATGAAACTGTTATTAAATTAGATAAATTTAAATCACAAGTTCATGAAACTGTGGGAAATATAACTTTATTATTTACCATAAATATCTTTCATCGACAACGACAACCCGATGGTAAGAAAGTGTGAAATTTATGTGCCAATTTATTTTTCTTCCAAACAATTTAAAAATTTCATTTGTGTATAAAATTGTTCTGCCTGATCAAATTAAGCTCGCAATATTAACATTACGAAGTTGCGCATCGCGCTTCTTTGTTTACCATACGAATGAAAGTTTTTTTTCCGTTTAATCTGATTTTTATCGTAACCAAATAAATTAGAGTATTGCCTCGATACTTAACGTATTTTAACTATTTTTTATAATTTATGATAATATTAAGAGCTTTGGAACCCGTTTGGAAAAAAATTTAATGGCTGGATTTTCTAGCAAATATTTGTTGAAATCATGTTTATATTTTTTTTAGTGGCGCATCCTTGCAAAAATAATAATGGTAATTGTGAACATATTTGTATTCCTGCTTGGAAAAACGGTATTGCCACAGCTCAATGTCTTTGTCAACCAGGGTATCACGTCAAAGCAAACGGAAAATGTGTTGGTAAGTCAATGAAAAGAAAGTTTAAAAACATTTTTAAATTTAATGTTATTTTTCAGCTGCGAAAATGTCCACTTTTTTACTATACGGAAAAGGCCGTCCAGCTATGATTAAAAGTATTGCTATGACTCCAAAAACGAAAAAAGCTGATGCTTTGTTTAGCTTTTTTATTGGAGATTTGAAAAAACCTTCTGCTCTTGATTACGATGTAAAATCCCAATATGTGTATTATTCAGACGTTTTGCGGTAATTGACTTTAAATTTTTGAAATTTAGATTTTTTTTTTTGAAATTTTGAATTTTTAGTTATGTAATTGAAAGGCAGAAATTAAATGGATCGTCTCGTGAAGTAGTTCTGGAAAACGAAATTGCTAATTGTGAAGGATTAGCAATTGATTGGATGGGGCAAAATATTTATTGGACTGACGAAGGACTTTCCCAAATTAGTGTGGCCAGCTTAAAAAATATTACGCATCGAAAACTTTTAATTCATGGCACAAGATTTCATCCAAGATCAATTGCAGTTGATCCAAAGCGAGGGTATGCAATAATTAAGCTTATTTATTACTTTAAGAAATAAATGGCCTAGTATTACGAGTTTTGACTAAAATGAGAAAAATATCTTAAGATTGTCATACTAAAATGTTGAGAAGTTCAATTATCGTAATAATTATGGTATTTTAAATAACTAACACGTTTTACGTGCAAATTTTGTTATCATATCTCTCGTGTTATTGTGAATACATTATTACATTATAAGTGAATACAATTCATTGCTTTGTAGATTTATGTATTGGACCGATTGGGCATCTAGTGCCAACCAAACCGGAAAAATAGGTAGAGCTTGGATGGATGGAACGCATCGTGAAGTTTTCATCAATAGTTCACTTCAGTGGCCCAATGGCCTAACAATTGATTTCACTGAAAAGCGACTGTATTGGTGCGATGCATTTTTGGACGTAATCGAAAGAATTGATTTAGATGGAAAAAATCGCAAAATTGTCCTACAAGGAGACAAACTAGATAACCCATATGGCCTTGCTTATTATCAACAAGCCTTATACTGGACTGATTATCAAAATGGTTCTATTCAAATGCTGAATTTAATCAATAACTCCATAACTTTGATAGAACAAGAAAATGCTCCACTTTTCGAAATTCGCGTTTTTGATAACAAAACTCAACAAGGTTTGAAAAAAATACTTTTTGATGATAATTGGGACTACTATTTTTTTTTTCTTTTGTAGGAACAAATGAGTGTTCCGTTAATAATAATAATTGCTCAGAATTATGTTTGGCTACGCCAAATGGTGCCAAATGTGCATGTTCGAATGGATTTGTGTTGAATGAAAAAAATGCCTGTATTGCTCAAAAAGGATACCAGCCAGCTCGACGTTGTGCTGATAGTCAATTTCAGTGTGTAAAACATTTGAGGTAACTTAATCAATATTTTATTTCTAGTTACAGTTAGTAATTGGTTACATGACAAAACAGAACATGATTTAAGTCTTTGAAGTTCAAATTTATTTGAGGTTTTCTTCACTTACGTATATCTCCCGAAAAGTTCTGAATTGTTCAATTTCGTTACTAGTTGTTAAAAGTACTATTTTATTTTTAGTTGTATCGATGCGACATATGTTTGCGACGGTGATTTAGATTGTCCTGATGGGTCTGATGAAGATAAAGGTCCTGGTGGCGTATGTGGTATGTTTAAAACTAGCACTTCAATGTTTCGCATTTTAAATGTTTCGAATTATTTTTTTAAGAAAATCTGGCCTGCGATGGTGATCGCTTTTTATGTGACATGAATAACTGCATCACATCCCATTGGCTTTGTGACGGCGAAGCAGACTGTAAAGATGGATCGGATGAATTACCAGAGCAATGTAAAAATACAACTTGTTCCGTACAACAATTTACATGTAAACATAGCGGCCGTTGCATTCCTTTGACATGGGAATGTGATGCAGACCCAGACTGTGGAGAAAATGATACAAGTGACGAACATGACCATTGCGGTAAGAAAAGAAACCTTAATTTGTACTTAGGATGCTTAAAGTTAATCTTTTTCAGATTATCCAACATGTTTGGCCACAGAATTCACTTGTGCCAACTCGCATTGTATTCCTTTTGAACTTTATTGCGATGGTGAGGCTGATTGTCGCGACAAATCTGACGAAATTGGATGCCACGATACTTGCAATCCTGAAACTCATGTAATTTTTATTAAATAAATCTTGGATTATCCCTACAGGTTCATTTTTGGTTTTAGTTTTACTGTGCAGCTGATTCGATTTGCTTGGTTCATGCCAATAAGTGCGATGGATTTGCTGATTGTTCGGATGGTAGTGATGAAGCTCACTGTGGTAAAAATAAAATCCCCGCGACTAATAAATCTAATAAGACCAAAGAAGTCGATAGTCGGAAGATGATCTGCGAAACTCATGAGTTTCAATGCGACAGTTCGGATTGCATTAGAGCAGTAAGTTTAAATTAAAAATATATAAGGTATTTTATGTAAAATCGACCACTTCTGAATCCGCTCTCTTTCGATTTTCGAGAAATTTTACAAACATTTTAAATAATGTTAAATAATGTCGCTTTATAACTGCCAAGATCTTTAGCGACTCTAGGGTTAATATAAATTCGTAAATCGAGAAATATAAACAATTCGTTCAATGTGAGATTCGAATCCAACACTTCCCAGTTTTGAAGCGGTTACCTAAACCACTCGGTCACCAGTTGGCTCCCTATAAATATATTTTCGTCATTTTTATGCAAAAAGTAAGATTGAACATTTATTGGAAATCTATCCCGCAGCATTTTTGTTTGGATTAAGAAAATCGTTTTAGTACCAAATAAGAATAAAAATTATTTTTTTTCTATTAATTTATTTAAACCAACTATGGTATGAGACCCAAATTAGCATCCATAGTGCACACCTTTATTTCTATGTGACAATATTTTATTCAATATTATATTGGGATTATATCAAATTTTGTGTTCATAGGAATTTCGTTGTGACGGCCGAATGGATTGCATTGATGGTTCAGATGAAAGAAATTGTCCCTCCAACAAAAATCAAACATACTTCAATGTAACAACAGAAGCACCGGAAATTCAATGTGAATTTCCTAGCAGAATGTGCGATGGTAAAACAAAATGCATTTCGATATCGATGCTTTGTGATGGTCACCCTGATTGTGAAGATAAATCCGATGAGGGTTATCGTTGCGATGAAAAGCTTTGTTCACACAATGTTGACTGTTCACACGAATGTGCCAACGCACCTGAAGGCATGGTTTGCTATTGTCCTCCACATCTACATTTACAGTCGGATGGTTTCACATGTTCGGAAAAACATTCTTGCGAAACATGGGGAATTTGCTCGCATATATGTAAAACAACTGCTAGTAAGCAACACAAATGTTATTGTGAAGAAGGATATCATTTCACCGAAGATGGTTTCACTTGCAAAAGCGATGATCCTAGTACACCTTACGTAATGTTCTCCAATCGCCATGAACTCCGCGGTGTTGATTTACATACTTTTAATGTTAAAGCCTTGATATCTAGTCTAAAAAATACTATAGCCTTAGATTTTTATCAAGTTGGAAATACAACGATGGTATTTTGGACAGATGTGATCGACGATAAAATTTATCGTGGAACACTTATTGGAGGATGTAAGATTGAAAATTACATACGTATTTATAAGCAAATTGAATATATTTTGTTTCTAGCTTTGTCAAATATTGAAGTGGTTGTTCAAACTGGATTGGCGACAGCAGAAGGTTTAGCCGTTGATTGGATTGGACAAAATTTATATTGGGTGGAGAGTAATTTGGATCAAATTGAAGTGGCGCGATTGAATGGCTCGTTTAGACGTACTTTAGTGGCTGGTGATATGGAATCACCACGAGCTATCGCTTTAGATCCACGATACGGTTATTTATTTTGGACCGATTGGGATGCCTCGGCGCCCAGAATTGAGCGGTGTTCCATGGCGGGGTTGCAACGCACGGTTATTGTCCAAGTTGATAAACTTACCAGTGGAGCATGGCCTAATGGTATAATTTTGTTTTTCTGATATATAGATTTTTAAAGTTTGTATGTTATTGCTTTTCCATGTAAGAATAGTCTAAAGCCCTAAAGGTTTAATCAAACTTATGTGTGCATATAGATTTTACATCAGAAGAGAGAAATAAGCAAATTTCAATAGAATTTAGAGGATTCTGTAAATAACTATTTTAGGATTCCGTACAGGAACTACTAAACAACAAATATTTAAAATATTTAAGTGGCTGATATTGATTTACATTAGTTAACAAATATTTTTATTTTTAGGTTTAACTTTGGATTATGTTTTGCGTCGAATATATTGGATTGATGCTCGTTCCGATTCCATCCATACAACAAAATATGATGGAACTGATCACCATGAGGTCATTCGAGGACATGAATATTTGTCGCATCCTTTCGCTATTGCTTTGTACGAAAATTATGTTTATTGGACCGATTGGCGAAGTAACAGTGTTATTCGAGCAAACAAATGGAATGGAAGTGATGTGACCATTATTCAGCGAACGTTAACTCAACCGTTTGATATTCAAATTTTACATCCAAGTCGACAACCCAAAAGTATTTCCTTTCTCTTACATTAAATAAATTATGTCTGTATAGAACTAAAAGAATATTTTTTTTAGATGTGAAAAATCCTTGCGGAGATAAAAACGGGCATTGTTCTCATTTATGTTTACTAAACGGTAATAATAGTTTTGTCTGTGATTGTCCTCACGTTATGAAATTAGATGTCGACCAAAGAACTTGTATAGGTATGTAATCATTTTATCATTTCATTAGAATATCTGTTATATTAATATTTTTTTGTAGAAAATGAAAAGGTGTTACTTTTTTCACGAGCTAATGAAATACGTGGCGTTGACTTAAGTCAACCATACTATCACACAATTCCTACTATAAGTGTACCACAAGTGCTATTTCCTCGGCAGTTAGACTTTCTTGCAAAATCTTCAACTTTATATTGGACAGACCCGCAAGTAAATGAAGTAAAACGAAGTGGACTAACATCAGGTCCTACCCAAACCATAATTGATACAGGTACTTTTTTCATTGTAACTGTAAGTAGCAAGGCTTGTTAACAATTTTGTAATCCCTTATCTTGTGGGGGATTCATTTTAAATATTCTTATTTTAACTAATTCTAAAATCTTTCAACAATTAGAATATCACTGTTGTCAATTTTTGTATACGATAGGCTTAAACAGCAAAAAAATTATACAAAGCTAACAGAAGAACGTTAGCAACAAAATTGGCTTTTTGGCAATTAATTAGCACTAATTTGTCGCCAAATGCCTTGGTTAGTTTTTACCAAATCCGCTAACTTTTCACCGCTACTTTTATGGACGTAATTGCATTTTTCGTCTCTTCTCTTATTTTAGAGAAAAAGTTATTAACCTTTAGCAAAAATTACTTTTCGTTAAAATATTAAAAATGCCCCCAATAGTAACATCAATTTGCTACTTGATATCCATTTATCTTTCTACTTATTATTTTGAAACTAGCTTGAATACTTGCAAATATCATGTAATTAATTTGGTTCTTTAAAAATATTAAAAATTTTAAAATATTTTTATATTATTCTTAGGAATTGATTCTCCTACTGGTTTAGCCATTGATTGGGTGTCTGAAGTAATGTTTGTTTCCTCTGCAAGTGTTTCCAACAACATAATTCTGGCCTGCAATTTAGCTGGAGAATATTCAACCGTAATAATAAGTGGAGAAAGTTTGTATAGTGTGAAAAGTTTGGCTGTCGATCCTACACGGGGTCAGTTATATTTTGCACATACGAACGTAAATGACTCAAACGTTGAAGGAACCAGTATCATTGAATCGTCCTCAATGGACGGGTCGAACAGAAAAGTTTTGGTTGAACTGAAAATTACCCACAACGGTGGTATTCAAAGTCTTTGTGTAGATTTTGAATCATGGCGCCTATATTGGGTCAATGTCGATAGCACTTCCATTGAATATTACGATTTTAAAAGCTCAAAAGTGAGTCAAGTGGCGTTGTATTCGGGAGCCGAACCGAATGCTTTGATTGTGTATCAGAATAAAATTTATTACGGCAACCAAGAAGACAATGCCATTCATGTGGCTGATAAAACAACGGGAGACAATGATATAGTTTTACGAAACAGTACCGGACATATTTTGTCGATTCGAATTTACGATCCGAAAATTCAAAAAGGGAACAATTCTTGTGCGGTTAATAAGGGTGGATGCCAGCATTTGTGTTTACCAATTTCTGCGACGCAGCATACTTGTAAATGTGCTACCGGTTATAATACGAATTCGAGTGATTCAAGCAAATGCGTTGGAATTGAAGAGTTTATTTTATATTCTATTAATTGGGAAGTTCGAGGATTAGATTTCAATGGTGATAATTTAACGAAGGTTTTGGGACCCATTTCCCGTGTTTCAATGGCGACTAGCATCGATTTTCATACAGGTTTAGATTACATTTATTGGTCGGATAATGACCATGGAACAATCACCCGAATTAAAAGAGATGGTACTGAAAGACAAGTGGTCGTTGAACAATTCGAGGCGATGGAAAGTGTTCCTGTGGATTGGCTTACCGGTTTGGCAATCGATTGGATCGCTGGTAATATGTATTGGACCGATTCTAAGCATAATGTTATCGAAGTATCTCGTTTGGATGGTTCTTCACGGTATGTTGTCGTTACACACGATATAGCTCGTCCAACCAGTATTTGCGTAGACCCGCAAGCTGGATACTTGTTTTGGTCCGGTTCTGGTAAAATCAAAAGCGCTCGTTTAGATGGAAGCAATCAAATTACCTTAGTTAACAATTCTGGTGCCATAACAGACGTTACGCTTGATGACCAACGAAAACAAATTTACTGGTGCAACTCAAATTCTAATCAAATCGAACGCATGAATTACGATGGTTCTAATCGGGAACTTCTTTTGAACACATCATTAGAAAATCCGGCAGCCCTAACATTATATAAAGATACCCTATATTGGATTGATACAACTTACCAACATGGAAGTATCTTAGCAGCTCCGATCACCAATTTAAGCGATTCCCGAACTTTGTTGGCCAACTTGGGCGATTCACTCAAAGATATCCAAGTGTTTTCTAAATCGAAACAAAGTGGCACTAATTTATGTGCTGTCAATAACGGAAATTGCTCTCAATTGTGCTTATTTAATGGAACACATCCGGTTTGTGCATGTCCTCACGGTAAGGTAGCCAAAGATGGACGTTCTTGTGAAGTTTATGATTCGTTTGTAATGTACTCACGAGTTGTACGAATTGATTCAATTCATATGTTTGATGCAAATAATTTAAACGCACCATATCCAAGCATTCAAAATCGAGAATTAATACGAAACGCCATTGGTTTAGCATACGATTATTCGCGTAGCAAACTATTTTATTCAGATATTCAACGTGGATCTATAAATTCTGTTCATTTCAATGGATCAAATAATATAGTGATCATTGATAGACAAGGTTCTGTTGAGGGATTGGCCTATGAACAAATTCATAATATGCTATTTTGGACTTGCAATAATGATGCTACTATCCAAAAAATTAACTTGACTGATAGCAGTGACCGATTGAATAAATCTATGGTTGAAAGAGTAATTACTTTAGGCATGGATGATAAACCTCGAGGCATTGCTATCGATAGTTGTGAAATGCGTATTTATTGGACTAATTGGAATAATCAAAAACCGTCCATTCAACGCGCTTATACTAGCAGTTTTCAATTGGAAAGTATTATAACTAAAGATATTCGTATGCCAAATGCAATTACTTTGGATCATAAGGCTCGGAAGCTCTACTGGGGCGATGCTCGTTTAGATAAAATTGAACGATGTGACTACGATGGATCTAATCGAATGGTAACTATTCCTACTAATTTTACTTATTTTGGTAGTCTTCCAAAATATACCGAAAGTACTGTGTAACACTAAATGACGATGTAAATTAAATCATTAGATGCTTTTTGAAATCCACTGATAATACTGTAAAGTCATTCAGTATGCAGCTGTTCCTTTATAGATGTCTTTTATTGGTTGTGCCTTAATATTGCAGCCTTAAGGCTTTTTGTATTTTCTGTGTCCTTGTTTCACTTACTTAAGACCAAGTAATTCCGCAAATTTCAATGCTTTTCTCCCAATTTATTATTAGGGTCTGTTACTCCCAGTTTTATCAGCTAAAGAGGAGGGAGGCGTAAAAGTACTTCCAGAACAACGGTTGATGGAAACGTTGACACTTATGTCTTGGAATCTAAGCCTTAGGTGCTTCTTTACTTGTACCAAGTCCTCTCCACCAAACAAGGCACCCATAAGTTATACCATTATTGTATACCATTAGTACATAATGCATTGCATGCATGATTCAAACTAAAACTTTCTAAAGTTTCTTACTACATAGGTGTTTGTACTGATCTGTTTTGTCACTACAATAGTCCCAGTAATACCAATAATGAGGGTATGCTGATAGGTAATGATATGGCATAATGGTCGATGGTATACCTAACGTGACCATAATTTTTTTGCTTCCAAGTGGGACACCTGTAAATTTTAATACGAAAACTGGAAAGCCATATTATAATTTTGCGTAAAACGATAACACTAGAAATATAGCATGACTCAGTACTTCTTTATTTGAAAAAAATAATCATTTTTTATTTAAAAAATGACAAAAAAACATAGATAATATTGTAATAATAGTTTAATAATAGAGTAGATAAATTATTCGACTGGTTTTCAATATTTTTCGTATCCAAAAATTTGCTTTAAAGTATGCGGTTTGGTTTTCCATGTACTATAGGTTTATGGCCTATGGGATTTAAACTATAGGTATATGTCTATGTAAACGGCATACAGTATATCTGCATAATGATTTTGGTTGTGATGAATTAATACCTATCACAGATCACTTTTTCTTAAAGTGGGGCATTTTTGATTCTTCGGGGACAGCGGGACACAAATCCCGAAAACGGGATTGTTCCGCCCAAAGCGGGACGTATAGTTACGTTAGGTATACCGATAGTAAGGCATCCTGCAATAATACTCTGTAGTGTCGATTCATGACGTCATTCAATATTGCACAGTAGATTTCGGAAGACATTCTTTAAGTATCTTATTTCAATGATTTTTTACTGTTTAGATTGTTATTGAAAAAACTCCTCAACATCCTTTCGACATTGCCGTATATGCCGATTATTTGTATTGGACCGATTGGGTGCTTCACGCCGTTATTCGCATTAATAAATATACAGGAGATGAAATTGTATGGCTGCGGGGAGATGTTTCTCGGCCAATGGGAATAATTGCTGTAGCTGAAAGTGATGATGAATGCAAAAAACAACCGTGCATGACTTTGAATGGAGGCTGTGAAGATATATGCACATCTAATGAAAAAGGAAAAGTGGTGTGCAAATGTCGAGACGGTAAAATTTTAGCCGAGGATGGAAAACGTTGTTTCCATCCATCGAAGAAATCAAATTGTGATAAAGATGCATTTAGGTATTTATTATACACTTATAGTGTTGATATTAAAGGAAAACTAATTTTTATTGTGTTTTAGGTGTTCTGATGGAGGTTGTATTCCATTCCATTTGACTTGCGATGGTGTTAATAACTGTGCAGATGAGAGTGATGAAAATGCAAGCTATTGTGGTAATGATTTCGTATTAAATATGAACCTACTTTTTGTTTCAAACTAGAGTTGTGAAACTAAGATTGGGAGACAACAAAAGTACTCCTGTAGCTCAATCCTTATTATTGATGTCCATAAAATTTTTGATCCCTTACGCAGAAGTCTTTTTTAGTCCTTATATTCCGTTTTCAATTTATACCATCCACTTAAACTTTTTAGTTTGTCAAGCAATTCTGGCCTCGTTAATTGATCCAAACCTATTCCAAGTTGATATCACCTGCTCATTAAATTTATTTATATTTTAGTATGGAGACAATGTAATATGGGATACTTCCGATGTACCAACAGTCGATGCATTCTTTCAAACCTTACGTGTAACGGTTTCGATAATTGTGGCGATGCTAGCGATGAAATGAATTGTGCTTGTTCAAATGACACACATTTCCGATGTGTTTCGGACGGAAAATGCATTTCAAAAGCATTCAAATGTGATAGTGATCCAGATTGTGCAGATGCGTCCGATGAGGCTAATTGCGGTAGATAACTTACAACATGCGAAAAAACTTCGAAAATTAATGCCATTATTTTTACAGCACCTGCAAATTGTTCTGATATCCACAAAGATGCAAATATGATCAATTGCAAACATGTTACTACTGGCTGTTTGCACAAAGATTGGATTTGTGATGGCGAAAAAGACTGTTGGGATAATAGTGACGAAGCAAATTGTACTAGTAAGTATAGTCATATGAAAAATAAGGCTTTACATATTTAATTTCTAAATAAACGTAATTTTTTTCAGCGGTGGCTCCTATTCCAACTACATGTGCTTCAAATCAATTTCGTTGCCGTAACGGTAATTGCATATTATCTACTTGGCACTGTGATGGAGAAAATGATTGCCACGATGAAGTAAACAATAAAGGATTAAGTTCAGATGAAGATAATTGCAGTGAGTACCTATTTAATTTATCTCAACTACTAAAAAATATTAAAAAAAAAAAACATTTTAGATCATTGCTTGTCTCATCAATTTATGTGTGACAACGGAGATTGTATACCAATTTCTTGGCAATGTGATGGAGCTCCTGATTGTACCGATATGTCTGATGAAAGTCATCATTGTCGTAAGTTATTACTTAATTTTTTAAAAAATTAGTTCTTTTTAAAATTTGATTTCAGAACATCGAGAATGTGACAGTGATCAGTTTACTTGTAATTCAACTGGTCGTTGTATTCCTCTATCGTGGGTTTGTGATGGGGATCCCGATTGTGCCGATCAGGCTGACGAAAGTAAAGATCTTGACTGCCACTATACAGGAAGTGAAGATGGAAATAATCCAGCTTGTATGCCGGATCAATTCCAATGTTTCAATGGACAATGTATTTATAAGGTTTGTGAAATTAAAAAAAAATAAACTTTCCCAAAATTTCAACCGACAAGAAGAGTGCAAAGTCTTGAGGTTGCAGTTTTAGTTCAAATTTTGTAAGATGGTAGATTTAGTTGCCCTGTTGATGAAGATATATGGTTATTGGGACTACTACTCAATAATTTTTTAGATATTTACAAATAAAACTCTGAGGTTTCTAGTCATTAAAGACATTTTATTTCTAATTTTTTAAACTCCATTTTTATACAACCCTAATTACGAGCAATGAGGGGATGTTGGAACTCATTTGAAGAATTGAAGTCACTAACCAAAATTTTATTCTAAAAATAAATGCCAATACGACCAAAATAATGATTGTTGACCGCGTTAACGAACATCAAAATCAGCCGGAAACAATAGACCCCTTCTTGGTTGTGGATAACTTTGCTTATTTTGATTCAATAATGCATAAATCTTGATTATGGGACCACAAAAATAGACGATGTATCAAATTCGCTAGGTCTGCCCTGACATAACTGCTTTATTTTGATTCATCATGATATACTTCTCGTAGAAAGATAAATTTTAATTTTTCAATTCATTGATTGAGTTTTACGTTTAATTTTAGTCATTCTTCTGTGATTACGATGATGATTGTGGGGATAACTCAGACGAACCCGAATTTTGTGCTCATTTGGGAACGGAATACGCTTCATGCCATAAAAATGAATTTAAATGCTCAAACGGTTTATGCATTCTTGCTCAATGGAAATGCAATGGTGTCAACGATTGTGGCGATGGTAGTGATGAAAACGCGACTCTTTGCAGTAAGAATATCCCAAAAAATTATGTGATACAAAATGCTCAATACTTTTACTAATTTTAGTGGATACCAAGGATTATAATTGCAAAAACCAAGGATTGTTCGAGTGTAGCAATCAATTATGTGTTAACGAAACACTATTATGTGACGGGCAAAATGATTGTGGAGATTTCAGTGATGAAAACCGGTGTAGTAAGTATTTAGTTTAAACATTTTCTATTCAAATTCTTTATGAGGGAACATTTGTTTTAGATATCAACGAATGTAATGACCAAACTCTTTGCAAATATCATAAATGTGTTGACAAACCTATCGGTTATGAGTGTGAATGTAAAGAAGGATATTTGGAAGTCATAAAAGACGAATTACACACATGTGTGGATAAAAACGAATGTTTAATTGAACGACCATGTTCACAAATATGTAAAAATTTACGTGGGTCATATATGTGTAGTTGTACTGATGGTTATACATTAAAAATTGATAATCACTCGTGTAAAGCAACCAGCGATGTTCAAGCTTCGTTGATATTTTCCAATCGCTATTACATTCGTGAACTAGACCTAAACGGAAAAGTCACATTATTGGCCCACAATATGACCAACGCTGTAGCCCTAGATTTCGATTGGCGTGAACAATATATTTATTGGTCAGACGTAACAGTTTCAGGAAGTACAATCAAACGAATGAAACTTAAACGAAATGAGCATGACATGAATCAGACATTTGAAACGTTACAAAAAGCTACGTTAAGTCCTGATGGATTGGCTGTTGATTGGGTTGGAAGGAATTTATATTGGTGCGACAAGGGATTGGATACAATCGAGGTGTCCGATTTGAACGGGAGATATAGAAAAGTTATAATCAACAAAGGATTAGAAGAACCACGAGCAATTAGTCTCGATCCAAAACATGGGTAAGTCCAGTTAATATATTTTTAGGGTCGAAAGAGTTTCAGGAACATTCATCGGAAAATTACCATTAATTGAATTTATATTATACACCTAAGAACACCTAAAAAACCAGTCTATTGTTTTCTAGGATGTTATACTACACAGATTGGGGTTCAAATGCCCATATTGGTAAAGCTGGCATGGATGGTTCCAACCAACACATTATCGTCAGCGACCAATTAGGATGGCCAAACGCTTTGACCATTTCATATGAAACGAACGAAATATTTTGGGCGGATGCTCGAGAAGACTATATAGCTGTTGCCAATTTGGACGGAAAGAATATAAAGATAATTTTGAGTCGTGCCCACAATCCAAATTTAAAGCTACATCACATATTCGCTGTTGCTGTTTGGGAAGACTTCCTATACTACACGGATTGGGAAATGAAATCAGTGCGACGTTGTCACAAATATCGAGGCGATAAATGCGAAACGTTGGTAACCACAATTCATCGTCCAATGGATATTCGAGTGCTACATCCATACCGACAGCAGGATTTAGCATCAAATCCTTGCGCAAAAGCTAACTGTTCCACCCTGTGTCTTTTGACCCCGGAATATCCATTTTACAAATGTGCATGTCCTGATAATTATATACTCGATCCTGCAGATAATGTTACATGTAAATCAAATTGTAGTAGTTCCTATTTCATTTGTAAAAATACCTATAAATGTATTCCATTTTGGTGGGAATGTGATAATCAGGTAAATCTTTGTTTGGTATATTAATTATATAATAAATTAATTTCACTTGTTAATATTTTATAGGACGATTGCGGTGATGGTTCCGATGAACCGGCAGATTGTCGTAAATTTAATTGTATGGCAGGACAGTTTCAGTGTAGCAATGATAAATGTATTCATCCTTCTCAAATTTGTGATGGAGAACAAGATTGCGGTGATGGTTTCGATGAAAAGGATTGCAATAATGTATTACTTTTAATTAAGAGCTTAATCATATAGTACATGGATTGTTCAAAGTTCGCCACTTTTTGGCCATTCATAGGAGCAAAGATAATGACATAATTTAGTGACGATTCTAAATTATGTTCAGAAGAGTCAATGTTTCTGGATCATACTATATTATTTCATATGATTATGAGCTGTCCATGTACTATATAATTTAAGACGAGACAATTTTTAACTTTTTTTTTCTTATATTTCCTTTTTTTTTAGTTCACTTGTTTGAATACGCAATTTAAATGTAAGGGAAATGAAACGAAATCCGATTGGTGTATTTCTGTATCGAAACGTTGCGATGGCGTTACTGATTGTTTGCGTGGTGAAGATGAGGAAAATTGTCCGAAGAAAATGTGTCCATCTAATCACTATACTTGTTCGAACAACAAATGTATTCCAGCTATTTGGGTTTGTGATGGCGATGACGATTGCGGTGATAAATCTGATGAACAAGAAGACTGCGAACATCGCGAATGTGCTAAAGATCATTACAAATGTCCTGGTGGAAGATGTATTCCGAAAACATGGGTTTGTGATGGTGACCCTGATTGTTCTAATAGTGAGGATGAACCAAGTACTTGTGGAAGTGATGAATTTCATACATGCGAACCGACTTATTTCAAGTGTAAAAATAACAAGTATGTATTGATAAATATGGTATATTTAAATACTTGTATCATTCATTGATTATGGTATTCAGGTGCATACCAGGAAGATGGAAATGTGATTACGAAAATGATTGCGGAGATGATTCAGACGAGATCGGATGTAAGCCTCGTGAGTGTTCTGAAACGGAGTTTCGTTGCAACGATGGAAAATGTATTCGAGGTATTCATCGTTGTGATGGTGAATATGATTGCGATGATCATTCTGATGAGTTTAGATGTCATATCACTTGTAAAGATAATGAGTTCCAATGTGCTTTAACGCAAAACTGTATGTACATGTAAGTATTTATCTATTTATTTAATTCTAGTAGACTAAAACAACTATTACTATTAGACAGTTTAAATCTCATCAAAAAAGTTAACTATTCGTCATTTCACCGAGTTCATGTTAATGACCTTTTCTCTAAAAAAATGACAGATTTATAGCGCGTTATATATAGCAAGAAGATTGCGAATTTTGTTGATTTTTCTTTAAAAAATCACCTGTGGCTAACAATTATATAATTGTCCTAATATCCCTACCAGGATGTCCAGGATAAAATAAATTACCCAGATTAAAATGTGCCATTTATACAGTTACTGACAATTAGTGACGTCCCTGATATTTTCTATACAAATTTAAACTTTTAGTGAATGGCGTTGTGATGGGGATTTCGATTGTGCTGATGGAAGTGACGAGGCTAATTGCACGGAAACGTGTGATGCATCTCATTTTACCTGCAAAAACAAAAGGTGCATTCCGCATGCTTGGCGATGTGATGGACAGAACGACTGTGGAGACAATTCCGATGAAGACGATGCCGACTGTAAACAGCTCGTTTGTCTACCGAAACGATTCCGATGTCGCAATGACCGCTGCATATTATTCGAACACGTATGCGATGGACGTCCAGAATGCAGTGATGGGTCCGATGAAAGTCCACAATTTTGTAAACTAATCGAAGAGTATGAAAAAGAGTATGGCCATCGCCAATATTGTCACGTTCATCGAGATTTCATGTGCGACAATGGACATTGTATCGATAAAAAGCTTCACTGTGATGGCGAAAATGATTGTGGAGATGGAAGGTAAAATTTTAGTGCTCTTTCATGTTTGGTTTTTTAATTTTATTATTTGGGTTTTAGTGATGAAAACAATTGTACAAAAACGTCTTGTCAGTGGAACTCTTGTTCACAAATTTGTATTGAAAAGAAACATGGAAATCATTCTTGTCGATGTGCTCTCGGATATAATATGTTGTCTGTATCAAAAGGATCATCATGTGAGGCTCAAGGTGGACCTGCTTCTTTAATGGTCGTAACTGAAGCTGAATTACGTTTGTTATCCCCATATAAAGCAGGAGAGAATTCTCCAAACCAACTTTTGGATCAAACAGCTACAACAACAGCACCTGGTTTTAAGGTTGAGGCCATCGATGTTTTATGGGATTTGCACGGTTCGTTGGTATTTTGGTCTGATAAACAAAATAAACGAATTCAAAGCCTACGATTAAAAGGAGACTCAACTTCATCGAGCGAAACTTCCGATGTGCAGACAATTGTAAGTATTTTCTTTGCTTTCTAATTTCTATTAGAAATTTGCATAGATTTCTTTTGATCTGCTTTGTCAATGTTCTGATCTGTTCTGTTTTATCATACAACATTGAATAGAATTTGTATTTTTCCAATGTAGAACTTAGAAGCTACCCAAATTAAAACTAAACCTTTTTTTTGTTAATTAGTTAACTGGATTGACAAATCCTCAAGGGTTGGCAGTCGACTGGATAACTCGTCGTTTGTACGTAATTGAAGCGACTGAGTTAACTCCCCCACAAATTTTCGTAACAAAAATTGATGGAACTGTTAACGTGACGTTGATTTCTACTGATTTGGTTCAGCCACATGATATTGTACTTTCGCTTGCCATGCGTAAAATGATTTGGTCCGATTGGAATCCTTTCGAACCACGCATTGAAATTGCTTCAATGGACGGAACTGACCGCAAAATTTTGGTGGAACAAAATTTACAGTGGCCCACGGGTTTGGCGTTGGATCATCCCACAAATCGATTATATTGGGCCGATCCCAAGGAACATGTGATTGAAAGTATTACACTGGACGGTCGAGATAGACAAATCGTTCGATACTTTAAAAACTGTATGGAAATTAAGTAAATAGGTTTTGAATTAAAATCATTTTTCATTTATCGTTTGCAGTTGAACAGCCTTTTAAATTGGATGTCTTTGAGGATCGAATGTATGTATCATCTTTACATACAAATAACATCTTCCATTTGGACAAATTCAATCGTTCAGAACCAAAATATTTAGTACAAGGATTAACTCGATTGACTAATATTTTGATAATTCAAGAACATAAACAAGATCATAGCCGTAAGATATTTTTAAAAATATTTAATCGCTTATTTTTTTATTATTTTTTATTGTAGTCTCAAATCCATGCCATGAACATCCTTGTAACCATTCGGCACTATGTTTGTTGAGTTCATCAAATGATTTGGGAAGAACATGTCATTGTCCTGAAGGATTTACGGTGGTTCAAGAAAAATCTGAAGTAAGCCAAAAATTTTTTCTAAATTGTATTTAAAGTTACTTATTTTTGATAATTTTTTTAAGGTGATTTGTAAAGAGGAATCTTCCGACCATAACAAAACCTGTCCCCTGGATTGCCATATGGGAGTGTGTCAACTGTCGAGTTCTGGTCCTAAATGTATTTGTCCGCCACTTTATCAAGGATTACGGTGTCAGCGGTATCGTTGCTCGCATTTTTGTAGAAACAATGGAATGTGTTATCCTGATCACTTGTCCCAGAAACCTTCAGCTGATTCTCCACCTCCTTTGAAAGTACGTATTTTTAGGGTTCGTAATCCCATAGGAATTTTGAGGGTAAACTTATTAATTTGCAAAATCCTGGTTGCTCTCATCCATGGTGTGGTAAATAATTAATAATGTTCTTGGAAACTTGGACTCAAATAATAAGACGTTCAATTTTCAAATCATCTCAACGTTTCGTTGGTATTTTTGGAAGTTGGAAATAAATACCAACGAAACGTTGAGATGATTTGAAAATTTAATGTCTTATTATTTGCGTCAAAGTTCCCAAGAACATTATTAATTACTTATTAATTTGATTCGACTATCGTTATTATATAAATGCTAGTTTTTGGACAGTCAAAAGTTCACAATAGAGAATTAAAATTCTAATCAAAGTCTTGAAGAATATATATCAGTGATTCTTAGCCTAGGTTCAATCGAACTTAAGGGATTCGGTGAGTCAGTCTCGCGGGTTCGATGGAGGTAAAAACACACCCTTGACTCATATAAACTAATACATTAAGTGGATTGTTTTGATATTATAATTTATTTTATTTAAAAAAATTGAATATTATTACATATTCGTTACTTTCTTAGAAAACCCGAAAATCATTGCTAATTTTGCCTGGTTGGCAAATCGATCTCCTCTGATTTCGTTTCTCCAATCTACTTTCGGGCTAATTGCCGTATTTCCCTCGCCGTACGTGAGGGTCTTAACCGGCCATTAAATGCTTGGTGTTCACTACATATATTTTGAATTTGAAAAAAATATATTTTATTTTTCCAACTAATAGGGTTGATGAAACTGGTGAGGGTCAGTTCCTCCAACAAGATTAAGAACCACTGATTTATATTCTTATGAAACATCCATCAATTCATTTTTTTCTAAAAGGGACATAATAGACAAACGGCTAAAATTATCTTCTTACAATTTCAGTGCAATTGTGCCCCGCAATGGACTGGCGAGCGTTGTGAAACCCCTGTGCGTCTTTGCGACAATCGTTGCCACAATGGAGGAACATGCACTCTGAAAAGTGGCTTTCCCGAATGTAATTGTCCTGCTGGATTTACAGGTACGTTTCTGTAATAATTTTTTATTGTTTGAAATACAATTCTTTAGAAAAAAAGTTGTAGATCCAAGCTGGATCCAAAGCTTTGTGTTTTCTGGACTATGTCGCCAACGTTTCGCAACCTCTTCGGGTCGCATCTTTTGAAGATGTGACCGTTGGAGACATAGTCCAAAAAACCACAAGTTTTTGGATCCGAAAGCCACAACCTTTTCTCCAAAGAGTTGTATTTTGGTTAAGACCGACCATGGAAGCTTTAAATCTAAAATTTTCTATTGATATATGTTTTAAACAATTTTTCCCTTCAGGTGCTCAATGTGAACATTGTCTTTATCTGACATGCCAAAACGGCGGTGTTTGCACCCGAGACGAAAATGGGAAAAATGTCTGCAGTTGTCCTCCAAGTTACACAGGTCTTAAATGCGAAACATCTCAATGTGATAATTACTGCAAGAACAATGGAACCTGTACGTTAACACCACAAGGTCCGCGTTGTAGTTGCCCCTTCGGATACAGCGGCAAAAAATGTGAATATGACGCGTGTAAAGATCACTGTAAAAATGGGGGTATGTTTCTTTTTCCTTAATTACTAATGCAAAAATAATTGCTAATTCTAGCAGCACGCTTTTTTAATTAGCAATAAACCAAGAAAAACCATCTGGGAATTTCCCACGAAATTTAATGATTAGAGAGAAAGTATTGATTGTTATTCTTATAATTTTAATAATTATTTCAATTTAGAAGATAACCTTGGTGCGAGTCATAAAAACCAGTTTACCATTGAGAGTTGTGTTTGTATATGTAATTAATATTGAATAAGGTAGCAAAATTCCGAATCAAGTGTGTAAAGATTATCTTCTCTTTATTCCCCACTATCTGGGTTTTTACAAAGATCCTCTCATTATTTACTTACGTAATTGTTCGAAGGTGTTTGTCAAAAGACCGCTAAGCAGATAACGTGCAAGTGTCTACATTTGTACGAGGGCAGGCGTTGTGAATGGGACATGTGTGTAAACGGAACATCCACTGCAATTGAGGGCTGCGCTACTCGAGCCGTACCTTGTCCAAACCAAAATTGCTCAAATGGAGGCGTTTGTGTATTGATTCGCAATAAACATATTTGTAAATGTAATGAGCCATGGGCTGGACTTCATTGTGAGGTAGTATTCTACACGGATATTGACTTTGTTAATATTTGTTTTAATCTGAAATTTTTAAACTATTGCAGACGTACATTGGTCATGATAGTCCGTGTTCGGATTACTGTGAAAACGATGGAATTTGCACAGTGTTAAGCGTTTCTTCGAGGCCACGTTGCACTTGTTTACCAGGATGGGTTGGGGATCGATGTAACTATCGAAGAGCTTGTGCGGATTATTGTTATAATGGGGCAACTTGCTTTGAGACCAAAGATAATCTCAAGAGTCATCCATCATGCATGTAAGTTTAAAAAAAAAAACGATTTTTCCGTGGAAAACAGTTTCTTTTTTTTGCTACCAACGATTATAACAATGTTTTCTGTAAGAGATTTGAGATCTTTTTCCGATTTTTGGGTGCCTTTCTTGCGTCCTACCAGGACTTTTGCGCTTCAGAAATATTCTTAATTTCAGTTGTTAGACCTACTTCTGAGATAAACTTCAAAAGTAACCGATTGAGTGTTTATGGAATATCCTTGCTTATGTCCAATTGACCCAAGAGACTTGTAATTTATTGACTCTAAGAATTTGCTTTTGAAGAAAAAATTGTTGACAAAAACAGAAGGAAACCTACAAATTAAGATACACCGTTTGATTGTCATTGCAAAAATTTATAAAATTATATAAATACAGGAAAGTTAAAAGGCATGAAAATATTGAAGAGACGACTAGAAAATATGGCCTAATTCAAAAAATTAGGAAGGATCACCACCACAGATCACTGAATCCATTAGTGCTTCTCAAACTGAGGGGCACAATTCTCTAGAAGATTCTGAAGCTTTTTCCAGGGAACCGCGAAATATTTTTACAATAATAATTAGTCGTGCATCAATAAAGTACTGCTAGCCACAAAAGTCTATAATTTTTGGGGAGGGGAATCTTGGATTTTTTTCTGATTTATGGGGCCATGGCATGAAAAAGTTTGAAAACACTAGAGAAATTAAAAAGCTTTTAGTTTTCGTGAAAATTGCGATCAGCAGCAAGAAGAGTATTTTGATTGGAAACTTGAAACTTATATTCGGGAAGTAGTTGTTCAAGGGCTATGTGTAAAGTGTGATATGGATCGAAAACTTGGATCCTTTAATAAAACAAGCAAAGAAGTATCTCAGAAACTTTGAAGAATAGAGAATACTAAATGGATTGATTAAGTCATAAACGTGGAAGTATTCAAAAGAGTTAACGAGGAAAGAACTATAATTGATATGATACTAAGAAGGAAAGTTAACTGAATGGATCGCATTTTAACAGAAAAGCATTTGTACTTGGTATGGAGGAAAATAGGAAAAGAGGAAAGACTTTAAGAAAAAAGAAAGAAAATGAATTGAAATCCTGGAGTTATTAAAAAAGAGGAATTGACTACTTCTTTTGATTCTAAGGAATTTCAATAGAGATAGAAGGCCCTGAAGGAAATAATTCAACTATTTTCAGGTTGAAAATAGAAAAAAAAATGGTTCAAGATTATTAACGTTGTTTACTTTATATAAAAGGGCATTGCCAGACATATTTTTACGGTTCTTATTTTTAACTTCATGGTAAAATAGACAGATGGCGCTGTAAAATAGATTGAAGATTGAACCAATGGAACTATTATTCAAAAATGTTTCTGTGTATACTCCTTGTGTATACTCCTTCTGGGTATACTCTATGGCAAATTTTCAAATTAAATTACCACCTTTCGCTAATAATATTTTTCTCTTATATTTCAGATGTCCTCCAGGTTTTACTGGAATATACTGTGAAAACGCATTCACTTCACAATCGTCTGGCTATAATGAAACATCCCAATCGAACGTTGGACATTTAATGTTTGGCTTTGCAATTGCCCTAGGAGTGTTGTTTATTATTTTCGGAATATTATTTGCCGGATATTATGTTTTACGTAAACGAAGACAGTAAGTTTTTGAAATTGAAGTCCTTTTTGGATTTTCATGATTATTTTTTTAGTGGAAATCCATTCATGCATGCCCGGCTACAAGATAACGTGGATATATCTAATCCGATGTATATGAACGAGGATTTGGACGACGATGGTGACGATGCGTTGGAGAGGAGTTTCTCTCTGGATGCCGACAAGGTATTTTATTGCTAAATAAAGGATTTTTTTTCTCTAAATTGTTCCTTTTTCTTTTAAAAGGGTACGAATTTTACGAACCCAGTGTATGATTCGTTATTTACGAATGATCGAGGCGATCAAGGTCGAGAGGAGAAAGCAGTCTTGTTGAAGAATCTTAAAGAAGATGTCCCCGTTCCAGATAACGATCCGTTATAGTTTAATTTTTATGAAAATATTTTTTTAATAATTGCTTATTTTCCTAACGAAATCGTACGGGCTGTAACATAAGATTGTTTAGTTCAAAAAAAAAAAGTTGTGATAAATAATCACCATTTTAAATTTAAGTTTTGACGAAAATGGTGCTTTTATTTAGCTGAAGAAAACATATCAAGCACACCATATCGGTTAATTTGTATTTTTTTTTAATTTCTAACGAGATACTCATACTAGCTTATTAAAGCATACCTAAGCTCATTTTATTGTAAATATTTTTCTGAAAACTTTTAATGTGACAATAACAGTGCCGACGAAAATTTGCCAAAGTTTCCATGCATTTTAATCTACGATAATTGTTTATATTTCATTTATACAATGCCATATACAAGTCAAATCGAATTAAGAATATTTCAAGAAAATTGTAAATGATAATATTTAAATTTTCGAGTATACAATTTTTATGAATTTTTTTTCTCAAACTCGCTAATTAAGCTCATTACATTTTTATATGATTAGTGATATAGTCGTAATAACATTTGTAAATATTGAAAAAAAAATTAATGAATGGAACATTGTGTTCCTGTATGTTTTTATATTTAATACTCCTACTATGAAAAATATTTTAAACTATTTGAATTTAAGCCGTCTTGTTAACGGGTAAAATATTTTATCTTAAAAATGTCTTAATTTAATTTTTAAAGCTGTGACCTGTGCCATTAATTTTATAATTTTATTAAAACCTCAATCCTTTGCTTTGATTATTTAAATACAACAATGACAACTAAATTTAAAAGTTTAAAAATTTTATAATTTTATAAGCAGGGGATAAATTTAAACATAAGTAAATATTTTCAATGTAATTACTGAAAGTTTTTACATTTTTTTTTTCTATGCAGAAAAGTATAAATCCTTGAAATATCTGTAAAATATTTAATGTGATATGTGATTGTAACAAAAAAAAATAATGTACGGAATCGTAATACTTGGTATAAAATAATTGATAATTTTACAGTCATCAGTGTAAAAATAATATGCAAATAAAAATGTGCATGTTATTTTTTTCTTTTTTTCCATTAACATTCGTTTAAAATATTAACGGGTAAGTAAATCCTGGATGACTTGGAGATATAATATGTCTTCTAAAATCTAAAGTATTGTTTAAATAATTTCATTTCAGTTTTGATTTTTTTGAAAAGATCTTTGCTCAAATATAGGAAGGGTTTTCAATTTTAATTTACTGTCGAAAATTAGTTATAATATATGTATTTACATAATCATGTGTATAACCGTTGAATGAACGTTTCCATTCAACGGTATAACATATGTTGTTCAACAAAAAAAGTAGCAGGTTTTTCTGAATTATATTAATGTTGATTAATTTTTTTTTTTATGTATCTACTACTTAGACATTTGTTGAATGTATTTTTTCCTTATTTAAATTACGTTGGATTTTCCCAAAAAAAATATGTTTTTTTTTTCAAAATCTTTTTATGTAAAGTCCTTCAGGAATATCCAACCATATATATTGTCCTTATTTTCAGCGAAAAAATTATCCCTTACGTCTTTATTTTGCGGTTGAAAATTGTTCTTTTTGAATGTTTGAAATGAAGTTTTCGCTTTCCTTAAACAAACTGGACAAACATTTTTTCGCGTTATTACTCACTTAAGGTCAATATTTTATAATCAGTTTCGAAAAACAACCCTATAAACGAAAGAGAACCAATAAAAGAGGTACCGTAAATTTGCAAGGAATAATGCGGTTATGCAACCAAACGTACATTGGTGTATGGCTGCGTATGTCTCAATTCAAATATTTTGAGACCATAGCAGTAATTATTATTGCATGAAAAACTATTCCGTAAGTCTTTATATTGCAATTGAAAATTGCGTTCAAGTATCCTTTAGCATATTCCAATCAGGTAACCCCCCTTTTCCTCATGTAGCTTCATTATTGACATTTAGTCGTTTATGGGCACAAATCGATCGATTCAACTTCATTGGTCAGTTCAGTCCGATAGCTCATTTTTGAAAGTGGTAAGTTTATGTTTGACTTTAAGTTAATCCAAATAAATTTTATTTTTAATATTATGATTGTTTAAGCTGATGGTCATTGTGGTATTTAAACTTTATAAAATCGGAATAAAACTAAATAAATTTGAAACAGGTAATAATGATTGAGAAGTTGTAGGTATGGATACAATACACAATGTTATGCAATGATATGTACTTTCTGTCAATTTTGAAAATATTTCCCTACGTTTAACGAGCCAATGACAGCCAAAAATGATATATTCAGACGAAACTATTCTGCTCAAATTCACCGAAAAAAAACCATCCCTTACACATTTATTATGCCATTTAAAATAGAAAAATTTGAAATTATATTGCAGATCATCGGATTATGAAACTTTGCTCCAAAGCCATCGCTAAAAATAGCCCTATTAAATCAATTTCATTCCTCGAAAATCTACCTATATTTTTTGCAAATTTGGATATAGCTTATACGAAACAATATAAAAAACCAATTATACGAACAAACCAATTTAATTACCGTCCTGAACTTTCAGTTTCGATTTTCCAAGGATCGAGCCAGTATTTGCAAATAGTTTATATGCAATACCAAAAAGAATAATTAAATCTAAAATATTGTGCATAGTTTTAGCGAAAAAAAAAACCCTTATATCCTTTTTATGCACTTGAAAATTGTCCTTTTTGAAACTTTGGAACGATATTGCGAGTGTCCTTTTGCACACAGGACAAAAAAAATTTCACATTAATTTTAAGGCGTATTTGGGTGCATGCTCTTTCCCCTCCTTAAGATCCCGTTTTATTTTCCCATGGATCTAACCATTAAATGCCGATTTTTTTTATACAGTTACGTTAACGATGATTTAGACTAAATTATCCTGTCCAGATTCAACGAAAAAAACCATCCCTTATATCCTTTTTATGCACTTGAAAATTGTCCTTTTTGAAACTTTGAAACGAAATTGCGGGTGTCCTCTTGCACACAGGACAAATTTTTTATCACATTATAACTCACGTTAGGGCAGTTATTCATAATCCGTAGAGAAAAATAGTCCTTATTAGGAAAAGTCATCCTTGCAATTTTGCGTTTTTAACAAATTGTAGTAAGTTAGGCAACCATTTATTCTTTTAAGCTATTGGGTTGCGTTATAAGTTCCCCCTTTTACATCTTAATATAAATTAGTCGTATGATAAGTTTTATTAATTTCAATCAATGTATTTTTACAGCTTCATCTTACTTGGAAATTGAGGACAAGGGCAGATTTTTGGGGTGAAAGAAAGTATAATTCTTTTGGAAGATAATCGTTTAGTAAGTGCTAGTGTTAATGGAACTTATATTTATTGTTCTAATTGAATTTTTTTCGCTACAGGGGAAACTGGCTAAGTATTATTCATTGGATTTGATTTGTTCATCATTTTCAAATGGACGTTTGGAAAATGGATGCGGATCGTTCGAGAATCTTCCATCAAATTCCTCATGGATATCATTCCCCCAATTGATGTCTACCGATAGGATTTACTACAACAATCAGTGGTGTAAATTGTGTCAATGAAACAGTGGACGTGAAGTGATAAAGTGGTTAAAGTGATAAATAATCAAAATTTTAGAAAATACAAAAGCTTTTATTAAACTTATTATTTCTATAAGATTGTTACAATTGAAACTTTTACACATAATAATTTATATAAGCAATTGTAAATACGTAAAAAACTGTTATTGTATAATTGTATATATTTAATTGATATTTAACATTAATAAATCTATTTTCATAGAATACATTGTTTCAATTCGATTTTCCGCACCCATCCTCTTGAATTTTATATTTCAGAGCTTTTTTTAACAATTAGAATACATAGAAGAGTTAAATTGATAATAAGGTATGTATAATAAAGGGTATAATAAAGATAGGGATAATAAACAAGGTAGGTTTAATAAAATTAATAAGATAGTTAGGTACTATTTTTTTCAATAGATTATCGAATAATTCGATTAAAGCCAATATCAAAATATATTTTAAATTTTTCAATGTCCTTAACGTTTTTTTCGATAATTTAGAACTATTTATTTTACAATACAATGCTATTCAAATGTAAAATTGGTTTTTTCCAAAATAAAGGACGAAGGACCTTAAAATGTTGCCATGTTTTTTGCCAATTTTTCCGATCTTAACATGGAGTAACTAAAGTTCGAATATCATTGGGAAATTCTAATTATTTCGATCGAAAAGATTTTTCGATTTTCTACAAATCTCATAAGAATTGTTTATATATAAGTTTTAACGTCATTTACATATATCAACTGATAGCCGAGTCGTCATGGTCGCCGTTGCCGTTGTCGGAGTCGAGGTTCCTGGTTCGCATCCCGATTGGTCCCGGATTTTTATAATTTCTAATAATTGATTTCTATTCCTTACAGCATATAATATCACTAATTAACATTAATAATTAATTCCAGACTTTGCTTCATCGAAATATTCGATCGAGAAGTTCCAGCCTTTCGGGGTTGGAAATGATCGATCGATCGATTACTTAGATTTTTTTTTTTGATTCCGCATATGTGACGTCACATAATTACGTCATCCTCGAAAAATTGAGGGGTACGATATCGAATTTTCGATTTTCGTGAAATGGGATTTCTGGAATGGCTTAGTAAGGCTCTGGGAAGCCTAAAAACATATCCTTAAATTGATTTTTTTCGATTTTTCGGGGATAATTTTTCGAGCAAAATCCGAAAAAATCTGAAAAACTGGCCAAAATTGACACTTTGTTGTACTTTTTTCAACTTTAACGTCTATTTGAGCGAAAACTATCGATCGTAAGTTAACGATCGATAGCTTATTCGATAGCGCTTGAATTACTCTATCGATGGTGTAAATATGATCCTGGAAAAGCTAAAGGGGAAAAACTTTTTCTTTCAACTTTTCAGAAATTTTATTTCGTCGACCCGATACACGTCGATTTTATAAATAAAATATTTTTTATTCGAATTTTCCAATGAAATTCATACCATAGCTGCATTGTGTTACGATAAAAGCATAATCGAAAAGAATCTCAAGTTTTCGATGTCGTTAATGATTTTTTCGATATTTATAATTCATCTACTTTGCGAACTAATGCTATTTAAATAAAAATTTGTTTCGTTTGAAAAAGGATCAAGGAACTTAAAATGTCACAATTTTATTCCTCAAATTTTCCAAACGTCACATGGAGAACCTATGGTTAAAATTTTTCCGGAAAATTCCTAGAAAATCTTTAGGTCAATTTTGTTCACCAGATCGATTTTCTTGGAATTTTCCGGAAAAATTTAAACCATAGGTTCTCCATGTTAAGATCGGAAAATATGTCTAATCACATTGCATACTATTAATGTCCTTGGTCCTTTTTTGCCATAAAACATAAATGTATTCATATGAAGTTACGTCACAACATTTTAATCTTTAATATAGAAAAAAACGATTAAGGGGATCGAAAAATTGAGATTTTTAAGTATAGGTTTTTCGTTCGTAGCATTGTGTAGCTATGGTGCGAATTTCATCGGCAAATTCGGAGGAAAAATATTCGAATTTTTTTTTTATAAAATCGACGTGCGTCGAAAAAATGAAATAATGTAGAAAAACATTAAGACATTTTTACCAATTTTAATATAAAGCAACTTTTGCTAGATTATTATTCGGAACTTACAATTATTTCGATCGAAAAAATTTTAAAGTCTCGACTGATTAATAATTGTTTAAATATGAGTTTTAACGAACAATAGATATAACTCACGTGGCCAAGTGGATATGAGCGGCACCTCTCGAGCGGAAGATCACGAATTCGATTCCCGGATGGACCCAGGTTTTTTTTCCAATATTATAATTAATAATTATTCCTTAGAGCATATAATATCATGTAATAACATTAATCCTTCTTTCCAGAGTATGTAAGGACGAAATATTCGATCGAGAAGTTCCAGCCTTTCGGGGTTGGAAATGGATCGATCGAACGATCGATGAGTTATATATATTTTTTTTTTGATCCCGCATATGTCATCAAATGACGTCATTCCTGAAAAAATGAGGGGGAGGATATCGAATTTTCGAGTTTAGTAAAATAGGATTTGGTGTATGGCATACGTATGATGTGGGAAGCATAAAAATTATATCCTTTTTTTGATTATTTCATTTTTTGGGGGAAAATTTTTCGGCCAAAATCCAAAAAAATCTGAAAAACTGGCCAAAACTAACACTTTTTTGCTCTTTTTTCAACTTTAACGTCAATTTGAGCGAAAACTAACGATCGTAGGTTATCGATAGTAAGCTTATTCGATAGCGCTTGAATTACTCTATCCATGGTGTAAATTTGGTCCCCGAGAAGCTTAAGGGGAAAAACTTTTATTTTCAATTCTTCAGAAATTTTATTTCGTCGACCCGATGCACGTCGATTTTATAAAAAAAAATCCAATATTTTTTATTCCAATTTTCCGATGAAATTCGTACCATAGCTATACAATGCTACGAACGAAAACCCTATACTTAAAAATCTCAACTTTTCGATCCCCTTAATCGTTTTTTTCTATATTAAAGATTAAAATGTTGTGACGTAACTTCATATGAATACATTTATGTTTTATGGCAAAAAAGGACCAAGGACATTAATAGTATGCAATGTGATTTGACATCTTTTCCGATCTTAACATGGAGAACCTATGGTTTAAATTTTTCCGGAAAATTCCAAGAAAATCGATCTGGTGAACAAAATTGACCTAAAGATTTTCTAGGAATTTTCCGGAAAAATTTTAACCATAGGTTCTCCATGTGACGTATGGAAAATTTGAGGAATAAAATTGTGACATTTTAAGGTCCTTGATCCTTTTTCTAACGAAACAAATTTTTATTTAAATAGCATTAGTTCGCAAAGTAGATGAATTATAAATATCGAAAAAATCATTAACGACATCGAAAAGTTGAGATTCTTTTCGATTATGCTTTTATCGTAACACAATGCAGCTATGGTATGAATTTCATTGGAAAATTCGAATAAAAAATATTTTATTTATAAAATCGACGTGTATCGGGTCGACGAAATAAAATTTCTGAAAAGTTGAAAGAAAAAGTTTTTCCCCTTTAGCTTTTCCAGGATCATATTTACACCATCGATAGAGTAATTCAAGCGCTATCGAATAAGCTATCGATCGTTAACTTACGATCGATAGTTTTCGCTCAAATAGACGTTAAAGTTGAAAAAAGTGCAAAAAAGTGTCAATTTTGGCCAGTTTTTCAGATTTTTTCGGATTTTGCTCGAAAAATTATCCCCGAAAAATCGAAAAAAATCAATTTAAGGATATGTTTTTCGGCTTCCCAGAGCCTTACTAAGCCATTCCTGAAATCCCATTTCACGAAAATCGAAAATTCGATATCGTACCCCTCAATTTTTCGAGGATGACGTAATTATGTGACGTCACATATGCGGAATCAAAAAAAAAAATCTAAGTAATCGATCGATCGATCATTTCCAACCCCGAAAGGTTGAAACTGTCCGATCGAATATTTCGATGAAGCAAAGTCTGGAATTAATTATTAATGTTAATTAGTGATATTATATACTGTAAGGAATAGAAATCAATTATTAGAAATTATAAAAATCCGGGACCAATCGGGATGCGAACCAGGGACCACGACTCCGACAACGGCAACGGCGACCATGACGACTCGGCTATCAGATGATATATGTAAATGACGTTAAAACTCATATATAAACAATTCTTATGAGATTTGTAGAAAATCGAAAAATCTTTTCGATCGAAATAATTATAATTTGCCAATGATATTCGAACTATAGAAACTCCATCTTAACATCGGAAAAATTGGCAAAAAACATGGCAACATTTTAAGGTCCTTCGTCCCTTCTTTTGGAAAAAACCAATTTTACATTTGAATAGCATTATATTGTAAAATAAATAGATCTAAATTATCGAAAAAAACGTTAAGGACATCGAAAAATTAAAATGCTTTTCGATATTGGCTTTTCGATTATCTATTGAAAAACATAGTACCTAACTATCTTATTAATTTTATTAAACCTACCTTTTTTATTATCCCTATCTTTATTACACCTTTTATTATACATACCTTATATAATTATACATACATAAAAATATAATATACATACCTTAATATAACTATTCTATGTATTCTAACTGTTAAAAAAAGCTCTGAAATATAAAGTTCAAGAGGATGGGTGCGGAAAATCGAATTGAAACAATGTATTCTATTAAAATAAATTTATTAATGTTAAATATCAATTAAATATATACAATTATACAATAACAGTTTTTTACGTATTTACAATTGCTTATATAAATTATTATGTGTAAAAGTTTCAATTGTAACAATCTTATAGAAATAATAAGTTTAATAAAAGCTTTTGTATTTAATAAAATTTTGATTATTTATCACTTTAACCACTTTATCACTTCACGTTCACTGTTTCATTGAAACACAATTTACACCACTGATTGTTGTAGTAAATACTATCGGTAGACATCAATTGGGGGAATGATATCCATAAGGAATTTGATGGAAGATTCTCGAACGATCCGCATCCATTTTCCAAACGTCCATTTGAAAATGATGAACAAATCAAATCCAATGAATAATACTTAGCCAGTTTCCCCTGTAGCGAAAAAAAATCAATTAGAACAATAAATATAAGTTCCATTAACACTAGCACTTACTAAACTTACTTATCTTCCAAAAGAATTATACTTTCTTTCACCCCAAAAATCTGCCCTTGTCCTCAATTTCCAAGTAAGATGAATCTGTTAAAATACATTGATTGAAATTAATAAATCTTATCATACGACCAATTTATATTAAGATGTAAAAGGGGAACTTATACCGTAACCCAATTGCTTAGATGAAGAAATAGGTGCCTAACATCCACAATGTGTAAAAAACGGATGATTGCAAGGAAGAATTTTCTCTATAAGGACTAATTTTCTCAACGGATTATACAACAAAGCCCATAAGGGAATTGTTATATGAAAAAATTGTCCTTTTTGAAATTTTGCAACGATATTGCAGGTGTCCTTTTGCACACAGGACAAAAATTTCTTCACATAACAACTCAAGTTACGGCATTGTTTTATAATCCGTTGAGAAAGATAGTCCTTATAAGGAAAAGTCACCCCTCGAAAATGACCAATTTTAAGGCTTTTTTAAGTGCATGCTCTTTCACCACCTTAAATTCACGATTTAATTTCCTATGGATCTAGCTATTAAATGCAAATTCCTTTTATACAGTTACGTTAAGGATGATTTAGTCTAAAATATTCTGTCCAGTTTCAACGAAAAATACCATTCCTTATATCCTTTTTAAGCACTTGAAAATTGCCCTTTTTGAAACTTTGAAACGATATTGCGGGTGTCCTTTTGCACACAGGACAAAAATTTCTTCACATAACAACTCACGTTAGGGCATTGTTTTATAATCCGTTGAGAAAGTTAGTCCTTATAAGGAAAAGTGACCCCTCGAAAATGACCAATTTTAAGGCGTTTTTGAGTGCATGCTCATTCACCTCCATAAATTCTCGATTTAATTTCCCAGGGATCTAGCCATTAAATGTAAATTCTTTTTAAACAGTTACGTTTAGAATCATTTAGTCTAAAATATTCTGTCCAGTTTCAACGAAAAATACCATCCCTTATATCTTTTTTAAGCAATTGAAAATTGTCCTTTTTGAAACTTTGAAACGATATTGCGGGTGTCCTTTTGCACACAGGACAAAAATTTCTTCACATAACAACTCACGTTAGGGCAATGTTTAATAATCCGTTGAGAAAGTTAGTCCTTATAAGGAAAAGTCAATTTTTATCCTTTATTTGATAAAAATCATACACCTTGTGCCATCTAGAGGAAATGAGCTGAACTTTTTTTTTGATGCTAACCGAACGGTTCCGAAGGGTGCTTCGGAAGAGCTCGAAATTTCAAATTTGGCCGGCGATGAGGAAATTTTAACAGTGATTTTCGTCCTTAATTTTTTAAATCCAATAATCATTGGGGTGTCAAATGAAAGCTATTTAATTATCCTATCGATTTTTATCAAAAAATTATCAATATCTTCAATTAATTACGTTGAAAATTGATTTTCCCATATCGACTCTTGGCCTAAGTGAAATGTTACTTAAATCATGTGATTTTGCGTAAAAAGTAATTTAAAACATTACACTTTTATAAAATTGATGGTTTACAGCTAAATTTGACACTTAAATGCTGATTAAAGGTTTACTTTTTGAGAAATTAGCGTTTAAAGGAATCTAAAGAGTCACCTAGGGAAAATAAAATTTTCAAGTTAATTTTTGAACATATTGCTTATTTTTTTACATCAATTGATAGAGTAATTCATTAGATCTTAATTGATATCCCAATCATAATCAGATTCAATAAAATAAAAGGGAAAAACCACCCTGTAATGTCAGAAAGGAAAGTAGTCGCTTACGGACAATCAAATTTTAATGTCATCGTTTCGACATATTGGTTGTTTCTTTATATCAATCAATAGAGTAATTCATTAGCTTTCAATTGACACCCCAATCATTATTGGACATAAAGAAAATCACCCTTAAATGTCTGAAATTTGAATTGGCGTACTGAATATTGGCATGTTCAAAATAGGCAAATCGTCGAATTTTGTTTTTTGATGCTCACCGGGTTGCATATAAAACACAACATAACCAACTTTGACAGTAGCTAAACATGTAAATTAAATGGCTGAAAAATACAATTTTAAATGATGTTTAAGAGTAAAAAATGATATATTATGAAATCTTTACTAATAATTAATCGATTTGTAGCGATTGGAGTAAAGAAATAAAGATAATTTTGACCCTAAATGAAGATAATGACAGACCCCTTTAGACGCTAATTTCTCAAAAAGTAGACCTTTAATCAGCAATAAAGTGTCAAATTTAGCTGTAAACCATTAATTTTATATAAGTGTAATGTTTTTAATTACTTTTTAAGCGAAATCACATGATTTAAGTAACATTTTATTAAGTCCAAGAGTCGATATGGGAAAATCAATTTTCAACGTAATTGCTTAGAGATATTGACAATTTTTGGATACAAATCGATAGAATAATTCATTAGCTTTTATTTGATATCCCAATCATTATTGGATTTAAAAAATTAAGGACGAAAATCACTGTTAAAATTTCCTCATCGCCGGCCAAATTTGAAATTTCGATCTCTTCCGAAGCACCCTTCGGAACCGTTCGGTTAGCATCAAAATAAAAGTTCAGCTCATTTCCTCTAGATGGCACAAGGTGTATGATTTTTAAAAAATAAAGGATAAAAATTGACTTTTCCTTATAAGGACTATCTTTCTCAACGGATTATAAAACAATGCCCTAACGTGAGTTGTTATGTGAAGAAATTTTTGTCCTGTGTGCAAAAGGACACCCGCAATATCGATTCAAAGTTTCAAAAAGGACAATTTTCAAGTGCTTAAAAAGGATATAAGGGAAGGTTTTTTTCGTTGAAACTGGACAGAATATTTTAGACTAAATCATCCTTAACGTAACTGTATAAAAAGAATTTGCATTTAATGGCTAAATCCCAGGGAAATTAAATCGGGAATTTAAGGAGGTGAATGAGCATGCACTCAAAAACGCCATAAAATTGGTCATTTTCGAGGAAGACTTTTCCTTATAAGGACAAACTTTCTCAACGGATTATAAAACAATGCCCTAACGTGAGTTGTTATGTGAAAAAATTTTTGTCCTGTGTGCAAAAGGACACCCGCAATATCGTTTCAAAGTTTCAAAAAGGACAATTTTCAAGTGCTTAAAAAGGATATAAGGGATGGTTTTTTTCGTTAAAACTGGACAGAATATTTTAGACTAAATCAACTTTAACGTAACTGTATAAAAAGAATTTGCATTTAATGGCTAAATCCTTGGGAAATTAAATCGGGAATTTAAGGAGGTGAATGAGCATGCACTCAAAAACGCCATAAAATTGGTCATTTTCGAGGAAGACTTTTCCTTATAAGGACAAACTTTCTCAACGGATTATAAAACAATGCCCTAACGTGAGTTGTTATGTGAAGAAATTTTTGTCCTGTGTGCAAAAGGACACCCGCAATATCGTTTCAAAGTTTCAAAAAGGACTATTTTCAAGTGCTTAAAAAGGATATAAGGGATGGTTTTTTTCGTTGAAACTGGACAGAATATTTTAGACTAAATCATCCTTAACGTAACTGTATAAAAAGAATTTGCATTTAATGGCTAAATCCCTGGGAAATTAAATCGGGAATTTAAGGAGGAGAATGAGCATGCACTCAAAAACGCATTAAAATTGGTCATTTTCGAGGATGACTTTTCCTTATAAGGACTATCTTTCTCAACGGATTATAAAACAATGCCCTAACGTGAGTTGTTATGTGAAGAAATTTTTGTCCTGTGTGCAAAAGGACACCCGCAATATCGATTCAAAGTTTCAAAAAGGACAATTTTCAAGTGCTTAAAAAGGATATAAGGGATGGTTTTTTTCGTTGAAACTGGACAGAATATTTTAGACTAAATCAACCTTAACGTAACTGTATTGAAAGGATTTGCATTTAATGGCTAAATCCCTGGGAAATTAAATCGGGAATTTAAGGAGGTGAATGAGCATGCACTTAAAAACGCCATAAAATTGGTCATTTTCGAGGATGACTTTTCCTTATAAGGACTATCTTTCTCAACGGATTATAAAACAATGCCCTAACGTGAGCTGTTATGTGAAGAAATTTTTGTCCTGTGTGCAAAAGGACACCCGCAATATCGATTCAAAGTTTCAAAAAGGACAATTTTCAAGTGCTTAAAAAGGATATAAGGGATGGTTTTTTTCGTTGAAACTGGACAGAATATTTTAGACTAAATCAACCTTAACGTAACTGTATTAAAAGGATTTGCATTTAATGGCTAAATCCCTGGGAAATTAAATCGGGAATTTAAGGAGGTGAATGAGCATGCACTTAAAAACGCCATAAAATTGGTCATTTTCGAGGATGACTTTTCCTTATAAGGACTATCTTTCTCAACGGATTATAAAACAATGCCCTAACGTGAGTTGTTATGTGAAGAAATTTTTGTCCTGTGTGCAAAAGGACACCCGCAATATCGATTCAAAGTTTCAAAAAGGACAATTTTCAAGTGCTTAAAAAGGATATAAGGGATGGTTTTTTTCGTTGAAACTGGACAGAATATTTTAGACTAAATCAACCTTAACGTAACTGTATTGAAAGGATTTGCATTTAATGGCTAAATCCCTGGGAAATTAAATCGGGAATTTAAGGAGGTGAATGAGCATGCACTTAAAAACGCCATAAAATTGGTCATTTTCGAGGATGACTTTTCCTTATAAGGACTATCTTTCTCAACGGATTATAAAACAATGCCCTAACGTGAGTTGTTAAGTGAAGAAATTTTTGTCCTGTGTGCAAAAGGACACCCGCAATATCGTTTCTAAGTTTCAAAAAGGACAATTTTCAATTGCTTAAAAAGGATATAAGGGATGGTTTTTTTCGTTTAAACTGGACAGAATATTTTAGACTAAATCATCCTTAACGTAACTGTATAAAAAGAATTTGCATTTAATGGCTAAATCCCTGGGAAATTAAATCGGGAATTTAAGGAGGTGAATGAGCATGCACTCAAAAACGCCATAAAATTGGTCATTTTCGAGGATGACTTTTCCTTATAAGGACAAACTTTCTCAACGGATTATAAAACAATGCCCTAACGTGAGTTGTTATGTGAAGAAATTTTTGTCCTGTGTGCAAAAGGACACCCGCAATATCGTTTCAAAGTTTCAAAAAGGACTATTTTCAAGTGCTTAAAAAGGATATAAGGGATGGTTTTTTTCGTTGAAACTGGACAGAATATTTTAGACTAAATCATCCTTAACGTAACTGTATAAAAAGAATTTGCATTTAATGGCTAAATCCCTGGGAAATTAAATCGGGAATTTAAGGAGGAGAATGAGCATGCACTCAAAAACGCATTAAAATTGGTCATTTTCGAGGATGACTTTTCCTTATAAGGACTATCTTTCTCAACGGATTATAAAACAATGCCCTAACGTGAGTTGTTATGTGAAGAAATTTTTGTCCTGTGTGCAAAAGGACACCCGCAATATCGATTCAAAGTTTCAAAAAGGACAATTTTCAAGTGCTTAAAAAGGATATAAGGGATGGTTTTTTTCGTTGAAACTGGACAGAATATTTTAGACTAAATCAACCTTAACGTAACTGTATTGAAAGGATTTGCATTTAATGGCTAAATCCCTGGGAAATTAAATCGGGAATTTAAGGAGGTGAATGAGCATGCACTTAAAAACGCCATAAAATTGGTCATTTTCGAGGATGACTTTTCCTTATAAGGACTATCTTTCTCAACGGATTATAAAACAATGCCCTAACGTGAGTTGTTAAGTGAAGAAATTTTTGTCCTGTGTGCAAAAGGACACCCGCAATATCGTTTCTAAGTTTCAAAAAGGACAATTTTCAATTGCTTAAAAAGGATATAAGGGATGGTTTTTTTCGTTTAAACTGGACAGAATATTTTAGACTAAATCATCCTTAACGTAACTGTATAAAAAGAATTTGCATTTAATGGCTAAATCCCTGGGAAATTAAATCGGGAATTTAAGGAGGTGAATGAGCATGCACTCAAAAACGCCATAAAATTGGTCATTTTCGAGGATGACTTTTCCTTATAAGGACTATCTTTCTCAACGGATTATAAAACAATGCCCTAACGTGAGTTGTTATGTGAAGAAATTTTTGTCCTGTGTGCAAAACGACACCCGCAATATCGATTCAAAGTTTCAAAAAGGACAATTATCAAGTGCTTAAAAAGGATATAAGGGATGGTTTTTTTCGTTGAAACTGGACAGAATATTTTAGACTAAATCATCCTTAACGTAACTGTATAAAAAGAATTTGCATTTAAGGGCTAAATCCCTGGGAAATTAAATCGGGAATTTAAGGAGGAGAATGAGCATGCACTCAAAAACGCATTAAAATTGGTCATTTTCGAGGATGACTTTTCCTTATAAGGACCAACTTTCTCAACGGATTATAAAACAATGCCGTAACTTGAGTTGTTATGTGAAGAAATTTTTGTCCTGTGTGCAAAAGGACACCCGCAATATCGATTCAAAGTTTCAAAAAGGACAATTTTCAAGTGCTTAAAAAGGATATAAGGGATGGTTTTTTTCGTTGAAACTGGACAGAATATTTTAGACTAAATCAACCTTAACGTAACTGTATTAAAAGGATTTGCATTTAATGGCTAAATCCCTGGGAAATTAAATCGGGAATTTAAGGAGGTGAATGAGCATGCACTTAAAAACGCCATAAAATTGGTCATTTTCGAGGATGACTTTTCCTTATAAGGACTATCTTTCTCAACGGATTATAAAACAATGCCCTAACGTGAGTTGTTATGTGAAGAAATTTTTGTCCTGTGTGCAAAAGGACACCCGCAATATCGATTCAAAGTTTCAAAAAGGACAATTTTCAAGTGCTTAAAAAGGATATAAGGGATGGTTTTTTTCGTTGAAACTGGACAGAATATTTTAGACTAAATCAACCTTAACGTAACTGTATTGAAAGGATTTGCATTTAATGGCTAAATCCCTGGGAAATTAAATCGGGAATTTAAGGAGGTGAATGAGCATGCACTTAAAAACGCCATAAAATTGGTCATTTTCGAGGATGACTTTTCCTTATAAGGACTATCTTTCTCAACGGATTATAAAACAATGCCCTAACGTGAGTTGTTAAGTGAAGAAATTTTTGTCCTGTGTGCAAAAGGACACCCGCAATATCGTTTCTAAGTTTCAAAAAGGACAATTTTCAATTGCTTAAAAAGGATATAAGGGATGGTTTTTTTCGTTTAAACTGGACAGAATATTTTAGACTAAATCATCCTTAACGTAACTGTATAAAAAGAATTTGCATTTAATGGCTAAATCCCTGGGAAATTAAATCGGGAATTTAAGGAGGTGAATGAGCATGCACTCAAAAACGCCATAAAATTGGTCATTTTCGAGGATGACTTTTCCTTATAAGGACAAACTTTCTCAACGGATTATAAAACAATGCCCTAACGTGAGTTGTTATGTGAAGAAATTTTTGTCCTGTGTGCAAAAGGACACCCGCAATATCGTTTCAAAGTTTCAAAAAGGACTATTTTCAAGTGCTTAAAAAGGATATAAGGGATGGTTTTTTTCGTTGAAACTGGACAGAATATTTTAGACTAAATCATCCTTAACGTAACTGTATAAAAAGAATTTGCATTTAATGGCTAAATCCCTGGGAAATTAAATCGGGAATTTAAGGAGGAGAATGAGCATGCACTCAAAAACGCATTAAAATTGGTCATTTTCGAGGATGACTTTTCCTTATAAGGACTATCTTTCTCAACGGATTATAAAACAATGCCCTAACGTGAGTTGTTATGTGAAGAAATTTTTGTCCTGTGTGCAAAAGGACACCCGCAATATCGATTCAAAGTTTCAAAAAGGACAATTTTCAAGTGCTTAAAAAGGATATAAGGGATGGTTTTTTTCGTTGAAACTGGACAGAATATTTTAGACTAAATCAACCTTAACGTAACTGTATTGAAAGGATTTGCATTTAATGGCTAAATCCCTGGGAAATTAAATCGGGAATTTAAGGAGGTGAATGAGCATGCACTTAAAAACGCCATAAAATTGGTCATTTTCGAGGATGACTTTTCCTTATAAGGACTATCTTTCTCAACGGATTATAAAACAATGCCCTAACGTGAGTTGTTAAGTGAAGAAATTTTTGTCCTGTGTGCAAAAGGACACCCGCAATATCGTTTCTAAGTTTCAAAAAGGACAATTTTCAATTGCTTAAAAAGGATATAAGGGATGGTTTTTTTCGTTTAAACTGGACAAAATATTTTAGACTAAATCATCCTTAACGTAACTGTATAAAAAGAATTTGCATTTAATGGCTAAATCCCTGGGAAATTAAATCGGGAATTTAAGGAGGTGAATGAGCATGCACTCAAAAACGCCATAAAATTGGTCATTTTCGAGGATGACTTTTCCTTATAAGGACTATCTTTCTCAACGGATTATAAAACAATGCCCTAACGTGAGTTGTTATGTGAAGAAATTTTTGTCCTGTGTGCAAAACGACACCCGCAATATCGATTCAAAGTTTCAAAAAGGACAATTATCAAGTGCTTAAAAAGGATATAAGGGATGGTTTTTTTCGTTGAAACTGGACAGAATATTTTAGACTAAATCATCCTTAACGTAACTGTATAAAAAGAATTTGCATTTAAGGGCTAAATCCCTGGGAAATTAAATCGGGAATTTAAGGAGGAGAATGAGCATGCACTCAAAAACGCATTAAAATTGGTCATTTTCGAGGATGACTTTTCCTTATAAGGACCAACTTTCTCAACGGATTATAAAACAATGCCGTAACTTGAGTTGTTATGTGAAGAAATTTTTGTCCTGTGTGCAAAAGGACACCCGCAATATCGATTCAAAGTTTCAAAAAGGACAATTTTCAAGTGCTTAAAAAGGATATAAGGGATGGTTTTTTTCGTTGAAACTGGACAGAATATTTTAGACTAAATCAACCTTAACGTAACTGTATTGAAAGGATTTGCATTTAATGGCTAAATCCCTGGGAAATTAAATCGGGAATTTAAGGAGGTGAATGAGCATGCACTTAAAAACGCCATAAAATTGGTCATTTTCGAGGATGACTTTTCCTTATAAGGACTATCTTTCTCAACGGATTATAAAACAATGCCCTAACGTGAGCTGTTATGTGAAGAAATTTTTGTCCTGTGTGCAAAAGGACACCCGCAATATCGATTCAAAGTTTCAAAAAGGACAATTATCAAGTGCTTAAAAAGGATATAAGGGATGGTTTTTTTCGTTGAAACTGGACAGAATATTTTAGACTAAATCATCCTTAACGTAACTGTATAAAAAGAATTTGCATTTAAGGGCTAAATCCCTGGGAAATTAAATCGGGAATTTAAGGAGGAGAATGAGCATGCACTCAAAAACGCATTAAAATTGGTCATTTTCGAGGATGACTTTTCCTTATAAGGACCAACTTTCTCAACGGATTATAAAACAATGCCGTAACTTGAGTTGTTATGTGAAGAAATTTTTGTCCTGTGTGCAAAAGGACACCCGCAATATCGATTCAAAGTTTCAAAAAGGACAATTTTCAAGTGCTTAAAAAGGATATAAGGAATGGTATTTTTCGTTGAAACTGGACAGAATATTTTAGACTAAATCATCCTTAACGTAACTGTATAAAAAGAATTTGCATTTAATGGCTAAATCCCTGGGAAATTAAATCGGGAATTTAAGGAGGTGAATGAGCATGCACTCAAAAACGCCATAAAATTGGTCATTTTCGAGGATGACTTTTCCTTATAAGGACTATCTTTCTCAACGGATTATAAAACAATGCCCTAACGTGAGTTGTTATGTGAAGAAATTTTTGTCCTGTGTGCAAAAGGACACTCGCAATATCGTTTCAAAGTTTCAAAAAGGACAATTTTCAAGTGCTTAAAAAGGATATAAGGGATGGTTTTTTTCGTTGAAACTGGACAGAATATTTTAGACTAAATCAACCTTAACGTAACTGTATTAAAAGAATTTGCATTTAATTGCTAAATCCTTGGGAAATTAAATCGGGAATTTAAGGAGGTGAATGAGCATGCACTCAAAAACGCCATAAAATTGGTCATTTTCGAGGAAGACTTTTCCTTATAAGGACCAACTTTCTCAACGGATTATAAAACAATGCCCTAACGTGAGTTGTTATGTGAAGAAATTTTTGTCCTGTGTGCAAAAGGACACTCGCAATATCGATTCAAAGTTTCAAAAAGGACAATTTTCAAGTGCATAAAAAGGATATAAGGGATGGTTTTTTTCGTTTAAACTGGACAGAATATTTTAGACTAAATCATCCTTAACGTAACTGTATAAAAAGAATTTGCATTTAATGGCTAAATCCCTGGGAAATTAAATCGGGAATTTAAGGAGGTGAATGAGCATGCACTCAAAAACGCCATAAAATTGGTCATTTTCGAGGATGACTTTTCCTTATAAAGACTATCTTTCTCAACGGATTATAAAACAATGCGCTAACGTGAGTTGTTATGTGAAGAAATTTTTGTCCTGTGTGCAAAAGGACACTCGCAATATCGTTTCAAAGTTTCAAAAAGGAAAATTTTCAAGTGCTTAAAAAGGATACAAGGGACGGTTTTTTTCGTTGAAACTGGACAGAATATTTTAGACTAAATCATCCTTAAAGTAACTGTATTAAAAGGATTTGCATTTAATGGCAAAATCCCTGGGAAATTAAATCGGGAATTTAAGGAGGTGAATGAGCATGCACTTAAAAACGCCATAAAATTGGTCATTTTCGAGGATGACTTTTCCTTATAAGGACTATCTTTCTCAACGGATTATAAAACAATGCCCTAACGTGAGTTGTTATGTGAAGAAATTTTTGTCCTGTGTGCAAAAGGACACTCGCAATATCGTTTCAAAGTTTCAAAAAGGAAAATTTTCAAGTGCTTAAAAAGGATACAAGGGACGGTTTTTTTCGTTGAAACTGGACAGAATATTTTAGACTAAATCATCCTTAAAGTAACTGTATTAAAAGGATTTGCATTTAATGGCAAAATCCCTGGGAAATTAAATCGGGAATTTAAAGAGGTGAAAGAGCATGCACCCAAATACGCCTTAAAATTGGTCATTTTCGAGGGGTGACTTTTCCTTATGAGGGCTATTTTTCTCAACGGATTATGAATAACTGCCCCAACGTGAGTTATAATGTGAAAACAATTTTGTCCTGTGTGCAAAAGGGCACCCGCAATATCGTTCCAAAGTTTCAAAAAGGACAATTTTCCAGTGCATAAAAAGGATATAAGCGATGGTTTTTTTCGTTGTGACAGGACTTAATAATTTAATATGAATCATCCTTGAAGTAACTGTGTAAAAAGATACAGAATTTAATTGTTAGATCCTTGGAAAAATAAAACGGGAATTTAAAGTGGTGAAAGAGCATGCACCCAAATACGCCTTAAAGTTGGTCATTTTCGAGGGGTCACTTTTCCTTATGAGGGCTATTTTTCTCAACGGATTATGAATAACTGCCCTAACGTGAGTTATAATGTGAAAACAATTTTGTCCTGTGTGCAAAAGGGCACCCGCAATATCGTTCCAAAGTTTCAAAAAGGACAATTTTCCAGTGCATAAAAAGGATATAAGCGATGGTTTTTTTCGTTGTGACTGGACTTAATAATTTAATATAAATCATCCTTAACGTAACTGTGTAAAAAGATATAGAATTTAATTATTAGATCCTTGGAAAAATAAAACGGGAATTTAAAGAGGTGAAAGAGCATGCACCCAAATACGCCTTAAAGTTGGTCATTTTCGAGGGGTCACTTTTCCTTATGAGGGCTATTTTTCTCAACGGATTATGAATAACTGCCCTAACGTGAGTTATAATGTGAAAACAATTTTGTCCTGTGTGCAAAAGGGCACCCGCAATATCGTTCCAAATTTTCGAAAAGGACAATTTTCCAGTGCATAAAAAGGATATAAGCGATGGTTTTTTTCGTTGTGACTGGACTTATTAATTTAATATAAATCATCCTCAACGTAACTGTGTAAAAAGAAACAGAAATTAATTTTTAGATCCTTGGGTAAATAAAACGGGAATTTAAAGAGGTGAAATAGCATGCACCCAAATACGCCTTAAAGTTGGTCATTTTCGAGGGGTCACTTTTCCATATGAGGGCTATTTTTCTCAACGGATTATGAATAACTGCCCTAACGTGAGTTATAATGTGAAAACAATTTTGTCCTGTGTGCAAAAGGGCACCCGCAATATCGTTCCAAAGTTTCAAAAAGGACAATTTTCCAGTGCATAAAAAGGATATAAGCGATGGTTTTTTTCGTTGTGACTGGACTTAATAATTTAATATAAATCATCCTTAACGTAACTGTGTAAAAAGATATAGAATTTAATTGTTAGATCCTTGGAAAAATAAAACGGGAATTTAAAGAGGAGAAAGAGCATGCACCCAAATACGCCTTAAAGTTGGTCATTTTCGAGGGGTCACTTTTCCTTATGAGGGCTATTTTTCTCAACGGATTATGAATAACTGCCCTAACGTGAGTTATAATGTGAAAACAATTTTGTCCTGTGTGCAAAAGGGCACCCGCAATATCGTTCCAAAGTTTCAAAAAGGACAATTTTCCAGTGCATAAAAAGGATATAAGCGATGGTTTTTTTCGTTGTGACTGGACTTAATAATTTAATATAAATCATCCTTAACGTAACTGTGTAAAAAGAAACAGAAATTAATTTTTAGATCCTTGGGAAAATAAAACGGGAATTTAAAGAGGTGAAAGAGCATGCACCCAAATACGCCTTAAAGTTGGTCATTTTCGAGGGGTCACTTTTCCTTATGAGGGCTATTTTTCTCAACGGATTATGAATAACTGCCCTAACGTGAGTTATAATGTGAAAACAATTTTGTCCTGTGTGCAAAAGGGCACCCGCAATATCGTTCCAAATTTTCGAAAAGGACAATTTTCCAGTGCATAAAAAGGATATAAGCGATGGTTTTTTTCGTTGTGACTGGACTTATTAATTTAATATAAATCATCCTCAACGTAACTGTGTAAAAAGAAACAGAAATTAATTTTTAGATCCTTGGGTAAATAAAACGGGAATTTAAAGAGGTGAAATAGCATGCACCCAAATACGCCTTAAAGTTGGTCATTTTCGAGGGGTCACTTTTCCATATGAGGGCTATTTTTCTCAACGGATTATGAATAACTGCCCTAACGTGAGTTATAATGTGAAAACAATTTTGTCCTGTGTGCAAAAGGGCACCCGCAATATCGTTCCAAAGTTTCAAAAAGGACAATTTTCCAGTGCATAAAAAGGATATAAGCGATGGTTTTTTTCGTTGTGACTGGACTTAATAATTTAATATAAATCATCCTTAACGTAACTGTGTAAAAAGATATAGAATTTAATTGTTAGATCCTTGGAAAAATAAAACGGGAATTTAAAGAGGAGAAAGAGCATGCACCCAAATACGCCTTAAAGTTGGTCATTTTCGAGGGGTCACTTTTCCTTATGAGGGCTATTTTTCTCAACGGATTATGAATAACTGCCCTAACGTGAGTTATAATGTGAAAACAATTTTGTCCTGTGTGCAAAAGGGCACCCGCAATATCGTTCCAAAGTTTCAAAAAGGACAATTTTCCAGTGCATAAAAAGGATATAAGCGATGGTTTTTTTCGTTGTGACTGGACTTAATAATTTAATATAAATCATCCTTAACGTAACTGTGTAAAAAGAAACAGAAATTAATTTTTAGATCCTTGGGAAAATAAAACGGGAATTTAAAGAGGTGAAAGAGCATGCACCCAAATACGCCTTAAAGTTGGTCATTTTCGAGGGGTCACTTTTCCTTATGAGGGCTATTTTTCTCAACGGATTATGAATAACTGCCCTAACGTGAGTTATAATGTGAAAACAATTTTGTCCTGTGTGCAAAAGGGCACCCGCAATATCGTTCCAAAGTTTCAAAAAGGACAATTTTCCAGTGCATAAAAAGGATATAAGCGATGGTTTTTTTCGTTGTGACTGGACTTAATAATTTAATATAAATCATCCTTAACGTAACTGTGTAAAAAGATATAGAATTTAATTGTTAGATCCTTGGAAAAATCAAACGGGAATTTAAAGAGGTGAAAGAGCATGCACCCAAATACGCCTTAAAGTTGGTCATTTTCGAGGGGTCACTTTTCCTTATGAGGGCTATTTTTCTCAACGGATTATGAATAACTGCCCTAACGTGAGTTATAATGTGAAAACAATTTTGTCCTGTGTGCAAAAGGGCACCCGCAATATCGTTCCAAAGTTTCAAAAAGGATAATTTTCCAGTGCATAAAAAGGATATAAGCGATGGTTTTTTTCGTTGTGACTGGACTTATTAATTTAATATAAATGATCCTTAACGTAACTGTGTAAAAAGAAACAGAAATTAATTTTTAGATCCTTGGGAAAATAAAACGGGAATTTAAAGAGGTGAAAGAGCATGCACCCAAATACGCCTTAAAGTTGGTCATTTTCGAGGGGTCACTTTTCCTTATGAGGGCTATTTTTCTCAACGGATTATGAATAACTGCCCTAACGTGAGTTATAATGTGAAAACAATTTTGTCCTGTGTGCAAAAGGGCACCCGCAATATCGTTCCAAAGTTTCAAAAAGGACAATTTTCCAGTGCATAAAAAGGATATAAGCGATGGTTTTTTTCGTTGTGACTGGACTTAATAATTTAATATAAATCATCCTTAACGTAACTGTGTAAAAAGAAACAGAAATTAATTTTTAGATCCTTGGGAAAATAAAACGGGAATTTAAAGAGGTGAAAGAGCATGCACCCAAATACGCCTTAAAGTTGGTCATTTTCGAGGGGTCACTTTTCCTTATGAGGGCTATTTTTCTCAACGGATTATGAATAACTGCCCTAACGTGAGTTATAATGTGAAAACAATTTTGTCCTGTGTGCAAAAGGGCACCCGCAATATCGTTCCAAATTTTCGAAAAGGACAATTTTCCAGTGCATAAAAAGGATATAAGCGATGGTTTTTTTCGTTGTGACTGGACTTATTAATTTAATATAAATCATCCTCAACGTAACTGTGTAAAAAGAAACAGAAATTAATTTTTAGATCCTTGGGTAAATAAAACGGGAATTTAAAGAGGTGAAATAGCATGCACCCAAATACGCCTTAAAGTTGGTCATTTTCGAGGGGTCACTTTTCCATATGAGGGCTATTTTTCTCAACGGATTATGAATAACTGCCCTAACGTGAGTTATAATGTGAAAACAATTTTGTCCTGTGTGCAAAAGGGCACCCGCAATATCGTTCCAAAGTTTCAAAAAGGACAATTTTCCAGTGCATAAAAAGGATATAAGCGATGGTTTTTTTCGTTGTGACTGGACTTAATAATTTAATATAAATCATCCTTAACGTAACTGTGTAAAAAGATATAGAATTTAATTGTTAGATCCTTGGAAAAATAAAACGGGAATTTAAAGAGGAGAAAGAGCATGCACCCAAATACGCCTTAAAGTTGGTCATTTTCGAGGGGTCACTTTTCCTTATGAGGGCTATTTTTCTCAACGGATTATGAATAACTGCCCTAACGTGAGTTATAATGTGAAAACAATTTTGTCCTGTGTGCAAAAGGGCACCCGCAATATCGTTCCAAAGTTTCAAAAAGGACAATTTTCCAGTGCATAAAAAGGATATAAGCGATGGTTTTTTTCGTTGTGACTGGACTTAATAATTTAATATAAATCATCCTTAACGTAACTGTGTAAAAAGAAACAGAAATTAATTTTTAGATCCTTGGGAAAATAAAACGGGAATTTAAAGAGGTGAAAGAGCATGCACCCAAATACGCCTTAAAGTTGGTCATTTTCGAGGGGTCACTTTTCCTTATGAGGGCTATTTTTCTCAACGGATTATGAATAACTGCCCTAACGTGAGTTATAATGTGAAAACAATTTTGTCCTGTGTGCAAAAGGGCACCCGCAATATCGTTCCAAAGTTTCAAAAAGGACAATTTTCCAGTGCATAAAAAGGATATAAGCGATGGTTTTTTTCGTTGTGACTGGACTTAATAATTTAATATAAATCATCCTTAACGTAACTGTGTAAAAAGATATAGAATTTAATTGTTAGATCCTTGGAAAAATCAAACGGGAATTTAAAGAGGTGAAAGAGCATGCACCCAAATACGCCTTAAAGTTGGTCATTTTCGAGGGGTCACTTTTCCTTATGAGGGCTATTTTTCTCAACGGATTATGAATAACTGCCCTAACGTGAGTTATAATGTGAAAACAATTTTGTCCTGTGTGCAAAAGGGCACCCGCAATATCGTTCCAAAGTTTCAAAAAGGATAATTTTCCAGTGCATAAAAAGGATATAAGCGATGGTTTTTTTCGTTGTGACTGGACTTATTAATTTAATATAAATGATCCTTAACGTAACTGTGTAAAAAGAAACAGAAATTAATTTTTAGATCCTTGGGAAAATAAAACGGGAATTTAAAGAGGTGAAAGAGCATGCACCCAAATACGCCTTAAAGTTGGTCATTTTCGAGGGGTCACTTTTCCTTATGAGGGCTATTTTTCTCAACGGATTATGAATAACTGCCCTAACGTGAGTTATAATGTGAAAACAATTTTGTCCTGTGTGCAAAAGGGCACCCGCAATATCGTTCCAAAGTTTCAAAAAGGACAATTTTCCAGTGCATAAAAAGGATATAAGCGATGGTTTTTTTCGTTGTGACTGGACTTATTAATTTAATATAAATCATCCTTAACGTAACTGTGTAAAAAGAAACAGAAATTAATTTTTAGATCCTTGGGAAAATAAAACGGGAATTTAAAGAGGTGAAAGAGCATGCACCCAAATACGCCTTAAAGTTGGTCATTTTCGAGGGGTCACTTTTCCTTATGAGGGCTATTTTTCTCAACGGATTATGAATAACTGCCCTAACGTGAGTTATAATGTGAAAACAATTTTGTCCTGTGTGCAAAAAGGCACCCGCAATATCGTTCCAAAGTTTCAAAAAGGACAATTTTCCAGTGCATAAAAAGGATATAAGCGATGGTTTTTTTCGTTGTGACTGGACTTAATAATTTAATATAAATCATCCTTAACGTAACTGTGTAAAAAGATATAGAATTTAATTGTTAGATCCTTGGAAAAATAAAACGGGAATTTAAAGAGGAGAAAGAGCATGCACCCAAATACGCCTTAAAATTGGTCATTTTCGAGGGGTCACTTTTCCTTATGAGGGCTATTTTTCTCAACGGATTATGAATAACTGCCCCAACGTGAGTTATAATGTGAAAACAATTTTGTCCTGTGTGCAAAAGGGCACCCGCAATATCGTTCCAAAGTTTCAAAAAGGACAATTTTCCAGTGCATAAAAAGGATATAAGCGATGGTTTTTTTCGTTGTGACAGGACTTAATAATTTAATATGAATCATCCTTGAAGTAACTGTGTAAAAAGATACAGAATTTAATTGTTAGATCCTTGGAAAAATAAAACGGGAATTTAAAGTGGTGAAAGAGCATGCACCCAAATACGCCTTAAAGTTGGTCATTTTCGAGGGGTCACTTTTCCTTATGAGGGCTATTTTTCTCAACGGATTATGAATAACTGCCCTAACGTGAGTTATAATGTGAAAACAATTTTGTCCTGTGTGCAAAAGGGCACCCGCAATATCGTTCCAAATTTTCGAAAAGGACAATTTTCCAGTGCATAAAAAGGATATAAGCGATGGTTTTTTTCGTTGTGACTGGACTTATTAATTTAATATAAATCATCCTCAACGTAACTGTGTAAAAAGAAACAGAAATTAATTTTTAGATCCTTGGGTAAATAAAACGGGAATTTAAAGAGGTGAAATAGCATGCACCCAAATACGCCTTAAAGTTGGTCATTTTCGAGGGGTCACTTTTCCATATGAGGGCTATTTTTCTCAACGGATTATGAATAACTGCCCTAACGTGAGTTATAATGTGAAAACAATTTTGTCCTGTGTGCAAAAGGGCACCCGCAATATCGTTCCAAAGTTTCAAAAAGGACAATTTTCCAGTGCATAAAAAGGATATAAGCGATGGCTTTTTCCTTGTGACTGGACTTAATAATTTAATATAAATCATCCTTAACGTAACTGTGTAAAAAGATATAGAATTTAATTGTTAGATCCTTGGAAAAATAAAACGGGAATTTAAAGAGGAGAAAGAGCATGCACCCAAATACGCCTTAAAGTTGGTCATTTTCGAGGGGTCACTTTTCCTTATGAGGGCTATTTTTCTCAACGGATTATGAATAACTGCCCTAACGTGAGTTATAATGTGAAAACAATTTTGTCCTGTGTGCAAAAGGGCACCCGCAATATCGTTCCAAAGTTTCAAAAAGGACAATTTTCCAGTGCATAAAAAGGATATAAGCGATGGTTTTTTTCGTTGTGACTGGACTTAATAATTTAATATAAATCATCCTTAACGTAACTGTGTAAAAAGAAACAGAAATTAATTTTTAGATCCTTGGGAAAATAAAACGGGAATTTAAAGAGGTGAAAGAGCATGCACCCAAATACGCCTTAAAGTTGGTCATTTTCGAGGGGTCACTTTTCCTTATGAGGGCTATTTTTCTCAACGGATTATGAATAACTGCCCTAACGTGAGTTATAATGTGAAAACAATTTTGTCCTGTGTGCAAAAGGGCACCCGCAATATCGTTCCAAAGTTTCAAAAAGGACAATTTTCCAGTGCATAAAAAGGATATAAGCGATGGTTTTTTTCGTTGTGACTGGACTTAATAATTTAATATAAATCATCCTTAACGTAACTGTGTAAAAAGATATAGAATTTAATTGTTAGATCCTTGGAAAAATCAAACGGGAATTTAAAGAGGTGAAAGAGCATGCACCCAAATACGCCTTAAAGTTGGTCATTTTCGAGGGGTCACTTTTCCTTATGAGGGCTATTTTTCTCAACGGATTATGAATAACTGCCCTAACGTGAGTTATAATGTGAAAACAATTTTGTCCTGTGTGCAAAAGGGCACCCGCAATATCGTTCCAAAGTTTCAAAAAGGACAATTTTCCAGTGCATAAAAAGGATATAAGCGATGGTTTTTTTCGTTGTGACTGGACTTATTAATTTAATATAAATGATCCTTAACGTAACTGTGTAAAAAGAAACAGAAATTAATTTTTAGATCCTTGGGAAAATAAAACGGGAATTTAAAGAGGTGAAAGAGCATGCACCCAAATACGCCTTAAAGTTGGTCATTTTCGAGGGGTCACTTTTCCTTATGAGGGCTATTTTTCTCAACGGATTATGAATAACTGCCCTAACGTGAGTTATAATGTGAAAACAATTTTGTCCTGTGTGCAAAAGGGCACCCGCAATATCGTTCCAAAGTTTCAAAAAGGACAATTTTCCAGTGCATAAAAAGGATATAAGCGATGGTTTTTTTCGTTGTGACTGGACTTATTAATTTAATATAAATCATCCTTAACGTAACTGTGTAAAAAGAAACAGAAATTAATTTTTAGATCCTTGGGAAAATAAAACGGGAATTTAAAGAGGTGAAAGAGCATGCACCCAAATACGCCTTAAAGTTGGTCATTTTCGAGGGGTCACTTTTCCTTATGAGGGCTATTTTTCTCAACGGATTATGAATAACTGCCCTAACGTGAGTTATAATGTGAAAACAATTTTGTCCTGTGTGCAAAAAGGCACCCGCAATATCGTTCCAAAGTTTCAAAAAGGACAATTTTCCAGTGCATAAAAAGGATATAAGCGATGGTTTTTTTCGTTGTGACTGGACTTAATAATTTAATATAAATCATCCTTAACGTAACTGTGTAAAAAGATATAGAATTTAATTGTTAGATCCTTGGAAAAATAAAACGGGAATTTAAAGAGGAGAAAGAGCATGCACCCAAATACGCCTTAAAATTGGTCATTTTCGAGGGGTCACTTTTCCTTATGAGGGCTATTTTTCTCAACGGATTATGAATAACTGCCCCAACGTGAGTTATAATGTGAAAACAATTTTGTCCTGTGTGCAAAAGGGCACCCGCAATATCGTTCCAAAGTTTCAAAAAGGACAATTTTCCAGTGCATAAAAAGGATATAAGCGATGGTTTTTTTCGTTGTGACAGGACTTAATAATTTAATATGAATCATCCTTGAAGTAACTGTGTAAAAAGATACAGAATTTAATTGTTAGATCCTTGGAAAAATAAAACGGGAATTTAAAGTGGTGAAAGAGCATGCACCCAAATACGCCTTAAAGTTGGTCATTTTCGAGGGGTCACTTTTCCTTATGAGGGCTATTTTTCTCAACGGATTATGAATAACTGCCCTAACGTGAGTTATAATGTGAAAACAATTTTGTCCTGTGTGCAAAAGGGCACCCGCAATATCGTTCCAAAGTTTCAAAAAGGACAATTTTCCAGTGCATAAAAAGGATATAAGCGATGGTTTTTTTCGTTGTGACTGGACTTAATAATTTAATATAAATCATCCTTAACGTAACTGTGTAAAAAGATATAGAATTTAATTATTAGATCCTTGGAAAAATAAAACGGGAATTTAAAGAGGTGAAAGAGCATGCACCCAAATACGCCTTAAAGTTGGTCATTTTCGAGGGGTCACTTTTCCTTATGAGGGCTATTTTTCTCAACGGATTATGAATAACTGCCCTAACGTGAGTTATAATGTGAAAACAATTTTGTCCTGTGTGCAAAAGGGCACCCGCAATATCGTTCCAAATTTTCGAAAAGGACAATTTTCCAGTGCATAAAAAGGATATAAGCGATGGTTTTTTTCGTTGTGACTGGACTTAATAATTTAATATAAATCATCCTTAACGTAACTGTGTAAAAAGATATAGAATTTAATTGTTAGATCCTTGGAAAAATAAAACGGGAATTTAAAGAGGAGAAAGAGCATGCACCCAAATACGCCTTAAAATTGGTCATTTTCGAGGGGTCACTTTTCCTTATGAGGGCTATTTTTCTCAACGGATTATGAATAACTGCCCCAACGTGAGTTATAATGTGAAAACAATTTTGTCCTGTGTGCAAAAGGGCACCCGCAATATCGTTCCAAAGTTTCAAAAAGGACAATTTTCCAGTGCATAAAAAGGATATAAGCGATGGTTTTTTTCGTTGTGACAGGACTTAATAATTTAATATGAATCATCCTTGAAGTAACTGTGTAAAAAGATATAGAATTTAATTGTTAGATCCTTGGAAAAATAAAACGGGAATTTAAAGAGGAGAAAGAGCATGCACCCAAATACGCCTTAAAGTTGGTCATTTTCGAGGGGTCACTTTTCCTTATGAGGGCTATTTTTCTCAACGGATTATGAATAACTGCCCTAACGTGAGTTATAATGTGAAAACAATTTTGTCCTGTGTGCAAAAGGGCACCCGCAATATCGTTCCAAAGTTTCAAAAAGGACAATTTTCCAGTGCATAAAAAGGATATAAGCGATGGTTTTTTTCGTTGTGACTGGACTTAATAATTTAATATAAATCATCCTTAACGTAACTATGTAAAAAGATATAGAATTTAATTATTAGATCCTTGGAAAAATAAAACGGGAATTTAAAGAGGTGAAAGAGCATGCACCCAAATACGCCTTAAAGTTGGTCATTTTCGAGGGGTCACTTTTCCTTATGAGGGCTATTTTTCTCAACGGATTATGAATAACTGCCCTAACGTGAGTTATAATGTGAAAACAATTTTGTCCTGTGTGCAAAAGGGCACCCGCAATATCGTTCCAAATTTTCGAAAAGGACAATTTTCCAGTGCATAAAAAGGATATAAGCGATGGTTTTTTTCGTTGTGACTGGACTTATTAATTTAATATAAATCATCCTCAACGTAACTGTGTAAAAAGAAACAGAAATTAATTTTTAGATCCTTGGGTAAATAAAACGGGAATTTAAAGAGGTGAAATAGCATGCACCCAAATACGCCTTAAAGTTGGTCATTTTCGAGGGGTCACTTTTCCATATGAGGGCTATTTTTCTCAACGGATTATGAATAACTGCCCTAACGTGAGTTATAATGTGAAAACAATTTTGTCCTGTGTGCAAAAGGGCACCCGCAATATCGTTCCAAAGTTTCAAAAAGGACAATTTTCCAGTGCATAAAAAGGATATAAGCGATGGTTTTTTTCGTTGTGACTGGACTTATTAATTTAATATAAATCATCCTTAACGTAACTGTGTAAAAAGATATAGAATTTAATTGTTAGATCCTTGGAAAAATAAAACGGGAATTTAAAGAGGAGAAAGAGCATGCACCCAAATACGCCTTAAAGTTGGTCATTTTCGAGGGGTCACTTTTCCTTATGAGGGCTATTTTTCTCAACGGATTATGAATAACTGCCCTATTGTGAGTTATAATGTGAAAACAATTTTGTCCTGTGTGCAAAAGGGCACCCGCAATATCGTTCCAAAGTTTCAAAAAGGACAATTTTCCAGTGCATAAAAAGGATATAAGCGATGGTTTTTTTCGTTGTGACTGGACTTAATAATTTAATATAAATCATCCTTAACGTAACTGTGTAAAAAGATATAGAATTTAATTGTTAGATCCTTGGAAAAATAAAACGGGAATTTAAAGAGGTGAAAGAGCATGCACCCAAATACGCCTTAAAGTTGGTCATTTTCGAGGGGTCACTTTTCCTTATGAGGGCTATTTTTCTCAACGGATTATGAATAACTGCCCTAACGTGAGTTATAATGTGAAAACAATTTTGTCCTGTGTGCAAAAGGGCACCCGCAATATCGTTCCAAAGTTTCAAAAAGGACAATTTTCCAGTGCATAAATAGGATATAAGCGATGGTTTTTTTCGTTGTGACTGGACTTATTAATTTAATATAAATGATCCTTAACGTAACTGTGTAAAAAGAAACAGAAATTAATTTTTAGATCCTTGGGAAAATAAAACGGGAATTTAAAGAGGTGAAAGAGCATGCACCCAAATACGCCTTAAAGTTGGTCATTTTCGAGGGGTCACTTTTCCTTATGAGGGCTATTTTTCTCAACGGATTATGAATAACTGCCCTAACGTGAGTTATAATGTGAAAACAATTTTGTCCTGTGTGCAAAAGGGCACCCGCAATATCGTTCCAAAGTTTCAAAAAGGACAATTTTCCAGTGCATAAAAAGGATATAAGCGATGGTTTTTTTCGTTGTGACTGGACTTATTAATTTAATATAAATGATCCTTAACGTAACTGTGTAAAAAGAAACAGAAATTAATTTTTAGATCCTTGGGAAAATAAAACGGGAATTTAAAGAGGTGAAAGAGCATGCACCCAAATACGCCTTAAAGTTGGTCATTTTCGAGGGGTCACTTTTCCTTATGAGGGCTATTTTTCTCAACGGATTATGAATAACTGCCCTAACGTGAGTTATAATGTGAAAACAATTTTGTCCTGTGTGCAAAAGGGCACCCGCAATATCGTTCCAAAGTTTCAAAAAGGACAATTTTCCAGTGCATAAAAAGGATATAAGCGATGGTTTTTTTCGTTGTGACTGGACTTATTAATTTAATATAAATCATCCTTAACGTAACTGTGTAAAAAGAAACAGAAATTAATTTTTAGATCCTTGGGAAAATAAAACGGGAATTTAAAGAGGTGAAAGAGCATGCACCCAAATACGCCTTAAAGTTGGTCATTTTCGAGGGGTCACTTTTCCTTATGAGGGCTATTTTTCTCAACGGATTATGAATAACTGCCATAACGTGAGTTATAATGTGAAAACAATTTTGTCCTGTGTGCAAAAAGGCACCCGCAATATCGTTCCAAAGTTTCAAAAAGGACAATTTTCCAGTGCATAAAAAGGATATAAGCGATGGTTTTTTTCGTTGTGACTGGACTTAATAATTTAATATAAATCATCCTTAACGTAACTGTGTAAAAAGATATAGAATTTAATTGTTAGATCCTTGGAAAAATAAAACGGGAATTTAAAGAGGAGAAAGAGCATGCACCCAAATACGCCTTAAAGTTGGTCATTTTCGAGGGGTCACTTTTCCTTATGAGGGCTATTTTTCTCAACGGATTATGAATAACTGCCCTATTGTGAGTTATAATGTGAAAACAATTTTGTCCTGTGTGCAAAAGGGCACCCGCAATATCGTTCCAAAGTTTCAAAAAGGACAATTTTCCAGTGCATAAAAAGGATATAAGCGATGGTTTTTTTCGTTTTGACTGGACTTAATAATTTAATATAAATCATCCTTAACGTAACTGTGTAAAAAGATATAGAATTTAATTGTTAGATCCTTGGAAAAATAAAACGGGAATTTAAAGAGGTGAAAGAGCATGCACCCAAATACGCCTTAAAGTTGGTCATTTTCGAGGGGTCACTTTTCCTTATGAGGGCTATTTTTCTCAACGGATTATGAATAACTGCCCTAACGTGAGTTATAATGTGAAAACAATTTTGTCCTGTGTGCAAAAGGGCACCCGCAATATCGTTCCAAAGTTTCAAAAAGGACAATTTTCCAGTGCATAAAAAGGATATAAGCGATGGTTTTTTTCGTTGTGACTGGACTTATTAATTTAATATAAATGATCCTTAACGTAACTGTGTAAAAAGAAACAGAAATTAATTTTTAGATCCTTGGGAAAATAAAACGGGAATTTAAAGAGGTGAAAGAGCATGCACCCAAATACGCCTTAAAGTTGGTCATTTTCGAGGGGTCACTTTTCCTTATGAGGGCTATTTTTCTCAACGGATTATGAATAACTGCCCTAACGTGAGTTATAATGTGAAAACAATTTTGTCCTGTGTGCAAAAGGGCACCCGCAATATCGTTCCAAAGTTTCAAAAAGGACAATTTTCCAGTGCATAAAAAGGATATAAGCGATGGTTTTTTTCGTTGTGACTGGACTTATTAATTTAATATAAATCATCCATAACGTAACTGTGTAAAAAGAAACAGAAATTAATTTTTAGATCCTTGGGAAAATAAAACGGGAATTTAAAGAGGTGAAAGAGCATGCACCCAAATACGCCTTAAAGTTGGTCATTTTCGAGGGGTCACTTTTCCTTATGAGGGCTATTTTTCTCAACGGATTATGAATAACTGCCCTAACGTGAGTTATAATGTGAAAACAATTTTGTCCTGTGTGCAAAAAGGCACCCGCAATATCGTTCCAAAGTTTCAAAAAGGACAATTTTCCAGTGCATAAAAAGGATATAAGCGATGGTTTTTTTCGTTGTGACTGGACTTAATAATTTAATATAAATCATCCTTAACGTAACTGTGTAAAAAGATATAGAATTTAATTGTTAGATCCTTGGAAAAATAAAACGGGAATTTAAAGAGGAGAAAGAGCATGCACCCAAATACGCCTTAAAGTTGGTCATTTTCGAGGGGTCACTTTTCCTTATGAGGGCTATTTTTCTCAACGGATTATGAATAACTGCCCTATTGTGAGTTATAATGTGAAAACAATTTTGTCCTGTGTGCAAAAGGGCACCCGCAATATCGTTCCAAAGTTTCAAAAAGGACAATTTTCCAGTGCATAAAAAGGATATAAGCGATGGTTTTTTTCGTTGTGACTGGACTTAATAATTTAATATAAATCATCCTTAACGTAACTGTGTAAAAAGATATAGAATTTAATTGTTAGATCCTTGGAAAAATAAAACGGGAATTTAAAGAGGTGAAAGAGCATGCACCCAAATACGCCTTAAAGTTGGTCATTTTCGAGGGGTCACTTTTCCTTATGAGGGCTATTTTTCTCAACGGATTATGAATAACTGCCCTAACGTGAGTTATAATGTGAAAACAATTTTGTCCTGTGTGCTAAAGGGCACCCGCAATATCGTTCCAAAGTTTCAAAAAGGACAATTTTCCAGTGCATAAAAAGGATATAAGCGATGGTTTTTTTCGTTGTGACTGGACTTATTAATTTAATATAAATGATCCTTAACGTAACTGTGTAAAAAGAAACAGAAATTAATTTTTAGATCCTTGGGAAAATAAAACGGGAATTTAAAGAGGTGAAAGAGCATGCACCCAAATACGCCTTAAAGTTGGTCATTTTCGAGGGGTCACTTTTCCTTATGAGGGCTATTTTTCTCAACGGATTATGAATAACTGCCCTAACGTGAGTTATAATGTGAAAACAATTTTGTCCTGTGTGCAAAAGGGCACCCGCAATATCGTTCCAAAGTTTCAAAAAGGACAATTTTCCAGTGCATAAAAAGGATATAAGCGATGGTTTTTTTCGTTGTGACTGGACTTAATAATTTAATATAAATCATCCTTAACGTAACTGTGTAAAAAGAAACAGAAATTAATTTTTAGATCCTTGGGAAAATAAAACGGGAATTTAAAGAGGTGAAAGAGCATGCACCCAAATACGCCTTAAAGTTGGTCATTTTCGAGGGGTCACTTTTCCTTATGAGGGCTATTTTTCTCAACGGATTATGAATAACTGCCCTAACGTGAGTTATAATGTGAAAACAATTTTGTCCTGTGTGCAAAAGGGCACCCGCAATATCGTTCCAAAGTTTCAAAAAGGACAATTTTCCAGTGCATAAAAAGGATATAAGCGATGGTTTTTTTCGTTGTGACTGGACTTAATAATTTAATATAAATCATCCTTAACGTAACTGTGTAAAAAGATATAGAATTTAATTGTTAGATCCTTGGAAAAATCAAACGGGAATTTAAAGAGGTGAAAGAGCATGCACCCAAATACGCCTTAAAGTTGGTCATTTTCGAGGGGTCACTTTTCCTTATGAGGGCTATTTTTCTCAACGGATTATGAATAACTGCCCTAACGTGAGTTATAATGTGAAAACAATTTTGTCCTGTGTGCAAAAGGGCACCCGCAATATCGTTCCAAAGTTTCAAAAAGGACAATTTTCCAGTGCATAAAAAGGATATAAGCGATGGTTTTTTTCGTTGTGACTGGACTTATTAATTTAATATAAATGATCCTTAACGTAACTGTGTAAAAAGAAACAGAAATTAATTTTTAGATCCTTGGGAAAATAAAACGGGAATTTAAAGAGGTGAAAGAGCATGCACCCAAATACGCCTTAAAGTTGGTCATTTTCGAGGGGTCACTTTTCCTTATGAGGGCTATTTTTCTCAACGGATTATGAATAACTGCCCTAACGTGAGTTATAATGTGAAAACAATTTTGACCTGTGTGCAAAAGGGCACCCGCAATATCGTTCCAAAGTTTCAAAAAGGACAATTTTCCAGTGCATAAAAAGGATATAAGCGATGGTTTTTTTCGTTGTGACTGGACTTATTAATTTAATATAAATCATCCTTAACGTAACTGTGTAAAAAGAAACAGAAATTAATTTTTAGATCCTTGGGAAAATAAAACGGGAATTTAAAGAGGTGAAAGAGCATGCACCCAAATACGCCTTAAAGTTGGTCATTTTCGAGGGGTCACTTTTCCTTATGAGGGCTATTTTTCTCAACGGATTATGAATAACTGCCCTAACGTGAGTTATAATGTGAAAACAATTTTGTCCTGTGTGCAAAAGGGCACCCGCAATATCGTTCCAAAGTTTCAAAAAGGACAATTTTCCAGTGCATAAAAAGGATATAAGCGATGGTTTTTTTCGTTGTGACTGGACTTATTAATTTAATATAAATGATCCTTAACGTAACTGTGTAAAAAGAAACAGAAATTAATTTTTAGATCCTTGGGAAAATAAAACGGGAATTTAAAGAGGTGAAAGAGCATGCACCCAAATACGCCTTAAAGTTGGTCATTTTCGAGGGGTCACTTTTCCTTATGAGGGCTATTTTTCTCAACGGATTATGAATAACTGCCCTAACGTGAGTTATAATGTGAAAACAATTTTGTCCTGTGTGCAAAAGGGCACCCGCAATATCGTTCCAAAGTTTCAAAAAGGACAATTTTCCAGTGCATAAAAAGGATACAAGCGATGGTTTTTTTCGTTGTGACTGGACTTATTAATTTAATATAAATCATCCATAACGTAACTGTGTAAAAAGAAACAGAAATTAATTTTTAGATCCTTGGGAAAATAAAACGGGAATTTAAAGAGGTGAAAGAGCATGCACCCAAATACGCCTTAAAGTTGGTCATTTTCGAGGGGTCACTTTTCCTTATGAGGGCTATTTTTCTCAACGGATTATGAATAACTGCCCTAACGTGAGTTATAATGTGAAAACAATTTTGTCCTGTGTGCAAAAAGGCACCCGCAATATCGTTCCAAAGTTTCAAAAAGGACAATTTTCCAGTGCATAAAAAGGATATAAGCGATGGTTTTTTTCGTTGTGACTGGACTTAATAATTTAATATAAATCATCCTTAACGTAACTGTGTAAAAAGATATAGAATTTAATTGTTAGATCCTTGGAAAAATAAAACGGGAATTTAAAGAGGAGAAAGAGCATGCACCCAAATACGCCTTAAAGTTGGTCATTTTCGAGGGGTCACTTTTCCTTATGAGGGCTATTTTTCTCAACGGATTATGAATAACTGCCCTATTGTGAGTTATAATGTGAAAACAATTTTGTCCTGTGTGCAAAAGGGCACCCGCAATATCGTTCCAAAGTTTCAAAAAGGACAATTTTCCAGTGCATAAAAAGGATATAAGCGATGGTTTTTTTCGTTGTGACTGGACTTAATAATTTAATATAAATCATCCTTAACGTAACTGTGTAAAAAGATATAGAATTTAATTGTTAGATCCTTGGAAAAATAAAACGGGAATTTAAAGAGGTGAAAGAGCATGCACCCAAATACGCCTTAAAGTTGGTCATTTTCGAGGGGTCACTTTTCCTTATGAGGGCTATTTTTCTCAACGGATTATGAATAACTGCCCTAACGTGAGTTATAATGTGAAAACAATTTTGTCCTGTGTGCTAAAGGGCACCCGCAATATCGTTCCAAAGTTTCAAAAAGGACAATTTTCCAGTGCATAAAAAGGATATAAGCGATGGTTTTTTTCGTTGTGACTGGACTTATTAATTTAATATAAATGATCCTTAACGTAACTGTGTAAAAAGAAACAGAAATTAATTTTTAGATCCTTGGGAAAATAAAACGGGAATTTAAAGAGGTGAAAGAGCATGCACCCAAATACGCCTTAAAGTTGGTCATTTTCGAGGGGTCACTTTTCCTTATGAGGGCTATTTTTCTCAACGGATTATGAATAACTGCCCTAACGTGAGTTATAATGTGAAAACAATTTTGTCCTGTGTGCAAAAGGGCACCCGCAATATCGTTCCAAAGTTTCAAAAAGGACAATTTTCCAGTGCATAAAAAGGATATAAGCGATGGTTTTTTTCGTTGTGACTGGACTTATTAATTTAATATAAATCATCCTTAACGTAACTGTGTAAAAAGAAACAGAAATTAATTTTTAGATCCTTGGGAAAATAAAACGGGAATTTAAAGAGGTGAAAGAGCATGCACCCAAATACGCCTTAAAGTTGGTCATTTTCGAGGGGTCACTTTTCCTTATGAGGGCTATTTTTCTCAACGGATTATGAATAACTGCCCTAACGTGAGTTATAATGTGAAAACAATTTTGTCCTGTGTGCAAAAAGGCACCCGCAATATCGTTCCAAAGTTTCAAAAAGGACAATTTTCCAGTGCATAAAAAGGATATAAGCGATGGTTTTTTTCGTTGTGACTGGACTTAATAATTTAATATAAATCATCCTTAACGTAACTGTGTAAAAAGATATAGAATTTAATTGTTAGATCCTTGGAAAAATAAAACGGGAATTTAAAGAGGAGAAAGAGCATGCACCCAAATACGCCTTAAAGTTGGTCATTTTCGAGGGGTCACTTTTCCTTATGAGGGCTATTTTTCTCAACGGATTATGAATAACTGCCCTAACGTGAGTTATAATGTGAAAACAATTTTGTCCTGTGTGCAAAAGGGCACCCGCAATATCGTTCCAAAGTTTCAAAAAGGACAATTTTCCAGTGCATAAAAAGGATATAAGCGATGGTTTTTTTCGTTGTGACTGGACTTAATAATTTAATATAAATCATCCTTAACGTAACTGTGTAAAAAGATATAGAATTTAATTGTTAGATCCTTGGAAAAATAAAACGGGAATTTAAAGAGGTGAAAGAGCATGCACCCAAATACGCCTTAAAGTTGGTCATTTTCGAGGGGTCACTTTTCCTTATGAGGGCTATTTTTCTCAACGGATTATGAATAACTGCCCTAACGTGAGTTATAATGTGAAAACAATTTTGTCCTGTGTGCAAAAGGGCACCCGCAATATCGTTCCAAAGTTTCAAAAAGGACAATTTTCCAGTGCATAAAAAGGATATAAGCGATGGTTTTTTTCGTTGTGACTGGACTTAATAATTTAATATAAATCATCCTTAACGTAACTGTGTAAAAAGATATAGAATTTAATTGTTAGATCCTTGGAAAAATAAAACGGGAATTTAAAGAGGAGAAAGAGCATGCACCCAAATACGCCTTAAAGTTGGTCATTTTCGAGGGGTCACTTTTCCTTATGAGGGCTATTTTTCTCAACGGATTATGAATAACTGCCCTAACGTGAGTTATAATGTGAAAACAATTTTGTCCTGTGTGCAAAAGGGCACCCGCAATATCGTTCCAAAGTTTCAAAAAGGACAATTTTCCAGTGCATAAAAAGGATATAAGCGATGGTTTTTTTCGTTGTGACTGGACTTATTAATTTAATATAAATCATCCTTAACGTAACTGTGTAAAAAGAAACAGAAATTAATTTTTAGATCCTTGGGAAAATAAAACGGGAATTTAAAGAGGTGAAAGAGCATGCACCCAAATACGCCTTAAAGTTGGTCATTTTCGAGGGGTCACTTTTCCTTATGAGGGCTATTTTTCTCAACGGATTATGAATAACTGCCCTAACGTGAGTTATAATGTGAAAACAATTTTGTCCTGTGTGCAAAAGGGCACCCGCAATATCGTTCCAAAGTTTCAAAAAGGACAATTTTCCAGTGCATAAAAAGGATACAAGCGATGGTTTTTTTCGTTGTGACTGGACTTATTAATTTAATTTAAATCATCCATAACGTAACTGTGTAAAAAGAAACAGAAATTAATTTTTAGATCCTTGGGAAAATAAAACGGGAATTTAAAGAGGTGAAAGAGCATGCACCCAAATACGCCTTAAAGTTGGTCATTTTCGAGGGGTCACTTTTCCTTATGAGGGCTATTTTTCTCAACGGATTATGAATAACTGCCCTAACGTGAGTTATAATGTGAAAACAATTTTGTCCTGTGTGCAAAAAGGCACCCGCAATATCGTTCCAAAGTTTCAAAAAGGACAATTTTCCAGTGCATAAAAAGGATATAAGCGATGGTTTTTTTCGTTGTGACTGGACTTAATAATTTAATATAAATCATCCTTAACGTAACTGTGTAAAAAGATATAGAATTTAATTGTTAGATCCTTGGAAAAATAAAACGGGAATTTAAAGAGGAGAAAGAGCATGCACCCAAATACGCCTTAAAGTTGGTCATTTTCGAGGGGTCACTTTTCCTTATGAGGGCTATTTTTCTCAACGGATTATGAATAACTGCCCTATTGTGAGTTATAATGTGAAAACAATTTTGTCCTGTGTGCAAAAGGGCACCCGCAATATCGTTCCAAAGTTTCAAAAAGGACAATTTTCCAGTGCATAAAAAGGATATAAGCGATGGTTTTTTTCGTTGTGACTGGACTTATTAATTTAATATAAATGATCCTTAACGTAACTGTGTAAAAAGAAACAGAAATTAATTTTTAGATCCTTGGGAAAATAAAACGGGAATTTAAAGAGGTGAAAGAGCATGCACCCAAATACGCCTTAAAGTTGGTCATTTTCGAGGGGTCACTTTTCCTTATGAGGGCTATTTTTCTCAACGGATTATGAATAACTGCCCTAACGTGAGTTATAATGTGAAAACAATTTTGTCCTGTGTGCAAAAGGGCACCCGCAATATCGTTCCAAAGTTTCAAAAAGGACAATTTTCCAGTGCATAAAAAGGATATAAGCGATGGTTTTTTTCGTTGTGACTGGACTTATTAATTTAATATAAATCATCCTTAACGTAACTGTGTAAAAAGAAACAGAAATTAATTTTTAGATCCTTGGGAAAATAAAACGGGAATTTAAAGAGGTGAAAGAGCATGCACCCAAATACGCCTTAAAGTTGGTCATTTTCGAGGGGTCACTTTTCCTTATGAGGGCTATTTTTCTCAACGGATTATGAATAACTGCCCTAACGTGAGTTATAATGTGAAAACAATTTTGTCCTGTGTGCAAAAAGGCACCCGCAATATCGTTCCAAAGTTTCAAAAAGGACAATTTTCCAGTGCATAAAAAGGATATAAGCGATGGTTTTTTTCGTTGTGACTGGACTTAATAATTTAATATAAATCATCCTTAACGTAACTGTGTAAAAAGATATAGAATTTAATTGTTAGATCCTTGGAAAAATAAAACGGGAATTTAAAGAGGAGAAAGAGCATGCACCCAAATACGCCTTAAAGTTGGTCATTTTCGAGGGGTCACTTTTCCTTATGAGGGCTATTTTTCTCAACGGATTATGAATAACTGCCCTATTGTGAGTTATAATGTGAAAACAATTTTGTCCTGTGTGCAAAAGGGCACCCGCAATATCGTTCCAAAGTTTCAAAAAGGACAATTTTCCAGTGCATAAAAAGGATATAAGCGATGGTTTTTTTCGTTGTGACTGGACTTAATAATTTAATATAAATCATCCTTAACGTAACTGTGTAAAAAGATATAGAATTTAATTGTTAGATCCTTGGAAAAATAAAACGGGAATTTAAAGAGGTGAAAGAGCATGCACCCAAATACGCCTTAAAGTTGGTCATTTTCGAGGGGTCACTTTTCCTTATGAGGGCTATTTTTCTCAACGGATTATGAATAACTGCCCTAACGTGAGTTATAATGTGAAAACAATTTTGTCCTGTGTGCAAAAGGGCACCCGCAATATCGTTCCAAAGTTTCAAAAAGGACAATTTTCCAGTGCATAAAAAGGATATAAGCGATGGTTTTTTTCGTTGTGACTGGACTTAATAATTTAATATAAATCATCCTTAACGTAACTGTGTAAAAAGATATAGAATTTAATTGTTAGATCCTTGGAAAAATAAAACGGGAATTTAAAGAGGAGAAAGAGCATGCACCCAAATACGCCTTAAAGTTGGTCATTTTCGAGGGGTCACTTTTCCTTATGAGGGCTATTTTTCTCAACGGATTATGAATAACTGCCCTAACGTGAGTTATAATGTGAAAACAATTTTGTCCTGTGTGCAAAAGGGCACCCGCAATATCGTTCCAAAGTTTCAAAAAGGACAATTTTCCAGTGCATAAAAAGGATATAAGCGATGGTTTTTTTCGTTGTGACTGGACTTATTAATTTAATATAAATCATCCTTAACGTAACTGTGTAAAAAGAAACAGAAATTAATTTTTAGATCCTTGGGAAAATAAAACGGGAATTTAAAGAGGTGAAAGAGCATGCACCCAAATACGCCTTAAAGTTGGTCATTTTCGAGGGGTCACTTTTCCTTATGAGGGCTATTTTTCTCAACGGATTATGAATAACTGCCCTAACGTGAGTTATAATGTGAAAACAATTTTGTCCTGTGTGCAAAAGGGCACCCGCAATATCGTTCCAAAGTTTCAAAAAGGACAATTTTCCAGTGCATAAAAAGGATACAAGCGATGGTTTTTTTCGTTGTGACTGGACTTATTAATTTAATATAAATCATCCATAACGTAACTGTGTAAAAAGAAACAGAAATTAATTTTTAGATCCTTGGGAAAATAAAACGGGAATTTAAAGAGGTGAAAGAGCATGCACCCAAATACGCCTTAAAGTTGGTCATTTTCGAGGGGTCACTTTTCCTTATGAGGGCTATTTTTCTCAACGGATTATGAATAACTGCCCTAACGTGAGTTATAATGTGAAAACAATTTTGTCCTGTGTGCAAAAAGGCACCCGCAATATCGTTCCAAAGTTTCAAAAAGGACAATTTTCCAGTGCATAAAAAGGATATAAGCGATGGTTTTTTTCGTTGTGACTGGACTTAATAATTTAATATAAATCATCCTTAACGTAACTGTGTAAAAAGATATAGAATTTAATTGTTAGATCCTTGGAAAAATAAAACGGGAATTTAAAGAGGAGAAAGAGCATGCACCCAAATACGCCTTAAAGTTGGTCATTTTCGAGGGGTCACTTTTCCTTATGAGGGCTATTTTTCTCAACGGATTATGAATAACTGCCCTATTGTGAGTTATAATGTGAAAACAATTTTGTCCTGTGTGCAAAAGGGCACCCGCAATATCGTTCCAAAGTTTCAAAAAGGACAATTTTCCAGTGCATAAAAAGGATATAAGCGATGGTTTTTTTCGTTGTGACTGGACTTAATAATTTAATATAAATCATCCTTAACGTAACTGTGTAAAAAGATATAGAATTTAATTGTTAGATCCTTGGAAAAATAAAACGGGAATTTAAAGAGGTGAAAGAGCATGCACCCAAATACGCCTTAAAGTTGGTCATTTTCGAGGGGTCACTTTTCCTTATGAGGGCTATTTTTCTCAACGGATTATGAATAACTGCCCTAACGTGAGTTATAATGTGAAAACAATTTTGTCCTGTGTGCTAAAGGGCACCCGCAATATCGTTCCAAAGTTTCAAAAAGGACAATTTTCCAGTGCATAAAAAGGATATAAGCGATGGTTTTTTTCGTTGTGACTGGACTTATTAATTTAATATAAATGATCCTTAACGTAACTGTGTAAAAAGAAACAGAAATTAATTTTTAGATCCTTGGGAAAATAAAACGGGAATTTAAAGAGGTGAAAGAGCATGCACCCAAATACGCCTTAAAGTTGGTCATTTTCGAGGGGTCACTTTCCCTTATGAGGGCTATTTTTCTCAACGGATTATGAATAACTGCCCTAACGTGAGTTATAATGTGAAAACAATTTTGTCCTGTGTGCAAAAGGGCACCCGCAATATCGTTCCAAAGTTTCAAAAAGGACAATTTTCCAGTGCATAAAAAGGATATAAGCGATGGTTTTTTTCGTTGTGACTGGACTTATTAATTTAATATAAATCATCCTTAACGTAACTGTGTAAAAAGAAACAGAAATTAATTTTTAGATCCTTGGGAAAATAAAACGGGAATTTAAAGAGGTGAAAGAGCATGCACCCAAATACGCCTTAAAGTTGGTCATTTTCGAGGGGTCACTTTTCCTTATGAGGGCTATTTTTCTCAACGGATTATGAATAACTGCCCTAACGTGAGTTATAATGTGAAAACAATTTTGTCCTGTGTGCAAAAAGGCACCCGCAATATCGTTCCAAAGTTTCAAAAAGGACAATTTTCCAGTGCATAAAAAGGATATAAGCGATGGTTTTTTTCGTTGTGACTGGACTTAATAATTTAATATAAATCATCCTTAACGTAACTGTGTAAAAAGATATAGAATTTAATTGTTAGATCCTTGGAAAAATAAAACGGGAATTTAAAGAGGAGAAAGAGCATGCACCCAAATACGCCTTAAAGTTGGTCATTTTCGAGGGGTCACTTTTCCTTATGAGGGCTATTTTTCTCAACGGATTATGAATAACTGCCCTATTGTGAGTTATAATGTGAAAACAATTTTGTCCTGTGTGCAAAAGGGCACCCGCAATATCGTTCCAAAGTTTCAAAAAGGACAATTTTCCAGTGCATAAAAAGGATATAAGCGATGGTTTTTTTCGTTGTGACTGGACTTAATAATTTAATATAAATCATCCTTAACGTAACTGTGTAAAAAGATATAGAATTTAATTGTTAGATCCTTGGAAAAATAAAACGGGAATTTAAAGAGGTGAAAGAGCATGCACCCAAATACGCCTTAAAGTTGGTCATTTTCGAGGGGTCACTTTTCCTTATGAGGGCTATTTTTCTCAACGGATTATGAATAACTGCCCTAACGTGAGTTATAATGTGAAAACAATTTTGTCCTGTGTGCAAAAGGGCACCCGCAATATCGTTCCAAAGTTTCAAAAAGGACAATTTTCCAGTGCATAAAAAGGATATAAGCGATGGTTTTTTTCGTTGTGACTGGACTTAATAATTTAATATAAATCATCCTTAACGTAACTGTGTAAAAAGATATAGAATTTAATTGTTAGATCCTTGGAAAAATAAAACGGGAATTTAAAGAGGAGAAAGAGCATGCACCCAAATACGCCTTAAAGTTGGTCATTTTCGAGGGGTCACTTTTCCTTATGAGGGCTATTTTTCTCAACGGATTATGAATAACTGCCCTAACGTGAGTTATAATGTGAAAACAATTTTGTCCTGTGTGCAAAAGGGCACCCGCAATATCGTTCCAAAGTTTCAAAAAGGACAATTTTCCAGTGCATAAAAAGGATATAAGCGATGGTTTTTTTCGTTGTGACTGGACTTATTAATTTAATATAAATCATCCTTAACGTAACTGTGTAAAAAGAAACAGAAATTAATTTTTAGATCCTTGGGAAAATAAAACGGGAATTTAAAGAGGTGAAAGAGCATGCACCCAAATACGCCTTAAAGTTGGTCATTTTCGAGGGGTCACTTTTCCTTATGAGGGCTATTTTTCTCAACGGATTATGAATAACTGCCCTAACGTGAGTTATAATGTGAAAACAATTTTGTCCTGTGTGCAAAAGGGCACCCGCAATATCGTTCCAAAGTTTCAAAAAGGACAATTTTCCAGTGCATAAAAAGGATATAAGCGATGGTTTTTTTCGTTGTGACTGGACTTAATAATTTAATATAAATCATCCTTAACGTAACTGTGTAAAAAGATATTGAATTTAATTGTTAGATCCTTGGAAAAATAAAACGGGAATTTAAAGAGGAGAAAGAGCATGCACCCAAATACGCCTTAAAGTTGGTCATTTTCGAGGGGTCACTTTTCCTTATGAGGGCTATTTTTCTCAACGGATTATGAATAACTGCCCTATTGTGAGTTATAATGTGAAAACAATTTTGTCCTGTGTGCAAAAGGGCACCCGCAATATCGTTCCAAAGTTTCAAAAAGGACAATTTTCCAGTGCATAAAAAGGATATAAGCGATGGTTTTTTTCGTTGTGACTGGACTTATTAATTTAATATAAATCATCCTTAACGTAACTGTGTAAAAAGAAACAGAAATTAATTTTTAGATCCTTGGGAAAATAAAACGGGAATTTAAAGAGGTGAAAGAGCATGCACCCAAATACGCCTTAAAGTTGGTCATTTTCGAGGGGTCACTTTTCCTTATGAGGGCTATTTTTCTCAACGGATTATGAATAACTGCCCTAACGTGAGTTATAATGTGAAAACAATTTTGTCCTGTGTGCAAAAAGGCACCCGCAATATCGTTCCAAAGTTTCAAAAAGGACAATTTTCCAGTGCATAAAAAGGATATAAGCGATGGTTTTTTTCGTTGTGACTGGACTTAATAATTTAATATAAATCATCCTTAACGTAACTGTTTAAAAAGATATAGAATTTAATTGTTAGATCCTTGGAAAAATAAAACGGGAATTTAAAGAGGAGAAAGAGCATGCACCCAAATACGCCTTAAAGTTGGTCATTTTCGAGGGGTCACTTTTCCTTATGAGGGCTATTTTTCTCAACGGATTATGAATAACTGCCCTATTGTGAGTTATAATGTGAAAACAATTTTGTCCTGTGTGCAAAAGGGCACCCGCAATATCGTTCCAAAGTTTCAAAAAGGACAATTTTCCAGTGCATAAAAAGGATATAAGCGATGGTTTTTTTCGTTGTGACTGGACTTAATAATTTAATATAAATCATCCTTAACGTAACTGTGTAAAAAGATATAGAATTTAATTGTTAGATCCTTGGAAAAATAAAACGGGAATTTAAAGAGGTGAAAGAGCATGCACCCAAATACGCCTTAAAGTTGGTCATTTTCGAGGGGTCACTTTTCCTTATGAGGGCTATTTTTCTCAACGGATTATGAATAACTGCCCTAACGTGAGTTATAATGTGAAAACAATTTTGTCCTGTGTGCAAAAGGGCACCCGCAATATCGTTCCAAAGTTTCAAAAAGGACAATTTTCCAGTGCATAAAAAGGATATAAGCGATGGTTTTTTTCGTTGTGACTGGACTTATTAATTTAATATAAATGATCCTTAACGTAACTGTGTAAAAAGAAACAGAAATTAATTTTTAGATCCTTGGGAAAATAAAACGGGAATTTAAAGAGGTGAAAGAGCATGCACCCAAATATGCCTTAAAGTTGGTCATTTTCGAGGGGTCACTTTTCCTTATGAGGGCTATTTTTCTCAACGGATTATGAATAACTGCCCTAACGTGAGTTATAATGTGAAAACAATTTTGTCCTGTGTGCAAAAGGGCACCCGCAATATCGTTCCAAAGTTTCAAAAAGGACAATTTTCCAGTGCATAAAAAGGATATAAGCGATGGTTTTTTTCGTTGTGACTGGACTTATTAATTTAATATAAATCATCCTTAACGTAACTGTGTAAAAAGAAACAGAAATTAATTTTTAGATCCTTGGGAAAATAAAACGGGAATTTAAAGAGGTGAAAGAGCATGCACCCAAATACGTCTTAAAATTGGTCATTTTCGAGGGGTCACTTTTCCTTATGAGGGCTATTTTTCTCAACGGATTATGAATAACTGCCCTATTGTGAGTTACAATGTGAAAACAATTTTGTCCTGTGTGCAAAAGGGCACCCGCAATATCGTTCCAAAGTTTCAAAAAGGACAATTTTCCAGTGCATAAAAAGGATATAAGCGATGGTTTTTTTCGTTGTGACTGGACTTAATAATTTAATATAAATCATCCTTAACGTAACTGTGTAAAAAGATATAGAATTTAATTGTTAGATCCTTGGAAAAATAAAACGGGAATTTAAAGAGGTGAAAGAGCATGCACCCAAATACGCCTTAAAGTTGGTCATTTTCGAGGGGTCACTTTTCCTTATGAGGGCTATTTTTCTCAACGGATTATGAATAACTGCCCTAACGTGAGTTATAATGTGAAAACAATTTTGTCCTGTGTGCAAAAGGGCACCCGCAATATCGTTCCAAAGTTTCAAAAAGGACAATTTTCCAGTGCATAAAAAGGATATAAGCGATGGTTTTTTTCGTGGTGACTGGACTTATTAATTTAATATAAATCATCCTTAACGTAACTGTGTAAAAAGAAACAGCATTTAATTGTTAGATCCTTGGGAAAATAAAACGGAAATTTAAGGAGGTGAAAGAGCGTGCACCTAAAAACGCCATAATATTGGTCTTTTTCGAGGATGACTTTTCTTTATAAGGACTATTTTTCTCAACGGATTATAAAACAATGCCCTAACGTGAGATGTTTTGTGAAGAAATTGTCCTGTGTGCAAAAGGGCACCCGCAATATCGTTTCAAAGTTTCAAAAAGGACATATTTCAAATGCATAAAAAGGATATAAGGGATTGTTTTTCTTGTTGAAACTGGACTAAATAGTTTAATCTTAATCATCCTTAACGAAACTGTATAAAAAGGATCGGCATTTAATGGTTAGTTCCTTGGGAAATAAAACGGGAATTTAAGAAGGTGAAAGAGCATGCACCCAAATACGCATTAAAAATGGTCAATTAAGGGCTAATAAGGGCTAAATTGAGCAACTCTAAGGATATATTTTCAACAATTTTGAAAAAAAAGAATAAAAAAAAAGTTCACTGTAAGATTTGATTTACTGTAAGATTTATAATTAGGAGCATCAGAATGTTAGATGCGTAAGCTATTGCGTAGTAACATTATTACACGCTATTAACATCAACTATGTGCTGTATATAAAGGTTTATATTTCAAAGACGTAATTTTATAAAATTTAAATTGATTTTACTGTGCTTTTTATCAGTTCAACTAAAAATAGTTTTACAGATTATTTTCTAACTTTAAATTACGTTTCCAATGATATATAATTCACCTATATAGTGTAAAAATTTCTATTTTCATCCCTTGGGAATACCTTCCCTTGTTATTTTTTGGAATGATAAGTAGCCTATAGTCTGTGGGAAATTGTGTTATTGTGTATATTAATACCAAATTTCATTAAATTCGGTTGTTCCGTTTTTTAGTTACATCGAGACACACAGACAGACAGACAAAAATTTTAAAAATGTTAAATTTGGAATAAGGGCCTCTTGAAATAAATATTTACCCTAAAATTGGGTTCAAAATCGAAATGTACAGACAGCCGTAAGAATTTTATATATTAGTATAGATATGGGGAGTTCTTAATATTTCCGGCAACGCGATAGAAGAAGCGAAAATAAATCAAAAATTTGGAACACCAAAATGTGGGTTTTCGCTCCGTTTTTTAAGGAAAATCGGTGTTAAGTTTAAAAATTTCAATGATTTTTCTTTTAGGGAAAAAACAGTTTTGCGTTTAGCCAATCGATGAAATATTAATAACTATTTTATTGATTTAATTGCAATTTTTGAGATCATTGCCTATGAATATCATCGATTTGGGAAACGCATTTATTCGGATGCCTTATTTGTGCTATCTTCTTCGTGCTTTTCATCAGACAATTAATCAAATTTCAATTGATTGGATTTCAAAACTTTTCCTTTTGAAAATTCCAACTGTATTTCTTGTTAAAATTTTGACAATATTTGATAATCACGACTTGGCCACAATATGTGTAAAGTGAAGTTCATTATGGTTTTTGAAGTAATAATTGATTGGATTTTGATTTTTGTTATCATTTCGAAAAATCAATCGACACGATTTTTATGAAAAAAAATCTACGACTGTTTTTCCAAACAATCAATTTCGATATATCTCCCAGTTGTCGAACAATACGATAAATATAATACTAGAAATTATTAAAGTGAATGGTACAGTAAGAGTCGGCTAATCAGTTGCTGATATATTAGTCGCTGGGTTCAGCACAATTATGAAATTTTGCCTTCTCTTTACAACTCTATTAATTAATTATTTGTGTTCGGAACATTTTTATTAAATGTAGATGGATTACGAGTTAAGTTATTTGGCCTTGAGAGCCACATTTGGAAATCACAATGTACCTATATTAATAGTAAATTCACAAATCTTGCAAAGGTATAAATTATTTATTTTTTTTTTTCACTAATTTTTGTAAAATCAATTTTGTTTTATTGTAATCATAAAATCAGTTATTAATCGGTATATAACGTGACACACGAAACATTTGCTCTTTTACCGCAACTTTTGGGTCCAGCGACCTTGGATTCTCGATACTTATTTGCTAGAAAATTTGCCTTGAAGTTATATTACTGAGCATTATATAAACTTTTACATATATTTTTTTTTTCAAAATTAGTGATTGTTCGAGAAAGCGCGTGAATGACGTGAAGAAAACGCCCTTTTTATTGTTATTTTATACATATGCGAAAGGTGTATAAATTATAAACGATAAAATATTAATATTTATTTTTGATACACTTATTAAGAAATAATTGCAATTAGTAACAGGTTTTTCATTTCATTTAAGTTTCAAACATTGATTAGTAAAATGCAAATAAAATTATTTCACAAGATTTTCACAACTACGAAAAGATATATACTTACTTCTATTTATAATTAATTTATTTGTATCAGAGATTCTTGCAAAATATTGCCTCTTATTGGGTAATACAAAAAAAAAAGGAATAGAGGATAATCTATAGAAGAAATCTTTTTAGAAGCTGCCGCTAGATAAACATGAACTAATTTATAAACTAGACAAACTTTTCCTCAACCCTTCAAACCTGAAATCAGGGTTATATTTCAACTCCCAAGATTAAAAAGGGACCCCTTTTGAAGCATAAGATTAAGATTAAATAATTGCAGTAACTAAAAACTTTTATTCTATATTACATAGAATACTTCAAACTTAATATTGAAGAAAAGAAATATGGACAAAATCTTCATTTGAAACTTCAAAGTTTGGGTCTCCATTTCTTCTAGATCAAGTCCAGTAACTGGGCAAACCTAATTAACCGGCTTATTAGGTATTTTTCGACAATTTTAGTTCCAAAGTTCGTTATCCTCAGTTCCTTATATCTTCATGAAAAACGATTATATCCTTAATTGTATATTAGGGTGATTTTTTTTTACTTTTTTTTGGTCCCATCGTGAAATTTTGTTGGAAATACCAATAAAAAAATTCTCTGAAAGTTTGAGCCCTTAATATTAATTTTAAGTCCTCGACCAAGACGTGTAAGGATTTCCCATTGAAAATACACGGAAACTCTGATTTTTTATTTTTAAATTTCTATATCTCAGCGGCATTTCATGGGATCGTTTTTAAGGAAGATGGTTTTTTCTCAGAATTAAACGCTCTACAAAAGTGCCCATTGCGACAAAGTCGTAACTCACACCGGTGAGGTAGTACGGGCCACTGAACCTGATTTTTCCATAAAATTCGCGTTTTTTTTGCATTTATCTCGTAAATAACAAGAACTACGGAAAATTGTAAATGAAAAACTTGTAGAGAATTTGATTTCCTACAAAAAAGTTCCTGTAGACCAAATCGCGAAGATCAATATTAAACGAGATATTAAGTCTTGAATTTTATGGAAAAATCAGGTTCAGTAGCCCGTACTACCTCACCGGTGTGAGTTACGACTTTGTCGCAATGGGCACTTTTGTAGAGCGTTTAATTCTGAGAAAAAACCATCTTCCTTAAAAACGATCCCATGAAATGCCGCTGAGATATAGAAATTTAAAAATAAAAAATCAGAGTTTCCGTGTATTTTCAATGGGAAATCTTTACACGTCTTGGTCGAGGACTTAAAATTAATATTAAGGGCTCAAACTTTCAGGGATTTTTTTTTTGGTATTTCCAACAAAATTTCACGATGGGACCAAAAAAAAAAAAGTCAAAAAAATCACCCTAGTATATATCAGGTGTGGCCAAACATTTAGCTTTTAGGGGCTACTTTTTCCATAAAATATAGTCTGCGGTTGGCTATGGATATGGGCAAATAATGTTAAAATTTTAGAAGATAATTAAAGAAGTCATTATATCGCCGATTTAAATTGCAAACCTTCACTTATTTCACATGTTTCACAAATAATTTATTATTGTAAGATTAAATTATAGAATTAAGAATTTGAAACATTTATTTAAGTTAGAACAAATTGTTCAACTTTGGCTTCGCGGGCTACTTTTAAAGCCTTTGCGGTTGACTTGTTGGCCATCCCTGGTATATATCTTCTACGAATGGTCGTCAATTTAGCTGTGAGTTAAAATTGTTTAATCGATCCTTAATTTGGTTACAATTACTTTCATCCCCAAAGCTTAATTTCGGATATCTGTTAATGTTTGTGGACATATTTTCCACGTTTTTCCAGATTTCCTATTTAGATCTGTTTCCAGGGGTGGATAAAAAAGAAGGCAAGCCGGGCGATTGCCCAGGGCAGGAAATTGAAGGGGCACCGAATCAAAAATACAATGTTCTTTTTTGCTACTTTTCGTTTAATTTGTAACAAATTTATCTGTCGCTATATAAAGGGGTGCCAAAATTTATTTTGCTCGGGGGTGCTCAAAACCCTTGAACCCTTGGCCCTGTCTGTTTCTTGTTATAATGTCAATTGATTTTATTGTTACTTAATGCTTTTAAAGTAATTTTTTTATGATGTACAATTTTCTAACTATTTTTCCAACCAGAATCATATTTATTTTACGTTGGATGCCAAAATTGTTCTGAAATGTAATGTTTTGAGTGTCTTTGAAACCTGAAAATCGATAATTTATTTTATAAAAAAAATAAATAAAAAGAAACTAATAACATTTTCAACTAGAGTTTCTATACAAAGCACTAAATTCCCAAAGATGTTTCTTTTAGGAAGGTGTATAACAGTGATGGAGGACCTATGACCCATGGGTCACTGATAGGACACTGACCAACGGTGGCTAGGCAACCATTTGTGCGTTATTTTTGTAGAAAAGGACTTCCGTACTCCTTGTATTGTCTCCTCTCTGTTTCACCTTATAAGGTACTAATGGGCGCCAAGCACATTAGTGACCCACGAGCTAGTACTAAAAAAAAATATGAAGATTCAAATTTCATTGAAATATTGAAAAGGAAAACTGTCAATACCTACAGATATCATTTCTTATAACATTGATGAATGAACATTTACTTGAAATAAAAAATCAATTTATTGTGAAATACTTAATGAACGGCACAGTGATTTATCAATGCCAAATTGTCCATATGGTTCAGTCGAAGGCAAATCTCATCAAATCTATCAAACGAACAAAAATTAATAAGTAATGATTTTGGGAGGAAAATATTTCAATCATGATTTGGAAATAAAATGGATTTGTTGCGTATTTTTATTGACTGAATAAAAAAAATACATAAAAAATAATCATGTAGTAGGTCAAGTTTGTCATTATTACTTTTATTCTCATTTAGCTTCAATTTCAGTGCTTCAAAAATGGCAAATTGTGCAATTTGGGAGATTACAATACGAAAATAATTGCCTATTAAATATCAATTAATATAAAAATCAATCATTTGAAAATTTTTTTTTCAGCTGATTGAGATCTATGTGCCTTTTGTATTATATACGCACTGGGAATCTATATACCTACATAAATGGTGACCATACACTTGTCCACTAGAATAAAATTGCCCACATAGAAATTTAGAGCCCCAAAAAGCTATAATTCCAAAGGTCAAAAAAAAGACACAGTTTTAAAAATATTTGTGTTTTTAGTGTTCGAAAGTTTGTCAAATCAATATACGGAAGAAGAACTCGAAGACGTTAGGAATCGGTGGAGAAAGTATTCCAGAGCTAATTAATGGGATTCTATGATAGTTTCCCACTAGAAAGTTCTTCACACGAAAATTTCCTACAAAAGTTGCGCACTAGCATTGTTACTCACACGAAAGTTGCCCACTTAGAGATTTACTCACATAGAAATTAACGTGCATTGATATTTCCTGACATGGAAATTAATCCAACGTTAAAAAATGTTTATTTTATTAAATTATTTAATTAGTGTAATTTTATTATTACTATTGTAAAACACTACTAATCTATTAGAATAAAATAATATGGTTCTATCAAAAAGTTTTAACTTTAAAAAGAAAGGACTCAAGTCCTTTTTATTGTTGCCAATATCAGGCAACGTTTCAATTTCTACTTTGTCTTTAATTTAGTTCTTGATTTTTTTGTTTATTCAATTTTAATATCGTAAAATATCGTTCTACTAACAATACTAAAGAGAGTTACAATAAGAGCACAAGATTTGAAATGCGCGCCATTTTTGACAGGCATAATATCACATGAATATGACGTGATAAATCGAAAGTAGACAGATGGGAGTTAAACATGAAATAGTAAACTATGAACAGCGAAGAAAATTCATCAATTGAATCCTTGAGCAACCTGCTGATTTTACAAAGAAAATCATTTTCAGTAATGAGGCCATTTTCATCTCGATGGCTTCGATAGGCAAAACTATCGTATTTGGGGCTTAGAAAATCCACGAATGAGTCATCAGAAAACAATGCATTCACAACTGGTCACTGTATGGTGTGCATTTTGATCTGGAGGAATAATTGAATCGTTTACCTTCGAAAACGATGAGGGTGATGCAGTAACGGTGAATGGCGAACGTTATTGTGATATGATAACAGTTTCTTGTGCCTCATTTGGAAGCTATTGATCTTGACGAGAAATGGTTTCAGCAGGATGGTGCCACATACCATATCGCCCATAAAGCATTGACGATCTTGCACGAGTTTGCTCCTAGTCGTGTGATTTCCCGATTTGGTCGCCAGAATTGGCCTCTACATTCTTGCGATTTAACGCCTTTAGATTTCTGGCTGTGGAATTATCTGAAGTTACAGATTTAAGCCAATAAACCTGCGACCATCGAAGCATTAAAAGCCGAAGTTAGACGCTGTATCAATGAAATGCCACCACATGTATTCAATAACATTATTGAAAATTTTGTCAAAAGAGTATATAATTCCCAAATGTATATTTTCTAAATTAATAAATAATGCAATACTTTGCTCCAGAAAACCAAGTTTTATTGAATTCTGAACTCTTGTGCTCTTTTAGAACATCCTTTATTAGAATACTAAAACAATACCATTACATTGATAAAATATTAATAAATAAAATATTAAATAAAATACTTTTTTCCTGGGGGTTAATTTCCAGTTGAGGATATATCAATAAGCGTTAATTTATGTGTAAAGAATTATCTATGCGGGAAAATTTCGTGGGAGGATTTTTCTAGTGGTCAATATTGATAGTGAATAAATCATTGATTAAAAAATGAAACTTGTTTCAAAATTTTGTGTTTAAATTTTATGTTAAAAACATCCTTCTTTCCGGGCCCTTACATATATGGATCCTTTTTCAGGGGTTCTTCCGGTGAGATGGATTATTTTATTTTTTTTGTATAAATTATTTCTTAACATGTCTAGAATATACATATAGTACAGTGATTTTTTAGTAAAATTTAAATTCGTAAAAAAATACAGTCTGCAAATAATGCTGTCAAATAATGTTGAAAATTATTCAACTTTGGAAACCAATAAATCAGGGTGGACAAGCCGTAACATTCATGCGCATAATACTGAACTACATTTACGTAACTTAATTACATCTTCGATTAAGCGAATTCTCCTGTATATATATATATATATATATATATATATATATATATATATATATATATATATATATATATATATATATATATATATATATATATATATATATATATATATTCTTTCGGTCATTATTTACGTATTATAAAACGTACAGTGCACCAAATTTCCCTTTCATTTTATTATTCACAAAATTCGGCATAATAAACACTTACGACTGCAACCCACAAAATTGTACTTTCGCCGTTCAGTATTGTACAAATTGATTTATTCAAATCGATCAAAACTCTACATAAGTTATAATTATCGGTAAGTGTCGGTTGATCACCACTTTGACTTCTGTAAATTTGCATAAAGAAAATGCATTAATATTTTTGTATCTCGTCAAATACAATTCCAAGCATTGTTTGTAGAAAATCTTTTGAAAGTTATACCTACATCCCTAAACAATACAATCGATCAGTGGAAAGTGATATTTTTCTATAGCCCAGAGGTAGCCAAGTTCCTGAATAGTTCGAGCCATTTTAGAAAATTTGGGATTTTTCGCGAGCTACAATTAAATAGAGAAATTATCTTTATTGAAAACTAGCTGATCCCCGCGACTTTCTTTATGTATTCTTTTACGAAAAATATATTCATACTACATCATACATCAAATAAAAAATATCACCAAGTTCAATAAATTCTGTCTTAATGACTAAAAAAAGTCGAAAGTTATCAAAATACTCGCATCAAAATAACCCCATCTCCCTTTTTCGATTCCCGAATGAACCTTTTTCCAAAAACTATTACACTATTGCAGTGTACAACACAACCGCGAAATTAAAATTTGTACAATTGCACGAAACCCAGTTCTTCCATAATCATGTATAACCATTAAGTATCTATAAACTTATTATTAAAATATCTGAATTTCAACTACATAATTAAACCATATTGGATAGTCCAGAGTTCACCATACACGATTTGGCGTATGCCTTTTGCTCTGGAAGAGGATTTTAAATTTCTTTTATCATTATGATGATATGATTATTTATTATTTATCATTATGATGATTTCTGGTTGGAATTGCGAACTTTTTTCGTGATCCCTTTCACGTACTTGCAAATAAAAGATATTGTCCCCTCCCCAAAAAAATCCTGAATCCACCCTTGACCGTTAGGGTAGGAATTTTCAAAAAAAAATCTTTGCACATGCCTACTTCCTATAAGGATTACACCGAATATTAAAATTTCATCAGTCAGAGGAATATATAAATACAACATTTTATATATGGACGGTATTAAAAACGTTTTTATTTTAAGCTTTATTACTATTATTACTATTAAATTTTTTTCGTTAATATTTCCTTACTGAGCAAGCCTAAGGATCTATTTACAACAATTTTGTAAAAAAAAAAGTTTACTGTCAGATTATTATCTATAAAAACATTTATATTTCAAAAAGGCAATTTTTTGTACTTTAAATAAAATTACTGTGCTTTTTATTAGTTCAACTAAAAATATTAATACAGATCATTTTTTAACTTTTAAATACCTTTTCAATGATATATAACTCGCCAATCTAAAGTATATATTTCTTTCATCCCTCAGTTTTTACGTAGGGGGTACATTCCCTTATTGTTTCTAAGGAATTATAAGTAGCCTAACGTGTGTGGGTATTTGTGTTGTATTTTAATATAAAGTTTCATTAAATTCGGTTGTTCCGTTCTTTAGTTAAATCACCAGCGCACGCGATGTAAGAAAGTTTTTTGGTAATTTTTTCACACATTATTGGAGTTTAAGTATGGATCCCTAACTTCTTTGAAAATTTAATATAGTCTATGTTCACCGGAAATAGTGCAGCTTTCCAACAGTGAAAGCATTTTTTAAATTGGTCAAGTAGTTTCGGAGCCTATTCAAAGCAAACAAACAATCAATTTTTTCCTCTTTATAATAATAGATATATAAATGAAGCACAAAATATGTGACTGGAATATAAATACTTTTTTTTTTTATTAAAATATTATTGCCTTCTATACAAAATTCTGGTATAATATGCAATATGCGCACTAAATAAAATAAAATAAATCTGTTCCCTTAGTAAGGAGTGATCCTTCACCAGGAACAGTTGAACTTGAAACTTGTTGAAAGAACCCAACCATTGTTGGGACTTTCTATTAGTCATTTAGTAGATCTCGCGGCCATCGGCGTTTTAATCGACGTGGACAATTATTTGGATGGGATGTAGAAGAAAGGATTTGAGCGTTGGGGTTTGGATGGTTGTGCAGCGTGTTGTGAAATTTTTGGGAACCAGTCTTGGATTAGGTTATTGATAAAGGGAATTTTGATGTCATTGTGTATTACTTTATTTTTAACGTAGTAGGGAGCATTTAGAATACGGCGGAGAAGTTTTGATTGGAAGGACTGGATTCGTTGAATGTTGGAGTGCTTGGCAGAACCCCACAGCTCTACCCCGTATGTCCAAATGGGTTGCATTAAGGCTTTATATATTGTTAATTTGTTTTTAATGTCAGGAGTAGAATTAGGTCTTAATAACCTGCGTAACAGTTCGTACCGTCTATTTAATTCCTGTCTTTTTGTCTTGATGTGTGTCGTCCACGTGAGGTGATTGTCTAGATGGAAACCCAGATATCGTACGTTATTTGAAGTTGGTATTATTTTGTCGTCTATGTATATTGTTGGGTTGGTTAGTCGTCTGAATGTGAACATTGTTATGGTACATTTGTTTTCATTTATTTTGAATTTTCACTTTTGACTCCACTTCGAGATGAGATCAAGATGATGCTGCATTATGGCGGAGGCTTTTGTTGGCTCTTGACTTGTAACTAATATAGCTGTGTCATCAGCATATGTAAAAATTTTAGAGTGTGGGTGAGTTGGAATATCAGCCGTGTATATATTGTAGAGGATAGGTCCAAGGATACTTCCCTGAGGAACACCAGCATGTATGGTAGTGAGGGGAGAATACTCGACACCACATCTCACTCTAAAACTACGGTTAGACAGGTATGACTGGAGTATAAGGAAGTATTAAGTTGGGAGTAGTGGTTTAAGTTTGAACAGAAGCTCCGGATGCCACACCCGATCAAATGCTTGTGCTACATCCAAGAAGGCTCCCAGACAAACCATTTTTGTTTCCAAGGCTTCGGAAATTATGTCAACTACCCCAAGGTATTGCTGAGTGGTAGAATGTGCGGACCGAAATCCAAACTGATGTGTTGGGATACTGTTTTTGGATTCCAATAGAGGTACGATTCTTTTGAGAAGGAGTCGTTCAAATATTTTGGATAGTAGTGGAAGGAGGCTAATAGATCTATACGAAGTCGGAGAAGTGGCAGGTTTATTTGGTTTAGGAATCATGACGATAACGGAGTGTTTCCATTTCGTGGGATAGTAGGTTGTACGAAGAATAGTGTTGTTGATTGCGGTTATGTATATAATAGCCTTCCGGGGAAGATGTCAGAGGATTGTGGCTGTTATTAAATCATTGCCAGGTGATTTGTTTATAGGAGCACGATTTAAGAGGAATCTGACTTCTGGAGGATTGATAGCTTTTCCAGGTAGTTCTAATGGTAGAAGAACTAATAATTTCTCTGTACTTGTGTCTCATGGTTTGGATCGTTAAAATCAGGATGAGGTGTGAAGGTTTTTTCAAGAAGCTGGGAAAAATGTGGTTGCCCTCTCTCGATCGCTTCTGGCCCAAGAACCATCCTCCGTGCGAATTGGAGATGGGATGGTATGATGGCTTAAGATGTTTTTGGTGGCTCTCCAACTCCATTTGTCCTTATAGGCAAAAGTAAAGATAATGAACCTTTTTGAGGCGTGGATCAAATTTTGTTTACATTTTTTTTTTAGTTCTAGCTTATGGGTCACTAATGTGCAAGAGGTGAAACAAAGAGAGGGTGATAAAAGATCTTTAGAAGTCTCTTTCTACAAACATAACTAACGGAAAAGAATTTCTAACTACTGTGGGTCCATATCTGACTCATGGGTCAAAGGTTCGCCATCACTGGGCTATAGTATCGCTTTGTATAGTAGGAAATTGTTTTTTGTATCTTAGAATGAGGTTCTTTTCAACAATCAGTACATTTTCTTAAGGTTTTTATTTAGGTGTTCCCTAGTTTTCTTGATGTTCTGTAACGAAGTTAATTATTGATTTGGATGCATTTCCATTTATTTTACTGCACTCTTTTGTTGGCAGATATTTTTACTGGAGGGTAAACGTACGGGGCCAATTTAGGGGCCTTTTTTGCCCACTTTTCTACTTCGTTTACATTATCTTGGAGCGTTAAAGAACCTGTAATGGTTTGTTGTGGTTATGATGATTGTTTCATCAGCAAATATTTCCCAAATGAATAATTAAATCATTGGTTCTAAAACGCCCCCTAATAAACCTCGGCTTGTACTTTTCTAAGAGTAGTTACTTCGTTTTTACATTGGACTTAGAAGAGCCGATTTTCTAAATAGGACTAAATAACGTTATAATACTCCGGGAGTAGATTTTTTTCTTTTATACAGTAGTTCAGGGTACAGAATTTATCAAATACTTGTCTAACATCCTTAAACGCTTCTGCACAGTAGTATTTTTATTCTTAAGAATATTGCATAGCTCTAACAATTCTGTGGATTTGTTCCAGAGTAGATCAACCATTTTAAAGCGAAATCGGTGGTCGGGTAGGATTCTATACTTTTATTTTACCTCATCAACTATACCTATTCACTTTGGTATCTTATCAAAAACAAAATGTAGCTATACCTATTTCATAAGAGGACAATAATATCTTTTGGTTTTAAATAACAGTTGAGTAACCATATTTTGTAAAATTTTAATCTGAAGAAATTTTAATTAAATTTTAACTAGGCATAATGAATTTCTAATTAAAAATATTGAAATTAATTAAAATTTAATATTTTTCTTTTTAAGTGGAAAATTTACAATTATGAATCATCCACAAAATGTATAAAATTTCGGTATAAATAAGTCAATCGAATAGCAAAAGTATCTAAGTTTTCAGAGACAAAGCTTACAATCCACCATCAAAATGCGCATTTTCAATTTGTCTGTATTCTTGGCATCTTTGCTCATTCTCTCCATGTTCGCTACTGGTAAATATAATCTCATTGTTGATTGTTTGTTATTCTTTTACTAATAAATCATGGAATCTTTCCAATTTATTTATTTGAATTTTTCTTTTGTAGGAGATGCACAGAACAAGAAAGGCCCAATTAGTGACATATTGGGCAGGCTACCTATTAAGAAGGCTGAAGACTAGCTGAAGAGTTATTTAAAAAAAATACTTTGTAATTCTTCAAATATGATAATAAAGTAAAATTTGAAAAAAATAATCTTTGCTTCTCTTAAGTTCATAGTCCAGGATCCTTAACTATCATAGAAATCAATTTGTTTTCTTATCAGCCACTGTACTAATAAATAAATCATACTAATAAATCATTGAAACTTTCCAATTTATTCTTTCGAACTTCTCCTTTCCAGGAGATGCACAGAAGGTCGTCGGTAAGCAAGCACCGGCCCCAGGCAAAAAATTGCTCGCAATACTACCAATTAGAGTAAACCATTCCTGGTGTATAGAGTATACTGTATACCGATCGTGGATCATATTATCCGCAAATCAATCACCTATTGCATAAATAAAAACTAAATATTGTAACGTGACGTCTCAAAATTGTATTGAGATGACGTTTATTCGTTTTTTTAATTTCTTTTCGAAATAAATAATCACTTTCACACTTAACAATCACTTTTTTTATTACACAATTACACTTGTCAAAACAATCACTTAAATGACAATAATCACTTTTAATTCAAATCACACTAATAATCACAACTGAATTTCTATACAGAACTATCTCTGGGCTTGAGCTGAGCGACTTATAAACCCGCAAACCAACATTCTAGAATGTACTCCATTGTTCCAGAACAATCTATATGTACATTCGCATTGGTGGGCGAGAAATAGAAGTTAGTCAGTCAATCATGGGCCGGCATGGCACAGAGAGAGACAGACTTTGTCCCTTTCTGTTACAATATCGTCAATATCGATAAAGCCGGTCTTAAGTTGAAATATTCCATAAAGCAAAGAAATAAACAAAAGTATCAAAAACATTCATATTTTAGTTGGGTATAATATCTTGAAATGAGTGTATCTGTATTGAAATTAAGTCTAAATTTCAAAAGTGCAGAGCCTATATTGTTATATATCAATAGCAATCTTAGTTACTGTCTCTGTTCCCGAAAAAACCAATCCCCAAAAACCATTATCCATAATTTGAAATTTGAACAATTGTATGAAATCGAATACCTCCCAAATCACGTATAATCATTGTACCGATAACTATATTTTTATTAATGTCAGAATTTCAACAGTTTGCCGTTAACGATTGACGTAAGTCTTTAACTCTGTAAGAACATTTAAAGTTTCATGTATCATTAAATTTATCATATATAATACTATTAAAATACTCCGATTAAATATATTAAACCCTTCGATTAAATATCTACGTTCTTTTATAAGATATCGAAAAATCAGCACACTTGAAATCAGAGGTGGCCAACCCCAATGATATTGCGGGGCACTTCGGAAATGTATTATAACTCCGTGGGCCACTCTTGAAGTTATATCTCACATTTTCCTTACTAAATTTAGATACACTCCAAACATATTTTAAATATTGGGTTTCACCAATTTGTTCATTAAGGTAAAATATCTACATTTTATAAATGTCTGATGTATATCGCGAGTCGAAAAAACTGTTAAAGGTGCCTTTTGCGGTCTGTGGGTTGGCCACCTCTGACAACCGCTGATTTAAATAAACAATGAATAATCTATCATTTATCTTCATATATAAAATTGTTTTATTGGTTTGGGTAGATTTCAAAAACTCAAAAAATTCTCCATCTATGAAGCTCAAACTTTATCACGATATACAACCCGCTTTAAATATTTTTTTTTCTTTTTCTTCCATCAGTAAAATACCTGCGACCGGAAGGAAACGACTTTTTCAACGGTTAATATAATAGACGTTAACTGTCAATACTTCATTGTTATGATTGAGTAGTGATTTTTAGAGGTAGAGCAAATTTTCTCAAAACATAATTGATAAATGTATTTCTTGAAGATGAGTTATAATTGGTACATCGAGGGATGCTGCGGGTTGATAAGGGAGGTGATTTTAATAATTCACCAGATTTTTTTTCCCTAAATTAAATTTATTAATAACCATTGGTTGGCAGGACAACGTCTGTCAAGATATGTAAATGCATAGATATTGCAACAGAAAGGGACAAAGTCTATCTTTCTCTTTGTGCCATACCGGCACGCGATTGGCTGAGTGACTACTATCTCTGTCCCACCAATGCAAATGTACATATAGATTGTTCTTGAAACATCTTGTAGGTAGTGGAACGTTCTCGAACATTAGAGTATATTCTGGAATGTAGGGTTGCGGTTATATAAGGCGCTCAATCAAGCCAGTTGCCAGAATTGCAACTATCATCCTTAAGTTATTTTCATATGTGTACGTTTAGGCAGTCTCTCGACCAAAGCGAATTAAAAATGTAAACTCGGATAGATTATCAGAAGATGATAGAGCTATGTTTACAAGTTCATTATAAAGTTTTTCGGCTCCCACAAATTGTAGTCCAGAGAATCCGAAATACGTATTCAAAGTTAAATTCTTTAGGGAGCGAACACGTCCTACAAACCGGCGAACTAAAAGGAAAATACTTATCGACAATTTTTTGAACTAAAGTTTGTGGTTTCTACCGACAGATGGTGGATGGTATTTTAAAAGAGAGAGAACGGGGTATTTTAATAGTGTTATATATGATAAATTTAATGATACATGAAACTTTAAATGTTCTTACAGAGTTAAAGACATACGTCAATCGTTAATGGCAAACTGTTGAAATTCTGACATTAATAAAAAAATAGTTATCGGTACAATGATTATACGTAATTTGGAAGGTATTCGATTTCATACAATTGTTCAAATTTCAAATTATGGATAATGGTTTTTGGGGATTGGTTTTTTCGGGAACAGAGACAGTAACTAAGATTGCTATTGATATATAACAATATAGGCTCTGCACTTTTGAAATTTAGACTTAATTTCAATACAGATACACTCATTTCAAGATATTATACCCAACTAAAATATGAATGTTTTTGATACTTTTGTTTATTTCTTTGCTTTATGGAATATTTCAACTTAAGACCGGCTTTATCGATATTGACGATATTGTAACAGAAAGGGACAAAGTCTGTCTCTCTCTGTGCCATGCCGGCCCATGATTGACTGACTAACTTCTATTTCTCGCCCACCAATGCGAATGTACATATAGATTGTTCTGGAACAATGGAGTACATTCTAGAATGTTGGTTTGCGGGTATATAAGTCGCTCAGCTTAAACCCAGAGACAAGTCTGTATAGAAATTCAGTTGTGATTATTAGTGTGATTTGAATTAAAAGTGATTATTGTCATTTAAGTGATTGTTTTGACAAGTGTAATTGTGTAATAAAAAAAGTGATTGTTAAGTGTGAAAGTGATTATTTATTTCCAAAAGAACAAATAACGTCATCTCAATACAGTTTTGAGACGTCACGTTACAATATGTTTAAACAATCCTAATTATCATCGTCCTAAAAATTATATTAATACAATTGTAATTGTAGGGGTTGAAAAAGGATCTGACATAATTTCTTCATTTGATACAAATTGATGAACTTATTACAGATGTTAAAACATTAATTCGAAAAATTTAGTTGGATATTTAACGAATTTCGTAATCCAACTGTAATTTAAATTCCTTGTGTATCTAATTGTATTATGTGTAATTATAATTTTTTTTATAATTATAAATTAAAAACTCCAATTGATACAAATCAATTAAAAAAATATAATTACGCATAATACAATTAGATACACAAGGAATTTAAATTACAGTTGGATAACGAAATTCGTTATATATCCAACTAAATTTTTCGAATTAATGTTTTAACATCTGTATTAAATTCATTACATGGAAAATAATTGAAACATTACACGTTTATTTTTATCAGAAATTTTTTCCATAAACAATGAATTACGAGATATGAAAATTTTGGTATATAAGGAAGGCAATCGAAAAGCCAAAGTATCAAACTTTCTTGAGAACAACCTAAGAACAGTAATCAAAATGAACATTTTCAACGTATCTTTCTTTTTGGCATCTTTGTTCATTCTGTCCATGTTCGCTACTGGTAAATATAATTTCAATGTTGATTGTTTGTTACTCATTCACTAATAAATTATTGTAACTTTAAAATAAATTCATTCGAAATTTTCTTTTGCAGGAGATGCACAGAAGGGAGATAAAAAGTATGGTTATGACGATTACTCTTACGACGAGTAATTTAACGAAAAACTCTGTAAATCACCAGATGGAATGATAAATTTAAGTAAAACTTAAAATTGAAATAAAAAATCGTTGTTTTTTGTCATTGTTCTTCCTACTCCTTGATCCGTAACTACCAGAAATATCAATTGTTTGTCTTTCCAGCCAATGGAAGTTCTACCGAAAATTCGGTTTGAAACTTTCGATTTTCTGTTGAACAAATATTGTTATTATATTTTTTAAGCTCGTTAAATTCTAAAGTGTTTTTCCAATAGAACTCATCCGTTAAGAAAATAACAATGTTTGTACCTATTTTATGTTAAATATCCTCGAATCTTTGATTTTCAATAATTATCTTGGCCTTAGTGGTATCTGTGGAACCTATGGGTTCTTTTCCAAAATTCATTGTTATATTGTGAAAATCCATATTATTGAATTATATTTTTTTCTATGGTAAATATCTGATTGATAATTCTACAAAAAATACATATTTTTTACCGATACAAATTATTGTTTTTTTTTTTGTCTATTTTAATCTTTATTTATCTAAATTTATGCTGAGGAATAAGACAAAAAGATAAATCTAATAATATTACTATGTTAATTGCAGGTTGCTGAATTGGTAGTTGGTAAAATCGTTCCCAAAATTCCCTATTAAGTTTAAACGACTCCAATTTTTAATTAAATTAGCATCTGGAATGATTATCTATAAAGCCCAAAGTTTAATAATAATTTTAACATTGTTAAGTATTTTATTTATTTAGCAGGATTCACATGGCGAGTTGGCCCCCAAATAGGAACCTATATCGAAACTTATGTTAAAATATCGGCTTGATATACAAACACATTTTATATACTTTTCGGGACCAAATTCCTCTTTGACCTTGAGTTATGGGCCAAAATTACCCCCGCATGGCTATTTTTTAAAGTTATATTTCTCCAAAACTAATTAATCTAGAGAAGTGAAACCAACGCGAGACTTTAGATAGTTTTACAGAGTGTATCATATATTTTTTGGAAATTTTTAGAAAAAATAAATTATATAAAAAAAAATCCAAAAAACAAATAAAATATTTTTTTTATGTGTTCTCTGAAAATGACAATCACGAAAAAAATATATTTTATGCTTCTACATGAGAACTATAACTCATAAAAATTGTGTGAAAAAATAGTTGGTGTAACACCTTGAAAAAAAATAAAATGTGATTTACGCCTACTAATATTATTTATTATTATTATTTATTACCAGGATGTAATACATACATATTTACATACAAAATTTTTTATACATAGATATGCACCTATAGAGATGAAGCAAATCATATACCTCAGCTTTATTTTTTTTCGAAGTGTTGCACGAACTTTTTTTTCATAAAACTTCAATAAAAAATAGGCCACATATAGGAGCAAAACATATATTATTTTCATAATTGCAAGTCTAAGAAAACACAAAAATTTTTTTTTTTATTAGTTTTTTGTTTTTCTATATTTACTCTTAAGATGATTACTTTCAAGATCAAAATAATTAATCTCAAAAGAAAAAAAAACAACCAGTATTCAATTGTTATTAAAATAAGAATAAAAAAAAAATTATCGTCACTGCTATAATTTATTACAATCGGAATATTATGAACCTAAAATAATTTAGTTAGTATTTCGTGGAACGCAGAATTCTGGATAATTATTGTTCATATGAAAAATAACAAATAAAAGCTGTTGCATGAGAACAATATCCCATATATATCCCAGTGGCGTGCATTACATATAGACAAAAAGACACTGCTTACCCTACATAATTCGGATTAATATTTATAATTTTGTTCTTATATCTAGTTTTATTTTATTTACGACTACTATCAAATATCAATAAAGAAAAAATCTTAACGGATATCATCTATACAGTATACAGATTATGCCAGCTCATTCGTTCGTTCAATTTCAAGTAAGCGACTGGTAATATTTGCATTGCAATGCACTAGCGCTATGGAGTCCAGCAGCGGAAAAGACACAAACTATTCGTGCCTAAATATTTATATGTGTGCACTAATAGCCATATGTGTGTCAGTGTGTGCGTTCGTATAAAAACAATAATACAAATATACAATTTCACACATACAACCTCATAGAAAGACACTGTCTTCTTACAACACGACAAATTACGATAATTATCGAAGTAGCATCGTTTCTTATTCATTAACGCTGCAATTACAAATATGAATTTTATTGATTTCAATAATCGATTTAACGATCAGTAATCTACGTACATGGTTATTATTTAATTCTAATAAATTTTAATAATGTATTATCTATTATTTGTATTATTTAATCCTGACGATTATATTGTATTTCTTTAAAAAAGGTTACAAAATGAGTCTATCTATGGATATTTGTGGTTAAAAATATCAACATCATTATTTACCCTACACCGATTGGCCAACAAAATTTAAAAGTGTGAATTTTCCGATTTTTTTTTTGTCAATCGATGGGAAATCGTTCGTAGAAGTTTGTGAAAGAAACCGTTTAGTTTGTGACAAAATAATTTAGCGGTAATTAATTAATTAAGAAAAAATAATTAATTAGTCATTGATATAGTAAAATGTTAAGAAAATAAGGTTTAAAGCAACATACCATAACAAAAATGCGGAAAAATTTAGGAAACGGTTGGTTAAAACTAAAACTAAAAAAAAAGTCAAAGAAAAATATTTTCCGAGTTACAAAAAACACTTAATGTTCTACTTCGTTAATGTATTTTTTTAAAAATTTTGTGTGGGAAAAGTTGATTTTCATAAGCGATGAAAAAATGTTGGAGAAAAACCTGTAAATTAAGCCCGTAATTATGTTTCGATTTTTGTTATTTTATAAAATTTTGGGAAAATATAATTTGAGGAAAAGAATTAATTTCTGAGTTGCCTTTTTTTTTTCATTTTTTTTTTCGAAGGGGAAAGGTTCTGTTTAGTTTTCCTTAACTTTTTTTTTTTAGTTTTGCATTTAACCAACCGTTTCCTAAATTTTTCCGTATTTTTGTTATTGTATGTTGCTTTAAACCTTATTTTCTTAACATTTTACTATAACAAAGACTAATTAATTAATTTATTTTATGTATTTAATTACCGCTAAAATATTTTGTCACAATCGAAACGGTTTCTTTCACATACATCTACGAACGATTTTCCATCGATTGGCAAAAAAAAAAAAATTCAGAAAATTCACACTTTAAAATTTTGTTGGCTATTCGGTATAGGGTTCATTATTTACTCATCATAACGACGAACTAAAACCAACAGGCAGAATTTTTGATTATATTAAAGTAGCTTTTAAAAATGTCTGACATCCCTGCCTAAAATCTCTGTGTACGCCACTGAATTATATCCCATATATAAATTGAGTCTCATAAGACATTTAATATTATCCATTAATATTAATATTCGCTGGAATTGATTTTATCACTCACGCTTTTCATTTGGCCAATTGTATATTGCACTGTCTTGTGTAACATCTAACATAAATTCGGATTTAATCCGGTAGAAGATTAGCACGATTAGGACTGTGAAAACCTTATTGGTTTTAATAAAGGTGTTCATATTTCTATATTTTAAATGTCACCAGGTAACTACATGTGTTATAAGAATATGTGACCATTGGAGACCATTACAAACATGCCAAACTTACCATGATTATAAAAAGAAATTTCTTTGAAATGAGAATAAAAATTTTGTCGGAATTTTTGGTGGAATTTTCATAAAACAGTGACTGATAAGAAAACAAACTGATTTCTATGATAGTTAAGGATCTTGGACTATGAACTTAAAAGACGCAAAGATTATTTTTTTCAAATTTAAATTTATTATCATATTTGAAGAATTAAAAAGTATTTTTTTTAAATAACTTTTCAGCTAGTCTTCAGCCTTCTTAATAGGTACCTTGCCCGATATGTCAGGAATTGGGCCTTTCTTGATCTGTGCATCTCCTACAAAAGAAAAATTCAAATAAATAAATTGGAAAGATTCCATGATTTATTAGTAAAAGAATAACAAACAATCAACAATGAGATTATATTTACCAGTAGCGAACATGGAGAGAATGAGCAAAGATGCCAAGATTACAGACAAATTGAAAATGCGCATTTTGATGGTGGGTTGTAAGCTTTGTCTCTGAAAACTTAGATACTTTTGCTATTCGATTGACTTATTTATACCGAAATTTTATACATTTTGCGAAAGATTCATAATCTAAATTTTCCACTTTACCAAAAAAGTATGAAATTTTAATTAATTTAATACAAAAATTTCATTTTTAATTTAAAATTGATTAGGGTTATCACTAGTTTAAATTTCGTAAAGCAAATGTAATTGAATTCTTTTATATTTTTTTTGTATTTAAAATTGGTTAATATTAAATTCAAAATAATGTGGAAATAGTTATTTTCGATATATATGCGTAAAGTGAGGTTTTCTAGTAGGATGAAATTGATGCACGAGCTGAAGGGACTGATCATACACAACGAGATCGAGTGCGCTGTGTATCGCACGAGATCAAGGTGTGTATGATCACTCCCTTTAGCAAGTGTCTCAATTTCGTCCTACTAGGTACCTCACTTTAAGCATAAGTATCGAACAAAAATTTTTGTAACGACTGCTTCTACAATTCAACAACAACAGATTGAGAAATTAATAATTGTTATTTATATATGAAAAATTTCAACTCTATAGTAAGAATAATTTATAGAAAAATTTTGAATAAAAACAACATTTTAGTTTAAACTACAGTCTAAATAATTACCTATATTAATTATTTCTTATCAAAGTTTATTTAGGTATCAATTTATTTTACTTTTGCGCACTGTTCTTTACTTTTGCGCATGGTTTTTCTACTTTCACGCACGCTTGCCACTACGATTAGAACCCCCGCCACACAACGCACGAAAGTTCAACTTTAGAAGCAGTCGTTACAAAAGACATTGTAACTACCTTTTTGTTGCAACAATTTAATGGGGGCCCAAAAGAGCCCCTTCTCTAAACGAGCCAAAAAAGTTTGCAATGGTTGAACTATTTCGGTATATTAATGGATTATTTATTATTTAATTTTTATATTTAAAATATTATTTAATATATTTAATTATTATTATTTAATTGAATAATTAAGTATCTATTTTTAATAAACCGTTTCCTATATACCGAGGAATCGCGACCATTAACTATGGAACGGGAATTATAGTTACTTAGGTTATAGTTTATCATATATAGTACCGTAATTGAAGTAACTATGTGGCAACAATGGAATAACTTTGAGAACTGCAGAAATTATTACTTTTGGTGAGTCATACACAAGATGTACTTCCTTAGGCTGACTATACCAAAGACTATGGGATAATTCGAGAATGATTTATTATCAGTGAATAATTCATTTCAGAATAATGTGTCATTCAAATATTTAAATATCAGGTGCGAAAAGCTTTAGGATTTTTGCAATGCCTAGGTTATGGCATGGCCCAAATTTGGTTGGGAACCACTTACTAGCCCCTTTGATAATATCCTGTAATACATTATGGGAAATGTGTCAAGATGTGGCGCCGTCACAAGTGTGCTTAAAGTACTAAAGTTGATATAAAAGCATTTTTTTTTTTTAATAACTTTGTGTTTTTATTATAGGAATTGAACCCAAATGGTTCCTAGCCTAAAATATTACAACTCTTACATTAATCTAAATATAATATCTAGTTGACCAATGTCAACCAGAGAATAGGAACTAAATATACATAAAAATTAAAACCAAAATAAATTAAATCATATACAGTACGTTAGTAGAACATATACACTTAATGCTAAGTTAGTTGATTTCTCACACACGTTCAAAATATTGCACATTCGTAAAATATTAAATTGAATTAAAATCATTTCTTTTTAGTCTGTTTAACGCGGGTTGTTTAATAGCTTGAACGGCTAGATCGTTCGGGTGTAGTCCCACTCGTTCCACATATTTATTTTTTAATTTCTTAATATAATTTATCACAGTTTCGATATTCAGGTCTCTTAGGATTACTTCATTCTTAACGTATCTTCCCACTCCCAGAAAAGATCTCAGAATCCGCGCCTGGCACCTCTCGATAATCCTTATATTACTGAGTTTTGCAGTCCCCCATAGTTGTGCTCCATAAGCCCATGTTGGTCTCAATACTTGCTTGTAGATCAATACTTTGGAAGATAAGTCAAGAGCTGAGCTTTTTCCCACCAATCAGTTAATTTGGCGTTGGAGGATTTTCAACTGAGCTGCTTTTTTATTTATATGCGCCCTCCAGTTCAGCCGCCGATCCAAATAAAATCCTAAGTATCTCACTACGTCAGTATTTGTGAGCCTATGACCATTTATTGTTATGGGCCCGCATGACTTTGGCCTTAAGGTGCATGTGACCAGTTTAGACTTGGTCTCATTTATTCCAATGCCCCACTTGTTGGCCCACTCGCAAATCTTATCAACATGGGCCTGCAACTCCCTCGTGGCAATGCGCGAATTGGGACTCGCGTATAGCACTGCCGTGTCATCCGCAAATGTCGCCGTCATGATGTTTTTGTCCCAAGGGAGATCGGCGGTGAAAATAATGTACACTGTTGGTCCAAGAACACTACCTTGAGGAACTCCTGCTAAGATATTGTACTTCTGGCTTAAAGCTGTTTTATATTGTACATGAAAGGTTCGATTGCTTAGGTAGCTTTCAAGGATGTTAAATAGATATGGTGGTAAGTGACACGACAATTTATACTTGAGCCCCTGATGCCAAACGCGATCGAAGGCCTGAGCCACATCTAGAAAGACACCGGCGCAGTATTTTTTTTGATCCAACGCTTTTCCAATATAGTTTGTTAGTCGGTGAACCTGTTCTATAGTGCTGTGAATATAAAAGCATAAAAGAACATATTGTAACGTGACGTCTCAAAACTGTATTGAGATGGGGTTCTTCGTTCTTTTAATTTCTTTTGGAAATAAATAATCAGTTTCACACTTTACAATCTTGTAACGGAAATTCACAGCTGAATGTTTCTGAAATTTTCAATACAGAATTCTCTGATACGGAACTGGCATGACTGAGCGCCTTTTATACCCGCAACCCAACATTTTAGAATGTACTCCATTGTTCGCCAACGTTCCACCACCTACTAGATGTTTCTAGAACAATCTATATGTACAGTTGCATTGGTGTGAGAGAGATAGAAGTCACTCAGACAATCGCGTTATTTTCGATTAGTTAGTATTCTAGATACACTAGTGGCGGCGCTACATCTTTGACACATTACAGGATTGGAATACTTTTTTATATTAATTTAAAACCCCTCACTAGTTAATTACATATTGATCGAACTCTTCTTAACTGGAAAAATAAAATATGGTTCTTTCAAATTTAAAACAAACGTTTATATTGATACATAGATCATATGATTCGCGGATGTGTCTTGGCCTCTGCCGAGCCCGGGAGACTGACTCACCGAACCCGAAGGGTTCGTTTGAAGCTAGACTAGATGTTACATCGCATATTATTTTTCTGCTATGTGCTCCTTGAAAAAAAAATGGCGTGTGAGATTTAAGTTGTTGTTGTACTACGAAATTTGAAATAGTTGTAACCCTAATTATTTTTAAATTAAAAATTAGATTTTTGTATTTAATTAATTGAAACTTCATACTTTTATTTCGTGAAGTGGAAAATTTACAATTATAAATTTTTCACAAAATGTTTTAATTTTTGGTATAAATAAGTCAATCGAATAGCAAATGGATCTAAGTTTTCAGAGAAAACAAATTGATTTCTATGATAGTTCAGGATCATGGACTATGAACTTAAAAGAAGCAAAGATTTTTTTTTTATATTTTAAATTATTATCACATTTGAAGAATTCCAAAGTGTTTTTTTTTAAATTACTCTTCAGCTAAACAGATTTCTTAGGAAGTTTGCCAAACATACTTTTTGCATTAGCAAGTATACTTTTCTTCTGTGTATCTCCTGCAAAAGAAAAGTTCAAATGAATGAATAGGAAAGTTCCATGATTTATTAGTAAAAGAATAACAAACAATTAACACTGAGATTATATTTACCGGTAGCGAACATGGAGACAATAAGCAATGAAGCCCAGAATATAGATATATTGAAAAAACGCATTTTGATAACTGGGTTCAAAGTCTTGTCTCTGAAAACTTAGATACTTTTGCTTATTTAAATACCGAAATTTTATATATTTTGCGTAAGATTCATTATTGTAAATTTTCCACTTTACCAAAAAAGTATGAAATTTTAATTAATTTAATATAAAAATTTCATTTTTAATTTAAAATTGATTAGGGTTATCACTAGTTCAAATTTCGTAATATAACTGTAATAGAAGTCATTTTTATTATTTTTTTAATTTAAAATTGGTTTATATTGAATTCAAAATTATGTGGAAAAATATTGTAACTACCTTTTTGTTGCAACAATTTAATGGGGGCCCAAAAGAGCCCCTTCTCAATACGAGCCAAAAAAGTTTGCAATGGTTAAACTATTTCGGTATATTGATGGATTAATTATTATTTAATTTTTATATTTAAAATATTATTTAATATATTTAATTATTATTATTTAATTGGATAATTAAGTATCTATTTTTAATAAACCGTTTCCTCTATACCGAGGAATCGCGACCATTATCTTTGGAACGGGAATTATAGTTACTTAGGTTATAGTTTACCATATATAGTACCGAAATTGAAGTAATTATGTGGCAACAATGGAATAACTTTGAGAACTCCAGAAATCATTACTTTTGGTGGGTCATACACAAGATGTACTTCCTTAGGCTGACTATACCAAGGACTATGGGATAATTCGAGAATGATTTATTATCAGTGAATAATTCATTTCAGAATAATGTTTCATTCAAATATTTAAATATCAGGTGTGAAAAGTTTTAGGATTTTTGTAATGCCTAGGTTATGGCATGGCCCAAAATTGATTGGGAACCACTTACTAGTCCTTATGATAATATCCTGTAATACATTATGGGAAATGTGTCAAGATGTGGCGCCGTCACAAGTGTGTTTAAAGTACTAAAGTTGATATAAAAGCATAAAAGAACATATTGTAACGTGACGTCTCGATTAATTGAAACTTCATACTTTTATTTCGTGAAGTGGAAATTTTACAATTATGAATCTTTCACAAAATGTATAAATTTTTGGTATAAATAAGTCAATCGAATAGCAAATGGATCTAAGTTTTCAGAGAAAACAAATTGATTTCTATGATAGTTCAGGATCATGGACTATGAACTTAAAAGAAGCAAAGATTTTTTTTTTTTATATTTTAAATTATTATCACATTTGAAGAATTACAAAGTGTTTTTTTAAAGTACTCTTCAGCTAAACTTTTTTTTTAGGAACCGTGCCAAAAAGTTTTTTTACAGCAGCAAGTATTCCTTTCTTCTGTGTATCTCCTGCAAAAGAAAAGTTCAAATGAATGAATAGGAAAGTTTCCAAGATTTATTAGTAAAAGAATAACAAACAATTAACACTGAGATTATATTTACCAGTAGCGAACACGGAGACAATAAGAAATGAAGCCAAGAATATAGATATATTGAAAAAACGCATTTTGATAAGTGGGTTCAAAGCCTCGTCTCTGAAACTTAAATAGTTTTGCTTATTTAAATACCGAAATTTTATAAATTTTGCTTAAGATTCATTATTGTAAATTTTCCACTTTACCAAAAAAGTATGAAATTTTAATTAATTTAATATAAAAATTTAATTTTTAAATTATAATCGATTAGGGTTATCACCAGTTCAAATTTCGTAATACAACTGTAATAGAAATCATTTTGATTTTTTTTTTTATATTTAAATTGCTTTGAAATTAAATAAAAAAATGTGAAACAACATTGCAACTACCCTTTTCTTGCAACAATTTAATGGGGGCACGAAAGTGTCCCTTCTCAAAACGAGCCAAAATAGTTTGCTATGGTTAAACTATTTCGGTGTATTGATGGATAAATTATTATTTAATTTTTATATTTAAAATATTATTTAATATATTTATTTAGTATTATTTAATTGGAAAATTAGGTATCTATTTTTAATAAACCGTGTCCTATATACCGAGGAAGCGCGACCATTAACTATGGAACGGGAATTATAGGTACTTAGGTTATAGTTTATCATATATAGTACCGAAATTGAAGTAATTATGTGGCGACAATGGAATAACTTTGAGAACTCCAGAAATCATTACTTTTGGTGGGTCATACACAAGATGTACTTCCTTCAGCTGACTATACCAAGGACTATGGGATAATTCGAGAATGATTTATTATCAGTGAATAATTCATTTCAGAATAATGTTTCATTCAAATATTTAAATATCAGGTGCGAAAAGCTTTAGGATTTTTGCAGTGCCTAGGTTATGGCATGGCCCAAAATTGGTTGGGAACCACTTACCAGCCCCTATGATAATATCCTGTAATACATTATGGGAAGTGTGTCAAGATGTGGCGCCGTCACAAGTATGTTTATAGTATTAACGTTGATATATTAGTATTAAACAACATAGTTTCGATTAGTTAGTATTCTAGACACACTTGTGGCGGCGCCACATCTTTGCCACATTTTCCATTATGCATTACAGGGTTGGAACACATTTTGTATATAAACCTACTACCCCTTACCAATTAATTACACATTCATCAAACTGTTCTTAACTGGAAAATTAAAATATGATTCTTTCAAGTTTTAAACAATGGTTTATAAGAAAGCCAAGCCAAGCCCGCGAGACTGACATATTATATGAATTAATCGGTTATCAATACAGCATGGGTCACATGTTCGAAAAATACTTATCGAATACATTTACCATATAGAAGTAGGTAGTAGCCATAAAATATCATGCAGAGATATATATTAGACATGATCAAAAAGTTATTCACTTTTGAAAAATTGATTTTATTTGAAAAGGTTAAGAGCCCTTTTTTGCGGAGCATTAAATTCCTTTCAAGAATCTATATTGTTCGTTTCTGTATATTTATTTTTTCGTTAGTTACAAAATTCCAAAATAAAGAAGATAAATCTAAAAACTATACCAATGTTTAAAGCTTGATAATTCGGCAAAAATTTTCAAAAAGACGTTTTTTGTAGGGAATTTAATTTTCTTAATATTAAGGGCTCAAACCTTCCCAATATTTTTCTTTGCCACCTTGAACAATATTTTCGAAATACTTTAAAAAAAAAATAGACGATTTTTTGACCCAGTCTACTCAATAGAGTGTTTAAGCGGTTTTAGTAGGGGAGACTGGGTACAAAAGTAACGGCGGGTCGAAAGTAACAAATGCTTTTATAGGTTTATCCAATGGGCGAACATCGTTTTGCTGCCATCAGGAGATAACCTAGAGCACCCCCCTCAATCGCATTAAGTCGACGCGTGCGCAGTGCGTTGTTAGGTTATATTGTAGGACGTAATGTGTTTTAACGAGCCAGAAGTAAGTTTTTCGACATTTTCTTATTTATTGTTTGCATAGTCGTGAAAAGATCATAGCAATCCGAATGTTTGCATATCCATTCTTGATTAGATAAATTGTACATTGTTTAAATTCATTTTTGTCTAGCACGCTTTAAGGTTATGTTACACGTTTAATTAAAAATGAGAATGGGTACAAAAGTAATATGTTACTTTTGTCCTCGTAATGATTTTATTACTAACATCATATTTTTATGGATATCTCTTTCAATAGAATGGTTTTCGATACATTTCCGTGTCGGTAGTTCTTCATGCAGTAGTTCTTATGCGTTGTCGCTGCATTCTATTGATTCATAACCTTGAAATATATATTTTTTGAGTATTTAAAATGCTGAATTTGGTTTATATTACTAATATAAAGCCTTTAAATAAGTAATTTGTTGATTTAACTTGTACTATTGTTTTCATTAGGAACCCTTAGCAGTCTTGTCACTTTCGACCCACCTACGTGGTCGAAAGTAACAACTGTCAATTTTTTTTAACTCTATGGTATTCATATAAAACACACCATAATTTAATAAATCAAGTTACTATTGTGAAGAACATAAACTAAATTTATATGTGGTTATATTCATTCAATGGCAATAATAACACCCAGCCAGAAATCAAGGTAAAAGTACAAATTGTTACTTTTGTACCCGGTCGCCCCTACTAGACAAATCGCTCCAAAAAATCGAGCAGTTTTCACCCACTTGAAGTTTCTTCGTAATCGTTTGCGAGCAACTTCCTACTGTAGTAAACGGCGTCAGTAGTATAACTTCAAAAGTTTTGTTCCTTTACTGGGACAACTCATTATTTATGATGGTAAATCATAATTTAAATTATTGTTTTACAGAAAACAATTTCAATTTTACTTCACGATTCAAACGATAAAATAATTTTCATTGAATTTTACTCAAATCGCGAATGAAATACTTTCGAATGAATTTATGTACAATAAATAATTAATAATTTAGTCCAATTATAAGCCAATATTCTCCATTAACTATCTTACGATCCAAACATGGTTCGTGTAACAAGTTGCAAATTTACTGACCACTCTCTTCTCTGCCCTTCTCTTCGCAACAGTCCACTTTTATTTATTTATCGACTAAAACGTAAATATCTTGATATTGAGATTGTAAATCAACTTTTGCAATAAAATTTATCCATTTTCCTTGTGTAATAATAGCAGAGAAGAGTGGTTGAACAACTGGAGATGTTTAGCTAAACCATATAATTTTCGTTGATGTTATAAAGAATATTCAATTTAATTTAATTAAATCTTTATTCATTAAATGAGTTATTTAAGTGGAATGGACAGGGGACAGACTTAATAATTTGTAGAAACCCCCATCTGATCTGATCGCCGATGATTTATTGCTTCTAGTACAATTGCATCATTTTCATGATAAGTAGTGGATATAGTAGTAATGAATCATGCAGTTTATAGTTATTAATATAAATTTCGAAAGAAATTATATTAAACGAAAAGACCCGTGATTGAAAAAAAGGATATTGGATCAAGGTGTCAACAAACCAACCAAGTGCAGATAAATCAGAAAAAATTTGCAACCAAACCCCTTTGGGAATTCGTACTAGTTTTTTACGGCTTATCGCTGATTGCTTTACACTTTTTGTACGTAAAAGGAATTCGAATTAAAAGATGAATATTGTGAATAGAACTAACGATTATGGTTTTTGCGGTGAAAATGAGAGAATTACATATTTTTGCTTTAATATTATTAAGGTTAATTGGCACGGATTAATATAGTGGCGCAAAAGACAGTCGTCTACTTGGTATTAACGTTTGAAATAGATCGAAGATTAATTGATCATTTTTTTTTAATGACTGAAAAATTCTTTGAATAAATTTTCATTGGAATGAACCGAGTGGTTTGTATGAGAATTTTTTTTAATTGTTATTTACCGTCGTTTTATAACAACTAAGGTCTTTGGCAACTCTAGGGTTGATAAAAATCTTTAAATCGAGAAATATCGAAAATTTGCTCGATACGAGGATAGAATCGAAAATCTACTCGGTTTGGAGCGGTCGCCTAGACCACTCGACCACCAGTAGGCCTTAAAACAATACATATTTGTTTTTTTATCAACGGAATTCCACCGTATTTAAATCCATGCAAAATAAAGTTTGACCATTTTCAACCTTAATTTCTTTAAAACAAATTAAATCCTCTACTTGAAACTTTCTTTGAACGGTAAAGTATCTTCTGAAGCCAACTTCTTTAAGTAAATACTTTACTTTTAAAAGAAATTTTCATCTTTCTTAAGATTCTGTCGTAAAAATGGTATTTTCATAGTAGCATACTGGAGGGAGGAATTGGAATTTTTTCTCCTCATAAATCGAGGGTTGATTCTTGAAAGAATGTGAACTTATGATTTAGTTCCGGACCCAACTTTGAGTAGCACAAGGGCTGTTTTGATTAAAATTCCCATTGCGGCTCATAGGTCTCTTGTTGAATAGCCTTGGTGTTCTCCTGTAACTAAATGTGTAGGGTAGAAAAAATGGCACAAAAAAGTTGGGGTAGATGAGCGATTTGTCTTCAGTAGAAAAATTTTGAAGGAAAAAATAATAATTTAGGCAGTCCTTTTAATAATTAAAAAAATATCCCATTAGTGGTATCTTTAGGCGAAATATAGGAGATCTGGTACAAAGAAGGTGAAAAGCTCGAAAAAAAGGACATGGCCAATTGAGGTACTTTTTTTCTTGCATTTGGTTCCTGAAAGTATTTAAAAATATGTTAACACTAGTTACTTTATATAACCGGGTCGCTATAAAAGGTTTTGCAGCCCACAAAACGCATATTTTGAGTGCATAATTTGAAATCTCGATTTTCTACAAGAAAATGCACAATAATACCTAAAGTTTGTTAAAAAGGATTTTTAAGGTCCTTGATTATGAATTTATCGGATTGTCCATTTTTTTCCTGCAGCTGGTGGTACGGGAACCTAATCCTCATCCCTAATGGGTCTATCCTGGAGGTAGACGTGGGCATCATCTTGTGGAGTTTTGGTCAATTTTTGGGTAAAAGGGGTACGAAAAATACGCGGATAGTTTTAGAAAGTCACTGATTATGTATATAAGGTTAATGAATTTCCCCGACATACCTGGAGGAATACGTGGACATAATCTTCTGAAGTTTTAATCAAACTTTTAATTTTTTCGTAAAATTAGTGCCGAAACACACAGGGGGATGTTTTTAATTCCTTGATTACAAATATAAGGGTTGTGAAGTTCTACGACGTACTGAGGATAGACGTAGATGTTATTTTCTTGATTTTTTTCAAATTCCGAGCAAAATTAGTTTTAAAAAGTATAAATAAGGGGTTTTCACTTACTGAGTACGACTATATGGGTCATAGGGTTCCTCGACATACCTGGCGGAAGGTGTGGACATCATCTTCTGGAGTTTTAACCAAATTTTCATTCAATTAGTTCGAAAAATGCAGGTTTTTTTTGAAGCTGTTTTTTACGAATATATCCTAGGTAAAGTTCTTGAGGTTATCCCACGTACATAGAAGCAGATATGTGGATATTATTTCCTGGATTTTTTTTTAAATAAAAGGAATTCAAAAATATATGCAAGGGGATTAATACCTTGTAATGATAAAGAGTTATTGGAACATAATTTTACCAGAAATTTTGGAAGAACTCCAGTCGATGATGTCCACTCCTACACTAAGGTTCGTTGGAAGACCTTATGAACCTTATATTCGCAATTATCGACTTCAAAAATCCTTCGGCGTTTTTGGTAATAATTTTAAGAAAAAATTGAAACAAACTTTGGAAGTTGGTGTTTACGTTAACCCTCAAGTATATCAGAGAACATCAAGAACTTCAAAGATCCCATGAAAAGTGATAATAGTTAATTCATTTCAAGGAAAATATCATCAACTTTAAGATGTGAAGTTCTAGGATCTCCAGGTGTATAAGGGAATTTAATTGATCCAATCGTAATCAACGACCCTAAAAATCACTGAATAGTAAAAATTTGGCCATTTTATGTATTTTCCAGTGGAAAATGAAGATATAATTTGTTATCACCCAATGTTATGCCCGTGAAAACTATATCATATAATGCAACAACCTGTTTAGATTGATTAAAATATGCCAAATCTAATGTAAAAAACCGCATCTTAATTCGACTTACGTACTGTTTTAACGATTCCAAACCTTCAATAAAAAGGAAACATATTTTATTAGACAGAAAAAAAAATCTTGCCATTTTACCAGTGGTTGAAGTATTACCTTTAAAAGAATTAATAAAAATTATAAGTTAAGGTAAATTAAGTGATAGATTTACTTAAGAATATAATGAAGTCTTAGAGTATTGGAAAAATCATAGTAATTAACTAAGTTAAATTGAATTATTTAAAAAAGGACTCTTATCACTGAAACTTGCCATGTAATTAAACCCTAAATGGGTGATCAATTAAATTTTCTGTATAAGAAAATAATATATATTACTTTATCATCCAAAACACATCCATTTACTATCATATACCTACAACACATCATTAAGCTACTTAAAAGAAATTAGTAATCTTGCAAATTGTAATTTCCATTTTAGCCATTGAGTAAAAGGAAAAATAAGAAATATATGTATAAAAAAAACAGAAACGTGACCCAGTTTGCTTTTATTTCACATCGAAAACAGGTTTATATAAATACATATAAATGTATATAGATAAGTATATTATTGGTAAGAGTCGTAAAATTTTTTTTTTCTTCATATACAAACGAATTTCAAGTCAAAAAATAATTTTAACAGTTCATTTTGTTTAATTATGGATAATTTCCGCTTTCTGCTAATTGGATTTTTATTTATTTTTTTTTCTTCGAACAGAAGTTGCGTGTTTGGCATTATGCGAATATCAGAATGTAAAGAAATTTGATGAGAAATTATAAAAGTTTCAAATATTTTTTTCTGCATATTTATACTTTAAAAGAAATCATTGAATTGTATATATATGCTATGTATCTAAGTTTAATGTACCTACAAACGTAAAAAGCAGTTTAACTTGTCTTTTAATTGGATTAATAGGTTGCATATAAGTGAGAAGTGCAAATTTTTGATTAATTTGTTGGAGTGATGTGCATTAATTGCATCATTTGTTCGACAAGAAAAAGGTTTATATGAGATAATTTAAAAGAAAAAAGTTCAAGGTTTTTTGATAAAGAAATTTATGTATAATGTACCACAACTGGAAACCCAAAAAACCAGATTTGGGACACGCCAGAATAAACAATGTAATTGACCAGAGTTCTCCCTTATACATTTGATATTCGATATCTATTCGTAAGATTCGGAACATTTTCTTCTATAAATCACATAGTAAACCCGAACAAACGAATGAGCAACATAAATTTTTGAAATATCAAAAAAAAAATGGAAACCTTGGTTTTTGCTACGAAAAGTGATATCCTTTCCGAAAAATTGTAGGATTCATCAGTAAAAGTTACATTATGTTTTCCAAAGTCCTAATATCTGCCATTGTAGAAACTTTAAAGTTTGGGATATTAAGGACCATCCGTAAAAGACGTCCATCATGAGGGGATAGGGCCCCAAAATTTCCGATTTTAAAAAAAATGTTAAAGAAATAGCGATAGTTTTTAAACCATATACGGTTGGAGATCTTCAAAAACTTTAAATATTCACAAGGGGATGGTGTGGTTTATCAAGACGTGACACTAGCGAATAACATGCAAAAAGCAGAGGTCAAAACATTTTAAGATATTGGACATGTTTTAGGGATGATTTCTTCATTTAAAACAACTTTTAAACTTCTTAATCCGACGTAAAATAGCAATAAAACTTTTAGTGAGCCATTAAAAGGTGTACAAAATCAAATAAACTAGAAAAAAAATAGATATTTCTTCCGCCTATCCTACCCATAAATATCTTTATATATCATCTTTTAACCGTTAGTTAATTGAGAGAAATTATACTGGTTTCTTCATTTGTTTTATTTTACATGTTCTCCATATTGACTTTTCCTCTCAATTAGAAACAAGTGATTAACGTTTTTTTCTTCAATATTTTCAAATAATTGCAACAATAAATAGTATGGGAAAACGATTCTGATTAAATTCCTTTCTCCTTCGTGCATCGAATGTGATTGAAGGAACTAAAGTTTACTGGAAGTGCAATAATAACAATTCAATCCGGAATTGTGACAAAAGAAACAAATGAATACATTACGGAAATAATAGGATGGATTCTATGCAAATTGCATATCGCCATATTGTAATCATAGGTTTCTTGATTTTTTCTCATATTACAACTACTTGGAATTCTGTTGTATTTTTTTTTTTTTTTGATTTTCAAATTAGATAACAAATCGTTTGGTTGTTTCTCAATGGCACGAAATTCAAACATAAAATTTTGACTATTTTTTTTTCGATCGAGAGAAATTTAGATGTAGAGATATACTTGAAATGATTTCACCCACTCGTTTATTTATTTTTTGCTGTATATCCCGAGGCCTTTTTTTTTGAGAAAATTTCGCGGTTATTATTTAAATTTATTGAGACTGATTTTTTTATTTATTGAATTATATAAGTCGTGTAGATTTGTTTTTAATAACCCAGTTTTGTGTAGGTATATGTGCGTTTATATTTTGTTTTGCGTTTATTTTCTATATCGGCGCAGTTCAGCGGCGATTTGCAATTGATTGTAATTAATATACAAATTATTAATTTTGAAACGTTCTTGTAGCAATACTTTCTATAATTTGCTGTTGGATGTATCATGAAAATTTCGGTACCTCACTCCTATGCATATATTGCATACGTACACATGTGATTAGATCATTCATTCACTTATGCAAAGAAGTAATAAATCGATTGATCGATATTCTAATTAAATAATAATAGTCATTATAGTAACATGTAAGAGGTTTACTTTATTGATTTTTTTATGACTCAAAATTACTATTTAGGTCCTTTGAACACAAAAAACGGTTGAGGGAATAACATGTAGGCTTTAATACATAACAATATATTTTTTTATTGGAAAAAATTGCATTGCAAATATTGAAAGTATTTACCGGCGAATATGTTATGTATACCAAATGCCTACTATGGGATTAAGTTGGCGTTGAGATAGTTTATGACGTTAATGATCAGCAGTCGTTAAACTTTTTTTTTTTTTGAAAAATAACTTAATTATACTTATTTCTTGTAGCCGTTAATTAATGTAAACTGTTTTTGACCCAAGGGTGCAATTTCTTTCGACAACATTTAGTAAGATTGTGAGAAGTTGTTACTCTTCCGTATTGAGTAAGAGAAGACGAGTTGAAAGATGCAATTATGTAAGATGGATATCGGTTTTTTTTTTTGAAATTGTTATACATTTTTGTTGGATTATTAATGGGCAACGATTAATTCTACGAATTGTTACAAGCTTAGGTGTTTTCTTTACCCACTGAAAATTCAAACAATAGGTATAGATAGGAAATAATATAATTTTTCTTTGATATAAAACTTTGTAATTTTTCAGAAATAAAAGATATTGTGAGAATTATTTACAAATCGTACTTTGAAATTGTTATACATTTTTGTGGGATTACTAATGGGCAACGATTAATTCTACTAATTGTTACAAGCTTAGGTGTTTTTTTTACCCACTGAAAATTCAAACAATAGGTATAGGTAGGAAATAATATCATTTTTTTTTGATATCATAAAACTTTGTAATCTTTCAGAAGTAAAAGATATTGTGAAAATTATTTACAAATCGTACACCTTTAATGGTCGCAACTATGCATAAGGAAACTGACTCAATTTAGTTCTTCGTAATGTTTTCCATACATCACCAATGGAATTCCATCAAATGTAGCAAGATTGATAGAGAATGTTCACCAAAAGATATTGTCCCCCCCCAAGAAAAAATCCTGAATCCGCCCTTGTCTATTAGGGTAGGAATTTTCAAAAAAAAAAATCTTATCACATGCCTACATCCTATAAAGAATACACCGAATATTAAAATTTCATCAGTCAAAGGGGGTATATAAATACACAATTATATATATGCACGGTTTTAAAAACGTATTTACTTTAAGCTTTATTACTATTATTATTATTATTACTATTACATTTTTTTCGTTAATATTTCCTTACTGAGCAACCCTAAGGATTTATTTACAACAATTTTGAAAAAAAAAAGTTTACTGTTTGATTATTATCTATAAAAATATTTATATTTCAAAATGGCAATTTTTTGTTCTTTAAATTAAATTACTCTGCTTTTTATTAGTTCAACTAAAAAAATTAATACATATCAGTTTTTAACTTTCAAATACCTTTCCAATGATATATAACTTGCCTATCTAAAGTATTTTTTTTTATCCCTCAGTTTTTACGTAGGGGGTACATTCCCTTATTGTTTTTAAGGAATGATAAGTAGCCTAACGTATGTAGGTAATTGTGTTGTATCTTAATATAAAGTTTCATTAAATTCGGTTGTTCCGTTCTTTAGTTAAATCATCAGCGCACGCGATGTAAGAAAGTTTTTTAGTAATTTTTTCACACATTATTGGAGTTTTAGTATGGATGCCTAACTTTTTTGAAAATTGAATATAGCCCATGTTCACCGGAAATAGTGTAGCTTTCTAACAGTGAAATAATTTTTCAAATCGGTCAAGTAGTTAAGGAGCCTATTCAAAGCAAACAAACAATCAAATCTTTCCTCTTTATAATAATAGATTTACTTCTTCTTCTACCTTTATATTATAAAGTAAAGATATACTTAAACTAATGGGAATAATTTATCTACCAACTGAAAAAAGAGTCACTAAAATAGGACCAGCTGATTGCCCTTGATCGAGCCTTAAATCGTAAATCCTGACTGATAGATTAACTCCTATCAAAGCCTAAACTGCTAATCGTAAAGACGTGAAATTTTGAGGTTGTATTGCTTCTATAGTTTAAGCATCCGAAAAGAAAAAAAATCAAAATCCTACCCAAAAAAGGGTGACAAAGTTTGTTTGGGATAACGTGTGGTTTAATTAGCAATCGAGTAACTTGAATTCGTTTGTTTTAATTTGAAAAAGAAACAAAAATATTGCTATTATAATGCCATTAAATGACTCGTTTATTTTGAAAGTGGCGTAAGTCCATTCAAGGACTGTATTCTATGGTTAGTCTTCTTCTTGTAACTAGAACAAAGTATGTTAATTAAGTTTTCAGAAATTTCTGATTTCATTTTAGTTGTTAATAAAAACGCCAATTATTCCCGCCTCCCTAGTATCTCATGTTCCCATGGTTAAAAATGATAACACTATAGGGATTGTTCTTGAAATGGACTTAACTCACTTTCAAAATAAACGGTTTAAATATTGCTGCTAATGTTTTAAGGGTCAGAATGTTAGTATAAATCTGTGAACATTTTGGTGCAAAGGGATAATGTTATGAACTGACCGATGGAGTTCCTTAATACCCTTAATTCTCCTGGTCTTCCTATGCATTTATCCTGAAAGTGGAAACTTCTGTAATGCTACTTTAGAACAATCCGCCAAAGTTAGTTAACAAAAAATCAATTTAAAAATGCCATTTAATCTTTCGAAAATATATCATAGAAATATAAAAAGAAATATTTCAATCATATTTTAAGTTTACAGTTTATAATTCACCTACCGAAGCAGGTGGACGACGACTGGTATATAATATTTGTAGCTATGAAACATAGTATCTTAAGCCGAATTTTCGGGTATTAGTGCTGAAATTATCTTACCTCAAGTTCAGATGATTTTTTCAAAACTAAACACTAATTTCTAACTAATATTATAAGGCAATAATTTACTGAGACAAAAACTATCTCAAATCATTCGCATGCTAAAAAACAAACTAGCAAAACTATACTTAAGACAATATGTTCAAAAAAATACTAATTTGGACTTATGATTTCAGGTACAGATATATTCTAAGAAAAATTGTATGTAACGTCATAAGATTTTCTTTTTATTTTGCCTAACCGTAGATTCAGTTTCCCGCGTGGTTGAACTTTTGCTTTCGGTGCCGTCTTCCTCTGGAAACATTCGTCTAACTAGGGTAGTCCATTCTAATTTTAACAGATCCAAATTTCATAGGTTCTTCTAGTTATTCTTTTGCAATACCCATAATTATTTATAAAAGTTTTTTATCAATCTATATAAATAATAGCTCAATTTTCTTTGCAAAAAAATTCTTACTAAAAATAGCATCAAAAAAATCCGGAAATGATTGATTTTTGAAGCAAAAAATTATATTATTATAAATATGTGAGCAGTAAGAAGGCAAAAAATTTAATTGTATTTAATTAAAACAATCTAAAAATATAAGATTATACTGTTAATGTCATCGACTTTTAACTTCATATATAATAATATATTCCCAATAAGAATTTCCTATAAAACAGACCTTGGAAATTGTATTGTAAGATTATAATACCAATAAATAACTAACTACTTACAAGTATTGGTCGTGACCGTCACGTTTTGACATTTTCTCGACTGAATTGATCAAAATAAATATTTAAAAAAAGCGGTCTCTTATTTACACACTTACTATACGTATTATCTTGCGATAAAATCGAGTGCATTCACATTTGATATTTACCAAATTCAATGAATGGAATACAACTACTATAAACGTAAAGATCAAAAGAAACTCCCTGCAATATATTTACACAAGTAATTTAAATTATAACTGCTACTGTTGCAAGCAATTTCAAGTTCAAGTAAAGTATTATAATTGATATTGAATAATAGAACCACTTTCAGTGTCAACCAGAAACTGTCATAGGTGACCAATTGCCATAATATGCATATAAAAGACTTCACATATGATAATTGTTTCAACATTCAAGGCAATGATAAATGATAGGAAATTCATGAATCGATAGAATCGATTAATTGATCGAATTGTTCCTAATAGATATTAGTTGCGTATTTTTTGTGACTTTGTTTTCGAATGAAATTTCACAAATACGAAAATATGGTAATGAAAATTCATTGAACCGTAGGTGAACAGTTTATTGACTGTAACCAATGAAAATTTATTCAAATCAAATTGCATATTTTCCCTTTTTTTTAAAGTAAACTTCTTAAGACAATAAATCATTGTCAATTATAGTTTATACCTTTTAATTAATCTTTGATTTCGTAAGAGGATTCTAACAATTGCGCGTCTGATTTTATGTCAATATTTAATGATAAAATTGATTACGTTTTAAACAATGGAATCGTTTTTTTTTTTATTATTATGAAATACTGTGACAAACTTGCGAACTTAGTTATTTTTTTCTTGTTGGTTAATGCATTGTTGAGATTTTTTCAACTAAATATAATGTTCAACTACCGAACAAACACTAAAATTGCTTAATTAAGATAGTGTTTTATTATACAAAGCAAAAAAACGGATATTTCCCAAAAAAATCCTTTCTATATAACTGTTTTGGGTTTCGAGAAATATCGAAAATTTGACGGGTTTAACGAATAAAATTTAACGAATCGGGTTTTTCGAAAACCATATACCATTTTTTACACTTTTCGGAAGATTTCTCGGATTAAATCAGGGAATAGTTTTTCTCAGGAACTACTGAAAGAATTTTGAGAACATTTGATGCATTGTACTAATTACAAGATTTCCAAACACTAAACTAAAATAATTAGAAACTTTTGAATAATTTTAAAAGTTTCTTGGAGCATTTTTGCTCTTAGGTGGTAAACCAAAATAATTTTGCATATATTAAATATATAACAATAAAACTTGACCTTACGCTATTGATCTTTAGGTATTAATTTAGAAAATCAACTAAAGTAAATACTAAATTTTGTGTTTTTTACTCCCGAAAACTACTGTGTATACAATATATAAAATATATTGCAGTCCAATTTATGTAGTATAATTTAATATAATTAAATATAAAAATCATACCACCAACATAAATTTGAACAGAAGTTCAAACAAAAATATTCGTGACGTATTGCGTCAATTTGTGAATTCACTTTGTGAATCATCACAAAGCAGTTACGGAGTGATCCAAACTACTTGATGACCACTGATGAAGATTGCTTGGCAATCGAAATACGTATCTGGGCAATACATCACGAATATTTTTCTTTGAACTTCTGTCCAAATTTATGTTTGTGGTATGATTTTTATACATTATTATGTTAAATTATACTACATAAATTGGACTGCAATATATCCTACTTACGTATTCAAAACGTTTGTAGGAGTAAAACGGACTTTGATTTTTAAATTTGAAATTTCAATTAGTTATTAAACGTTATCCCGTACAAACTTTGATATCGTTTTTCACTTTTTTAGGGGAGGAATTTTCAAAAACCCTTTCTTATTATATATCTGCATCGTATAAGGAAAACACTGTCCAAATTTCATCGGCACAAACGTGCACTTATATTTGAAAATACATTGTAAAACGAAAAAAAAAAATGACCTTCTTTATGTTAATTAACATGACTAAAAAGATATTTGATTTTGCACATTTGGACTTTGTACATACAAAATTGTTGGAAATAGATGGTAAGCGTGGAAGTAAATTCGAATATTTTATTTATTTTCAATAACAATAATTGGTTTTCAAATTGTTCTAAATATCGAAGAAAAGTTAGTTTGGAAGATTTTATATTTGAATTTACAGTGAAATATATGGCAAAAAATTGCTACCTTAATGCTTTTCAGCCGAATATATAAGTACTCCAGATCACAACCATTGGTTTATAAAATAAAATAGTTTTTTAAAACTTGATTGTTGAAAAACGAACCAAAATTTAAAATCGCCTATTTGGTATAAGTACTACATAAACTTTCGATTGTTGATTAACTCTACATTATCTCATATTAAACATTTGGCTCAAGTCTACTTTAGCACACCCACAATTTGACAACGTTGCATTTTCGACTATGTTTTTAATTTAATTCGCGATATTTTTGTTTTTTCAATTCTAATATGGTATAATTCTCTCTTTTCTGGTTAAATTTTCATTATGGACGATTTAATCGCGAATTAAATTAAAAAAAAAATAGTCGAAAATGCAACGTTGTCAGATTGTGGGTGTCCTAAAGTACACATGAGCCAAACAATTTATTGAGATAAAACCTTTAGTTGCGAATGCAACGGGCAACTACTAGTATTTAATATTTTAAATACTTGGGTCAAATAGAAAAAAAAGGCTATGCGCATTGGAATCCAAAAAAAAAATTTGCCCTTATAACTTGGAACACCCTTAACCAATATGTTACCCTATTGGCTATAATCCCCATTGGTTTCAACAACTACTATTGTGGCAACTCCTTTTAAGCCCTTAGTATTCTGAGGAAATTTTCCGTTTTTTCTTGCTGATATTCATCCAGCATCTTTTCCAATAATTTGACTTAAAATTTTAAGAAGTATTTTTTACAGTTGTCCGGTAAATATGAGTGTAAAAATTGCCTTCAAATTTGGGTCACACCTATGAAATTTTCATTATTGAAATCTATTGAACAATTAATTATTTTTTTTTTAAAATAATCCTATTAATTTTCTTTATTAATTAGGAAATTGAGTTGTTAAAAACAATACCTTTCTTTGAATTTTATATATATAAATAAAATTAGTCAAATCCAAGGCCAATAATTTTAATTGGTATCACACAAAAAACATATTAATTCTTCCACTTATATCTATATTTATATATTGTCTTAAGAAATTGCCATGAGGTAATATCGAAAAAACAAATGTATGGGGTTATAATACCCCGAATTCGAGCGAAACGAACGGTTCGCGCGTAACGTAACGACCTTAAAACTCGCATTCTATTTAATTAGTGCGTAAGTTGTCAAATGAGACTTTTTCTTTCATTTTTTGAATGTAACTTTTGCTCAGCCTTTCATTTTTATCTCATTTCAATAGCAAATTGGGTTTTATTACGTAACAATAAATACTCCAAGTGTACGTATTCGATAGGTATAGGTAGGTGTAGCCGGAGAAAAGCCCTTGCTAAATTCAAACAACAATAAAAAAAACCCAAGTGGAATGAATAAATTATGGAATATTAAATCGGCTATTGTTTGCCTAGAGTTTAATGACAATTTTTTCCTTTTTAATTATGCAACTGTTTAATGCGGCGATAATCGTGAAGAAGGAAATACTTATACGATTGAAATCTTTGATATTGTTGACAACAATTCAAAGGAAATTTCATCAGGTTTAAGTTATTTAATATTTTTTTTTTATGAAAATGTAAGACAATAAATTATGCTTATCTTACGTGCCAAGTACTTAGTGTTAAATAGTTGCCATTACTACTATTGCCAATTATTATAGAGAATTTTTGTCGCAAACTTATAATGTTTTTTCTTAGTACTAGCACGAGGACTTAAAAAATTATCTTTGAAAACTTTAATCTCTTAAAATAATTCCAACTACAAAAATATTTTACATATTTGAATGATTTCAAAAGTTTTTTGATGTAATAAATTACTAGAATGCCTAATATGGATCACTAGAAAGCAAGTGTTAGAAGTAAAGAAAGTATAGGGCTGGAAAAGAATGGGGAAAATTAAATCAATATATAAATCCAATCTCAATTGGTTTTAATTAGATAAAATCGGGACTTAGGAAATAGCTCAGGGGTTGGAGAATTTGAGTTAGGGCACAATTAACCTCATCCAAAAAATATCAACTAAATAAAAAAAATATATAAGATTCAGAAAATAAGTATCATACCGTCGGCCTAAAGTGTTAACCTGCTAATTCCATTTTGATAGTTCTTATAGGGGCAGAAATGTGAATGTAAAAAAATAATATTTTTGGATAGTTCTATGTACAGATGCTTTGCATCTCTGTAGAATGCCTACTGGAAGTAAAATAATAATAAATAATAATAATATATAAATCCAATCTTAATTGGTTTTAATAAGGTGGAATCGGGACCTAGAAAATAGCTCAGGAGTTAGGGGATTAAAGTTGAAACACAATTAACCTCATTCAAGTAATCTCAATTAAAAAATAATACTTTTGGCCAACAATATTGTTTATCAGATAACATTTACCCTCCAGAAGGAGAAAAAAATCAAGGGGATACGTTAGTTGGTGGCGATGTTTATTGACATTGTTTTACCCCATGTATGTTGAAATTTTCGAACGATAAAGTTTTATTTTCGAACATTTTTAAATATTAAAGAATCCCTAGACCATTACTTATTATCATCTTTTCTTCAATCGCGTACCAATCAAAGAAATCCCGAAGAATTACCTCCTGAAAATTCCGAACCGTTCCTCTGATAGAAAAATGGTTTCTTCAACAAATGAATTTTTTGTCAAGATCGAAAAAAAAAGCTCTTATAAAAATAAAGTCGAATTTTCCAATGGTTTTTTTTTTCAATACTAAAGTGGAAAATCCATCAACATTACATTAAATTTTTCATTGAGAAAACCGTTAGGAAAATGATATTTTTGCCCAGAACGTTTGTCTCAAAGGTTTATTTTCTATAGAATAAATTATATTTTTCATGTGAATTTGAACATTTATACATTTTGTACAATATTAAAAATATAATGTGGCCATTTTTATGTAATATAATTTACATAAGTAAACTTTAAGACCCTTTAGAACGAGTTGAAAATTAAGGGTGATAGTGGGTACATCTTTGTCTAAAACATAAGATAAAACATTCAATATTGTTCTGAGCAATATTTTCTTATAACTCCAGTGTCTTCTTCTTTCTTCCATAGGAATAGGGCGATAGGAAAAAACTAAAATTAAAAATCATATTGTTTAAATACAATATATATAAATAAAATTGTGGCCTTAGATAAGGATATAATTTTAAAAAGTAAACTATAAACATAAATTTAAAAAAATCAAACAAATTTACTTTTGACAAATTGCCCAAATACGTATTTTGATTACCAAACAATCTTTCTCATTGGTCACGAATGTAAATTTTAGATCTTCAACTCCTCTTGGAGAGTGAATTTTATCTAATAAATAATATATAAGCTTCACCACATAGCAGTCACGAAATGATGCAATACTACTTGATGACTACTGAAGAGCCAAGCAATGCTTGGCAATCGAAACGTATCAGGCAATACGTCAAAAATCCATTTGTTTGAACTTTTGTGCAAATGCATGTTTTAGTTAACTTTTTGTAAATTATATTACATGAATAAGACTACAATATGTTTTATATATTGTATAAACAGTACGATTTGTAAAATTATATATTTTTTTCGATCGTTTTTTCGTCCCATTGCTATGGAAGAAAGAGAAGAATACCGAAGTAACAAGAAAATTTTGCTCCAAATAATATTGAATCTATTGCCGTATATCTTTGACAAAGACAAACCTACTTGCATCTTTAATTTTCAACTCTTTCTGGAGGGTGAATACCACCTTTTAGACTAATGCTGGGTTATAATTTTCTTGTTATTAAGTCCCCAATTACTTTGTAATCCACTAACCAATTTCATATTCATGACAAAATTTACCCAGGTCATTTATACCAATAAAAAGTGAGCGAAAAAAATATCGATTTAATCCATTTGATTTACTACCAACAATGACATAGAACTTTCAAAATTTTGTACTGTAAGCATAATTTATTTGTGCATAAACCCATTAGCGAGTTTAGTCCATAAATAATCTGAATGTATAATTAAAATTGGTTGAAAGAACTTTGATTGAAATTGCAATAAAATTAATGAAGCTGTTTATGCCCAAGTACAATAAATTGAGGTAATCAACCTATATATGTGCAGATATCCCTCCCTCCTAGCGGATATCACAGTGTAAATGTAAAATGAAACGTTGACATTAATGGAAGTATTAATTATGAATAGTTGTTCGGTTACAATTTGAGCGACGATTTAATTTAGAATTAGAAAATTTGAAATTATTATGTCAAATTGAAAACGAATTTAGTTTTGGGAAAGAAAAGGAAAACGTTTTAGGGGTTCGTTTGAATTTTGGGGTTTTCAATGAGGGGCTTTCAACATTTCTTATCTTTTTTCCCCCAAAAATTATTTAATTGGAGTACAAACATGCATTTGAAATAAGTAAAAATATATAAAATAGTAAAGGAAAAAGACAATTTTTCATTACCTAATTGTTACTTAAGTAATTAATATAGATGACGTCAAAGTCCACTTCGTTAAAACTTCGGAATAATTGGATTTTTAGGAAAGAGTTTGGTGTTTATTTATGAAGTTTTTTTGCTAGTTGTCATTTGGTACCATCCACCAATCCCTCATTAAATCTCATAACTACTTTTATGTACAATTTTACTAACAATAAGTGAAATGGAAATTAGTGGTTACACACTTGGAAAAAAAATTGCCAAAACTTATTGCATCATAATTAAATGAATAATACGCCACACATTTATAACTTCTTTCACAATAGGTTCCAGCGATATGGTTCCGGCATTTTTTCCGCAAAAAAAATTAGCATACAAGCAAAGTCCCAACGATGCACAATTTGCGAATTTAAGAGCCAAAACAATGAGAAGTCGAAGATTTACGCTGGAAAATTGTTTGCAAAAAAGATTTTTGGTAAGCGATAAGAAATGCAACAAAACAGTAACAACTTATAAATCAAATGGACTTTAATTAAATGTAGCAAGAATAAGTAATTTAATTAGTGAAAGGGTTATATTACAAAAAAAAAATACATGATAATAAAAATTATGTACTCGTATACGTGACATAATCCAAGTTGATACGCAAAGGAAATAATTTTCGGTGAATAAACGTAAATTTCAATCGAAAAATGTAACGTTTGAATAATTTCACCCTATGTTTTATTCATGTAATTATTTTCAGATATTTCCAAAAAATACTTTCCTATACAAATTCTAACAATTTCAAGATAACTGCTTTAATTTTTTCAATAGAATTTAGTACGAAATATGTATCACTAATAGTTCTGAGATTGGATCACCTCTTTTGTCGGATGGTTTCACTTTCGAAATTTCGTCAAAAACATCTTCGTTATCGTAAACTCGACTGACCTACAAATTTCAATTATGATGTAAATGTAATTTGAACGAATAGTATGCGAAGTGGAGTTTTATTTAAACGATTATAATCATTTCCTTTGATTTGATCCCAACCATAATACGTGTTGTAAGTAAATGATATGAATTGAAAAACAATTTATTATTTTGTGATGCAATCAGCAACTTTTGCTTCGCAATATCCCATATGCGGATTATTAAAAAAAAAGAACTCAATAAAAACCATTGTGGTGCTTTTTGGATTTTGGTTTTCTAGTTATAGAAGTATTATCCTATCCCTTCAAAAATCATTATCTACTATTACGCTAAAGTGTTAACAATACACTGTTTTGGTACTCCAGCCATGCTAACTTTTAGGTCCACAAAACGCCATTTGCAGAAAGCGCTGATTTTTGGTTTAAATTTAAAGAAAAATCCAGACGATGGACATCAATTTATGATGAGAAACATGTTTCATCGATAAAAACATGTAAATTTTGGTTTTGGTGCTTCAAAAGTGGAAATTTTGGTACCAGAGACAAAGAACAGGAAGAAAACTTCGTAAAATTTGTAGACGCTAAATTGGAGAAGTTTTTGGATCAAGATTCAAGTCAAACTCAAGAGGAGTTCGCGAAAACTTTTGAAGAAGGTCAATAAACGGTTTTCAATCATTTAAAGTCCATAGATATGGTGCAAAAACAGGAAAACTAGGTTCCACAGGAACTTAAGTAAAAATAAACGTCAAACGCCGTTTTTTCTCTTACGAAAAACTACTCCAAAAGCAAATATAGAATAGTTTTTTGCATAGAACCGTGACGAAAGATAAAAAGTAAATCCAATTCGACAAATTAAAGAGGAGAAAATCGTGGGGTAAGTCTGATTCTGCATCAATTTCAACGGGAAAACCGAATATTTACGACAAGAAGTTATTGCTTGACATTTGGTGGGACCAGATCAGGGTAATCTATTATAAGTTATCCCAGCCTTATGAAAAAAATACTGAGGAAGGTTACCAACAATAATAAATACAATTGAGTCCAGAATTGAAATTTAAACGCCTCCAAAACACCAAAATACATATTAAATTAATTCAACTCAATTTTCCTCACTACCTCATCGGCATTATCAAATCCTACCTCACCGACCGCAGTATTATCACCAGGGTGGGAAAATCACTTTCCAACTCACCCAATCCACTCCGGAGTCCCACAGGGCTTCAAACTTTCACCCTCTCTTTTTAACATATATTGTCACGACATAATATAATTTCCACTAATGACAAAATTATTACCGCTCAATACGCAGACGACGTGGGATTCCTGCAATCCTCCAGGGTCATCCGTGGCGGCACTTCCCATCTCAACAGGTTCATCCCAAAGGTACTCGACTGGTACTGGAAATGGAGGTTCGACATCAATCCAACCAAATCCGAGGCCATCTTCTTTTCTCGCCGTAAACGTACACCTCCCAATCTCATCGTGAACGGCCATACCATCAACTGGAGCAATTCCGCCAAATATTTCGGCGTCATCTTCGACAGACGTCTGACCTGGGTCAAACAAATAACCGCCACACGCAACAAGACCATTGGGGCCTTCGTCAGTTTGAAACCCTTCTTCAACAACCCAAAGGTTTCTCAATCCACCAAGAAGCGAGCCTTCAACGCCATCATCAGAAGCATCTATACGTATGGCATTCTTATCTGGGGCTCCGCCACCCCAAACAAGATCCACAAACTTAACGGCACATAAATTCGCCTAATCCGTTCCGCCTTAAAATTTCCATGGTTTGTTCGTAATAAACAAATCCTTCAGGAAACCAAAATCCATTCTCTTCCCGAAGCAGCCCGACTGTACGCAGCTAACTTGTGGAAATCGGTATGTGCTCACCCAAACCCCACTATCAGAACTCTTGCATCCTTCAAATGCAAGAAAACCGACCGCTTTAGAAGGCCTGGCCTTCTTCTGGTTTCTTGAAGTACTTCAATTTCCGAGCTTCGCCCCTGGCGTCAGTGTCCAGCAATTCCTTTGCTGGACCCTCTTCTTTCATTTCTGGTTTAGAACTTAAATGGTTGGTAACCAATAAGGTGGGGGTTTTAATCGGTAGGCGCTTTATGTTAATCCGACACTACCCGTCTTCCTGGGTGTCTTTTGAAGATTTTCCCCACCTTATTTTGTCAAAAAAAAAAAAAAAACAAAAAACAAAATACATAAACAAGGCCATCTTTTAGCCAGATTTTTGACTATATGTCTAAAAACTGTTATGCAAGCTTTGGAAGTTCTTCAATGGGGTGTCTTATCTCACCCGTTATATTCATCAAGTATCACCCCCTTCGATTACTATTTATTTCGTTCCATGAACCATGGTCTGAATATAATAACAGTTCTCATAAAGGAGCATAAAATACATTACTTTCATGATTATTTGGATTATATCCTAATTGGTCAAATGATATATATTAAATCCTCTTTATTTATGAATAACAAGTAGTACTAGGATTAAGTTGGGTGTTGGTAAAAAAAGGATAATTGCTTCCTTTCTCAGGAGAATTTTAAGTAAAAGTAGAAATGTGACAGAAGAAAATATAGAGGAAGTTATGCCTGAATTTCAAAACGGTTTTCTCAATTAGTAAAATTAACTTTTGGGCTAAATGCTACCGCAGAAATATTCGTAGTATATCCTTCTGAAGGAAGAAATATGGTATGAATAAAAAATTGTATCATTATACTTTTAAATCAACCTGGACGAGGTCACTATCGTTGGTTTGATTTTTTTTTGTTTATTGATATTTTTTTTCTTGATGTAGGCCAATTTAAGATAATATAAAAAAATATATTCCTATCCTGCAATGCATGATGGGAAATGTATCAAGATGTTGCGCCACCATAAGTGTGTCTGCGGAACTAACTATGCAAGGTTTATAAAATACATTAGTGGCCTCATGGTGGCTACGTGATGGATACGTGACGTATCCAGAAGAAATTCGTACATATCTTCAGACTGATTCAATTTCAAAATTATTCGTATGACGTCATTTTTTTTTCTAATGGAGCAACCTGTGTAATTTACAAACCTTGAAAACTATGGACTATTATGCTAACGTTTAAAGTTAATACTCTAAACACACTTGTGGCGGCGCTACAGTACGTTTCCCAACATGCATTGCAAGATTAGAATACCTTATTTTATATTACCTTAAGCCAATTAGGTCTGGATATTTTCCCGCTCATGTTCAGTTGGTTCAAAGGAGCTGATACGATTTTATATCAGAACCGGAAAGTTAAACAGAGGTAAGAGGTAATCTTTTCTCTTCCTCAGTATTTTCTTTAATGTAATTAACTCAGTTTTTATTCCAATAGTTTGGAAATACTTTCTTAAATTTTAGTAGTTAGTTTTGAGAGGAAAAGAATTCATACTTCAGGGAAACTTAAAGATTTAAAAGAAAGGAGGAAGACAAATTAAAATTCTGGATTAAAAGAGGAATGGGCTATCCAGATTTAAAGAACCTAACCAAGGATAAATGACCCTGGAAGGGAGAGTTCAATCAATCCAAAGAAAGATATGAGATAACGATGTATTTTTCAATTTAATTTTAATTTAAAAAAAATATGGTAAATCATAAATTATAATTTTGAAACCTCAAAACTAATAAACGTTCAAAATTAATACTAGGTTTCCGTCGTCAGTAACCGAGTATTGTAACCAAGTCACCATTATCGGTTTGTTATTAAAAATTTTTATATCTTTCAACAGGAAATCCATAAAACTTAAATGTACTCATATTAAGCCCAATTTTGCCTGTAGAACCAATTGATTTTTTATGAAAGATATTACCGTTATTAAATAAGGTAATTTTATATTGAATAATTTTTCTCAAAAGAATTACAGTTCCGGTGGGATTTATATTTGAATTGCTTGAAATTTTATTGCATTTTTATTAATATTTAAGTGTAAAAACTGAAGTTTTTATGTATCGAAGTATTTAAAAATTGATATTGATACGATTGTTGCGTTAACAATTATGTCAAAAGATAAATTTGTATTAAGTTACCAATTTGGAAAGTCAAATTGAGCAGCTAAATATTGACTTTTCCCAAAATAATTGAATTTGCGAATAGTTCCTAATATTTTTTCTTGGGTAATCGATTAAAGTTGCGAAATTTTTTTCATTATATTTTTCTCTATAATTAAAAATCTATTCTGCAACGAAAAAATTTCGAAATTTATAAGAAACGACTCAGATAACATTATTTGGCCAACGAAATGTTTGCATTGTAATTTAATAAAAGCAACGACAAAAGTATCATTTAAGTAAATCTTTCTGCAATAAAAATTTTACTTTACACTTAGTTTTACGAGTCATAAAAAAAGCGTTTCTCCAAAAAATTTTCAAGTTTTGCAACGCGGAGGCCATCAATATAAGAGATAACACGGCGAAGAATTGCTTTGGCAAAATTTACCATCCAAGAATCGTGCAATTTTTTGCAACTTATTTCGCACACATTTCATTTTGAAAATAATATTATAATAAAAAAAAATCTCAAAAAAAAAACCCACATAAAGATAAACATAAACTTTTTCAAAAACGAAATGAAACTAAAGTAAAAGCAGCCACTTGACATGAATTCCTCAAGTACCTGTTCAAGGTGGGTGGAAACAATAAGTGAAAAAATCATATAATGCAGTGAAAAGTTTGCCTAATGGTTAAATTGTTCTGGTCAATATGTTTTTAATAGACAAAACTAATATCTTTAATTGGTTCAAGTGAATTAAATAAATAAATTTACCTAAACGAGTTAACAAACGAGTTAAACCCAAAGAAATGAATACCAATTTTTATACGCTAATTTCATATTATTGTGCAACTTTGAAATGTCCTCCAAAAAGAAAGGTATAATGTTAAATTAAAAGGATGAATGAAAACAAATAGTATCCGATAAAATAAGCTATTCAAAACCAAACCGTAGCTGGTTTGAATTGCAAAAAGAAAATTGAAAATATCCAAGAAAAGTTAAAACTCTAGATATCATAAAAGAAGAACTATTTCGACCAAAGAGGCCTACCAGGGATTGATAACGTTAAAGCAAAAAAAACTTCAACCAGAATCAATAAGAAGCCCAAATTTCTACGATTGATTAAAGATAATTCAAATTTAAATATTATACCCAAATTGTTATAATTTTTGTTGTTGTGAAGATTGCCAATTCAAAGGATGAAGACTAAAGGAAGATTATCTTATTTCAAAAAGCGATATGCTTACCAAAAAATCAAATTTGCATTTACTAAAGCGCAGAAAGATGAAATAATTAAGTTATAATAATTATATTTTAATTTTAATTAATTAAAAAAAAGAATCTACGCAAGGAAAGCGAAGTATTGGTTTTATTGTTTATTCTGACTTCACCAGGGACTTATTGCAAAATAATTCAATGGTTGAAGAAGTCAGAATAAATTTCCAAAAATTCGAGGCAAAATTTGAAGAACATCCCTGTAAAAGGCATTAGGAGGCATTTAGAAGCATTATGAAATCATTACATTTAAAATGCCTTTATTAACTTTAAAAGACTTCTAATGGGTTTTTTTGAACATTTGAAACGACTTTAAATGCTTTTTTTTATCAAGGATGGATACGAGATTAGAATTAATTTGTGAGGAAAAGTTTTTTATACTTGACCCTTGTAGCCGGTAATGAGGAGTATTGCTATTAGTTTCCGGGTCAGCCTTCTAATTTTAATTTGCAAAGCTTAAGCGGAGAAAAAAGTTCTTATTATCTCTTATCGATAATAGACGCATTAAGAAGCAATAACGAAATGATACAGAGATGCCAAGAAGAATCAACCATAATGACTCAAACAGTATTAGTAATTATTACATGGGTTCTGATTCCCAAGAAATTTCCGATAGTGAAATGGTATACAAAAACCCCAAGACTGAAGTTAAAGATAGCACCGATTTTACTCTAATGATACCAATCACACGGAAGAGTTGGACATTTTTTTTTTCAATACCTTGAGAAGACAACTTGGAAGTTAAATCAAACGAAACATATAGGAGAAACCCCTTAGTCGAAAAAAAAAAAAATACTTGAAAAATTTTTTAAACACCTCGCTTTTATTGATAAGATGCACTAAAAAGGTAAAAAATAATTTTATGAACTTAATCGTAGTACCTAGTCTTTTTAGGCCGCAGCGCAGAGGAATTCTCAGGAGAGGCCCCCAGAACAAGGGAAAAAAATCTTAGTACCGATTGTATCATCGATAGTAAGACGATATTAGTCAATTAATGAGAATCGTAAGCTATCTAGTTGTACATCAAAGCGAGGGGTGTATTACCAAATTGTAAACAAAATTGCTTCCCTTATTTTGATCCACAACTAGATTACGATTCTCATTAATTGGCTAATATCGCCTTAATATCGGTGGTACAATTGGTACGAAGATTCAGTTCATAAAATAATTTTTACCTTTGTAGTGTGTTTTATTAATAGAAGCGATATTTTAATATCAATTTTGACAATTATTGTCTCAAATTTGAACTAACTAATTGTTATTTGTTTCAACATACATGAGCCTGTGAAAGTAGGCAGAGTTTTTTTCAAAGTTGAATTATTAATTAAATTAGAAATACTTGGTTGTTACGGAGGATTCAGGCGTTGTCATTGGGATTAAGCAGATGTGCCAAAATTCAGCACGATAACGTGCAGGAAAATAGGTGAAAAATGAGATTGTAAGTTTTGTACCTTACAAACTAACGACATAGTGAGGTAGCAGAAGCGAAGTAAAAAGAAAAAAATCATAGTATTGGTTACTAACAGATCCCCTTGCCTTCCCATAAGGACATCTTTTGGATCCATGATATTCTCGGTTAACCATGGAGCTACATCATGCCCAAAAACAACCAAATTTAAAACAACCAACCCAAAGAACCCAAGAAATGGGTCACTTATTGAATTTTACGAAGTGACTCTAACCCATGAAGCAAATTAATCCTGGAAGCCATGGCTAATATCTTCCCATAATCTAAGCCCCGAATAAGTCATTAAGAACCAATGCAGCTAATACAACTCAAAATAAGTATATTAAAAAAATAATTCAATAAAAAATCATATTACTACAATTCATTATAAGCAAATATAATACACAAAGTGAAAAAAATTCACCACACTTTTATTATATTTTTGATCAATTTTTGCAATATGAAAACCATTTAATTTTATTACAAAACATTTCTTAAGTGACCAAAGAAATTTTTATTCGTGACTTAAGGCAAATATTATTTAAAATTTTAACTTTGGGTTTTTATATCAATTTAATAACTATTTTCCACATCACATATAACGGATATTGACTTTCATACCGATATGCAATTATGTATTTAGTCATAATAAATATATTGTCCATCATAATTACTGAGACGCTTTGAATTGGAGCATTTAATAATATCTTAGGAAAAAAAAAATGTTTTTCTCTACAATCTTTTACGAAATTTAAACAATAAATAGGTTTGGCAAAGTTGAATCGATTACGCATTGTTGTTCGTTACCATTCATTTTACTTAATGGGATTTCGAAGTTAATTAATTTTATATTTTCATATATAATATTTGACAAAAAATGTACGTTTTATGCAATTTATTCAATTGGTATTCAATTTGATAAATTTCGAAGGTAATTTAATTATATTAGGTTTTAATTGGATTTACCTATAGAGGATATGTAAGAATTAATTTCGTGAAATAATTAATCCAAAACTATTTGTTAATTGAATTTTGGGAATGTATAGTATGTAAGTGTGATCAAACGGAATTGAATTAAGCAAAAGAAAGTTTTTTTTTCTTTGTTACAACAATATTATATCACTTCTCCATTAGAATATAATTTTCCATCACCAAAATATAAAGTTGTATTACTAAAAATTTTCTCCAAGCTTTGTACTATAACCATAATTTTTATTGACCTTCTAGTAAAATGAAAAGAAACATAGTAAAATTTTATAGCGAAAATATTTATGAAACGATTTCTTTATCGCATGTACTATAAATTTATAATATGTTCCGACTACGTTTTGAATTTCGTTGTAATCACGCGAACGTAATTTAATATTTGGCCTGCAAATTCTTATGGATCACGAATTCGGCAAATAAATTAACTGAATCGAATCCAACTTCTTTCCCAATTGTAGACAAATTTAAAACGCCAAAAATCGAGTTATTATGTTATTATAGCCATTAATCATAGAACAAAGCAGAAAATTGATTTTCATTGAATTTTATTCGGCGAATGAAAAACTAATAATATCCAATTTATTGGATTTAGTGGAACTTATAAGTGGTTAATTGGGTGAACTTGGTATTTTTTTTAAAAGTATGCCTATAATGTTTGATTAAGTCAAGGATGCAGATATAGCAAAATTCAATGTTTCTGATATTGTCGAAAGGAGATTTAGTTTTCCTTTTGGTTGAATTTTCAACCCTTTTATTGAATATCTGCTTTTGTGCAATGAGTTCAACCATTTCTGGATAACCCCATCCATTTTTAATGGACTAAAAATTTTAATAAATTTTTTCTTTAAATTTTTCTTATATTAGGTGTACAAATAAGTTATGAGGAATTCGAAGAAAATGGTGTTACTATTATTAAATTATTTAAGAAACAAAAAAAAATTTCGTCCAAAAATAACTATCGTTGATTTTTCACGAAAATTGTCTACCTTAAGGGTAGTTTTTTATGATGGTAATCGAAAGTGCAAGTTCACCTGCCTGCACGTGTTGGACAAATTTATCCAAAACAAACCACAAATAAGGGATGAAATCGATCATTAATGGTGCCAGAAATTACCTCAACATTCAAGTGGTCGAAGCGTCGTTAAATAAGGGATGATTTGCGAATCACGCACAGTTTCGGATTCGTGGCAATATCCTAAACGATAACATAGCAATAATTTTTGAATTAAAAAAGTTTTCATAAAAAAAATCGAGGGTTAACCATCGCCGAATTTTCACGAAAATCATCAAAGTTTAAAGTTGTTTTTTTTTATGTAACAATCGAAAATTCAAGTCTACCCGTACGTGCTGAGCAAATTTTTCCCAAAACAAATAACAAATAAGGGGTGAAACCGAGTGTCAAATTGCCAGAGACCACCCCAACTTTAAGTGCTCATAATGTTGTTAAATAAGGGATGATTTGTGAAATACGCCCAGATTCAGGTTCGTTGAAATGTCCTAACCGATTATATAGTAATAAATTTCGAATTCAAACTAAAAACATTTTTCGTCAAAAAAAAGTGGGTTAACCACCGTGGGTGAAATAGGGGATGATTTGCGAACCAAGCATAATTTTGGGTTCGTGACAATGTTCCAAACGATAATATAGCAATAAATTTCAAATTCCAATCAAAAACATTTTTCGTCAAAAAACCAAGGGACTCTTTTTACCATCGTTGATTTTTCACGAAAATCATCAAACTTTAAGGGTAATTTTTTATGATGACAATCGAAAGTGCAGGTCCACCTGCACTTGTTGTGCAAAGTTTCTCCAAATCAAACCACAAATTAGGGGTGAAATCGAGCGTCAAAGTGCCAGAAATGACCTCACCATTTAAGTAATTGTAATGTCGTTAAATAAGGGATGATTCTCGAACTACGCACAGTTTTGGGTTTGTGGCAATGTCCCAAACGATAATATAGTAATGAATTACGAATTCAAACTAAAAATATTTTATCCGTGGGTTAAACATCGTTAATTTTTCACGAAAATCATCAAATTTTAAGGGTGGTTTTTACGATACCAATCGAAAGTGCATTTTTGAGTGCAAGAAACTTCGATTTGTGTTTTTACAGGCAGCATTATAACATTACCTGCAGAAAAAAATTTTACTCGAAATTATACCTGTTTACATTTGGGTGCGTAGAGGTTGCGGGCTAAGCAATCAGCCGCAACTGTGACTTTTAAAATCTTTTAAATACACTGTTGTGAATTGGTGTAGGTTTTATTTCCATAAGATGCAAATGAAATGTTTCTCTAATAGTCAATTAATAATATTTTAACTAATAGTACTGGTGGACAATTTTTAATTGCCACCTTATGAAAAATGAATTCTTCCACTAGTAAACATACTTAATAATTAGATTTTAATTATCTACTGTTAAATTTGGCTATTAAATTTGGTGAAACTAAATAATCCTCGTCAAAAAAAATATTGAAAATTGTGATTTTTGCATAAAAATCCAAAATATGAAGTAGCACATATCCCCCCTAAATTTTCCTAAAGATACACGTACCTTACTTTGGGAAACATTGGTATAGACCATGGGTCGGCAACCTGCGGCCCGCAAGATTCTCGCCGTAACGCACATGACGAACACATAGCGTTTTATTTTTAAAACTAAAATATTTGTACATAAATATTGTAGGTATATCTACTGCAAGTGCCGCCCGCACTGATCCCCATGAAAAATATTTGGCCCTTTTACAACAAAAGGTTGCCGACTCATGGTATAGACAATAAATTCTATATCTTTAAAAAAACCATCTCCATTTTTATAAGAATAAAATTTCTTATGACTTTCTTCCCAATAACAGATCATTGAATTATTTATCTTCAAAGGAAAAGCAGGAATGATTTCAAAGAAGTTTTGGTGTTTAAATGTAGTACTCTAGTGTTCAGGTGAACACGTGCCTACTGACACAAATCATTAAGACACGTATTACGTAAGTCGAATAATCCGAAAGATATCAAAATATTTCCGAATTTATTATCCACCTTAATTTCCATTGTGTTGTCATTATTATAAATCGTTTCACTGGTAATTTGAAAATCAATAGTTGGTATACGAGTATAATATTCAAATGAAAATTTTCACAAAGGTTTTTTTTTCTTTAAATTGAGGCTAGAATTCAATCAAGAATTAGTAAAAATGATGTTAAGTTAATTTAGTTACGACATTTTTCATGTTTTAAATATTTATTTTTCATTACCACACTAGTTTAAAGTATGTACCTACCATATAGAATATAGTGGGTACTATATAGAGAATATTTTCAAATTAGACTTTCAGACAATTGGTGGCGAAGTGATGATGTCTGATTTTAATTATTATTATTGAATACTTATCGAAATATTGGATATTTCATAATTGAGGTTTTAAAATCACTTTACAGTCGGAGGCCTTTCTCTTTCCTTTGCTCGAGTTTCTTCAACTCATTTTTATACGTCTTACGTACATATTTGTACCTACCTTTTGATACATCCATCATCTGCTATGTAGGCATATTATGTTATGTTATACATACGTTTTAATAACGATTTAAATCATTCAAAGATATTTGACAAAAGTAAAAGAGAAAATTACATTTCTTCTACGCAACGAATAGTTCTGTTTTCCATTGCTAATAATTATAATTCTCTCATCTATATGTACCTACGTAATCATAGCATTAAAAGATAAAAACAAAAAATTTTTTCCATGTTTTACATTTGATATGTTAACTGTTAAAAGTATTCTATTTGGAGCAGAAAATTTAAACATTAAAAGTTAATTTATTGATGACAGTATGCATTATTCATTGTGTTTTCAACTTTTATTAAATTTGTACCAATATATGCACTTTTCTAATTGTAAGTGAAATTTTTTGTAAGGGGTAGTGAGGCAGAATAGCCACTTTACGTTAATTAGTTTATAAAATTATGTAAAAGTTAAAAAAAACAGTCAAAAATTATGGTCTTAATTTTAACAAAATTTATCATTTATATTTAATAATTTCATCTAATAATAACTGAGTAGATTTTATATATAAGACAATTTACTTTGAAATTGATCTAAGATTATTACCATGTAGACTATATAAAATTTTATCAGTACATATAATTGAGGTAAAAAGTATATATTATTTCTTCACCTTTTTGATAGAAAATAAGTTCTTTGTTTAAAATAATTTGCTAAACCGATTTTTAATTTACCAAGGTGGGTCACTAACTTTTTAAATGATCTGACCTTGTTTGTTCCATTCAGGAATAAGCGATCATCAAAAGCATCAACCATTAAAATCAATCCGGAAAAGATTATCTTCATTTCCTAGTCTTCCAAATCATGATAATTTTTTTCTAGTTATTCTTTATTTCCCTTCAATTTTCTCGACCATTCTAAAGCAGTAGTTCTTAATCGGGGTTCAAATGAACCCTTGGGAATCAGTCCAATTTATAATTTACCAACGTGGGTCACTAGACCTTTTGAGGCAAAAAGTAAATTTTATTTGTTCAATCTTTCGGTTAAAAAAAATAAGAGATCTTTGTTTAACATAATTTGTTACACAATAATTTACCAAGGTGGATCACTATTTAGGCCTTCTTTGTTCCATTCAGGAGTAAGCGATCATTAAAAGCATCAACCATTAAAATCAATCCGGGAAAATCTTCATTTCCTTCAAATCATGATAAATTTTTTCGAGTTATTCTTTGTTTTTCAATCTTCTCTAAAGCAGCGATTTTTAATCTGGATTCAATTGATCCTTTGGGGTTTGGTGAGTCAGTCCTGCGGGTTCGGCGGAGGTCAAAACACACTCCAAACTCATATGACCTATGCATACATATATACCAACTAGTATTTGCCCGTTGCATTCGCAACTAAAGGTTTTATCTCAATAAAATGTTTAATATGAGATAATGTAGAGTTAATCAACAATCGAAATTTTAAATTTAATAACCAAAGTGTTGTTAATACAAAAAAAAAGTTTATCTAAAATTATATTAAGAAATAAAATATAAGTGTTTTTTATACCATTTTAAATAACGTCATTTCACTAAATTAGTATGAAAGTTTAGTACTAATGTAGTACTTATACCAAATAGGCGATTTTAAATTTTGGTTCGTTTTTCAATAATTAAACTTTTTAAAATCTATTTTATTTTATTAACTAATGGTTGTGATCAGGAGTAATTATATATTCGGCTGAAAAGCATTAAGGTAGCAATTTTTTGCTATATATTTCACTGTCAATTCAAATATAAAATTTTCGATACTAGTATTTAGAACAATTTGAAAACCAATTATTGTTATTGAAAATAAATAAAATATTCGAATTTACTTCCACGTTTTCCATCTATTTCCAACAGTTTTGTATGTACAACGTCCAAATGTGCGAAATCGAATATCTTTTTAGTCATGTTAACTAACATGAAGAAGGTCATTAATTTTTTTCGTTTTACATTGTATTTTCAAATATAAGTGCACATTTGTGTCGATGAAATTTGGAATGTGTTTTCTTTATACGATGCAGATATATAATAAGAAAGGTTTTTTGAAAATTTCTCCACTAAAAGAGTGAAAAATGGTAGCCAAGTTTGTAAGGGATAACGTTTAATAAACAATCGAAATTTCAAATTTAATAATCAATCAAAGTCTGTTAAAAGCGAAACGTTATTACTGTTTAATATAAAACAAAGTTGATTTATTATTAGAAACAAAAACTTAGGGTCTGCTTAAAAATTTAAACTCTGATAAGTAGATATATCTGAAAAGTTTAAGTAATGTTTATAAATGAGTATTATGTTTTTTGGCTTTCACATATTGTAAACCTGAAAATCCGAAATACGTATTCACAAATAAATACATTAGTGAGTGAGTACCCTTACCCAAGGTTTATAAAATACACAGGTAGCCTCATGCGCCACGTGACGTATCCAGAAGAAATTCGTACATATCTTCAAACTGATTCAAATTTCATAATTCTTCGTATGACGTCATTTTTTTTTCTAATGGGGCAACCTGTGTAATTTATAAAACTTGACCCCTACCAACGTTTTGAATGCGTAAGTGGGGATAACAGAGCGCATGCGCATAGCTCATTCTGCACGGATGCACGGCAAGATAGCCAATTTATATATAAGATGTTTTAAATTTAAAAAAATCATATTGGCGTCAGTGTCTTGCAATTCTTTTGCTGGACCTTCTTCTTCCACTTCTGGTTTAGAACCTAAGTGGTTGGTAACCAATAAGGTGGGGGTTTTTAGTCGGTAGGCGCTTCATGCGAATACGGCACTACCCGTCTTCCTGGGTGTCTTTTGAAGGTTTCCCCCACCTTATTCTGTCCAAAAAAAAAAAAATATTATAATGTTTGACATTGTGAAATGACACTAATTAAATTATTTTTTCTTCCCTCTAACTCAGGCTTTTGAAATTAGTTATTTACCGTCGCTTTATTAAGATCTTTTTATCTTTATTAAGATATTAAGATTTATTATTAAGATCTTTAGAGGCTCTAGGGTTAGTAAAATCCGTAATCGAGAAATATCGAAAATTTACTCAATGCTAGGATCGAACCCAAAACCCAGTAGATCAGTAGATCACCGGTAGACTTCAAATGGGAATAATTTTCGCATAAATTAAGGTATGTTTTTCTGTATAAATCTTGGAAGTTTATTTATGCGGGTAGTATAACGTTGAGGTTCAGCACTCGAAGGGAAAGGTTAGTTGAAGTTGAACTAGTAGTTGAAGAATTTTGCTTTACATAGCAACTATGCAAATGTCCCTTATTTCTTAACTGATCTATTACCTTAATTGCATGTAGATAATTAATTATTCAAATGTCATTTTCTTTTATTTTTAATGTGGGAAAAATATTAGTAAAAACATATACTATTCCAACACTTTGAATTTCTTCTAGTTAGTAGGCAATAATCGAATAGATATAGATATCTAGGTATATATTTTTTCAAATGAAAATTGCGTGCGAAATTTTTAGTTGAATCGTTCGTACCTAATACCTAGTTAAGACTAGAGTTCACATCTTTGCTAATGAATTCCATTTGCAGAAAGTTATTTTTTCTATTTATTTGTTTCATTTTTCTATTTTTAACACTTTAATGTGGGAAATACAGCCGGTTTAAAGGGAAACTTCAAAATTTTGTATAACAATTGAACTAGATTTCATTAAAACAATTATTTTCGGCTTCTTTTAAAAAACCATGATAATAAACATAATATCTGAAAAATGGTTTTCATTCGTTTTATAGTAAGTAGCTGATCACCGCAACTTCGTCTGCGTAACGTAGGTGTAGATTGTGTTTTCTTTTTAAATTTGCTATTTGTAGTGGCATATGAAAATTATTATTTTTCTTATTTCTTTTGCGAAAAACATAACCATACTTAAAAACACTATTTTGTCAACTTTAAAAAGACACATTTAATAAACTGTTGCAAAGAATAAAATTGTTCTGTAATAATCATTTAATTTTCAAAAAATATTACAAATATCTAAGAAGAGTATGTCTATTGCGTATAGCTACGGTAGGTATACCTACCGTAGACCAAATAATCTGTAAATCAATCAGCATCTATACATAAATAAAAAAAATCGCCAAGTTCAAAAAAGTTGGTCTTAATTATAAGTAAAATGGGGTGACCATGCGACATTTTTCAAATAACTTACATTTTTAAACTTGTGATATCTTTCGAATGGAATGTTCAAATTGAATAACTCAAAAAGTTATATAATGGTATTGAAACAAACTTAAATATGAAGTCATTTATTTTGATAAGGATTAATTCCAAAGTATAAATAAAAGAGCTTTTATAACGGTGGCATTTATATATATTTTTTAAAATGAAAAAGCACTTATTGTGGCATAACTATAATAGTTAGACATATGCTGTCGCTCTATTTTTTGTAGATAATGATATGTTCTGCAAAATCGTACCACATTATTTTGTTCTATAACCAATAGTTTTCGCAGCGCACGCGTTGTAAGAATGTTTTTTGGTAATTTTTTCAGACCTTGAGTTACATTATTGGAGTTTTAGTATGGATCCCTAACTTTTTTGAAAATTTAATATAGCCTATAGCCTATGTTCACCGGAAATAGTGTAGCTTCCCAACAGTGAAAATTTCAAATCAGTCAAGTAGTTTCGAAGCCTATTCAAAGCAAACAAACAATCAAATCTTTCCTCTTTATAATAATAAAGATTGGATAATTCAATTCAAAATTATTAGTATAAAAATTGATTCTACGATTTTATTTATCCTGTTAGGGATTGTCTTAAGGGCCATCGTGTTCATGGTATACTGTTTTGCGTTGTTTTTACCAGTTTTTCTCTGGCCATCCCAACCACTTAATCATTCCAGACTCTACTGCGCTTATTTGATTATATCGTCCACCAAATCACCGATATATAACTTTAAAATTATGCACTGAAATTTCATTTTTTTTTTGCTACACAATTGCAATAACCTTGGTTATTTAAATCAAAAGTAAAGACAATAATAGTTTTTTATAAATATTTCTTTGTACCAAATGAAAACATCTCTTTGAAGTTGAATATTAGAATACGGGAGCCAAGGGCGAAGCCCTCCAGTTTACACAAAAAATAATTTCAGAATAAGATGAATTTTTGCAAATTTGTCAAATATCTTAATTACGAATGTCAAGAAACCAGACAGTAGAAAAAATGAATTTGTTACTATTGAATAACTCAAAAGTAGAGACAATTAATAACCAATTAGAAAGAAAGAGTAAATTGTGGTTTAATGCAGTCGATGCAAGTGTAGGTACCAGTTACCATAACTGGACAGGTAGACCGTCTAAATTCATCGGAGAAAGAAAGCAAGTTAAGCGTCCGGACGCTTACCCCGCGCCGTTTGACCTAGTACTAGTGCAGACGTTACTGACAGTGATCTACTACATACTACTACCAATAACTAGTTACCGTTCGATGTCGACATATCCACTTGAAACCCACTAACACATTGGAATCTGTCCATCAAGTTTATTAAGAGCACAATTTAACATATCTCAGATTCTTTCTTCTCATACAGAAAGTCAGAAGTTAATCAAAATGAAATTAGATAATTTGATTATAAATTCCAAAAGAGAATTAAGATATACGTCGGTTTAAAACTTGTTCTTTCGAACTTTCAACTATATAAATACTTTCTTTAAACTTTACTGTATATAATTTTTTTTTTCTGGAAGGTTCTTCAGTGGAATTGGGTACCCTGTTGAAAAAGGCATTTAGGCATTTTGAAGTCGTGACATTTAAAATGCCTTAAATAACTTTAAATGACTTCCAATGGGTTTTTTGAACATTTAAAATGCCTTTTTTAACAGGGTAATTACATCCATTGCACCTCCTCTGAATTCTCGCCTATTTTGAGATAGTAACGGTGTAATGTTTTGAGTGGGATATCATTTATTATTATATTTATTAGAATAGGCCAAAAAAATCGACTATTTTTTTTTTTGAAAAGTATATCGAAAATATTGTTCAAGGTGACAAAAAAGAAAATATCGGGAATGTTTGAACCCTTAATATTAATATTAAGAGGTCTATCATCTTTAATTTCGATTTTTTATTTGTGCTTTCTTTTTTGTGTCAATACTGTCAAACCATCAAAGTAAAAACAATCATCTGTACATATATTTATAGAAAATTAAATTTCCTACAAAAAACGTCTCCTTGAAAATTTTTGCCAGACACGCCGTTTCCGAATAATCAAGCTTTAAACATTAATATAATTTTTAGATTTATCTTCTTTAATTTGGAATTATTTAACTAACGAACAAATAAATATATAGAAATGAACAATATAGATTCTTGAAGGAAATTTAATGCTCCACAAAAAAGGTCTATTAACGTTTTTACATAAAATCACTCTTTCAAAATTGGTTCAACAACGAAAAAACAATAATTTAATTTTTCCTTCAACTTTAACTGTGAATAACTTTTGAAAAAGTGATTTTATGTAAAAACGTTAAGTAACCTTTTTTGTAGAGCATTAAATTTCCTTCAAGAATCTATATTGTTCATTTCTATATATTCATTTGTTCGTTAGTTACAAAATTCCAAAATAAAGAAAATAAATCTAAAAATGATATCAATGTCTGAAGCTTGATTATTCGGAAACGACGTGTCTGGCAAAAATGTTCAAAGAGACATTTTTTGTAGGGAATTTTATTTTCTATAAATCCATGTGCAGATAATTTTTTTTACTTTGATGGTTTGACAGCATTGACGCAAATATGAAAGCACAACTAAAAAATCGAAATTAAATATGATAGATCTATAAATATTAATATTAAGGGCTCAAACCCTCCCGATATTTTTTTTTTGTCACCTTGAACAATATTTTCGATATACTTTTAAAAAAAAATAGTCGATTTTTTTGGCCCATTCATTGCAAAAATGTACAATTTCAATAATTGAAAGTGTAAGAAGACAATTTTGAAGAAAAGTGTTTTATATGGTGTAGCCCTTTCTACAAAGGGTGCAATATGGCTATTGTGAAAGCTTATGAACATTAAGCTTAACTATAATACTAAGTTAGAAGCCTCACAAGTATGAAAAATTTTTTATTTGGGAACAGAATAAACTTAGTAAGTTCATTTTAGAATAATTCAACTATAAGTAAAATAATAGCTAGATTTATTTGCATTTTATTATTGAACATAATCCTTGTAAAAAAGTATTGAATTGTAAAATTTCAATAATTAAAAATGGAAAAAGACAATTTTGAAGAAAAACTCTTGATTTTTAAAATGCAACCCCTTCTATAAAGGGTACAATATAGCTAGTATGTGAAAGCTTATGGACATTTAGCTTAACTATAATACTAAGTTAGAAAATTCACTAGTATGAAAATTTTTTTACATAGGAACAAAATATATTCATCAAGGAATAATCCTTATTTGTAAAATAATAGCTAAATTTATTTGAATTTATTTTTGCTTTGATTTTTTAAAACACTTGAAATTTTTCAAAAATAAAAACGGTGTCAGTATTTCAAAGATACTTTTGAAGGCCTTTTAAAACACGAAGGAAAAACACGGGAATTTTTCTCATTTCTGCATAGTGGAAATTGCTATGTAAATATATAACAAATTTTGGTACCTCAGTATCAGAATAACTTCAATATTACTCTATAAAATTTCGTATATCAGCGTAAGAAGTATTTCGATGTTAGAATAGGGAATTTTACTTTGTGAACATTTCTACAGGGTTTCAATCTTTATTTTTTGTATTATAGGAGAAGCTCATATGTTTATAAAGCGGAAATAATAAAGTTCCTGCTATTACAGGAATTTATCCTTTGCTAGTACCATAATTGTTCCTATGCATATAAATGAAAAATTTATATGTTAACACAAAGAAAATTCTTACAATAAATACCAAGGATAAATTCCTTAATAAATTAAGTTTATTTTTCATTTCTTCATTATAAATATACTTACAAATGTTAACATAACAAAAAGGACTATATCAACATACCTAGGATATTTCTTTAAATTGTTATTTACCGTCGCTTTATAACTACCAAGGAATTTAGCGACTCTAGGGTTAATAAAATCTGTAATCGAAAAATATCGAAAATTTTCTCGATACGAGGATCGAAACTAACACTTACCAGTTTTGGAGCGATTACCTTAACCACTCGGCCACCGGTAGGCTTCTTTCCTTATGAAAATCAGAAAAAATCCAATTTTTTCTCCTTATAGAGTAAATATAATCCATTTAAAGCTAAACGGGAACTCATTTGAATCTCAGATCATTTAAATTTATCAAAGGGTAAAAGTCTCAAAATAAATAAGAAGATAATTCAGGTTGTTTAAAATCGGTTTTTTATTTTTTTTTATTTAATATTTTTTAATATTCAAATTAGTTTTAATATTAAAAAAAAAATAATAAAAACCCAATCTTAAACAAACTGAATTGCCTTCTCAAGATAAAAACAAAGTAAATAATGTAACGTCGGAAAAATTATGTCATTCTCCAAAAATAATACAAAAAAGGTTATAAGCTTGGATCAGGAACGTCGAGATATTCCGAACTGTAGATAACTATTCCGAATGGGTACGTATTGTTCACTCGAATGCAATTTGTACGTAAACTTTGACAAGCCAGAAATGAAGAAGCGACGGTTATTTTTATTATGGACCGATTTAATCGCGAATTAAATTAAAACAAAGTCGAAAATGCAACGTTGCCAAATTGTGGGTGTGCTGAAGTGGACTTGCCCAAAGTAGACTTTATTTAGAAAATTTAATTTAACATAATACAATATAAATACATATTTGAAAATAACAATCACTACTTTATTTCTGACCTGTCAAAATTTACGTACAAATTGCATTCGAGTGAACAATACGTACAGCAATAATATCGAAACCATTCAAAAACAATTTCGACGTTCCTGATCCAAGCTTATACCCAAAAAAGGGCTAGTAGATGACGCTGATAACAGAACTAATAGGACCTGCTTTGTATAGCTAATGTAGTTATACAAGATTAATAATATAGTATAGTGTATAGAGAATTTAATACAGTATTGGTAATAGAGGATTAAGTAATAGTTTATGTGTATATACCGTCTACATTAAGGAAAACAAAGGAACGCTTAAAGAGTCAAATATACGAAGGTGTATCGATTTAGTTCCTCACGGTTTTATTCCATATGATACCTGCAGGACAATACGGGGTGTTAGAAAATGTTTAACAGAAATAATAGATATTGTTATGTTACGCAATCGAAGTGGATTAAAAGCGATAAATAGTATTATTGCATTCATAATCATTAAAAAGCAATTATTTGATAAACATTTTATACTGGAATTTTTCTATAGCCCTAAAAAGTCAAAAGTTTTTTTTTTATAGCAAATATTGGCATGGATATAGATCCAATTAAAGAACGTGATTTTATATGGAATATTGGAAAGAAAGCAATTAAAATTCAATAAATAACGATGAAGGTGCAATTGTGAGTTCCAAACAAGAATGGCTTATTTTGGTGTAACGAAAACGTGTATTTTGCTCGCATTATTTATGCGGGAAAAAAAAAGTTTACTTTAATGAATGATCATAACTCTCCTCTCTAATATTTTATGGTCGATTCAGTTTTAAGAGTGTAAAGCAGTGGCGGTGGGATCGTTGTGGGGATATATCATGAGAGCCATGGGGCCCATGGCTCACGTGGAACCCCCACAAGGGCCACTTTCTCCACTAACCCCATGATTATAAAATGCGACTGTTGTTTTTATTTGCACATAAATCTCTGTGTGTTGTCCGTGGAGGATTAACCTTATTAATCCCTGGTGCCCACTTGGACTTAATCTACAAAACCCCCAATGTGCCACCACTAAAGTTGCCTTGTTTTACACTTTGTGCATATTATCTTGGAAAACTAGTGCAGCTTTTATTTTTGGTTTTCGGATATTAAAGTAAGTGAAAAGTTATAATTTTTTATTATTAATCTTATAAAGTTTCCTTCCTTGTTTCGATTTTTTATTGATATCAAAGGCCAATAAAATAATTATATGTAATTAACATTTCATTATTAGAAAAACGATTTAAATCATCACGCGTAATAATACCTACGGTATAATGGTACGGCTCAATCAAACGGCAAACTTTCCAAAATTTGAGATCAACACTTTTGATACTTTTAATTTTCGTCTCAACTATTTATTTATTTTTTTTCGATTTACGTAACAATCAAATTTAAAATCATAAGAACCAAATCAATAAATCAATAAATCATCGATTTGATCTACAGATAAAAAATTAAGTTTTAATCACTTCCGTTTTGCCGTGGATACGTTTTTCTTGGCTTAAGAGACTGTGAAATTTTGTTTATTTTAATGATGATAATTTTAAATTTAAGCGTAAAATAATTTTAAAAAAAGTATAAATTTCTATATATTACAAGATTCAGTGATTTTATAATTAAATATTTCTCTACCGAAACGGATATGATGATGTATTTATCAAATTCTTTGCTCTAGATAATTAATAACTATCAAATAATTTAGGAAACACAGTATTTTTCTAGAAAGACTTCCTTATCTTTGAAACTAAGTAGAATAAAATTTTCATGCCTTTTCTTTTTGGCTAACAAATTAGCAGAGAAATTACCAAAGGAAGCCTCAAAATAAAAATTGGCAATTCAAATTTGAGTCCAAAATATATAATGCAAAGAAATTGAAGATATTAAAATAGTTCTTCATGTTTTACTATATCTTTATAAAAGCTAAGGTCTTTGTAAAATTATTTTGAAAAATTCTAATTTGAGGAAAAATTTTATTTAACCAATATCGAAATAAGGAAATTAAATTTTAAGTTCAAATTGGGGTCTACGTAAAATCAATAGTTCGAATTGCAAATATTTGATAGATTTTTACAGCTTTTTTTTCGATTTAATTTTTTTTTTCAGTATGTATCTATTAGAAGTCCTAGCTGAAATTGGTAAATACTGGGCTTTAATCTTAAGCTCCATTTGCTCAGTATTTACTGGCTTATTTAATATTAGGGTAATACTGGTATATAATGATTGTCTAATAGTAATATTGGTAATAATGGCAATATTATAATTGCCTAATACTTAATACTGGGTTTAGTTTATATGTAGCAATCCAACAGTAGCTGAAGATTGAAGAGGTATATTTAAGCTCGAAAAAGCTCCAAAAAGCTTCGTAATTATTTATGGTAGAATCTATGAAATTCAAAGGTCAAGGGGTGAGGGTGGATCGAAGAATAACTAAAATTGTCTCGCGTAATTAATGGATGCTCCTTAAGTTACATAATTAACGACGATTTTAGTTTTTAATATTGCTTAAAGGAGTTAAGAAGTATATCAAAGAATCGTTGGAAAATTTAACATCAAAGTTTTTCATATCTAAGTTTATAAAGGTTTATACATAAGCTTATAGTTTAAAAACTTTTCGTTTCATAGATTTAAACTTTTCTTCAGTATTTTTATAGACAAATACTGTAGCCCCAGCTGAAATTGGTAAATACTGGGCTTTAATTTTAAGCACCATTTGCTCAGTATTTACAGACTTACAAATATGTAGTAGTCCAACAGTAGCTGAAGATCGAAGAGGTAAATTTGAGCGAAAAAGCTCCAAAAAGCTTCATAATTATTTATGGTAAAATCAATAAGATTCAAAGATCAAAATGGGAGGGTGGGTTGAAAAATAACTAAAATAGTCTCACGTAATTAATGGATGCCCCTTAAATTACATAATTATTGACGATGTTAGCTTTAAATATTGCTTAAAATAGTTAAGAAGTATATCAAAGAAACGTTGGAAAATTTAACATCAAAGTTTTGCATATCTAAGTTTCTGAGTTCCATATATATATTAAAAAAAATCTTTGTGCAAAAAATTGTCTACTTTTCTTTGTGTTTTAAAAAATCCTTGTAAAACCAACAAGACAAGTAATTTGTAAGGGGCATGGGGATCTTGGGCGGCATATTGGCATTAATAAGTCCATAAAAGATTTGTTTTGATTTTTTTTTTAAATACTTAAAGAATTTAAAAGTTTTTGACTCTTTACCATAATTTTTGGAATAATAATAAAAATATGGGGTGGCGAATTTCCGGATAGCTCCGGGCGGTGAAAACACACACTACTCCCTGGATAGAGATATAAAAAATGATGCAGAAGCATATGCTTCCCTAGGGATATTCAAAGATAACACTTTTGGTGCAACTTGGGAAAGAAATGCCAACTGTTAGAAATTGAAGTAAATATTTTATAAATTTTCAAGAGAAAAAAGAAACGTTTAATTGGATCAAGCGAGGTCAAAGGTTGGGCACCACTGTTCTATAAGTTCATAGATATAACTTAAGTCCACTTAATTTTCAAGGTAATTCTTTATTGGTACCAAAAATTACAAGTATGCCAAAACTAAAAAATTTAGCATAAAATTGAAAAAAAATTTATACGAATGGAAATCACTCTTTAGTGTGGATCCTCTCGAGCCCACTTTAATAATTTCTACGATTTATTCGTGGAAAATATTTGGGTCATTTGGGTCACTTCTTTGAGATCTTAACAAATTCTATTCTAAACCTTGAAACCAAGTAGTGATTGACAGAGTTTGAGTAATTAATTGAACTTGTTTTCGGTAATTGCTTCATTGCAATTTATTTTTAAAAAATTTCCTAATTTATCTTGAAACCAGATGATAGTTTTATTGTCAATCTATTTACGGCGAAATGTATTAGCCACTATTTGCAACAATTAAAAAAACGAGTAAATGAAACATTCGCATCGAAAATTGTTTTATTTGTAAAAGTTACAAATATGCAGTGCCAATTAATTTCCAAATTGGAAAGAGAAATTTTGGCTTTCGGGAATTATAAAAAAATATATATTGACACGTGTTTTAATTACCTTAATTATTTCAAGTATTTTTGCTTGTGATTTCATTGAGATTTGATTTTTTTTCTCGATTTACTTTTCAGTGGGATTAAACTTCATTTTTTTCTTGAATTTTTCCCAATTTCTTATTATTTCTTTTAGCCAAAACGATTTTCAATTGCTAATACCAAAAGTTTAAATTTTTTGACTTTACCAACAATTTAAATCATCAAATCTATAAATTGCTTTTTGATATTCCCATGGATCAGGTACGTTAGCGTGAATCAGAACCATTTTGGCATAATTTATTCGCGAATTGAAGTAAATCCAACATTGCCATAAATTGACGCCCCTAAAAGTATTAACCAATTTTATTGAATTTGGGGTGGATTTTGATTGAATTTTCGCAAATAAATTGGTTCAAAATGGTTCTGATCCTCGCTAATATGCCTCATCCATGAGAATACCGGTTTTTTACCACGATTGTAACACAAAATGTTTTATTTATGATATTTGATTAATTTAATTTAGTTTTTTAAATATTTGCAGCCTTATCAATAGCTTAATTGGATTTCCTTTCAACAAATGGTTTAATCAATTTCATTTAAATAAATATTCACTTAATTAGCTGCTAACTAATCTTACATTACAAATTCAACCGTTTATTTGCAAAAAAACATTAGTTTACGTTATTAAAGGGAAACTACTTCAAAAATTGCACTATCCAAAGGATAAAGACTTTAGAGCTTTGCCAAAACAACCCTCACAAAATGGCTGAAAAAAAAGTTCATATTTCAGGGAAACTTAAAAAAAAAATGCAAGAATTGCAATAGGATATTTATTTATGATTTTTTATATAATTTATATTTTCCCAATAAAATTGTGTATTAAATTATTTTTAATCTTTTTGTTTAATCACTTTTATGTTATAATCGTTTATCAACTGTATTGTTATAATATTAAAATTGATTTGCATTAAATTGATTTTAAATGAACAGTTAGTTGATATTCATAGTATTCATAGATTTATTGAAGTTTTGGGATTTTATTGTTGAAAAAGTTCCAGAACAACTAAATGGAATAAATTTGGGCATAAATTCCATTCCTATTACCTATGTATTGCAAAATTGGAATACCTTCTTATATGTTACCTTATCCATGACCACTTCCCCATTTCCCATTAGGTTTCCTAATCTATTTCCCTGACCTATGGATTTGATGATATCATCTTTCAAGTTTCCCAGTCTTGTTCCAGAGGGGCAGCTTCAGGAAATAAGTACCCAGTCAACTCCTTTTTTTCATGTGGGAAATCTATCTTTGCTTTTTTGCCTTTCTCATTTTCCCTTCAACTATTAGTAGTACCATTTTTCCAGCTTTCCTAGCTATATGACCTACATACCGCAAGTATGCCTTATTTATTCCACTTATAAGTCTACAATATAAGTTTAGTTCTTTTCATCGTCCATGCGATTCCAAGTATGGGTCATGTATAATTTACATATCCTTTCGAAGGTTTAAATTTTTTGCTTTTACTATTTAAAAAAAAATACCCAAGAATGATGCTAACTTCTCTAGAGAAAAAGGAGTCTAACAAAAAATAAGGTTTTCTTCAACCCTAAGGAATAAATATCTTTGGAAAAACCAAGTTTTCCAAACTATAAAGTTTTCACTATGGTACTATAATGCTAATCAATTGCATTAACTTCATCGATGGTTTCTCAGATGATTTTGTGACGTTAAATCATTCATTTTTCATAAAATATATTTTTATGGTACTTAAGATTTACAAATTGGTATACTTTATTTGACATTTTTTTTTTAAATTAGTCCACTATTGAGGAATAAGGAATCATCCACCCAACCATAAAGCAAAAATATTTGTATTGACTTTAACTTAATTTGGAATATTTTAAGACTTTTTTGGCCTATTATCAATAAAAGTATCGGCACTTCATTCAAGGGAAATCATTTTACTATGGTAAATGATAGTTTTTTATTAACAAATTATATCGCTATAAGTATATAGTTTAGAGTTCCCATGTGAAAATGTAGCCCTTATAATCTTATTATGTCCTATTTTACTCGACATGAAGGAAAATCTTCAATCCTCGGGGATGAAATTATTGTCATTCGGAAACAATTTCTTTGTCTAACAATGTCAGTAGTATCGTAAAACATAGTTACAGGTTTGTCAACCCACCCCGATTTTTTACCCCTACAGCCGCGGCACACCAACCCATGGATTTCACATCTAATAGTTTTCTAACTTTTGTTTTTACCCTAATAAATTTCTCTTTTTTTTTTTTGTTAAATTCTGAAGTTCCAAGTCTTCAATTCAAGTTCAAAAAACTTTTGTTTTTAGATGACAATAGAGGAAAAAATTAGAAATGTCGTTTTAGAGATTTAACAAAGAGTTAATAGTCGATTTTTTTTCGTGTAAAAAAATATAGAATTTATATGTACCACAATATTATTATTATCATTATTATAACATGTTCAAAAGAAGATATTGGGCGGCCTTAGGTCAAAATCGTGAATGTCTGTTTTACTTTTGCTTTTTATTTCTAATGCATGCAAATTATCACTATTATGTATTCTATAATTTTGAACTCTTTACTCTTGAAATTACATGTATAGAAAACAGAAATATGTTGCTCGTATTTTACATTATAAATTTAAACTAATTAATAATTATTCATCATTTTTGTGCGAAGAAAGTTTTCTATATGGATTTGTATAGTCTTAACAATTCCTTTCTCTTCGATTGAAAGTAACTTTTATAGATACACATATGATATACTCATATGTGATAATATGATTGAAAAATTTGACGATTGAAAAGTGTGTTCTTTGCGATTTGGGACAATTAAACTCTTTATGGATTTATGCAAATGAGAAACGTGCGTTTAAGTTGGTATTAACGTTGTTTTATGGGAAAAGGACTTATCACGAATTTTCAAAGATTAAATCGCAAACATGTATGTTTTTATTTTGAAAATATCATTCTGCACTTTTTCTGAATTTTCCTATTGCATGATTGTAGGATGATAAAGATAAAATTCTTGGAAAAATATGAATCGATGGTTACTGGAATATATATATAATATGTTGGAAAAAAGGAGGTTCTCAATTCAGAGAGTATTTTTTTTAAATTTAATAAAGTAAACATTGAAGTTGGTTTCATTTAAAGCAAAAAAATCAAATCATTTTCCAAGGGAAGATGAATAAATATAAAGAAAATTCAAAAATTGTCGACACTGGAAAGTTAAAGGTATAAATTTAAAAAACTTTAACTAATGATAACCAATCAAAAATGCAGAGCAATTAATTTATATGGAAAAGCAATCTGAGGAAGATTAGCTAAGACTATATTAGTGGGAAAATTCAGAAAAACTAGGTTTAAATTTTCCTAAAATTTATATTGAGTGATATAAGAAAACGAGAAGCTTATTTCAAGCCATGCAATAGTAAATACAAGATAAACCAAATATTTTTCAATCACCGGAAAATGGAGGAAAATGTTTTGTTCAAAATATCAGAAACAAATTTTTTTTTGGAATTAAAAATATTCTAAAAATATACTGTAGGGAATTAGATTCAAGGTTTACCGAATGTAATTAAATCTATCCAATAATCCAGTAATAAACATAGTAGTTCACATATGCAAGGAATTAGTAGGTAGTAGCTAATAAATTTTAGCTTATAAAAATTGATAAGTACAAACTACATTAAGTAGAACCGACGATAAAGGAACGGAAAAGTGAAAAAAAAATCTCTTTATTCTGAACATCTAAGCCGTTAAACTAATGAAATTAACTAATTTTAAGTCGGCGCCAAACAAAAAATCGACAAATTTTATTAACATCGTTAAAACTAATAATTTAAAAAAAATATTCCGCAAGACTTACACTAGATACTTTATAAAGGTCTTTACTTGAAAAATACTTCGATGTTAAATATCGAAACTCAACATCGATGCTTTTATGATACATCGCTTAAAGACATCGATATTTTTTCAACATTGAATACTTCCCGCAATAATTTGACTATCAAACTTTTTGCGTTCAACTATTCTTTAGTTAAACCCAAAAAGCTCACTATCTTTAATTTGGGATGCATGAATCCGGAATTCGGAATCGGGGTAATAAGGTTATACCAGTAGCGCAATGCTGTAGCAATCGTGATGTATTTAGTTTCATGAGTGGTTGGTAAAGTAGATATTTTTTTATTATTTACCTTTACTTGATAACATCTAAGATCTTTAACGGTTCTAGGGTTAACAAAAATCCGTAATCGAGAAATATCGAAAATTTGCTCGATATGAGGATCGAACCCAAAACCTAACAGTTTTGAAGCGGTCACCTAGACCACTCGGCCACCAATAAGCTCCAATACATACATTTTGATTAGTTTTTGTTACTTTTAGCCAAAATTAGTGTTTTTTTCGTTAAATTAATGTATTTATTTTAAATTGATGTATCGAATAGAAAAGTTTTGTCAAAAGATCGAATTAATCCGATGTATCGTATGGTAAACATCGAGTAGATTCGATTAAAACCCCTAGTCTTGAATATCAATTACACGGTATTGTAAACTGCCTTTAAATTGTTATAATTCTATGGTTTAAATAATTAATTGGTGTTTGATAGTTTGGCACCGACTTAAGACTAATTATGTTTATTAGCTTGGAAGCTTAAATATTGATTTCATTGATTTTTTTAGTCCTCCAACAAGATATCAACGTTTTCAAGGATAATTAAAAGGAATGCATACATTATTGATAATGAAAAAGAGTATTGATTTTACTTAATTATGGTTGAAAAATATAACTTGAATTTATGTCTTGAAAACATTGTACCCTTTTTTTAAGTTGAACTACCCTACAGACTATAAACTTAGTTACCCACTTTTATCCCCTTTAAGTCTTTCAATGATGATTCATTTTTGTAATTATCTCTCGTTCTACATACATAACAAAACTGATTTAATATTAGAACTTTCAATTGAAAAAAATTAATTAATAGAAATCAGATGCATAATAATAAACCAATGATTTTTCGCTTTAAATTTTTCGTGATTTTTATTTAGTCATTAGAGTGGAACATTTGTCTAGTTCCGCAATAATTATTGTTCGTCAAATCCGCAATGCAAATTAATTACAGTTAAAGATTTTCAATTCGAACAAAAAAAAAAAATACAAAAAAAAAACAAGTAAGAGTATAGACATGAACTTCCTAAAATGGTTGAATTGTTTGCGGTCTGCGTAGTACAAACAGTAGAAATTGTACCCGAAAAAAGAGATGAGAAAGTAACCGTAGGTATATATTTGAAGATCTAAATTATTAATTATTAATTTCAGTAGTTCATTTGAGAAAATAAAAATAATATTAATTAGTTTTTTTTTCTGTGATGAATTTTGCACGATTTTTCAGCAGCGAAACATTGAAAGCGGAAAGTCGAAAGGTGTGGCGTGGTGTTCTTTTAATTAGAAATAATTAATAACAAATTAAATTAAACACTTATAAAAATATAAATATATAAAAGAAATTGAAGACAAAAATTAAGCCTAAAATTAGCCTACTAATGGCCGAGTGGTCTAAATGACCGCTCCAAAACCAACAGGTTTTCGGCTAGATCCTCGTATTGAACAAATTTTCGATTATTCTCGATTACGGATTTGTATTAACCCTAGAGTTGCTAAAAACCTTAGAAGTTATAAAGCAACGTCAAATAACAATTAAAAAAATTATATCTTTGTTAATCGCAAACAAGTATTAGAAAAATTTTAATTAAATATTTATTTTAAACAAAGCGATGAACAATATACGAAATATTTTTCATATAAAGTCAATGTTATGATTTAAAAGACTAATTTAAATTGTGCAATAAACTGTCCTTGGTTCGATTTATTAGATATTGGATTTATAAACAAATAAATTAGAACAAAATGCAATTATTAACTAAAATAAATAATTGCTCAATGAAAAGTTGCATTATAGAAATTTTCTATAGACCTAACGGCACTTCATTCAATATGAGTCTTTTTACTGCAGTAAATGGAAACTATTCAAAATCCAGAAAAATATTAGACAAACAAATAAGTTTGTAGGAATTTTTTGTACTTTTAAGACTTCATTCAAAAAAAGGGCAACAATATTTACAGGACTCGAAGTCCTGTCCAGCTTACGAACTCTTCGAATCCCTTCGAGGCAGTCCAGGATCGCTAAAATATTTATACTTTATAAAATCTAAAGTATTGCTCCTGAATCGAAATAAGTGGTAATCGGACCAGGTAATATCCAGAGAATTTAGCGACTCTAGAGTAGATAAAAATCCATATTCCAAAAATATCGAAAATTAGCCAGATATAAGGATTGAACCCAACATCTACCGGTTTTGGAGCGGGCACCTAGACCACTCGGCCACCAGTAGGCTCATTTTTTTTATTGGTGGAATATGTTTCCTATATACTTCACATTGCAATCTATAGGCATCGGATGCATTTTTTTTCAAATTGAATAAAAAAATTAGCACTTTCCTCATGTTGCGTTTTATGGACACAATGGTAGACATATTAAGAATACAAAGATAGTAAGGTCGCTAATATTTCAGCGAATAATACTTTGGCATTAGTTTAGTTTAAAGATCCAAGATCCATAACGATTTATTGATAATAACACCATTTTTATGTCTCAAAACTTATTTGTACACCAATTGGAATTTTTTTTTAAGAAATTTTATCACTGTACATCCTTTTTTTAGAGCTCAGTAATGAAAATACAATTTATTCGAAAACTATTTGTTATTTAAATTAAAATTTAAAAGATATATTAATTCTATATAAAAAATGCTTAATAAGAATTTAAGAAAATTAGGGCCTAAGTTATCAATAGGAATTGCAATCCAGCAAAGTGGGATCCAGCTCAATTTTAGGCTCTGTGGGATCCCACAGGATCCCGCTGTTACGAAGTCAATCCAGCAAAAATCCCGCGGGATTGCAATCCCTAGTTACCAACAGTACAGCACCCCTATATATACAATTATATACATATGTATACAATTTGAATTTTCTTGTATACTTCCATAAGAATTTCGAGTTTTTATTGAATACATAGTAATCTGACAAAGTTCTTTTTAAACTATAAATAACCATATTGTACAAAAGGACTCATAATTATTAAGATATTCTTTTTCTGATTTCCTTTTGATCATAAATCTTGGTATAAATTTGTCACTTTGATTAATATGAACTTTCGATTTTTGATTTTGGGCTTGAAAACCGGTTTTTTTTTATGTTTATATAGGTACTATTTACAAGAAAATGCTTTAAATAAAAATAATAAATTGTAAAATAAACACTACTGAGACCCTAATTAGGAGTTGGTACCAATAAATGTTATAATACATAATACCCTGTATATTAACGTGTGTAAAATGTATACCTAAGGCTTAAATCATATTAATTATTCTCAAGTAAAATCATAAAAGATTATTGTTCATAAGTACGATAATAATTTATGGGCTTCCAACCACGCCTGTGCACGATTATTGTAATCAGCCATCGTAAAGAAGAAGAGGAAAAGTAGAAGTAAAAAAAAAAAAAGAAAAAGAAAAAATGAACGGAATTCCGAGTTCGACATTGTAATATGTTAGAATTTGCTTATATTACGCAAAGTTTTGTTATGAAAATAAATATAGCGATATATAGCAATTATCATATGATCTCTTTTGGATAAATACATAATAATACCGATACATATATACTTACTTGGTATATTCACTGTTTAACATGTGTACTTGGTACTTGTCTATTTGCAATAATTACATAATTACCATACTTAGATGTAGATCATTGTAAAATTGCGCAACGATTATATTTAAAATGGAATGGACATTTGTTTTTTTATAATTTCGACTAAAAATTAACAACGAAAATAAATAAAGGAAAAAAAATCGTATTTCTAAACATAAATGGATTTTATTAATTAACAGTTTTGTTTTTATTGTTAGTGTTCATTGGATTTTTTTTCCATTACAATATTTTCATGATACAGAAAATTGATATTTCTTACATTTAATTACACTTGCGTATCCAATACGCCTTAGTTTGCTATATGGATTTAATTAATTCTCAAACAATTATTTTATATATGCTTAAAAGAAAAATCTGTAGGGATACTAAGCAATTTTGGGAATATATCATAACTACTGTCTATTTTCCTATTCTCTGCCTATATTCCCATTCTTCTGCCTATTTTAGATCCATAAGGTCAGAATAGTTCATCCCTATTTTCTGGTTACTTCCAGAAATCCTTTATAACTCCCATAATTTCTTCTGTAATAACCATATATTCATGTAATCCATATCGCTCATATGTGATTCTTCTACTTAGTCCTATGTCTTGTTTTTTACCATTGCTTATTCTTTTTTTATCAATTCTTCTAAATAATTAGACCACATTTCTTCATTTTTCTGAATCACCACAAATAATTAACTTTTTAATTTGGAAACGTTCCTTTTAGGTGCAATTCAATCCAATTCTTATATGGTTAATATATGATGAATATGATTAAAAGATTTATAGAAGATAGTTCTCCATATTGATTTAAATGATATCCTCGTTATTTTATGAAAAAAATTACCATTAATTTACTCAAAAGTTTTACATCTAATCAAGGTTACAAAGCTCTGGTTTCAACTAAGAAGGGATCAGAAAATGCGCATACGAAGGGTCAATACTTCCAATAAGATTAAGAACCACTGATTTAGAAGAATTATTGCGTTCTAATCTTTTTCTTCGTTTAATTTCTGAGATAAATTTAATCCGTAAGCTTAATAAATTGTTAAAGTTGTTTCCCAGAATTAAACATTGATCTTAAATGATTATAATTTGATTATTTGATTCAGGGAAATGGCTGCTTTCTAAGTACTATTTTGCATGTTTGGCGCCTGCGCATTAAAAGCGTGCGTAAAAGCTCTTATATAAGCATTCTTAAATTCTGCTTTCTATAGTTTTTTTACGTTAAACTTCTACCAAACAAATATACCAACGTAACAAATTTAATTTTTTAAAGATAGAAATTAATTTTTTACATAGTTTCTTCAATTTCTTATAACTTTTCTTTTAGTTTGGCGATTATTCCAAACGATTATTTGAAATTTAGTGATTTCTACCATCTTAATTCTAAGCTTTTTATTCTCGTTATTGCGTTCTAATATTTTTCTTCGTTTAATTTCTGAGATAAGTTTAATCCTACAGCTAAATAAATTTTCAAAGTTGTTTCCCAGAATTAAACATTGATCTTAAATGGTTATGTTTTGATTATTTGATTCAGGGAAATGGCTGCTTTCTAAGTAGTATTTTGCATGTTTGGCGTCTGCGCATTAAAAACGTGCGTAAAAGCTCTTATATAAGTATTCTTAAATTTTGTTTTCTATAGTTTTTTTACGTTAAACTTCTACCAAACATATATACCACCGATAAAATTGAAAATTTTTAAAAATAGAAATTAAATTTTTACATACTTTTTTCAATTTCTTACAACTTTCCTTTTAGATTGACGATTATTCCAGAAAGTCACTAATTACATTGAAATAATTCCTTGTTTAATAAAATTTCCATGTATTTGAAATTTGGTGATTTCTATAGAAGAAAGTTCTATGGAAGGGTTGAAATGGACTTTTAAATATACCAGAAATCAAATGGTTTGAAATGTTAATAAATAAGGGATGATTTGCAAAACACTCACGAATTCATATCCGTGGTTAAGTCTCAAACATAAAAATTTAAATTTCTAATATTTATTCGGAGATTTAGGTGTGAAAGTGTTTCACTTAATAAAAAATAAATAATACAAATATAAATTGCTACTGGTAATGTAAGAGTATGAAATTACATATTTATAGTAATTAAATGTTGCAGAATATTATTTTATAATTGTAAGCCTAATCGTTTGAATAATTAACAAACTATCGTGAAACACTATCTAAAATAAATTGACTAACCAATATTAAAAATAAAAAAAAATCTGTATAAAAAACCTGCGGTTTTATTGAGTATATCGCATCATATCTTTCAATATGTATAAAATCACGTACGTTTGTACCAATATTATATAAGCGTCTTATAGAATATAGATCAATTGAGATTATTTCACTCGATCGAGAAATATGTAAATTTTCACTAAAATAATTATATTGGCTCACCAATCAATAATTATTCTACTTTGCAATAATGGTAGTTACACAAAAAATATGTATCGACGATAATTATAAGCAAATGACTCATTTATGATAGGTATTAGATATGTATGGTCTATACCTAGTTTTAGCCAGGCTTTCTCATTTGCTTACGAAATTAAGGCTTCTGATAAATTTGTAGGTAGACATTGCGTGATCTCTTCGGCTCCTCAACGAAATTGAGACATCAAGACTATGAGATTTATGCATATTTCCAGCAAATAAAAATGCCAACTTTGGATAACTTTAAACGTGTATTACTGCAACAATTGAATATTGCATACTGAGCTAACAATATGGGTAAATGACAAATAATTTCACCATGCAAATTACTTATTACCGTACATTATATAATCCGGAAAGTGTAATAAATGAAATTTCTGCGACAAAATCTCAGGGATTTCACTAATCCGCGGATTTCTACGACATAACGATCCTCTTGTTAAAAATTCACGCCTGAAACGTGCAATTATCAATTTATGAAATTGAATGAAAATGTTTAGCTAATAGAAATCAGAGGTTGAAAAACGCGATAACCGTCGGCAATTGTGAGCTATAATGCCCTCAAAAGTGGTTCAATTAAAAAGGAAAAAATTTGAAATTAGAAAATGGTTTGATGCGTGTAATGATCAAATGAATTAACATTAACCAGTGTGTTTTTTATTGAAAGAAAATTAAAAATTGACGAAAATTTAATTGGATTTGAGGATTTTTTTTTCTAATTAAATCTTTTTCGAATGAATTAGGTAGATATTTTCCACATTGAATTTTTCCAATAGACAATTGACTTGCATTATTTGATTTATTTTCTAATTTTAGAAGATCACACCTATTTTAAATGGGTTTTTATGAGAAATGAAAAATGCTTTTATAATTGGCTTTTTTTCTTCTTTTTTTATAATTTTTCATTTTCCCACTGGAAAATGAATAAACAAGCAAAATTTTATTGATCAGTGATTTTTGGGGGTCTCTGCTCAAGAGTTATAAAATACATAGGTGGCCTCATGGGCTAAATGACGTATCCAGAAGGAAATCAAATTCATAACTATTGGTAGCATTGGTAACAATATATTGTACATATGTTATATATCTTCTTTTTTTTTTTCAATGGAGCAACCTGTGTAGTTTATAAACCTTGGTCTCTGATTACGAATAAAAGGTCCTCAAATTACCTACGATATGCACCTGAAGGTTCAGGAATTTCACTCTTTGGAGTTTATTGAGAAATTACTTAACAAGAACCACTTATTTGCGTTTTTTTTTTTTTGAAATCTCTGGTTACGAATTTCGGTCCATGAGGTTTCCTATGATATCTGTAGAGAGATATCGACATCCTCTTCTGGAGTTATATTTAAAATTTTCGAAAAACGAATACAAAGAATACATAGAAGAATTTTTTTTAACCGTTGACTACGAATCAAAGTTTCAAGAGGTTCTTTGCTATACCAAGAGAAAGGCGTGGACGTCATCATCTGGAGTTTTCCTCAAACTATTTATAAAATAAGTGGGAATTTTTTTTACATTTTTTTTTTGTTTACTTACATTTTTATAAAATTATATAAAATTACTTACATTTTCTTTTTGACATGCAATTACGAAGATAATGTTTATAAAATTCTCCAATGTTTTTTGGGATAGACGTGGATAATATCTTTGGGATTTTTTTTATTCAGACCAAAATTGACTTCGAAAATTATGTGATGATAATCTCCAATTTGAGGTCTACTGATTTCTCCAACGTATCTGGAGGTAGACGGGAACATCATCTCCTGGAGATTTTAATTTTTTTTAGAAAATCGGGGAACTTCCAAAATCCCACCAGATTGTCTTCTTTACTAATTTGGTTCCAACTTTGGAAAAATTCCAGAAGAAAAAAAAGTTTCCAGAAGAAGGTGACGTTCCCGTCTACCTTAAGTTACTTTGGAAAACTTAATGAACCGCATATATGTAATCATAGATGTAATCAGCGATCCCAAAAGCCGTGCATTACTGATTATAAACTCATTTAAAAAAAATCAATAAACTCTCAAATTTCTGGACCTCCAGGTCCATGAAAGAATTTAATGGTCCCAATGTTCGTGAAAATCGATCCCAAATGCCCACAAGTAACTAAACTTGTCCCACATTTACTTGGAAATAAGCATCGACGAAAAGGACATAGGGAATTTCGAAAATATATTTCTCATGAGATTCTCCAAAATATCTTGGGGTAGATGTGGATGACTTCTTCAGGAAATTGTTTTTGTATGAAACAATTTGAGTTCGATAATCACACATGAGAGACTTTCATGTCACTAACAAATGTGAGGTCTTTTAGATTCTCCATACCTAAGAATAGACGTGGATATAATCTTCTGGAGTTTCTGGGAACTTCTTCACCAAAATGAAATTAAAATAAAAACTTCTTTATAGCTGTTTAACGTTCTTATGCTGTTCATGAACATGAACAGATATTAAAACTCTATCTGTATATTAAATTTATCAAGAAAATCCAAAAGATAACGTCCAAAGTTCCCCAAGGTACGTTGGGAAATCTCATGAACCTTATATTCATAATTAGTGATCCCAATAACTGTACATAAGTATTTAAGTCAAAGAAAATTCTCAATAAACTGAATAAAGTGGCAGGATCTCTAGATTCATGGAGAAACTTAATGCTACCAGTGGAAAATGAACATTTTATTTGTTGCCTTAATTTTAAGAACAATTAACAAAAAATCCGTAACTCAATTTGATTTGTCCTGTTTTTAATAACTACTTTTTATACAACGTCTTATAATTACTACGGTTTTTAACGACTCTAGGATTAATGAAATATATTATCGAAAATTTGCTTGATACGAGGATCAAATCCACTACCTACCGGTTTTAGAGTAGTCACCTTGACCACTCGACCACTAGTAGATTTAGTCCTGTTTTTTTTTTCAGGATTGAATGGTAAATTGATTTACCTACCCTGTAATTGATGGAAACTAGTTCCAAGCAACAAAATGTTACCCCCAAGAACTTTTCAGTCATCTCACACTGTTTTCTATCGTCCCTAACAAAAAATAGTCAAAAAAATCACGGAAAAATGTTGTAAACTTGCTGAAAAAGTTTTGGTATCATCAAATCCGAAGAATGGTTCCTAAAGAAAATTAGATTTCTATGGGAAGCCTATCTGTAATTTGAAGAATGGAATGAATTTATTCACTTAAAAATTGCAGCATATAAAAGCACATAAATGTGGAACTAATCCTGGTGTTTTTTAATCCCGAAACACCAAACAATAAGATAATAAAAATTATGCGACAATTAATTTTTTTTTCGTTGTTATTTGGAAATGATTTACAACATATTACTAAGCTTTACGACGAGTCTATATTTTAAGTCCTCAGCAATAAAAAAAATTCCGTCGAAAAAAAAGTGTTTTCTTTTAACTGTGTAGGTACTTATCTATTTTTATTATTAATTACATAATTTGTAATTTATTTACGATTTAAATGTCTTTTCTAATTAAAACAATTTTCAGATAATTATTTCAACGAACTTCCTGCAACTGTTCGATTAACATTAAAATGAATATCAGTTAATCACATGCTTAAGTTAAGAGAAAACCAAACAATGAGAAATTTAATTTTTCATTTTTTTTTTACTTTAATAAAAATCCACACACGATTGCATTATTCACTTCCGTAAATCGGAAAAAAAATGATATAATAAGACCTTGTTATACATAGCTAATGTAATGTCTCATTGTCGTGTATACTTGTTCCAATTGGTTTCCTCTGTATTAAGACTTTAATAAGATTATTTTTCCATTGGTTTTCTTATTTTTCACTTAATCAAAACTTTCGGAATTTTCTTTCCCAAAATAATGAAAAAATGAAGAGAAAATTGATGAAAGATGATCAACTCTGAAGAGATTTTCACTGAAGATATTACCAAGTTGTCATATCAAGTTTCTACATATCATTTTTTTTTTAATATTGGGCAATTTTTAAAGATATTGTGCAGTTAATGAGATGCATATTTATTAGGTCAATTATGCATGACAGTATGTTTCAAAGAGACACGGATTTCGATGTATAAATTATTTTGAAAAAAAAATCTTCTCAAGCCCTTGCGTAATTCTATATCGTTGGACACATGATACCGAAGCAATATCAATAATTATCATTAAATATATTTTCCGTCATGATCTCATTTTTCAGACATATTGAACGTAAATCGAAATCAACAACTCGTATTTATATAGGCGTATTTATTCAAACTGTAATTATCCCAACGCTCATTTTATTCGGTTACATATTTCGCATGTCGTTATACGATTGTTGAATTCAATTGAATTTCTCAGAAGTGGAGTATTTATCGGCCGAATAGATAAAAGGTGTGTATATGTATTGGTAAAACGATCGTAAGAATTGATTTGCTTCTGCTGGTCAATATTTTTGTTCTTCGGCAAATGAAGATCGAGTGAAAGGTGTTTTTATTACAATTTATTTTTCAATATAATAAATTTTACTTGACAGAATTCTTTTCTGGTACATATAACATATGAAAATGCAGTCACATGTTTCCATTGAAATTATCGTTAACAATTCTTAATATCCTATATAATCCGTGTAAAACAGAAGCTTTCATATATGTGCATTTGCATTGAATGAATCATATAAAGAGATCAATTACGCATACGGAATCCATAAGAATAATAAAGTCATATAAGCATTGAAAACCATTTAGAAATTGAAAGGTATTAAAAACTAATTTTTTATATGTCAATTATATATTTTATTGTTCTGGATTATCATGAACAATGGTTCATGCTTAATCCAAAAATGTACTTTTCTCTATACCTATAGTATCGTCATACCAAGGACTATCAATTTGAACCAAATTCGGTAAAGTTCCAAGTCGCTACTCTTTAGAAGTAATATACTTCATATAAATTTATTCACAAAATCCATTTATTTATAAGCGCACTTCAAATAATCACTTGGGAAACATTTTTTGAAATGGCTTTAATCATTGGAAAAATAACAATTAACTTACTATGATTAACGGTCACTTTATACCAAAATGTTTTAGATTGAGGGTGTTCAATAGTAATAGTGTCGGTGTTGCCGTGGATCAGAACCATTATGGCTTAATTTATTGGCCAATTTATTCACGAATTAAAATGAAAACAAAATATAAAATGCAATGTAACCAGTTATTAATCTAAGGTTTTAGATTGAGGGTGTTTAATAGTAAGAGGAGTAATAGGGCCGGCATTACCGTGGATCAGAACCATTATGGCCTAATTTATTCGCGAATTAAAATGAAAACAAAGTAGAAAATGCAATGTTACCAGTAATTGACCTATTGAGGTTTTTGAACAAAGGCTAATTTAATTGTATTTTATGTGAATTTTGATGGAATTTTCACGAATAGATTGGAACCTAATGGTTCTGAACCACGTGAATACCGAAGTTTCCTATAGGAAAGCAATAGAAATAATTGTACATAGCTGGCCTAAAATTTAACAAGTTTGTGGATTGGATGAAAAGCCGGATCATCAATTAATTTGAGCCAAATCCCGCAAAGAGAGTCCCTTATTCCCATTACTCTTTAGAAGTTATATACTTCATATAAATTTATTCACAAAATGCATTTTTTCACAAACGCACTTCAAAATAATTACTTGGGAAATACTTTAAGAATGGACTTTAATTATTGGCAAAATAACAATTAACTTACTACGATTAACGGCCGCTTTATACCAAAAGGTTTTAGATTGGGGATGTTTAATAGTAATAGGAGTAATAGTGTCGATATTGCCGTGGATCAGAACCACTATGGCCTAATTTATTGGTCAATTTATTCCCGAACTAAAATGAAAACAAGAAAATGCAACGTTACCAGTTATTGGCCTATTGACGTCCTAGATCATAAGCCAATTTCGTGATATTTCCAGTGAATTTTGATGGAATTTTCGCGAATCAATTGGAACCTAATGGTTCTGATCCACGTTATGTATACGGTAGCCACCCGTACTTTATAATAAAGGGCTCAAGTTCCTTTTAGGTTGGTCAATATCTGGCAACGTTGCATTTTTTTTTGTTTTTAATTTAATTCGCAAATAAATCGATCCATAGTGAAAATTTAGTTACAAAAGAGAAAAATATATCATATTAGAAATGAATTTATAAAAATTCGCGAATAGAATAAAACACAAATTCGAAAATGCAACGTTGCCAGATTTAACTGTTCTAAAAAGGACTTGAGACAAGAACTTTATTTTGACACAATATACTTGTTTGTCTACCTTAAATAATCAAAACATTTTATTTCCACATTAAAAAAGGGGCAATCCAACGTATTTAATTAAAATATAATATAATAATATAATTTAATTGATATATGATATAATATAATTATATATGATATGAATATAATTAATATATAATATTTTTGCAAAAATAAAATGCAAATTTAAAAGTTCTTAAGTTATCTATAATGAAGTGGTAACCACCCGTGAAATATTCATTGCCAACATTTCGAAAACAATTGACAAATGACTAATAACAAAGAACTAATAGTTCAATCTCTGAATTCATACTGGAAAATTGACTTATATTGGTGTAGAAACGAAAACTAATAAATAAAATATTGAGGAAAATATATGTTAAGGAAATATTGTAGTTACATTATCAGATATAGTTTTCAATAAAAAAATAAGTTACAAGAATTACAACTAAGTAAAAATTACTTAATTGTTTTGAATAATGGACATATAAAAAGGATTGGTAATAGTAGAATCCCATTGAAGATATGGAACTGGTGAATCCAGATAATATTGTAGGAATAAGGGGATAATTAAGAAAAAGTAATAAAATATTATAGTAATAAATTTTTGAAAAAATCTGGAATCCAATTAACTACATACAACGGTAAATTAAATTATTTTGCCAATCACTGCTTTTTATCTTTGTGTATCTAATTTAAAATCCAAATAATCTGATACAGCAACAATAACCAATAACAATATATTTCATATTCGAAAGTTAAAGTACAAAAAACTGTTCATTTTTTGTGGTTAGAATGTCGATACAATGAAAAATTTAGCGAGTTCAATTTTCCAAAATCCATTACTATAATCGCCCGATTGCGGTAATGAATTTTCAAACCAAAAAAAAATAAAACAAAAAAACGATGCTAAATTCTTTAACCATCAAAAATTGGCGGAAAAAATTGCATTGATAATTTTATGCTGCAATTAACCAACGTTGTTTCCCACATCCTTAATTCAAAGATTTAAAAAAAAAAACAACTCATTTCCATAGTGGGCAAGTTTCTCATAAAAGCTAATTTACAAATCGAATAAAATAATAATCAATTACGAGGCAATAATTATGATCTAAATGTTTTGTAATTTAATTACACATTTTTCACTACCTATTTAGACAAGAGATCGTTTTGTTGTTCCCGCGCATATTTGAATAAAATATTAATTATATTATTTAAGTGCTACTATCATTGTTCGTTTCGGTTTTTCTCACTCCCTTTTCATGTATCTGGTATCAATTTTTCTTGTTGCTATTGTCTTGTGTTCATGTGTTTTGATAGATCGTATAGATTGCAAGATATCGATGGTAATTTTGATGAGAATTCGATTGTTTATGAGGAATAAATTCTCAAATGAATAAGGAAGTTTTTTCTTCGTTGTATTATATTTGTTTTTCAAAAGAGAAAATATGCATATTTACTGTTAATTATTCATTGATTTGAATTTAAAAAAAAACATATTTTTATTTGAAAAGTGTAAAACCATATCACAAATCTATAGATGTAAAATTAAACGTATTATTCTTGAGAAGAACTACAAAAAGTGTTTATTTTATTGTTTTACAGCGAGTGAAAACCTAGAGTGGCTCTAGGATTCCTATAAATGCTGTAAACTTGGAAATAACCTTAATTTTCATTACTGTTTTTTAAAAAATCACAATAGTTTTATATTGTGTAATATTTAAAACAAAATCTTTATGATTGTATGGTTTAATTTTAAGGATAAACTAAGACATATTTATTTCTAAGACATTTATTGGTAGTTAATTAATTTTTTAAACAAAAAACCTAGAGAATAAAATTTTCCATGCTTGAAATATGTCAACCTTTCTGCCTATATACTATAGCAGATACTCTAATTGTTAACAAAAGTATCAAAAATTAATCTTTGTTTTTATTTACAGTTGGTGCTATATGAATCAAATTTTGGTACAGACATACTGTAAACCAATACAATCTGACAACGTTTCATTCCCTATTTTGTATTTTACTCTATTTGCAAATTAATCGATCATTTTTTTTTTTGGTTGATTTTTAATCGATTAATTTATTATTGTTAAATTCATTACAATCGACTCATTTGCAAATTGAGTTCAAAAAAAAATTTTACCCGAATTACCTGGAATAATTTTCCAACTATGACAAGTTCTTCGTATTAAAAACACAATTTACTGAGAACCATTTTACTGTGTATTCTATTCAGCCGAGTCAAAACTAAAAACCAAATTTTAAAACCCCAATTTTGTCCTTTTTTGTGGTCTAAGAAACTTATAAGCGTTTTATTTGTTACAGATACTAACATGCTTTTCAGAAGCATAACCGCTGTGGCCATTTTAGGCGTTATAGCTTCCGTTAATTCATACGAAGTTTTTGTACGTCAATCGACACCCCATTACAAATACCAAATTTTTGGTGGCAAAGGACAAAATATCAACGAACATGAACAATTCTATACACCAATTAGCAACAATTTTGAAACCTTCGGTGGAGTTTTAGCACACTCGCACGAATACACCCCAGTTGGATCCAGCCCTAACTTGTATCATCAACCCAATGCATTCTTGTTAGTAAAATCAATTTAATTTCAAAGGGATGGCATTTGAATTGAGTTTTCTTTTAAATTTCTAGCAGTGAAGCCGATAACAATCCAAATCGTTGTGGAATTCAAGCAGCTTATTGTGATCCAAAATCTCGGTATCGGACTTATGATGGTACATGTAATAACTTAGAAAATCCAAGTTGGGGAACCCCAAATTCGTCGTATACCAGATTATTACCCCCCAGATATGCTGACGGTAGGAACATTTAAAAAAAATAATAATCCACAAATTAATGGTTATAACTTGTTTTAGGAATTCAAAGTCCTACGGATGTTGGTCATCAAGCGTTCCCCCTTCCTCGAGTTTTAAGTTTAGTGTTGTTCCCTGATGAGGAACACAAAGATAAAAAATTCACTTTGGCAACAATGCAATTTGGACAAATTGTTACTCATGATATTGCTATGATTGCTGGAAGTACACAAGCGAGTAAGTAAAGTGCTAATAGTTTCCAAAGTTGGTAATCTTAAATTATATGTTGGCTTCTTTGTCTTCTCAATTCAACTCCTATATTAAAAACAATGCAAAATTAATTGTTTTTATTTTGGCTTATTTGTCTTTCTGAATTCAATGCCTATGTATTAAAAGCATCCCTGTTAAAAAAATACTTTAAAGGTATTTTAAATGTAATGATTCCAAATGCCTCTAAATGTCTTTTTTAACAGGCATGCTATAATATTCGTTAAATCGTTAATTATGAAAACAGTTATTAATTAAATTTTCTTACCATTTACAAATTCCTCTGTCTTTTTCTTTCAAACACTATTGATTTCTTGTTTCAAAAAAAAAAAGAAGTAAATTAAAGAAAATCAAATAAAATAATCAAAATTAATTAAAATATATAATTTTAAATAAATTAAAATAAAGAAGTAAGTTATCTCTTCTGGAAAAATTTAAACATTCTTAAAGAAAAAATGAGTTATATTTGATCATAAATTTTGATTATAGGTAGATAGTTTTTGGGCCAAGTTTTCCTTGCTTTTCCAAAGCTAATTTGGTGTAAATGTAATAAATTACACCTAATACTCTTTTTATGCGCTAGATACCTACGTTTCCTAAAAATTCGTGTTAAAAAAACATGTTAAAAGAGAATTAGGCGTAGTATGTAATTAGACATTAGGCGTAGTATGTACAAAGTTATTCGAATAGATTACTACTGTGAGATTTTGATAAGTATTTAGATTAAAGGAAGAAAGGAGAGGGGGAGGTAAATGATTGAAAGTTTTTCAACCTCAACGAATCAAGAATGTATAATTTAAGCATATCCTGCTGAGGTACGTAACTTGTACAGGTTATCATTGTTTTTTGGTTTTTTAATTCGATGGGGTTTGAAAGAATTAAGTTCTTTATTTTCTTTTTCTAAATAAATTTAGTAATATTTAGTCACTAAAATTTTTCTTTGAATATATCCACGTAAGTACTCATAAATAAAAATGTTACGTGAAAAGGGGGTGGGGGGGGGTTAAAAGATAGGTCTTTCGACCTAAACGATTTAAGAATGTACAATTTAAGCATATCCTCCTAGGATACATTACTTGTAGAGGTTAATTTTTTTTTTTAATTCGACGGGGGGTTTGAAAATTTTAAGTTCGTTTTTTTTTCCTTTTTCTAATTAGATCTAGTAATATTTACTCATAAAAAATTTCCTTGAATACATTTACCTAAGTACTCATAAATAAAAATATGTGAAAAATGCGGGGAGGAGTAAATGTTTGAAATTTTTTCGACCTCAACGATTTACGAATGTATAATTTAAGTATATTTATCTAAGATACGTAACTTAGGATAAATACGTAATTAAATTATAATAATGTGATATGTAATTCTTAGATACGTAACAGAGATTATATTTTTTTTTTTTGGGTTTTTAATTCGATGGGGTTTGAAAGTTTTAAATTCTTTCTTTTTTTTTCTAAATAAATCTAGTAATATTTACTCATTAAAATCTTCCTTGAATACTAAGTACTCATAATACCTAAGTACTCATAGATAAAATTGTACCAAATCTTGGGAAAAAAATATTTCTGCTAATATCTACAGTCGAATAGTAGTGATTTTATTTGAAATAATTTAATTTTTATGCGGTGGATTACATTGAAAGACAAATAAGCCAACATAAAGCATTAAATTTACTCTTTTGTACGAGAATGAAGTCCTTATAATAAGCATTGATTAAGTGTCGAAAATCTTTACGTTTTTGGGGAACATTTGAATGAAAATGTCTTCTGAAATTTCCAGAGAAACATAAAACGCAGTGTTGCACAAACGATGGACAGTTATTGGACCGTAAATTTATGCACTACCATTGTTATCCAATGATTATTCCAAACGATGATCCACTTTTTTCGAAAGACAGCCGAAAATGTATAAATTTCGTACGCACAATCACTGACCGTGATCGCAACTGTGTTCCGGAACACAAACCTGCCGAACAGGTAAATATTTAACAATAATTTTGAAATAAATTTCGACAATATTTCACGCGAAAATTCCATCGTGACTTTTAATGCAAGAGTCAAATACCTTGACAGTGCCATGCCATAATTGGCGCTATTTCCATTATTTCTATATTCAATTTGGAAAATTAGATACACCGTAATGTATTATACCAATTGGATAAATACTTGAGTATAAGCTTAAGAATTCTTGTTCTTCGGAAAAAATAACATTGATTTACAATTACCTACTTAGTCTTAAAGAATTACCCAAACGGAACAGAGAACATGAATAATCAATTTGAGACATATTGATTGGTAAACAATATTCTTTCATAATTGTCTCATTTTTTCACGGTGAAAACATGAGGTAACTCAATGTGCCCACCTACAGCAGTGTTTTATGAAAGTCATTCTTAAAGAGATTGTCATTCGATTAGAAAAAAGACATAATTTGCATAAAATTGACTACAATTTTTTAATTTATAACCCTTTTTTATGAATTCACAATAGTTTTGTGGTCAGACGCAGAAACAACAAAAAGATTGGGTGATATTTTGCCCTCCTTTTCAAGTCCAGTAGAATTGATCGTTTTTCTAATTCATATTTCTTTGGAAAGTAACATTACTAACTTATTCTTTAAGAAACTAAAATATTAAGCGGAAATTTTATTTAATTAGTAAAATTGATCAAAAATTTACGAAAAATGACGTTAAGAATGCGATCAATTGTAACATCATCCTCAAGGGATGAAGAAATTGGAGCCTAATAAATAGTTCATACAAAAAGTTTTGAAAAATTATTTTACAAAACACATCACTTTCTCTTAATGAAATATTTGTATTAATTAATTTTTTCAATCAAATGAGAAATCGGACATTGAGTTTTTGAAGAAAATTCATGTTTTAAAATCCCTAGAGAAGAAAGAAAACATTTCTCAATCTAGTCTAAGGTAATCAAAAATTACGTAACCAATTACCATTAAAATTTAAAACTAAGTTAAACTATACAGTTATATTATCAATCCCGAATTTCCCGAGTAGACTGGCTACCTTGGTAACATTGCAGACTCCAACTCCCATAAGGGTTCCACCTTTTAATTTCAAATTGCAAAATTAACTCAAAACTTGGCAAAACCGGAACAAATTCAAAATTAAATTAAGGGTGAAATTGCATTTAAAAGAAAAACTTTCAGAAAAGTATATTCGAGATCGAATAGAAATAATTATTAGGAAATATCTCAGAGATTTTAATTTAAGCCCTTTTAAAAAAAGCTTTAAGAGACACTTCTAATGGATTTTTTGAACATTATAATATCTTAGAATTTGAAAATTAGAATTCCTTCTCGTAACCACTTCAAAATGGCGGAAACTTAACTTTGAAATTGATTAAACGCAAAGAAATCAAGAGATGGAGGTATATGTTGTCTTTGTTATACTCTATAAGGATATATCAATTGGCTTCTTTGAAAGCGGAGCTGGGTGGAGTTATTAATGAAGGTGAAATACAAACTCAATTAGCATCCTCATTATAATATTATAAATTCACTAAGTGTTCACGTCCTGTTGCAAAAATTATATAAAATAATTTCAAATAATTTAATTTTAAAGGTAAGGTAATCGAAGTTATTCGAAGTATATAAAAGGTGTTAATCCAAAACTAAATAAATTTATGCTACGAAATTGTTATTACCACCTGGTGAATTTTGAAAAGGATAAAAGAGATTCTATTTGAAGAGGAGTCGTGAGATCAACTGTAGTTGACTGTAGTATTAAACGCGGCAAAAAAAAAATCATCTGAGATCTATTTTTAAATCTTAACTAATTATTTGTGCATAATCTCAATTCTTAGCTGTTTTGAAATTAATAAAATCTTAATTACGTTATTATTATGAAATACATTTATAAATTTGTAGATATTTTTGATGTACTGAAATAAAAAAGGCCTAAATTTACCTTATGAAATTGAATAGAATACGTGCAAAAGTATAGAAGTCAATAGTACAAAAAATGCAACTAATGCGTAGTATTTTGTAGCATGTCTGATCACCGACCATATTTATGCCTTTGTCCTTTTTTGTTACATACATATCAGCTTTTCTATCACTTATTTTTCTACCAACCTTAATAAAATGCAACCGATTGTTAAAAATATCAAAAAAAGCTATTGAAGGACTTAAAAAACTTTTAATTTTAGAACGCCTTGTTTTAACAGGGAACCATTTGGTTGTACTTCTTTTATAAAGTTTTAATTGGGTTTTTAAAAAAATAAAAAAACACTTACAGAATCTTTCGTCTGGCCCATGATTCAAATCCATTTCCCCCTTTTTTCTTGGGACCTTCCAATTTTCTTTCTCCAACATTGAATATGTGTTCTTGTTTCTCAAAGTGAAATCCATCAATTTAACTTTTTTGGACCCTACATCGATTATAGTCCGTTGTTCCTTGCCTCTTCGTAATATTTCCATGTATGTAGCTCGATCCGTTCATTTGATTTACTTCATTCTTCTTCAGTATCACATTTCAGAGCTCTCCAGATGTTTTACCGGAAATAAGGAAATAAATTTGAAGATCAAATTAAAGTAGAGTTAGAGATATAACAAAGCAACTCTTGATTTCGAGATACATAATCGCGAATTTAGTTTGAAAACTTTATACAAATTAGTTATCAATAAAGAATTCATAATTTTGATTTGAAGTTTTTCTTCACTTTATCAGGCTAGTTTTAACATCATATGGCTTCAACTCCACATAAGTATATAGAAATCTTTAAGAAGTAATTTTCAATAATCTAATGTTTAAGTTTTCATTTGAATAATCAAATACTTTATTATACCAATTGATATTTTAGCTCACCCAAGTTACCTCATTTTTGGACGCTCATGTTCTCTACGGATTATCAGTCGAGCAAAACGCACGTCTACGTGAATTCCGAGGTGGTCGTATGTTGGCTGAACATAAACATGGACGTGAATTTTTACCAAGTGCCCAAAACAAGACTGCATCTTGCGATGTTGGAAGTGAATTTGAATCCTGCTTCATGGCTGGTAAAAGCTTTATAAACATATTCGCCTTTCTTCAATAGAAATTTTGGGATCTTTGTTTCTTTTAGGCGATGCTCGAGCTAATCAAAATCCACAGCTTACAATTTTACACACTATTATGCTTCGGGAGCATAATCGAGTGGCTAATTATTTGTCACACTTAAATCCACATTGGGATGATGAAACCATTTTCCAGGAAGCGCGCCGAATTGTGATTGCCGAGTTTCAACGTATCACCTATTATGAGTGGTTGCCGTTGATTATGGGCGCAAAACCAATGATTGATAGTCATGTTTTGTATCATACGAATGGATTTGTTAATGATTACGATAAGCATGTGAATCCAGCTATAATTAATTCGCACTCAACAGCTGCATTCCGATACTTCCATACAGCTATCGCTGGACATTTAGAGTAAGTTTGCGTACTTTTAGACGCAAAAACCGCTAACACTCACTGATCTATCAATGATTTTCTGTATGTTACAATCATGGAGAATAATTTCTAATAAATTACCTGGGCTTATACTTTATATACTGTATGGTCCATGGATCACGATTGGAAAATCATTTTTTGTACCTTTTCGTACAATAATCTTCTACTACCAGCACTTAATAGTACTCTATATGTTATCCATTGATTTTAGATTGGTAACACCAAAACGAAACATTCGTGGAGCGTTGAGATTGAGTGATTGGTTCAACCGTCCAGGAATCATTGAAGCCGACAGTAACTTTGACGATTTGTCACGTGGATTATGTTCACAACCAGAGGAAGAAATCGATCAGTTCCACACCAGCGAAATTACACAATATTTGTTCCGCGAGGGACGTCGTTTCGGCAGTGATCTACGAGCAATTGATATTCAACGTGGACGTGATCATGGACTGGCTTCCTACAATGATTTCCGTGAATTGTGCGGATTGCCAAAAGCCAAGAGATTCGAAGACTTCCTGGACCTCCTAAGCGAAGAAGTAAATTTCCATTGAAACTTTCTGACGTGAAACATCTCTCATTGTAACATATTTGTTGTAGCATGTTGAAAAACTATCATCCTTGTACAACAGTCCTGATGATGTGGATATATCTGTTGGAGGTTCTCTGGAAACCCACAATCCAGGCACTTTGGTCGGTCCAACGTTTACGTGTATTATGGCTGAACAATTCCGTCGACTACGTAAAGGAGATCGTTACTTCTTCGAAAATGGAGATCATGTAACAGGATTTACTGCGGAACAATTAGGTGAACTAAACAAAGCCACGATTTCTAGATGGTTCTGCGACAATGGAGATCACATTAAGGAAATGCAAATGCGAGGATTTGAAGTCATCTCAAAAACGTAAATATTTCTTTAAAACCTATTAAAATATAATTATAAATTTCACAAACAGGTGGACGACTTCTACTCAGTTATTATTTTACTTAATTTTTTTATACTAGTTGTTGATTTAATCGGATGATCCTTGATAGTTACCAATTTGATCCAAATATAAACAGAATTATTACTATCGAAAGTTATATCTGATGAAATCCACAAGTAGTCGATGTCTAGATGATTACTTATCAGTGGAATAATTGATAACTGTTTATTTGAGCTACCTAGTTGTATTTTAAGAAACCAAAAGACTATTATATAAAAACTAAATTTTTCCTATTTTTTTTTTTCAGGAACCCAGTGGTGGATTGCTCGATATTACCAACGGTTAATCTAGATTTCTGGAAAGATATAAGTGTAGGTCCATCTAATGAATATTCAGTTTATGGATTTAAGAAATGAATTGAAACTTAGTACTAGCGAATAAAAGTATTTAGCTTAATTTTGTTGTTCAAGGATTGATAATCGTGAATAATTTGTAATTATACTGTACGTACTTACTTTACTAATTGGTTTATATATATAATTAATGGCTATTTGATTTTTTTTTACATGCTTGCCAATTTGAAAATGCGAAATTTGTTCCGAATTTAAGATTTTTATAATTTATGTATTTGATATTATGTAAACGTTCTTTAAGTGTTGAAAAAAGTTTATAATGTTTATATTATTTTTTTTATTGTAAATAATTTAATTCTAAGGCTTTTGTTTATGAAAATTATGACATAATTTAAGTTGTAATAAATATAAAACGAAGTGGAAGCAGAATTTTTCTTTTCTTATATCCCGATAAAATATATCCCGATTCAGCGATAACAAATAAAGTTATAGTTCCTGGAAAAAAATGTATAAATGTTAAAAACCTTAAAACTAAACCTGGTACGAGAAAAACCTCCCTTCGTGGTTGGTTCTTTCATCAAAGCACAATAAAGTTCCCAACAATATTCAAATGACTGTTTTCTATCAAAAACCGAAGCAACAATTAACTCTTGTACGGAAAAAGTAACCCCTTAAAATTCGTATATATTCGTACCCTGTTGATAAGTATTAAACTTCCCATTTCTACGGATTTGATTCTTGAATCAAAAGACTTACAACAATTATCTTGAAGGAATTCTGACCAATTATAAGAATTTCCAAATTGGCGAGATACACTACTTCTTTTATTGCTTTTTTAAAATGTATTTACCGTCATTTTATAACTGCTAAGGCCTTTAGCGACTCTAAGGTTTATAAAAATTCATAATCGAGAAATAATGAAAATTTGCTCGATCGAACCCAACACGTACCAGTTTGCCTTGCTTTAAGGACTGGTACTTCAAAAAGGTCTATGTTATATTGATTTAGACCAATTTTTATTAATTATTTAATACATTTCATTGTTAAACACAATTTGTTTAAAATTATATCTTTCCAAACGTTGCCGTTAAATCAATAAACCAAGTTCAACTTCCTCAGCCTCCTCTTATATTTGTTATCGTTCCACGTATAACGAGAAGCTATGAAATGTAAAATTTTGAAAAATTTTTTGTCCAAAATATAATGAAACACCGTAAATTGAACTTCATGATACAATTATTAATATTTTTAAGGGTGGATCACCGTCAGAACGTAAAAAATATGACTTTTTTAAAACTGCTGCCATTTTTTTTAGAGATATTAAAAAACGGTCTTCGGCATGTAAAAGTTGAAGTTTTGAACTATTTTTTTTATTTGCCTCGATATTTCCCCCCTCCCCCTTTTACAGCGCTTTGAAAAAGTGTCCTCAAAAATGAGGAGGCAAACGGGAGACAAGTTTTCTCGGAAACCGGAAGTTGGATCATGATTTTCCAAAGAATGTAGGTTTTGGTAATGCGTCTTCTTGGTACTGAACCTCGAAAACCCGAAAAAAGTTGAAAATTCACAAAATGGCGTGACTTTGAAAAAAAAGTTAAAAAAACGACCTTTTTTGGGACCTTTCCCCTTCTCCCACTTTGAGGGGGGGGAGGTTTGGCCAATTTCAGAGGTTCAGTACCATCAAGACGTGTTGAACTATAACACTCTCTAGTTTCAAGTCAATCCGTCGGATTTTTTCTGAGAAATCTTGTCTCCCAGTTTTAAAAAGTTGATTTCGAGAAAAACGCATTTAAAGTTTTTTTAAGATATTTTTTTATGTTATTATCAATTTATTCAATTTTTAGGTATATATGTATATGTAGGTCTATAACTCGAAATATTTCGAATATCGATAAATCCTTTTAACACGTTATTATTGAATGTTATAAGAAGACATTTATGGAAAAAAAAAATCGACATTTTTTTTTTCTGACTGTGATCCACCCTTAAATCATTCAAATTTCCCTTTTAAGGTTTAAGCGATTGAATAGAAACCCTTTTTATAGTATCTAATATTGAAATTTTAATAAAAAAATATAGATTGTAATAACATAACATTTGATTCGATTAAAATTAGTTATAAATTATAGATACAAGGAATCCCGTCTACGTTCGTAACCGCATAGTTTCGTTTTCCCCAGTTAACACTTATTTCAGTACTGGTTGCTTCGGAAAGCATTTCGGGCAGAATAGTGCAGTTCCAGTAATTTTGTTGTAAGTTTACCGATACTTGTGGCAAATACTGAGCCAAACTCGTTAAATTCAACGATGTTAAATAGTTTCTAGATAGATCCAGTGTATGTATATTGGGTGTAGGAGCAAAGATGGTCGGATTAAAGTTAAAGATACTGTTATGAGCAACGTTTAAAACTTCCAAATCCGGTAAACTTTCAATCCAATCAAGAGTAAACAGTAAACCTCCAGCCATGGACAAATTTTTTATTTCTACTCCAACCAAATTAGGCATGGTTGCCACTTTGATGTTTTCCATGGTTAAGACATCTAAAGTTAAGCCATCGAATGAGTGGGGTTCAATTGTTTCGATGGGATTATCACTGAAATTGATTTCTTTAGTCGATGGTGCACCCTTGAGAAAACCGTAGGGAATGTGATGGAAAACGTTTCCTGCCAGGATCAATTGACGAAACATCGGAGTATTGACAAACATGTTTGGATCAATACTATTCAAACGACCAGCAATAGTCAAACTATCAAACGCTGTTAAATTAACAAAGATGTTAGGTCCCAATGAAGAAAATTGAGGCATTGTCAAAACTACAGATTTCAATGTTTTGGAATTTGCAAAAGTAAACTCATCAATTGAGAGCAACTGGATCTTTTTAAAAACTACTTCTTCCAATTGGCCGACATTGTTGAATAAACCAGATGGCAGATTATAGATTATCAAATCTTCAAGTATGATCCTCTGCAAATTTTTATATGTTTGAAAATTGAAAAGCGTCTGAATGTAAAGTCTGTAAAATTCCTTGTGACACTGAAAACTGTACAAAGTTACTGGTCACATTTTCGGGCAAAAAACCTGAATCCAAATCGGTAAAGTCCACATTTGTTAATTCAATAACGTCATAGTTATCGTGAAGGGAGCCACAATATTGTTGAACATCTTCCACCGTTACTCCATCACATTTGATTGTTGTCTGGGACAACAAACAATCAGCATGGATTTGAACTATCCATAGCTCAAAGCACCAAAGAATCCCCACCGATTTCCCAATGGACCTCATTTTGTTTCAACTTCTCGGGTGTACTTTATAAATTTCGATTATTTATAATAAAAAGCTTACTTTTATAAATGTGTTGGGGTAATTATATTTATCAATTTATTACTAATTGCTTCAATACTTGATGTTCCCTATTAATCAGATTAGCAAAAATTAATTTTGAATAAGATATATTTAATTTTGGAAATAATTAATTCATGTTTTTAAGAAGAATGTAAATGGCAAATAAATATATGATAATAGAAGATAATTTTTTATAGCCATAAAGTTCAAAACACAAGGACGGTAGATAACAAAATGAGAAACTTGAATTTTAATAACGCCAATTAAAAAATTATCAGCTTAATCTTTAAACAAATAATTATAATAAGCTTACTGGTGGCCGAGAGGTCTATTTGATCGCTCCAAAACTGGTAGTTTTGGGTTCGATCCTCGTATCGGGCAAATTTTCGATATTTCTCGATTACGGATTTTTGGTAACCCTAGAGTCACTGAATACCTTAGCTCTATAATAAAGCGACGGTGAATAACAATTAAAAAAAAAATAAGTTATAAAACATTTATTTGAAATGTTTTTGAAGAAGAATACCTGGAAAGTTTCTGCGTTAACTATTGCAAAACGATGGGAATTGATTCTATGCTTTAAATGTTTACTTCTCATGTATATGATTGGTCCATAATGTACACCTAATACCTATAATCCTTTAGATAAAAGAACCTGGAATTGGAATTTCTGATTAGTTATGCTCTACATATCGACGGTATATTTACTCAAAATTATATGTGTAAACTATGAATAAGATATAAAAACTGTTATTTTCCAAGATTAGTAGATTTTTTAATACAAGGTACAATCTCTAATATAATCAAAATCAGCAGTTCCCAAACAGTATTTTGCATTCAAACGCTCAAAAAATGTCAAATAAATAATTAACGGGAAGGCTTTGTTCCAAGGTGTAAATAAATATTAGATATTGTGGTTTGTATAAAGAAATAGACTCAACTCCCTTTTAAAACAGTCAAATCTGACAACATTGCATTTTTGACTTTGTTTTCTATTCTTTTCGCGATTTTTTGCTAGTTCAATACTAATATGGTGTACTTTTCTCTTTTGTGGCTAAATTTTCATTATGGACCGATTTATTTACGAATTAAATTAAAAACCAAATCGAAAATGCAACGGTGTCTGAAATTTTATGTCGCTAAAAGGGACATGAGCCACCAATTTAATCTATTATTTGAAAACTAGTGACTTTCGGGAAATATTCACCGAACAATACTGGAAAAACTGATAAATTGGCAATTGAATGAAAACGAAATAACAGTTGAAACCAATGACAACAATCAGTTAGTTAAAAACTAAGCCAATAATTATTATATCTGTCTTACACTCACATGTATTTACATCCTTCGTTCTTTGTCTTTGCCGCCATACATACATTTGCCTATTATATAGACATTAAAAGCAAAAGTATGTTTAAAATTGTATTATATTTTAGGTAGACCAACTACTAATAACTGATGTGCCATTTCCGGCACTGCCGAATAATGCTGTGGTACTGGATTAAAAACATTTTTTTAAACTATGCCAAAGAAGTATAACTTCTCAAGCACGTACATAAACCGTTTTTTTTCACTCAAAAATTTTCACAACTTCATATATTATGCAGTTATAGCACTAATTTGTGCATTTCTAAGAAAAGGAGTAATTTTGACGACTTATAACTACCAAATATGGTGTTCGTGTGAAATACTTTCTTCCAGGCTGTTGGCAGCTTTTTTCCCGAATTGGGCTGGGACAATGCGGTATGTAAATATGTATTCTGAAAAAAATGAATAAAAAAATAGAGGCAAAGGAATTGAATTTTATGGTTTCAGTTTAAAAATATTTTTTTTTTTAATTTTACAAAATAAAGAAATAAAGAAAGTTAACCAAAAACGCAAAACTCTTTGCATCAAGTTCATTGGTGGTGAAATAAATCAGCTAATTGTTATGAAAACTAGTGAATTATAAGTTCGAATACATAAACATAAGTGGTATCCTCCCATTTAATCGATCGTGGAACTCTGAAACTATCAATTGTTCATTTAAAGAAAATGAGTAAGAATAAGAAATTAATACACATCAAAACGTCTTCATAACATATTTAACAATCTGCACTGCTCAATAAATTTTCGATCGAAAGGACTATGCTCATGCAATGGAGAATAATATTCATTCGGTGATTTTTGTGTTTTGAGAAGCATAATTTCTCTTCGTTTAGCCCGTGAAAGACGCACTTGTTCTGCCATTCGAGCTTTTCGAGCTAAAGCTTCTTCCTTCGACTCATTATCGCGCTGTGCTGCCCGTAATTGACGCTTTCGTTCGGCGTCTCGTAACCGTCGTTTTTGGGTCTCTTCTGGAGTTTCCCGTTCCCGACGTAAACGTTTAAGCAAAGCTTGTTTCTTTCTCATCTCTTCATATTCGAGTTCTCTTTGTCGATCACGCAACTTCCTCTGTCGCTCTCGATTCCTTTGACGCTGAAGTTCTTTTCTTGCTAGTTTGTTACTTTCTTGGAATGAACAGGATATTAGTTTGATAATTGAAACATTTAATTGAATCTTTTACCTCTTGTAATTGTCCTATTAGAGTACTTAGTTGGAGGATGTACAACGTTAGTGTTGGTATTTGAATTTTTTGAAATTCGTTTACGATCTCGTAAACGACATTTATATGCTTCTGGTGAAGTTTCATTTGTACTAGAATAGGTAGCTAGTTTTTCGAAGACCTCCATATCTTGTCTTCGTCGTTTTCTAAATTTTCTTGGCCTTTCACGATTATTTTGCAATCTATCCTCCCTATTACTTAACACTAAAATTGAAAATTAGTTGTATAATCTTATAAGAGTTTTCGCTAATTTAAAATTATTCATGTTTAGCAAATGAAGAAAATACAAAAATTTTACTATTGAAGCACGAATCAAATAGTACACATGGGGTGCGTTCAGCTCCTTAAAGTTAGCCCCTCGACTTTTGATAATTAAAATTTTTTTTAGTTCATTTAGTCCCTCATTTTTAAATACAATATTTTTTTCTTTGGAATTGATGTATTTTTATAGATCTTCGTTTGCTCGTGTAAAATCTACGTTTGTTCATTCTTGAACTGTTGTATTTTTTACGAAACAACCAACAATATAAAAAAAATAATATGCATGAAAATAAGCACTCCATTATGTTCCACTGCTTAAATATGGAATATTAAGTCACTTATGGGAAATTGAAGATGGTGATTTCTATTCATACCAATTAGTCACACTAATTAATACTCGAAATATTATGAAGTTTGTAATCTTAAAAATAAAATTATTCAAAACGACGCGTGTTTCAGAAGCCATGTGTATATGTTTCATTTATTTTTGGAAATTGAAAATATTGAAACCCATTTTGAAAAGTTTAAATCGCGAAATTTTTACTTATTTTTGTTAGTTTGAGAAGAATTGACGTTTGTTCGTTCCTAGATATTATTTCTCAATTTAAAAAGTAGTATTATTACAAATGACAAGTGATTTAATGATCACAATTACTATGCTCCATCATTTTCTGGTAAATGACGAAACATGGCGTCAGTATTATTAAGCAAATCTTATAAATTCAAATACATTAATAAATAATATTTCATACGGAAATGTATTAAATTTTTATGTTATCTAGTATTTTAGAACATTATTTGAGATTTTGTATTTGATTTGTCATTTATTTACCTACTTAGATAACCATTACAAGTGTGTGTGTAATTCTATATGGTAGACATTATTGAGCACATATTAGATATACCGGAAAAGAATGTCGTTTTTAAACCAATAGTCATTCAATTGCGTGGTAATAAAAATTTTATGATTAGAGTAATTTATTAACTTAGTAAAAATTACAAAATATTTTTTATTTTGAAATCTACATTGAAATGGTAGGGCCAAAAACCCGAAAGAATATAAATTCAGTATTATATACTCTTCGAATTTCACAGAATAGCAACGCAAAGTTGTTACTAAAACATTTTCAATGTTTATCTAAGTGTATTAGAAGTTCATTAGTGCCAAATAAGTTTTTTTAAGTTCAAATTCGTTAATTTTCATTTCTCCAACTGGTACCATCGAAATATGACAATAAATTTAACCAATAAAACGTTAAAGGGGAAAATAGTTCCAAATGCATGCGAGAAAGTCGAAGAGCTGTGAAATAATCCCAATCAATCTTAATCGATCGGCCAAATACGCAAAAGTGTCCAAAAATTGTTAACAGATAAAATTCTATGCTACAACACGGTAATGGAAGACCCCTTTGCAGAAGAAAAGCCCTGGAAAACACTAATCAATAAAAAAGGAGGTGATATTTCCGTACCCTCTATAACCGTCCAAAGTTATTTCATCGGATTTCTATTTATTTCAATCGTTACCACATTTACTAAGTGGTAAAAAAATTGAAATCTTAAGTAATGTTCGAAATGCATTTATTTGATATTTTCCTTGTTAATTAATTGATTTTTACTAATATGGCATTACAAATTTGCACACTAGATGTCAAAACGTTGAAACTATTAAGGCTGATTATATCATTGACTTAACATCAGTAGTTGTAACAAAATTTTGTGTTTTAATTGTATATTGAAAACTACATTCTTTTACGGTGCATCTATTATTAACCACCGAAAAAAAAAAACAAATGTTTGTGATTATAAAAACACTTGTCACTTGTAGTAATGCTATTTTTAATTTGAGAAATAATAATATTAAGGAACGAACAAACGTCAATTCTTCTCAAACTAACGAAAATAAGTAAAAATTTCGCGATTTAAACTTTGCAAAATCGGTTTCAGTGTTTTAAATTTCCAAAAGTAAATGAAACATACACACATGGCCTCTGAAACACTCGCCGTTTTGAAGTATTTTATTTTTAAAATTACAAACTCCATAATATGTCGAACATTAATTGTTGTGAAACTAATTGGTAAGAATAGAAATCACCACCTTCAATTTCCCATAAGTGATTTAATATTTCATATTTAAGGGATGGAACATAATGGAGTGCTTATTTTCATGCAAATTATTATTTTATATTGTTGGTTGTTTCTTAAAAAATACATCAATTCAAGAACGTACAAACAAAGATCTATAGAAATACATCAGCTCCGAAGAAAAAAAGACCGTATTTAAATATGAAAGACTAACTTTAGGTTTCGATTTCTTCAAATTTGTTTATTTTTTTGAATGAACAAAAATAATTTTGAAGTATCATAAGTCGAGGGGCTAACTTTAGGGAGCTGGTGCGTTTCACTAAGCGATCACAACACCAATTTTGGGCATCCTTGGTTTTTGGTGGCAAACATATGTTTTGTGACGTCATTACTTTCGCTCTCATCCCACAACCCTCATAACGATCCTTTTGAATACCTGGCTCGAAATGGGCGAAGAGAAATTGGCTCATAACGCTCATAAGCTAGTGGAACACGAAAAATATTGGCCATGAGCGTAGTGGTCGCTTAGTGAAATGCACCCATGGGAAACATGGATTTCCAGAAATCAAGAAAGGAATTTTTCAGAGAGGTTTGAAATATGGCGCTGAAGAAGAATAGAAAAAAAGATTAAGTTACCAACATGGAAGTATTAAAAAGAGCTAGTGAAGAAAGAACAATCAACTTGGAGACAAAACGAAAAGCTAATTGTATTTTAAACTTTAGCTAGTTTACCTATTGGGTATGGTTCGTTGGAGATTTCTATGAGAGGAAAATTTGGCTGGTCACTAGTGTTTGGTATATCTTCACTGTATTGAAAGAATTCCTCTTCATTAGTGTCTTGTTCAATATGATCCAAATTTTCTTCATCTTTAACATAAGGTACGGGAAAAGAAATTGAATTTTCTGTCGATAGAGGATCAGCACTTTCGAATTTCTTTCGTAATCTTTTTTCAACTTGGCCACACATGGTTTTAAATTCAAAGCAATATTGAACTCGAGCCACGCAAATAAAGCATACCTTGCGATGATGAATTTCATTATCTGGAATCTTTAAAAACTTATAACAAAAAAAAAGAAGAATATACTAAAGAAAAATGAAACTCAAATTCGGTTTATTTTACCAAATTTACATAGAACATTGTTTTTAAAATAGGATTTTAAAACTTACTTGGAGAAATTGTAGATTTTCGAGGACGTCCGCCACTGAAGAATTTTCACTCTGGTTTAAGATTTCTTGCAGAGAAACCATTATTTTGAATTTTTCTGAGCAAATTAAACAATTATACATTACGTCCAAGGCAGCCATTTGCTTAGATATTTTAATAATTAAAATTAATTAAAGATTTCTTTTCTTGATGACAGCAAAACGTGAATAAAACGTAAATGAACCGCATCATATGGAACTTGTCAGAACTTGTAAAGTACATAGCTTAAACAGTTCAGTCCAATTTGTTATTAGTTGAATTTTTAAGCGTTAATTTAAAATACGAATAAATTTACTTTTACAAATTATTTTTGTCAATTATAAGTTAGAACACAACTTATACATAATATAAACCAAAATTGTGTATATGTAAGTAAATTTGGAGCCATATTTAAAAATAATTGTATAATTTTTTTCTTAAAATCCATATTTAAAAAATTATATTTTCGCGCGACAATTTGACAACGAATTCTTATAGATCTCGACGACATAAAACGAAAATGAAGAATTAAAATTTTCATTACCTCGCTTAGTTGACTAGAAATTGATAAAAATTAAAGAAATTAATAATTTTAAAGTTATACTTCTTTAGCGGCATTATGCAAAAAAGTTTGAATCGAAAAAACCGCGGCGGCACTTTTCCCATACAAAGCTGGCTATACCCTTTGGTTTGTTTATAAAAACATTAAAAATATTATTATATAGTATACCTATGAAAAATATAAGTATATGCCTATTAAAGTTATATTCTTCATTTTCTTGATATGTTCGTTTCGATAATTGAATGATTATTAACTTAAAACTCTGTTTACAGATATATAATCGAATTGAAATGAATTGATTTTATCTTAACAGCTTATGAACATTTAAATTTAAACGTGTAGGCCAAATATAGATTTGAATTTATTATAAGTGAGAAACCAGTTTAAATGTAAGCTAGAGTGGAATTCAAATAATCGGACTTTCGACTGGCGATATGAAATAACATCATAAAAGCTTGAAGGTCAAAATGTGTATGAATGGCAAGTTTAAATATGTCGTTTAAGGAATCTGAACCAGTTTGAAGTATTTATTATTTGTTGTCAATTATAATCACATTAACACCTGTTTCTGAATCCATTAGTGACACCTATGAATTTGCCTTTTTCACACATTTTGGCCTTCAAGCTTTTAATATGTTATTTTATATCACCACTTGAGAGCAGGTAAGAAATTCTTTGCAATTTTAACACCAGCTTGGAATTTGTACCAGTTTGGCTTACACTAATGGTCATTATGGTGCAAAGATTGATAAAATTGAACTTTAATATTTGTCTACCTGAATTCTATTGTACAATTCAAGAACAGTATAATCGATTTCGATAATATTTTGTTTTCAGGTTCATCTTAATGTTTCACCAAAAAAAAAGGATCTCATCTAAATAGTACCAATATTTCAATCGAGTTTTATTTTTGGTTCTTATTTAAAGACAACTTTACCGATTTGATAGAATCTTCGTAATCAAGTTCAACTATGTTTTCTTCAGAAGAAAAGGTTGCCTATTTACGTTTAATTATTAATAATAAAAGTAGCATTTAGAAGAAGGTCGATTAAAATAAATAGACGTTCACTCATTAATTGGATATAAATTGGGCCCTTTAATTAAATTTCTATGTTTTTTTAAGATTTTTCTATTTATTTTTCTATATTGGAATTAAAAATCAGTTTCAATACATAGATATAAATGGGTAAATACAGTATACAATTACTATTGTATTTATATAATTTTTAGGATGTCGCTATTTGGGATTGCTTATACATAGCTATGCATGATATTTTATGGTAACAATTTACGTCTCTATGTTAAAGTTTGTCATAAGTATTTTTCGAATGTGACCCATGCTATATTGATAAACGATTAATTCATATAATATGTAATCTATTTTGTATAAGTAGCCAAATGTGTATATATATTATACAAAATGACAAATTTTAACGTTTCTTGTCCCTTTTAGCGACATAACTAACTGGCAACCATAGTTGTCAAAGAAACTTTCGGAAAGTTTCTAGATACTAGATACAGAGGCGGATTTACTAGCAGGTTTATTAGGCTGAAATTTAGGGCAGCAAATTTGGCCTAGAAATATGCTAATCACTAGGAAATTTGATGTTACAACGGCGATAGAGCACATATTGCGATTCCATTGATAGAATACATGTAATACTAAGATTGCGAAATTGGGTATCGAATTTCAGAGATCAGTTGGGGGGTCAGAGGTCAAATCTGCCACTGACTAGATAAGCTACTATTTTAAAAGTATCCGAAGTTACTTTTGGTATCTATTTAATCTTGAAAAAACCTTAAGCACTTGTCTTAAGTTACCTTTTACGACATTTAAAGTGATACTTATTTAGTTATTTTATATATGTATATAAGAATGTATGTAAGAAGTTTCATAACATATAAAGTAAATTTGTTAGGTAATCATAATATAATGAATATCTTATCTTTATTAATTTAAGAAAGAACAATGTATGCATTCCAAACTATAAATCACTGTAAACACATTATAGTATAAAAACGATAGACGATTAGGTGAATATTAACTTTTTTACTAAACTATATTATTTATATTATTATATTATATATATTATATATAATTTACTAAACTATATTATAAAACTAAAAACTATATGACATCAAAACATACCTAACAGCTAATTTGAATAAAATTAAAAAATAAAACTTATAAAACTTGAAAATAAACATTTTTTTATACTATCCGATAGTCAGGTATCCAATTTTAGTCTTTATTACTTTATTTTTAATAACTTTTTGCAAAAAAAAGTATTTCCGATACTTTCTTAAGTTGCAAGGTACAGTTATTTTTAAGATGTACCTAAATACTAGTTTAATTTTGTCAAAAAGTAAAGGAACTAAGATATAGTATCTTAGATACTTTAAAAGATTTAGGTTACTTCAAAGTAACAAAGATACTTTTATCTGATAGCTTTGCTGGCAGCATTGCGTTTTTAATTTTGTTCGTATCTCATTTCGGGAACCGGGGACCCCCAATCCCCACCGAGGCTTTGCCTCTGGGTCCTTTCTTTATAGATTCTTAGCACATAAAAATGCGGTTTATGCTTTCAAAAAAACATGGTTTTACAAAGGATATGGCCATAAAATATTTACTTTATAAAAAATTAAATTTTTTGTATGACCCAATTGTTGCAATTGAATCAAAAATTTTTTTTTGCGATTATATTCTTTTCGATTAATTTCCACATTCACCCTCCCCCCTACACACAAATGTAGCATAAAAAGATAAATGCTTGACGTATACATTGTGATCGATCGATGATTAATTTGTAACTAATCACAAATCAGTTACGGGACAATCCATTACTACTTAATGATCACTGATGAGGCTTGCTTCGCAATCGAAATACGTATCTGAGCCAAACTTTAGTATTTCATTTGTTTGGACTTTTGTTTAAACTTATCTGTAAAGTTTACATATGTAAATTATATTAGATAAATAAGGCCACAGTAAATTTCATATATTAAATAAACAGTATAACTGTTCAAAGTCAACGAAAAAATTTAATTTGACAATAACTGGTTTGATTATTGATACATATTTATGACTTAAAAATATAATGATAATTTGGAAGTTAGGCGCCGAATTATAGCATATATTTTTATAACACTAATATTATTTTAAGTGTAGGTGGAAGGTGAAAATAACGTCTAAAATTTCATGTTTTCATTAAAAGTATAAAATTTTGTAACTGATAATACCTATCTATATATTATTTTTATGAACCAGTTATGGTCCCGAAAACATAAAGTTTTCATTCCGCAATTTTTTTATTGTGAACTTGACGCCAAAGACTTGTTTGTTCTTATCTTTTTTTTTTAAATTTTAAATAAATAACGTCACATTTCATTTAACTAAAAGTTGATAACAATTAAAGTCATACTCAAGTATGAGATTTTTCTATAATTTTAGAATTTTCTTTTTTTAATTGATATAAGTATATGTGTAGAATCTCCTTCTAATGGTACCATAATCTCCTTCTACAACCATATACATAGTTCCATGTATGGCTACTTATAGTATAGTTAAAACTATGAACTAAACATCATTGGCTATTTTGTGGGAATGTAGACCATGTTCTGAATCGTTTTTTAAGTTATCCTGTCGAAGATGCACGTCTTTAGTCAACCCTGTTGTCAAGGTTCCAATTCCCAATATTGCACTAAAACCAGTAATAGTCCAAAAATTTCCCAGCATCGGCAACAACTGACCAAACAACAATGTGAAAAGCACTCCGAACAGTTGAGCAATTGCATTCAGTAATGCCGCGGAATTTGGTTCGGATATTGGAAATGACAATTCCACTGCTACTTCGTAGCCCATTGAAAAATAACCACTCATGAAAAATCTGAAAAAAATTAATAAAATATATAAAAAAATCATTGGAACTATTAATTGGCTTTTTTTTACCCCAAGAAGGTGCTGCAAAGATAAACAGTCCAATGGGATTTACTTTTGACTGCAACAGCAAAAGTTGCCATTGAAACAGTGGTTGATAAATAAATTATTAAGGTTGTCCATCTGAAAATTTATAAAACAATATTTTCAGCTTTAACACCCAAACAATATATTACTTATAGCTTCTCGTTTTATCCAACATATAACCGAATAATGGAGAACTAATAATTCCAGCGCAGATCAATATTAGTCCAATTTGGCCAACGAAATCTTCTTCATTCTAAAATTAAAATATAAATTTACATATTATTTTTACAACATAAAGGAATTCTTAGTTTGATAAGAGAATAACTAAATATATTTTTTTTAAATTAGATTTCTCAGAAATCATAAAACGCTAACATAGTTATTATATTTTTTTATTATGTTGGGTTTTTCAGGATGAGATTATTTGAGCCTCAACATTGCAGCTTCAAGACTTATTGTGCTTCCTGGGTCCCTAATTATCCCTAATAATCCTGGGTCATCTAATTAATTCCTACCTGGAAAAATATGCCAAGGTTAGTACAAGTATGAATATAAGAAAATGAAAATATGATACCAACGTGAAAACACGTCACGTGTAAATATTATACACTTAAACTGGAACAGTTAAACGTGACACTTAAACACCTCAACTCGAAATACAAATTTATGGCTTTTCGTAAGTATAGCGAAGAACGAAATTATTTAGAACCCAACAAATTAAGAATATGTAAATAAAACTTTAAATTGCATAGTGATCAAATGGTTTCTAGTTACATATTGTAGTTTTTTCCAGCGAATTTTGGTTTATAGAAATTATTTTTAAACCAAACTTTTTTATAATTTGGATTTTTTAAATATTTTTAATTACTAAAACGGTTTCCTTTTGCAAAAATCTGTTTATTTTTTATATTTTATGTTTTAGATCATTATAATTAAAAATCATCAAGGATTCAATCTCCTGAATCTATTGAGGGGAGAACTATCATGCTGTACCATAACTTCATAATATACATACTGGAAAATCAATAAGCAGAATTTGATTGAGCAACGTGGATATTGCATTGAAAACTCCAACAGAGCAACCGTAAGCGAACAACAAATGCATAAATGGACCATTTGAAAACAGCTTTTTAAAAGCTCCAAAGTTATTGTCATCACTGGAATTTTTCGATACTCTCAAAAACGCCTGCGTTTTACTGGGCGGTAATGGTGGTTCTTTGCTAAAATCTAATTTAAATCATTCTTACAATATACTAATGCTTTGTAGATCAAAAGTCGATTACAAAAATGAAAGTCAATTGCTTTTTTGGAGTTTATTAGAAAAGCTAGTCCATTATAGTTTTGGGAACACCTTTGACATAGCGAAATTTGTAGAAAAAGAGATGGGAGTTTTTTTTTTTCTATACCTCTACAACATCCTTAAGTATGTTGCTAATTTACGTTATCAACCAACAAACTTTGCTAAAATCTTAAATCTAACCAAAAATGGGGTTTCGTGGTTCTTTCAGTGAACCCTTCATAAACTTTTAACTATAAATACCTTATGGTACGGATTTGAATTTATCAATGGGGCTTTTTAGAAGTAGATTTCATGGTGAATTTTTCTATACCATTTATAGATTTCCAGAATTATTATGGTTAACTCTGGGCAATTATCAATCCATGCAAGTAATAGAGCAATAGACTAACATTCTTTGCAATCAATTCTCGATTCTACAGAAAGTATATTTCCTTACAAAACTGTATACTAATGGTTACTGCACTCGTAAATATAGCTTTAGCTATAAATATTTTGTACAAATCATTCCCAATTTCAGCGACATTTTCGTGATTCTCAACGATCAACGGTGTAACAATGCAACCGGCGGCAGCTCCAACAAGTACACCCATAACACCCAATCCACATGCGGTACTAATTTGTTCCGGGCCAAACCAAACGGCAGCCAATTTTGCCGGAACACTAAATGAAAACAGTTGCGATAACGCCACAATCGTTTGCCCTATGAATCCAATGTAGAACTGTTCTGAATTTGTCGAAAACACTTTCAACCAGGCCCCAATGCAAGTGCCCCAAGAGGCTAACAAAATGGAACTACGTAAGCCCTATAATAACATTTACAATCTATAAAATTGAGTTTCATATAAGTGGAAAATGTTACCCATTTATCGATAAAAATTGAGGCGGGAATGAAAAACATACAATATGTAATCATGTAAATCATGGAAGTCATATCCACAGTCAAAGACGAAACATTGTAGTATCGAATTATAATATTAGCGATAATTGCATATTTGATCCAATGGTATGCATTGGCAGCAGTTATCAAATCAAAACACAATAAAATTAACCAACGTTTTTTGTAAATTTTTATTTCCATTTCTTTTGCACCACTGCCACAGTTCATATCCTCACTGTTACCAGTCATTTTAATTAATTTTTCACTAAATACCAGTAATTTTTTTAAACTTAATTTATTTTCCTGATATATTCAAGTTAATGTAAATATTTACAGCTGCTAATCACTTTGTGTGTGGCGTTTGTGTTACAAAGAAAAATTTACAAAAGTCGTTATTCTATCGAAGAATTAAGGAGGAAGCTACCTATTATAAATAGCTTATTTGCATAACAAGTATCAAGGGAAAATGGATTAATTCAATTGAGATTTGACCGCCATAGTATAGTAACAGGGACGAATGGAAGATATCAGGAAAATTTACTTAACATTTCGAAAAACCATTCACCTCATGCATCATTTTTTTTAGTTTCATAAAAATATTTTTAGTATAAAGGTAGTTCATGACAGGTTTTTCAATAAGGTCTTAATAATTTTGTGTTTAAATATAAGATAAAACGCAGAACAATTTAGATATCCGGTTGAAATTTATTTCAGATGTAGTATACATGTAACAATTATGTATAGAAATCTTCGTCATTTATATGACTACCACTAGCACGACGGTAGCAATAAAAATGTGGAATTCAAGAGATATAGAAAAAATCAATCTTTAAATAAAAATCTTTTTCAAAACGATTGCAAACTACACAATTCACATATTTACCGATTGCCAAGGTGTATTGAACACACTAGCATAAACCAGAGCCACTAAACCACATAAACCACTAGCTTAAAAATAATTTCAAATTCAAGGAAACCCTTATCAACATGGCCACCAGAAACCCGGATAATTTGACTAATATTCTTTGCAATCAATTTTCGATCCAACAGAATGTATGTTTCCTTACAAAACTGTACACTAATGGTTACAGCACTCGTAAATATAGCTTTAGCAATAAATATTTTGTATAAATCATTCCCAATTTTAGCGATATTCTCGTGATTCTCAACAACCAACGGTGTAACAATGCAACCGGCGGAAACCCCAACAAGTACACCCATAACACCCAATCCATATGCGGTACTAATTTGTTCCGGACCAAACCAAATGGCAGCCAATTTTGCCGGAACACTAAGTGAATACAAAAGTCAACGAAAAAGACCCTATTGCCCATCAACTATCCGGGACACCATGCACTGAACCTCAGGTATCGTAAAATAAGCAGTGAAAAATACCATCCAAATATTGGCTTAAAAATACACTTTCTATTGGCGACTAACACCATCGAACAAATAACCATAAACTAAACCATAATTGACCCAAACTACTGAATTATTTAATCTCCCAGAAAAACCAATCAAAATGGTACGAGTCAAATAACTAACCATTGCGGGTTTAAAAAAACACCTGAACACAATTGAAGTACTTATGGATGATTCAATATGCATATTTGATCAAACCCAAGACTAAACTGCTTTCCTCGTCCCGTAGAAATGTAAAGTTCTGAATGGAATCATTAGGAACTAGGGGTAACAAACTTTAGAATCATTATAGTCGTTAAGGTTCAGTATGCCGGTTGCCCTGAGGTTTGCCCAGCAACTTGGTCTCAAATAGATACAGTAGAGACCCAGAAAACAATAATAATATACCCAGCAATGAAATTTCCATCATTATCCCAAAAGTTTAAAAACTTCGATTTTTTGGATAATTTTAAGGTACAATCTAATATATACAATCTAATTCGGATATAATAGTGTCAAATACGTATTTAAGATTAATTATACTGTTTTTTTTTTGTGTTATTTACCTTCACTTTATAACTACTAAGGTTTTAAGCGATTTTAGGGTTAAAAAGATATGTAAGCCGAGAAATATCGAAAATTTGTTCAATACAAGATTGGACGTAATTTATACGTTATGTACGTTATATGTACATTTAGGTTTAGATACGTAGATAGTATGTGTTGGAATCCAATCTCGTATTGAGCAAATTTTTGATATTTGTCGGTTAACATATTTCTATTAACCCTAGATTCGCTGAAAACCTTATTAGTTATAAAGCGACGGTAAATAACTAAAAAAAAAATACAATTAATCTAATTAAATATACATATGTAAGCATTAAATATGTTTTGGAGTGGCCAGCTTCTCCACTCGGCCATTGGTAGGTTTTATATTAATATGTTGTTATTCGTTATTAAAACAAAAAAATTAAAGAAAGATATTAACTTTAATTCAATCATATAGTTTCTGATCCACCGATGGTTGGATTTACAAATTGTGCTTAGAAAATTACAAATCCCCGCATTGGGAAATCTCTACGATTCCCATAACCATCACAACTGTTTAAGAAATTCCCACAATATAATGGTACAAAAGCCTATATTCCAACATCCACAAAGATGAACTTTCTTTCCTCTAATACCTACGTTTTTTAATTTTGAATTTAATTTTAAAACTCTTTAACTATTTCTTTTATCATTTTCCAAAGCGCTAAGTTTTCGATACTATAATAATAGAATTGTCGTTAGCTAAACTTTTGTAAGAAAAATTATTTTATGATAATAATTTGCCCTACATTAAGTTTCCCATTAACTATAATTTCGATATTATGCTAAATATTAATTATATTTTAGTTACTTACTTTTGCTATCATCTTTTATGTATTGCTAAAATTTATACACTACGTATTGTTTTCGGTAAGAAGATAATCGTATTTCTTCTAGTTAATCGTAAAATTATTTCCAAGGATATGTGAAATTCTATTGTTTTGTTTACATATTTTTACTTTTATTATACTATTTTCTTGGATCACTGATAAATTTTATAATGTAATTAACTACGTAGTTTTTAGAAAAGACGTCATATTCCATCTCTACTAGAATGCTAGAAAGATTGTTTACTATTAAAGTTAATAAAAATAAAATATAACACAGATACGAATTTAAATATTTTTTAAATACTTACTACATATAAAAATTATGAGTTTTGATACTTAACTGTCATACTATAGTTAGTATCCATCGTTATATTAAAATCATAAGAGAGATTATGTATATAAAATGACACTCCATTGTTATGTGTACACTGTACATAGCACAATATTTTGCTTTTCTCGTTAACAATGTACCTGATGAAGGTGAAATATTCACCAAAAATTTGTGGTATTTATAGATGATAGGTAGAAGTGATTCTCGCTACTATTTTGTGCTTAATCTTAAAATTTTTAAGAATATTATAGGGAAAATAATGGCAAAACGAGGCTTTTTGTATAATAGCTTTCCTTAATATTTTCGTAAGGACCACAGTTACTTCTAAATAAGTAGTTGCAATCAATAATATCATATAATATCGCTTTTTGTCAGTGTTTCCAATCATTCTGTCTTCTTCATGTACACTAGGCTTAGGAGGTTAGTTATAGTAGAGGAGTTCTAATTTACTAATGGAAAAAAAACCTTAGAAGATTCCCTCGATTTATGATACAACTATCAGGCTATTGATATGTCGAGATCTCAAAGAGTATCAACCTAAAATCACTCAGATAACTTAATGATACCTTGAATCGGAGAAAAAATCAAGTTTCTAAGTTAAAGTTATCGAAAATTATGATACGATCAGCATTGTAAAGGTCTTGAACTTTAGGACTTCACTACATAGAGTTTGAGGAAAACTTGCCGTCTTGGAAAGATCAATAGACAGGAAAATATTAAGTATTTTGATTCGATGTTGTTGTAGAAAAAGTGGAAAAACTTTTTGCCACTAAAGCATATTTACAATTTAGAGGGGTTGGACATAAAATTATATTTTATACTGTTTCGTTCCATTCATAAAAAAATTAAAAATCGAAAATAATTCAAAGATAAGTTTGATAAACAATACTTCCCAACTTCCCAGTTCCTGCCATTTTCTTTTCCAAATTGTTTTCATCTACAACAATAGTGTTGGGTTATTTCCAACAATGAAATTACGTACACAACAATAGAATAACTTTGGATGAAAAAACGTAAAGAAATGTGAACATTAAAACACAAAAAGTGCCATTTCTTCTGGGTGTCATAAGTACTTCGTGCCTATGGCTTTGAATTTACGCCCCTCTTTTGAGAGACAATGGAAACAAATAAAATTTCACCGTCATATTCAGTCAATTTCATTATAAAATGAATAGTATATAATAATAAATAAATAAAAGCTTACCAAATATGAAAAATACTGAACATAAAACAATTTATCACCCAAAAATAGATATAAAATAGAATTTTTTTTTGGTCTTAAGGAGACCAACCATCTTTGCTTGCGTAGCCAAAATGTGGAATTTATCCCAATCAATATTATTCGCTCTCCTGCTGAACACATTTGGTGTAAGTAAAACAAATTTCGATTTTTTTAAAAATTTTAAATTATTTATTCATACAAAATTAAGTCCCAAAACCCAATCCATTTATCGAGAAAATTGGAAGTCGCATTTTTATTCTTTTATAACTTTTAAAAATAAAATTATTGCAATTTTTTATGTTAAATCCTTAGAATTCACAATTCTAATTTCTAATGATTCTTTACTTTTTATGTGAAAAATGTGAAAATGTGAAAAATTTAATCTAACATGTTATCTTTTGATTAAAATTATTTTTAACTTTCGCTTAACGTATAACATATAAATATTTTCATTAAACTGAAATCAGTTATTTTGTTTTTCCAAAATTTTAATATTTCTTTATATACTTCTTTTGTAATTATAATTTAAAAATTTCATAAAACCACGAATGACTTGTACCGTCTAAATTAACCACAAAACATACCAGGATAAACGCGATTTAAATTACTCAAAAATCTAATTTTGAATTACTAAACGACAAAGCTGCTATCCGTAATTACATCAACGTAAAATAAATTGATGTCATGCAGAAAATATTTATAAATGAATATACACCATACACTATTTTGAATTGTTTTATAAATTAGACGAATATAACTTAAAATTTATAGCTCCACTATACGATTTCTGTAATAGTAATTAACAATTATTTGCTAAGAATTTTTTAAGTAGCTCTAACTTTTTACTTTAGCCAAAACATGACTCCTGTCCTCCATCAACTTTGCAGTCCCAACAAATACTTAAAGCTGCTATGGAGTCTTCTGACAGATATATTTATATGGCACAACAAGCATTATCAAATATTAAAATAAATTCTCAAACTTTCATAGAAAAGGCACAAAAACTTCAAAAGGAAATCACTCTCATAGCATTAACAGATTTTAATAGAGTGTATCAAGGAATAAACTATTGCGCCATTAATCAAAGAAAAAATGAAGATATCAGCGCCCTTATTGCGCCAATTAAAAATTGCATTAATACGCAGACTCAAATTTTCAGTAATGCAATAAACCAAATAGCACAACAAACAAATAAACAAACAGAAACGCTTCAAAACAATTTGGTGAATACAAGGGCTCAATGCTTAAGATCAACCAATCTTATAACAACCGCAGAATGTTTGCTACAACTAGGAACCAATTATTTGAATGTCGCAAATATTGTCTCCAATGGAATATTTAATAATGTCAAAACAACGGGAGATATTGTATTAGACGAACAAAGTAATATGGCAATATGTACTTGTAACAACTTAAAAAATGTCGCTGAATTATCCAGTCAAGCAGGAATTGACGTACAATCATGTTACATTTTTAGTCTACTAAATAAATGTGCTACATCTTCAACAACGTCAACCACATCGACCCCATCAACGACGTCAACTACACCAACAACACCCACAACATCTACTACTTCAACAACATCCACAATCTCCACCACATCGACAACTTCTACTACTTCAACCACATCGACTACATCTACAACGTCGACCACATCGGCTACATCTACTACTTCTACAACCTCCACAACAACCACAACGACCACATCTACAACATCCACAACATCCACTACTTCCACAACTTCAACGACATCCACTACCTCCACCCCATCGACAACTTCTACAACATCCACTACTCCCACAACTTCAACGACATCCACTACCTCCACCACATCGACAACTTCTACAACATCAACAACATCTAGTACTTCCACTACTTCAACGACATCCACAACCTCAACCACATCAACTACTTCCACAACTTCAACCACATCGACTACATCTACAACGTCGACCACATCGACTACATCTATTACTTCTACTACCTCCACAACATCCACAACGACCACATCGACAACTTCTACAACATCCACTACTTCCACAACCTCAACGACATCCACAACCTCAACCACATCAACTACTTCCACAACTTCAACCACATCGACTACATCTACAACGTCGACCACATCGACTACATCTATTACTTCTACAACCTCCACAACATCCACAACGACCACATCTACAACATCCACAACATCCACTACTTCCACAACTTCAACGACATCCACTACCTCCACCACATCGACAACTTCTACAACATCCACAACATCTAGTACTTCCACTACTTCAACGACATCCACAACCTCAACCACATCAACTACTTCCACAACTTCAACCACATCGACTACATCTACAACGTCGACCACATCGACTACATCTATTACTTCTACTACCTCCACAACATCCACAACGACCACATCGACAACTTCTACAACATCCACTACTTCCACAACCTCAACGACATCCACAACCTCAACCACATCAACTACTTCCACAACTTCAACCACATCGACTACATCTACAACGTCGACCACATCGACTACATCTATTACTTCTACAACCTCCACAACATCCACAACGACCACATCTACAACATCCACAACATCCACTACTTCCACAACTTCAACGACATCCACTACCTCCACCACATCGACAACTTCTACAACATCCACAACATCTAGTACTTCCACTACTTCAACGACATCCACAACCTCAACCACATCAACTACTTCCACAACTTCAACCACATCGACTACATCTACAACGTCGACCACATCGACTACATCTATTACTTCTACTACCTCCACAACATCCACAACGACCACATCGACAACTTCTACAACATCCACTACTTCCACAACCTCAACGACATCCACAACCTCAACCACATCAACTACTTCCACAACTTCAACCACATCGACTACATCTACAACGTCGACCACATCGACTACATCTATTACTTCTACAACCTCCACAACATCCACAACGACCACATCTACAACATCCACAACATCCACTACTTCCACAACTTCAACGACATCCACTACCTCCACCACATCGACAACTTCTACAACATCCACAACATCTAGTACTTCCACTACTTCAACGACATCCACAACCTCAACCACATCAACTACTTCCACAACTTCAACCACATCGACTACATCTACTACTTCCACAACTTCAACGACATCCACTACCTCCACCCCATCGACAACTTCTACAACATCCACTACTTCCACAACTTCAACGACATCCACTACCTCCACCACATCGACAACTTCTACAACATCCACAACATCTAGTACTTCCACTACTTCAACGACATCCACAACCTCAACCACATCAACTACTTCCACAACTTCAACCACATCGACTACATCTACAACGTCGACCACATCGACTACATCTACTACTTCTACTTCCTCCACAACATCCACAACGACCACATCTACAACATCCACAACATCCACTTCCTCCACCACATCGACAACTTCTACAACATCCACTACTTCCACAACGTCAACGACATCCACAACTTCAACTACTTCTACAACGTCCACTACGTCAACAACAACTACAACTGAAACAACTTCAACAAGATTAATCCCTCGGCATACTACCTCAACGTCTTCGTCTACCTCCTCATCATCTACTACAACTACGACAACTCCAACTACCACGACTTCAACTTCAAGTACCACGTCAACCACGACCACCCCTACCACTACTTCATCTACAACCACCACAACAACATCTACATCAACAACGGATACAACTGAAACAACTTCAACTAGATTAATTCCTCGGCGTACTACCTCAACGTCTTCGTCTACCTCCTCAACGTCTACTACAACAACGAAGACACCATAGTTATTTTATTGTATCAATTTATTATAAAATTATTATTTACTTTGTTCCAATTGATTTTTCTTAAATTTTTCCATTCATATTTTACAACTTAAAAAGAAGCAGAGTGAACACTTTTGAATTATATAAATATCGTTACCAGTCATAAAGAAAGCATTTGTTAAAATTGATTGATCTTATTTTTATAATTGAACTTTTGAATTTTTTATTCCAATTTTATTTGCTGAAACCATAGAAAGGTTTTTTTAAATCTTTTTTCTCCTTTATCCGCGACAAATCCAATATTACATCAATATGAGTTACTTCGTAGCCAAACTAATGGCAATTTTTCATTAAGACAATTTTTTGACTTTTGTTTTTCACAAGGTTATAATAATTTCGTATTTTAATAAAACGTAGAACAATTGAGATATCGACCTGAAATTTATTCCAGATGTAGTACACATCTAATAATTATGTATGGAAATCGTCAATTGTATGACCACCACTAGCACGACAATTGCAGTTAAAATGTGGAATTCGAGAGGTATAATAATAATCAATTTTTATGTATAATACTTTTACTTTGAATATAAGAAAAATTGTTGTCGTTACTAAAAATTTTCAGGGGTGCAATTTCGGCGAATATATCCGTTTTGAGCATCCTTACATTCAAAATGATTACAAACTGCACAATTCACATATTTACCGATTGCCAAGTTGTATTGAACGCACTAACAAAAACCAGAACCACACTTCAAACTAGTTTGAAATGCAAGGAAACCCTTATCAACTTGGCCACCAGAAACCCGGATAATTTGACTAATATTCTTTGCAATCAATTTTCGATCCAACAGAATGTATGTTTCCTTACAAAACTGTACACTAATGGTTACAGCACTCGTAAATATAGCTTTAGCAATAAATATTTTGTACAAATCATTCCCAATTTCAGCGACATTTTCGTGATTCTCAACGACCAACGGTGTACCAATGTAACCAGCGGAAGCCCCAACAAGTACACCCATAACACCCAATCCACATGCGGTACTAATTTGTTCCGGACCAAACCAAATGGTAGCCAATTTTGCCGGAACACTAAATTAATACAAAAGCCAACAAAAAGGAAGACACTCTTGCCCATCAACGATCCAGGACACCATGTACTGAACCTCAGGTATCGTAAAATAAGCAGTGAAAAATACCATCCAAATATTGGCTTAAAAATACACTTTCTATTGGCGACTAACACCATCGAACAAATAACCATAAACTAAACCATAATTGACCCAAACTACTGAATTATTTAATCTCCCAGAAAAACCAATCAAAATGGTACGAGTCAAATAACTAACTATTGCGGGTTTAAAAAAACACCTGAACACAATTGAAGTACTTATGGATGATTCAATATGCATATTTGATCAAACCCAAGACTAAACTGCTTTCCTCGTCCCGTAGAAATGTAAAGTTCTGAATGGAATCATTAGGAACTAGGGGTAACAAACTTTAGAATCATTATAGTCGTTAAGGTTTAGTATGCCGGTTGCCCTGAGGTTTGCCCAGCAACTTGGTCTCAAATAGATACAGTAGAGACCCAGAAAACAATAATAATATACCCAGCAATGAAATTTCCATCATTATCCCAAAAGTTTAAAAACTTCGATTTTTTGGATAATTTTAAGGTACAATCTAATATATACAATCTAATTCGGATATAATAGTGTCAAGTACGTATTTAAGATTATTTATACTGTTTTTTTTTGTGTTATTTACCTTCACTTTATAACTACAAAGGTTTTAAGCGATTTTAGGGTTAAAAAGATATGTAAGCCGAGAAATATTGAAAATTTGCTCAATACAAGATTGGACGTAATTTATACGTTATGTACGTTATATGTACATTTAGGTTTAGATACGTAGATAGTATGTATTGGAATCCAATCTCGTATTGAGCAAATTTTTGATATTTGTTGGTTAACATATTTTTATTAACCCTAGATTCGCTGAAAACCTTATTAGTTATAAAGCGACGGTAAATAACTAAAAAAAATACAATTAATCTAATTAAATATACATATGTAAGCATTAAATATGTTTTGGAGTGGCCAGCTTCTCCACTCGGCCATTGGTAGGTTTTATATTAATATGTTGTTATTCGTTATTAAAACAAAAAAAATTAAAGAAAGATATTAACTTTAATTCAATCATATAGTTTCTGATCCATCGATGATTGGATTTACAAATTGTGCTTAGAAAATTACAAATTGTCACATTGGGAAATCTCTACGATTCCCATATCCATCACAACTGTTTCGGAAATTCCCACAATATGATGGCACAAAAGCCTATATTCCAACATCCACAAAGATGAACTTTCTTTCTTCTAATATCTACGTTTTTTCATTGTGAATTTTATTTTAAAAGTCTTTAAATATTTCTTTTCTCATTTTCCAAAGCACTTAATTTTCGATACTATAATAATAGATTTGGCGTTAGCTAAACTTTTGTAAGAAAAATTATTTTCTATTATTATAAAGAGGAAAGATTTGATTGTTTGTTTGCTTGAAATAGGCTCCGAAACTCCTTGACCGATTTGGAAAATTCTTTCACTGTTGGGAAGCTACACTATTTCCGGTGAACATAGGCTATATTAAATTTTCCAAAAAAATAGAGATCCATACTAAAACTCCAATAATGTATCCCAAGGTTTGAAAAAATTACCAAAAGACATTATTTTATCGCGTGCGCTGCGAAAACTATTGGTTATAGAACAAAATAATGTAGTACGATTTTGCAGAACATATTATTATCTACAAAAAATAAAGCGACAGTATATGTCCAACTATTATAGTTATGTCACAATAAGTGTTATGGTAATAATTTGCGCTCCATGAAGTATCCCGTTAACTATAATTTCGATAATGGGCTAAATTTTAAACACATTTGTGTAAAGTACTCTTGTAACCACCTTCATGTAGTGCAAAAATTTATATACTACGTATTGTTTTGGATTTGGAGACAAATTCTAGTTAATTGTAAAACAATTCACCAGAATTTTTGCAGTTTTGTTTTGTTTTTCATATTTCTATATTTAAAACACAATTTTTCTTGGATCACTGATAAATTTTACAATGCAATTAATTACGTACTTCTTAAAAAAGACGTCATATTCCATCTCTACTGAAGTGCTTCAGTGGTTGTATACTATAAAATTTAATTACAAATATAATATAACAGAGATACGAATATAATTATTTTTTAAAAATTCTCATTCCTTATATAGAAATTGTTAGCTACGATCCTCAAATTTCCACTTCAGTTTGTATCCATCGTTATCTTAAAATCATAAAAGAATAACAAGATTATATACTAAAATGAACATTTAATGGTTATGTGTACAATTTATGTGTAATATTTCGACGATTTTGTTTTTCTCATTAACAAGCACCTGTTGAAGATGAAGTTTTCACCAAACTATTATACTATGTATAGATGATAGGTAGAAGTCATTTGCGTTACTATTTTGTGCTTAGTCGTATAACTTTTAAGAAAATTATTGGGAAAACAAAGGTAAAACGAGACTTTTTGCATAAAAGTTTTCCGTACCATTTTCCAAAATACTAGAGCTACTTCTGAATTAGTTGTTGCAATCAATAATGTCACATAATATCGCTTTTTGTCAGTGTTTCCATTCATTCTGTCTTCTTCATGTACACTTGTTTTTACAGAATTTTCAAAATTACAGAAAAATAATTTGGATTTGGATGATAAAACATCAGAATTATCAACAGTAAAATGCAAAATGTGGTATGCTTCTGTGTGCCATAAGAACTTCGTATCTAAGGCTCTGAATTAATTCCTCACTTTTGAGAGGCACAGTAAACGAATAAAGTTGCACCGTCATATTCGGTAAAATTGATAATAAAATGAAAAAATATAATAAATGAATAAAAATTTCTTAAATAAGAACAATGCTGAACATAAAACAAAAATATTGCCCGAAAACAGATTATATAAAATAGAATTTTTTTTACTTTTGTATAAGGAGACCAACCATCATTACTTGCGTACCAAAATGCGGAAATTTTCCAAGCCAATACTATTCTTTCTTCTGCTTTACTCATTTTGCGTAAGTTAAACAAATTTCAATTTTTTGCATTTATTTAAGCATTTGTACATATAAAACTAACCCTGAAAGCACAATTCATTTATCATAAATTCTTTTAAAAGTTGGGAATCATATTTTTATTCTTTTAAAATTATTTAAAAATTATATTAAATTATTGTTATATGACCTCTGAATTAAAGATTCCAGTAATGTTTTCTATTTACATATTTAAAAGTGTAGAATCTTTACAGCATTAAACTCAGCTATATTAATTACTTGAAGATACTATTCTACTATCCGGAACTGTATTTTAATCACGTTTTTAGCACACGGTTTATTGAAATATAAATTCCGAAAATAAGTTAATTTTTTGATTATTCTTTGTCACTTTTATAGGAAATACCACGGCACATTTAGAAAAATACGATCAAATCAGGAAACCACTTTTCGCGGAAATGACTTGATGCACTTAAAAAAAATTGATGATAGAAATTTTTAAAACAGTTTTGATACGGTACGTCCTTAAAAAAAGTGCCAAAATGAATAATTTTTTTGTCATTGTTTTGCCTTTTCTTTCGCCAGAAAGTAAGGTTCTTTTTTTAAAAGTCCTAGTTCAGAGTTCAGAACGTGTTTAAATAAATAAAATGCAACAAACGTTATCAAAATCGGTACAGTGGAATAATGAACATTTTTTTTTTACCTATATTATCTTTCGAATGATCTATATTTGTTATTCTCAAGAAAAAAAAATTAAAAAAATAAGTTTTCTTTTAAAATTACATGGAATAGAAGAAGCAAAAACGTTTTTATTTTGTAGAAGTAGAATAGAATGATCAGAAACTTGCCCATTAAAAAAATTCTCATACGAAATTAGCTCACAGAAATTAACGCCCAATGATATATCCTCATATGGAAATTACCCCATTGGAAAAAAATATTTTATTTAATATTTAATATTATTGATTCAGATTTTAAAAAATAAGTTTTATGTAACACTTGTTTTAAACTATCAAACAATGAATTTGTTAGTTGAGTAATTGACAAAAATGGTTCTAATATTTAATTTGAATATTGACAAATTTCGACAAAAATCAAAATTAAGTAAATTTATGACACAGTGTAATTTAAACAATGACTTATCTTTGTAACTAACTAATAAACATAATTTTGATAATATTTATTCAAATCCGACCACTTATAATAAATTAACTAATTATTAAATATTAAATAAAATATTTTTGAAGTTATACTTCTTTAGTGGCGCTATGAAAAAAAATGTTAGCCCTCACGGGACGCCTGGTAAATGTGAAACATCGAGTTTGTACAAGTAATATGCATTAAAGACAAGATTAGAAAACCACCATGATTAGAAAATTAATTAATTAAATGATTTTTAGGTGTTTATATTCGTAACAATTAAAAAATAAAAACATTTGTGTGCTACTCGCTATCAGCTGGTTTTGAAATACAATTTTGTCAGTCGTTATTAAATTTTGAAATAAGTATAATAAGAACGAAACTAAACTCAAAAATTAATTGATTTAATCAATACAAAATAATATATACAATAAAAAATTGTATAAATTTCAATCTACCAAGAAGTAGATTTTACTTCTTAAACGTTTATTTATTGACGCTTGAAAAATATAATTACTGATGACTCAGTAATGCGTCAAAGTGTATTCTTGCTTTCTTTGCAAGAAGATGTTCACTTTGACTTTCTGAATTATCACTGTCTGACATATTTTATTGTTCATTTTTTCAAGTAAACATAGGTTATGTATACTGTAGTAAACAAGACCATCGAACCGAGTGAGAAGAGAGTCGCACGTCGTTTGCGCATGGCAACGCGTCGCCATATTGTACACACTACTACATGTAGAATGTATATCCATAGTATAGCAAACGATCCGGTTTACCCTGCGCCTATAGATGTTTCACATCAAAAATAATCAGACTTAATTTTTAATAAAATATGACGTCATGACGCTACAGTACGGTGTCCCTCGGTAACGATTAACGAGAATCTTTAGACCGAAGCTGGCTGATTTTGGGAGCGATTTTGATAGCACTAAAAACGCAGTCAAGTCGATTGCTAGCACATGTTCGTTTTTTTTTGTTTGGTTTTGATACGGAAGCCAAACGGAAATATCTACGACGAAGTAACAGTCACCATCCGTTGTTTTTATAGTTATTTTTTTTTAAATTATTCAATTCAATATTTAAAATAATATAAGTCGACTGATACATTGTATTGCATTATGTTTTTCTATATTCCAATTTAAAATCAGTTTCAAGTCATAAATTATAAATAGGTAAGGTTGTAGGATCTACAATTGATCTACATGTTGTAGGATCACACAATTGACTATTAGACATACTCTATATCTATGTAATTGACTGTTTATTATAATTTTATTCGTGATTTGTTAATAATTAACAAAAGAAAGTTTAATGACGCCAATTGTTGACAAACTATATAAGGGGTTGTTTCTTCAATAATAGGGTCCGTTAGATTAAATAAGAGAACCGAACAGAACGTCGTTGCGTCATCAATTAATATAACAATGATAATTGTAATTCAAGAAATTATAGTAAATAAATTACAACTTAATTATTCATTAATAACCTGAATATAACAAAACGAGTAAATAAGTCATAACGAAAATTTACCAACAAAAGAGCAAATTATACAATATTAGAATTGAATTTATGGTAATTTGGTAATATGGTAATTTGGATTTGTTTGCACTAGAGGTGCTGATTATAGATATCACTTCCCATATTACTAAGATTTCTATCAAAACCCTAAACAGAAATTTGAATAGCAACATAAAAGTCGTCCTGGATTAAAATCAATTTGGTTTCTGAAAAATTAAAGGATCAAGGGATACCACGGAATATCGAGGGTAAGTACTTAGCAAGAATCACCAGCAAACAGTACCAGGACAGAAGCGGTTATTGTTCATTGAAAATCGAATTTTACATTACTCCACAAGAAAAGCTGCAAACCGTAATAACATCAATATAAAACAATTACTATGGAGAAAATAATTGTTCATTAATATACACAATACAATATTTTTAATTGTTTTATAATTGAAACGTTTTTACCTTAAATACTATAATTCCACCACACGTTATCGATAAAAGTACATAACAATTATTAACTATCAAAATTTTAAGTAATTCTACCTTTGTGCTTTAGCCAAAACATGACGCCAGTCCTCCACCAATTTCACAGTCCCAACAATTACTTAGAGCTGCTGTGCAGTCGTCAGACAGATATATACTGATGGGACAAGAAGCATTGTCGAATATAAAAATAAATTCACAAAATTTCATTGACAAGGCGCAAATAATTCAAAAGGAATTCACTTCCATAGCATTAACCGATTTTGATAGAGTGTATCAAGGAATAAACGATTGCGCCATTAATCAAGGAAAAAATATTGACATCAGCCTCCCTATAGCACCGATTAAAAATTGCATTAATACGAAGACTCAAATTTTCAGTACTGCAATAAATCAGATAGCACAAAATGCGAATACCCAAATCGAAACGCTTCAAACCTATTTGGTGAATACAAGGGCTCAATGCTTGGTGTCAAACAATCTACTAACAACGGCAGAATGTTTGCTACAATTAGGAACAAATTATTTGAATGTCGTAAATATTGTTTCCAAGAGCATACAAGAAAAAATCAACACAGTTGGAGAAATAATATTAAAAGAAAAAAGGAATATGGCTAAATGTACTTGTAACAATATAAAACGTGTTGCTGAATTATCAAGCCAAGCAGGAATTGACATAGAAACATGTTACATTTTTAGTTTGTTAAAAAAATGCACTGCATCCTCAATAACTTTGACATCATCTTCCTCTTCAACAACCTCAACATCATCCACAACTTCAACATCAACCACTTCTACGACGTCAACAACATCAACAACTTCTACAACTTCTACAACTTCTACAACTTCCACAACTTCAACGACATCCACAACTTCAACGACATCCACAACCACAACAACATCGACCACATCTACAATGTCAACTACATCAACTACATCCACAACAACTTCTACTTCAACATCGGGTCCTCCACCAATTACTAAGTCCCAAAAAATACTTAAAGCTGTTGTACAGTCGTCAGACAGATATATCCTTATGGGACAAGAAGCATTGTCGAACATAAAAACAAATTCACAAAATTTCATTGACAAGGCGCAAATAATTCAGAAGGAAATTACTTCCATAGCGTTAACCGATTTTGATAGAGTGTATCAAGGAATAAACGATTGCGCCATTAATCAAGGAAAAAATATTGACATAAGCCTCCTTATAGCACCGATTAAAAATTGCATTAATACGAAGACTCAAATTTTCAGTAATGCAATAAACCAGATAGCACAAAATACGAATACCCAAATCGAAACGCTTCAAACCTATTTGATGAATACAAAGGCTCAATGCTTGGTGTCAAACAATTTAATAACAACCGCAGAATGTTTGTTACAATTAGGAACAAATTATTTGAATGTTGCAGAAATTGTATCCAAGAGCATACATGCTAAAATCAAAACAGCGGGAGAAATAGTACTAAAAGAAAAAAGTAATATGGATAAATGTACTTGTAACAATATAAAACGTGTCGCTGAATTATCAAGTCAAGCAGGAATTGACATAGAAACATGCTACATTTTTAGTTTATTAAAAAAATGCACTGCATCCTCAATAACTTCAACATCATCTTCCTCTTCAACAACCTCGACATCATCCACAACTTCAACATCAACCACTTCTACGACGTCAACAACATCAACAACATCTTCAACTTCTACAACTTCCACAACTTCAACGACATCCACAACCACAACAACATCGACCACATCTACTTCCAAAACGTCAACGACATCAACAACATCCACATCAACTTCTACTTCAACAGCAAGTCCTCCACCAATTTCACAGTCCCAACAATTACTTAGAGCTGCTGTGCAGTCGTCAGACAGATATATACTGATGGGACAAGAGGCATTGTCGAATATAAAAATAAAATCACACAACTTCATTGACAAGGCGCAAATAATTCAAAAGGAAATCACTTCCATAGCATTAACCGATTTTGATAGAGTGTATCAAGGAATTAACGATTGCGCCATTAATCAAGGAAAAAATATTGATATCAGCCTCCCTATAGCACCGATTAAAAATTGCATTAATACGGAGACTGAAATTATCAGCAATGTTATAAACCAGATAGCACAAACTACAAATACCCAAATCGAAACGCTTCAAACTTATTTGGTGAATACAAAGGCTCAATGCTTGGTGTCAAACAATTTAATAACAACCGCAGAATGTTTGTTACAACTAGGAACAAATTATTTGAATGTCGCAAAATTTGTTTCCAAAAGCATACAAGAAAATATCAAAACAGCGGGAGAAATAGTACTAAAAGAAAAAAGTAATATGGATAAATGTACTTGTAACAATATAAAACGTGTCGCTGAATTATCAAGTCAAGCAGGAATTGACATAGAAACATGCTACATTTTTAGTTTATTAAAAAAATGCACTGCATCCTCAATAACTTCAACATCATCTTCCTCTTCAACAACCTCGACATCATCCACAACTTCAACATCAACCACTTCTACGACGTCAACAACAGCAACAACTTCTACAACTTCCACAACTTCAACGACATCCACAACCACAACATCGACCACATCTACGAAGACAGTCACATCAACAACATCCACAACAACTTCAACATCAACATCAAGTCCTCCACCATTTACTAAGTCCCAACAAATACTTAGAGCTGCTGTGCAGTCATCAGACAGATATATACTTATGGGAACACAAGCATTGTCGAATATAAAAAAAAATGCACACAATTTCATTGACAAGGCGCAAATAATTCAAAAGGAAATCACTTCCATAGCATTAACCGATTTTGATAGAGTGTATCAAGGAATAAACGATTGCGCCATTAATCAAGGAAAAAATATTGATATCAGCCTCTCTATAGCGCCAATTAAAAATTGCATTAATACGGAGACTGAAATTATCAGCAATGTTATAAACCAGATAGCACAAACTACAAATACCCAAATCGAAACGCTTCAAACTTATTTGGTGAATACAAAGGCTCAATGCTTGGTGTCAAACAATTTAATAACTACCGCCGAATGTTGGCTTCAATTAGGAACAAATTATTTCAATGTTGCAAATATGGTTTCCCAGAGCATAAATGAAAAAATCAAAACAGCGGGAGAGATAATATTAAAAGAACAAAATAATATAGCTAAATGTACTTGTACCAACATAAAACGTGTCGCTGAATTATCAAGTCTAGCAGGAATTGACAAACAAACATGCTACATTTTTAGTTTATTAAATAAATGCACTGCATCCTCAACAACATCAACATATTCCACTTCAACAACATCTACATCTTCATCAACCTCGAGAACATCCTCAACATCATCATCAACCACTTCGACAACATCAACAACATCCACAACTTCCACAACTTCAACGACTTCGACAACCACAACAACATCGACCACATTTACGACGTCAACAACATCAACAAAATCCAAAAAAACTACTACATCAACAACCAGTCCTCCACCAACTTCGCAGTCCCAACAAATTCTTAGAGCTGCTATGCAGTCGTCAGACAGATATATACTTATGGGACAACAGACATTATCGAATATAAAAATAAGTTTCCAACAATTCATTGAGAAGGCACAAATATTTCAAACGGAAACCATTTTCATAGCGATTACCGATTTTAATAGAATGTATCAAGGAATAAACGATTGCGCCATTAATCAAAGAAAAATTTTTGATATCAGCGTCTTTATTAAACCAATTAAAAATTGCATAAATAAGCAGAATCAAATTATTAGTAATGCAATAAACCAGATTGCACAAAATACAAATACCCAAACAGAAACGCTTCAAAGCTATTTGGTGAGTACAAGGGCTCAATGCTTGGTGTCAAACAATCTACTAACAACGGCAGAATGTTTGCTACAATTAGGAACAAATTATTTGAATGTCGCAAATATTGTTTCCAAGAGCATACAAGAAAAAATCAACACAGCAGGAGAAATAATATTAAAGGAACAAAGTAATATGGCTAAATGCACTTGCAACAACATAAAACAGGTCGCTGAATCAACAAGTCAAGCAGGAATTGACATAGAAACATGCTACATTTTTAGTTTATTAAATAAATGCACCGCACCCTCAAAACCTTCACCATCTTTCAATTCAACAACATCTTCTACTTCCACAACCTCATCAACCATCTCATCAACGTCCACAACATCTTCCACTTCCACTTCGTCAACGACATCAACATCGACGACCACATCGACAACATCAACAAGATCAACTACATCTACATCTTCTACATCCTCAACCACCTCGACCACATCTACGTCTTCAACAACTTCTTCCACATCTTCTACTTCTACAACCACATCTACTACGTCTACAACTTCAACAACTTCCACAACATCTCCTACTTCCACAACGACATCATCCACATCTACTACATCAACTACTTCAACAACTTCCACAACATCTTCTACTTCCACAACCTCATCATCCACCTCATCAACGTCCACCACATCTTCCACTTCCACTTCGTCAACGACATCAACATCGACGACCACATCGACAACATCAACAAGATCAACTACATCTACATCTTCTACATCCTCAACCACCTCGACCACATCTACGTCTTCAACAACTTCTTCCACATCTTCTACTTCTACAACCGCATCTACTACGTCTACAACTTCAACAACTTCCACAACATCTTCTACTTCCACAACGACATCATCCACATCTACTACATCAACTACTTCAACAACTTCCACAACATCTTCTACTTCCCCAACCTCATCAACCACCTCATCAACGTCCACAACATCTTCCACTTCCACTTCGTCAACGACATCAACATCGACGACCACATCGACTACATCAACAAGATCAACTACATCTACATCTTCTACATCCTCAACCACCTCGACCACATCTACGTCTTCAACAACTTCTTCCACATCTTCTACTTCTACAACCACATCTACTACGTCTACAACTTCAACAACTTCCACAACATCTTCTACTTCCACAACGACATCATCCACATCTACTACATCAACTACTTCAACAACTTCCACAACATCTTCTACTTCTACAACCACATCTACTACGTCTACAACTTCAACAACTTCCACAACATCTTCTACTTCCACAACGACATCATCCACATCTACTACATCAACTACTTCAACAACTTCCACAACATCTTCTACTTCCACAGCCTCATCAACCACCTCATCAACGTCCACAACATCTTCCACTTCCACTTCGTCAACGACATCAACATCGACGACCACATCGACAACATCAACAAGATCAACTACATCTACATCTTCTACATCCTCAACCACCTCGACCACATCTACGTCCTCAACAACTTCTTCCACATCTTCTACTTCTACAACCACATCTACTACGTCTACAACTTCAACAACTTCCACAACATCTTCTACTTCCACAACGACATCATCCACATCTACTACATCAACTACTTCAACAACTTCCACAACATCTTCTACTTCCACAACCTCATCAACCACCTCATCAACGTCCACAACATCTTCCACTTCCACTTCGTCAACGACATCAACATCGACGACCACATCGACAACATCAACAAGATCAACTACATCTACATCTTCTACATCCTCAACCACCTCGACCACATCTACGTCTTCAACAACTTCTTCCACATCTTCTACTTCTACAACCACATCTACTACGTCTACAACTTCAACAACATCTTCTACTTCCACAACGACATCATCCACATCTACTACATCAACTACTTCAACAACTTCCACAACATCTTCTACTTCCACAGCCTCATCAACCACCTCATCAACGTCCACAACATCTTCCACTTCCACTTCGTCAACGACATCAACATCGACGACCACATCGACATCATCAACAAGATCAACTACATCTACATCTTCTACATCCTCAACCACCTCGACCACATCTACGTCTTCAACAACTTCTTCCACATCTTCTACTTCTACAACCTCATCTACTACGTCTACAACTTCAACAACTTCCACAACATCTTCTACTTCCACAACGACATCATCCACATCTACTACATCAACTACTTCAACAACTTCCACAACATCTTCTACTTCCACAACCTCATCAACGTCCACAACATCTTCCACTTCCACTTCGTCAACGACATCAACATCGACGACCACATCGACAACATCAACAAGATCAACTACATCTACATCTTCTACATCCTCAACCACCTCGACCACATCTACGTCTTCAACAACTTCTTCCACATCTTCTACTTCTACAACCACATCTACTACGTCTACAACTTCAACAACATCTTCTACTTCCTCAACGACATCATCCACATCTACTACATCAACTACTTCAACAACTTCCACAACATCTTCTACTTCCACAACCTCATCAACCACCTCATCAACGTCCACAACATCTTCCACTTCCACTTCGTCAACGACATCAACATCGACGACCACATCGACAACATCAACAAGATCAACTACATCTACATCTTCTACATCCTCAACCACCTCGACCACATGTACGTCCTCAACAACTTCTTCCACATCTTCTACTTCTACAACCACATCTACTACGTCTACAACTTCAACAACTTCCACAACATCTTCTACTTCCACAACGACATCATCCACATCTACTACATCAACTACTTCAACAACTTCCACAACATCTTCTACTTCCACAACCTTATCAACCACCTCATCAACGTCCACAACATCTTCCACTTCCACTTCGTCAACGACATCAACATCGACGACCACATCGACAACATCAACAAGATCAACTACATCTACATCTTCTACATCCTCAACCACCTCGACCACATCTACGTCTTCAACAACTTCTTCCACATCTTCTACTTCTACAACCACATCTACTACGTCTACAACTTCAACAACTTCCACAACATCTTCTACTTCCACAACGACATCATCCACATCTACTACATCAACTACTTCAACAACTTCCACAACATCTTCTACTTCCACAACCTCATCAACCACCTCATCAACGTCCACAACATCTTCCACTTCCACTTCGTCAACGACATCAACATCGACGACCACATCGACAACATCAACAAGATCAACTACATCTACATCTTCTACATCCTCAACCACCTCGACCACATCTACGTCTTCAACAACTTCTTCCACATCTTCTACTTCTACAACCACATCTACTACGTCTACAACTTCAACAACTTCCACAACATCTTCTACTTCCACAACGACATCATCCACATCTACTACATCAACTACTTCAACAACTTCCACAACATCTTCTACTTCTACAACCACATCTACTACGTCTACAACTTCAACAACTTCCACAACATCTTCTACTTCCACAACGACATCATCCACATCTACTACATCAACTACTTCAACAACTTCCACAACATCTTCTACTTCCACAGCCTCATCAACCACCTCATCAACGTCCACAACATCTTCCACTTCCACTTCGTCAACGACATCAACATCGACGACCACATCGACAACATCAACAAGATCAACTACATCTACATCTTCTACATCCTCAACCACCTCGACCACATCTACGTCCTCAACAACTTCTTCCACATCTTCTACTTCTACAACCACATCTACTACGTCTACAACTTCAACAACTTCCACAACATCTTCTACTTCCACAACGACATCATCCACATCTACTACATCAACTACTTCAACAACTTCCACAACATCTTCTACTTCCACAACCTCATCAACCACCTCATCAACGTCCACAACATCTTCCACTTCCACTTCGTCAACGACATCAACATCGACGACCACATCGACAACATCAACAAGATCAACTACATCTACATCTTCTACATCCTCAACCACCTCGACCACATCTACGTCTTCAACAACTTCTTCCACATCTTCTACTTCTACAACCACATCTACTACGTCTACAACTTCAACAACATCTTCTACTTCCACAACGACATCATCCACATCTACTACATCAACTACTTCAACAACTTCCACAACATCTTCTACTTCCACAGCCTCATCAACCACCTCATCAACGTCCACAACATCTTCCACTTCCACTTCGTCAACGACATCAACATCGACGACCACATCGACATCATCAACAAGATCAACTACATCTACATCTTCTACATCCTCAACCACCTCGACCACATCTACGTCTTCAACAACTTCTTCCACATCTTCTACTTCTACAACCACATCTACTACGTCTACAACTTCAACAACTTCCACAACATCTTCTACTTCCACAACGACATCATCCACATCTACTACATCAACTACTTCAACAACTTCCACAACATCTTCTACTTCCACAACCTCATCAACGTCCACAACATCTTCCACTTCCACTTCGTCAACGACATCAACATCGACGACCACATCGACAACATCAACAAGATCAACTACATCTACATCTTCTACATCCTCAACCACCTCGACCACATCTACGTCTTCAACAACTTCTTCCACATCTTCTACTTCTACAACCACATCTACTACGTCTACAACTTCAACAACATCTTCTACTTCCTCAACGACATCATCCACATCTACTACATCAACTACTTCAACAACTTCCACAACATCTTCTACTTCCACAACCTCATCAACCACCTCATCAACGTCCACAACATCTTCCACTTCCACTTCGTCAACGACATCAACATCGACGACCACATCGACAACATCAACAAGATCAACTACATCTACATCTTCTACATCCTCAACCACCTCGACCACATGTACGTCCTCAACAACTTCTTCCACATCTTCTACTTCTACAACCACATCTACTACGTCTACAACTTCAACAACTTCCACAACATCTTCTACTTCCACAACGACATCATCCACATCTACTACATCAACTACTTCAACAACTTCCACAACATCTTCTACTTCCACAACCTTATCAACCACCTCATCAACGTCCACAACATCTTCCACTTCCACTTCGTCAACGACATCAACATCGACGACCACATCGACAACATCAACAAGATCAACTACATCTACATCTTCTACATCCTCAACCACCTCGACCACATCTACGTCTTCAACAACTTCTTCCACATCTTCTACTTCTACAACCACATCTACTACGTCTACAACTTCAACAACTTCCACAACATCTTCTACTTCCACAACGACATCATCCACATCTACTACATCAACTACTTCAACAACTTCCACAACATCTTCTACTTCCACAACCTCATCAACCACCTCATCAACGTCCACAACATCTTCCACTTCCACTTCGTCAACGACATCAACATCGACGACCACATCGACAACATCAACAAGATCAACTACATCTACATCTTCTACATCCTCAACCACCTCGACCACATCTACGTCTTCAACAACTTCTTCCACATCTTCTACTTCTACAACCACATCTACTACGTCTACAACTTCAACAACTTCCACAACATCTTCTACTTCCACAACGACATCATCCACATCTACTACATCAACTACTTCAACAACTTCCACAACATCTTCTACTTCCACAACCTCATCAACCACCTCATCAACGTCCACAACATCTTCCACTTCCACTTCGTCAACGACATCAACATCGACGACCACATCGACAACATCAACAAGATCAACTACATCTACATCTTCTACATCCTCAACCACCTCGACCACATCTACGTCTTCAACAACTTCTTCCACATCTTCTACTTCTACAACCACATCTACTACGTCTACAACTTCAACAACTTCCACAACATCTTCTACTTCCACAACGACATCATCCACATCTACTACATCAACTACTTCAACAACTTCCACAACATCTTCTACTTCCACAACCTCATCAACCACCTCATCAACGTCCACAACATCTTCCACTTCCACTTCGTCAACGACATCAACATCGACGACCACATCGACAACATCAACAAGATCAACTACATCTACATCTTCTACATCCTCAACCACCTCGACCACATCTACGTCTTCAACAACTTCTTCCACATCTTCTACTTCTACAACCACATCTACTACGTCTACAACTTCAACAACTTCCACAACATCTTCTACTTCCACAACGACATCATCCACATCTACTACATCAACTACTTCAACAACTTCCACAACATCTTCTACTTCCACAACCTCATCAACCACCTCATCAACGTCCACAACATCTTCCACTTCCACTTCGTCAACGACATCAACATCGACGACCACATCGACAACATCAACAAGATCAACTACATCTACATCTTCTACATCCTCAACCACCTCGACCACATCTACGTCCTCAACAACTTCTTCCACATCTTCTACTTCTACAACCACATCTACTACGTCTACAACTTCAACAACTTCCACAACATCTTCTACTTCCACAACGACATCATCCACATCTACTACATCAACTACTTCAACAACTTCCACAACATCTTCTACTTCCACAACCTCATCAACCACCTCATCAACGTCCACAACATCTTCCACTTCCACTTCGTCAACGACATCAACATCGACGACCACATCGACAACATCAACAAGATCAACTACATCTACATCTTCTACATCCTCAACCACCTCGACCACATCTACGTCTTCAACAACTTCTTCCACATCTTCTACTTCTACAACCACATCTACTACGTCTACAACTTCAACAACTTCCACAACATCTTCTACTTCCACAACGACATCATCCTCATCTACTACATCAACTACTTCAACAACTTCCACTACATCTTCTACTTCCACAACCTCATCAACCACCTCATCAACGTCCACAACATCTTCCACTTCCACTTCGTCAACGACATCAACATCGACGACCACATCGACAACATCAACAAGATCAACTACATCTACATCTTCTACATCCTCAACCACCTCGACCACATCTACGTCTTCAACAACTTCTTCCACATCTTCTACTTCTACAACCACATCTACTACGTCTACAACTGCAACAACTTCCACAACATCTTCTACTTCCACAACGACATCATCCACATCTACTACATCAACTACTTCAACAACTTCCACAACATCTTCTACTTCCACAACCTCATCAACCACCTCATCAACGTCCACAACATCTTCCACTTCCACTTCGTCAACGACATCAACATCGACGACCACATCGACAACATCAACAAGATCAACTACATCTACATCTTCTACATCCTCAACCACCTCGACCACATCTACGTCTTCAACAACTTCTTCCACATCTTCTACTTCTACAACCACATCTACTACGTCTACAACTTCAACAACATCTTCTACTTCCACAACGACATCATCCACATCTACTACATCAACTACTTCAACAACTTCCACAACATCTTCTACTTCCACAACGACATCATCCACATCTACTACATCAACTACTTCAACAACTTCCACAACATCTTCTACTTCCACAACCTCATCAACCACCTCATCAACGTCCACAACATCTTCCACTTCCACTTCGTCAACGACATCAACATCGACGACCACATCGACAACATCAACAAGATCAACTACATCTACATCTTCTACATCCTCAACCACCTCGACCACATCTACGTCCTCAACAACTTCTTCCACATCTTCTACTTCTACAACCACATCTACTACGTCTACAACTTCAACAACTTCCACAACATCTTCTACTTCCACAACGACATCATCCACATCTACTACATCAACTACTTCAACAACTTCCACAACATCTTCTACTTCTACAACCACATCTACTACGTCTACAACTTCAACAACTTCCACTACATCTTCTACTTCCACAACCTCATCAACCACCTCATCATCGTCCACAACATCTTCCACTTCCACTTCGTCAGCGACATCAACATCGACGACCACATCGACAACATCAACAGGATCAACTACATCTACATCTTCTACATCCTCAACCACCTCGACCACATCTACGTCTTCAACAACTTCTTCCACATCTTCTACTTCTACAACCACATCTACTACGTCTACAACTTCAACAACATCTTCTACTTCCACCACGACATCATCCACATCTACTACATCAACGACTTCAACAACTTCCTCAACATCTTCTACTTCCACAACTTCATCATCCACCTCATCAACGTCCACAACATCTTCCACTTCCACTTCGTCAACGACATCAACATCGACGACCACATCGACAACATCAACAAGATCAACTACATCTACATCTTCTACATCCTCAACCACCTCGACCACATCTACGTCTTCAACAACTTCTTCCACATCTTCTACTTCTACAACCACATCTACTACGTCTACAACTTCCACAACATCTTCTACTTCCACAACAACATCATCCACATCTACTACATCAACTACTTCAACAACTTCCACAACATCTTCTACTTCCACAACCTCATCAACCACCTCATCAACGTCCACAACATCTTCCACTTCCACTTCGTCAACGACATCAACATCGACGACCACTTCGACAACATCAACAAGATCAACTACATCTACTTCTTCTACATCCTCAACCACCTCGACCACATCTACGTCTTCAACAACTTCTTCCACATCTTCTACTTCTACAACCACATCTACTACGTCTATAACTTCAACAACTTCCACAACATCTTCTACTTCCACAACGACATCATCCACATCTACTACATCAACTACTTCAACAACTTCCACAACATCTTCTACTTCCACCACCTCATCAACCACCTCATCAACGTCCACAACATCTTCCACTTCCACTTCGTCAACGACATCAACATCGACGACCACATCGGCAACATCAACAAGATCAACTACATCTACATCTTCTACATCCTCAACCACCTCGACCACATCTACGTCTTCAACAACTTCTTCCACATCTTCTACTTCTACAACCACATCTACTACGTCTACAACTTCAACAACTTCCACAACATCTTCTACTTCCACAACGACATCATCCACATCTACTACATCAACTACTTCAACAACTTCCACAACATCTTCTACTTCTACAACCACATCTACTACGTCTACAACTTCAACAACTTCCACTACATCTTCTACTTCCACAACCTCATCAACCACCTCATCAACGTCCACAACATCTTCCACTTCCACTTCGTCAACGACATCAACATCGACGACCACATCGGCAACATCAACAAGATCAACTACATCTACATCTTCTACATCCTCAACCACCTCGACCACATCTACGTCTCCAACAACTTCTTCCACATCTTCTACTTCTACAACCACATCTACTACGTCTACAACTTCAACAACTTCCACAACATCTTCTACTTCCACAACGACATCATCCACATCTACTACATCAACTACTTCAACAACTTCCACAACATCTTCTACTTCTACAACCACATCTACTACGTCTACAACTTCAACAACTTCCACTACATCTTCTACTTCCACAACCTCATCAACCACCTCATCAACGTCCACTACATCTTCCACTTCCACTTCGTCAACGACATCAACATCGACGACCACATCGACAACATCAACAGGATCAACTACATCTACATCTTCTACATCCTCAACCACCTCGACCACATCTACGTCTTCAACAACTTCTTCCACATCTTCTACTTCTACAACCACATCTACTACGTCTACAACTTCAACAACATCTTCTACTTCCACAACGACATCATCCACATCTACTACATCAACGACTTCAACTACTTCCACAACATCTTCTACTTCCACAACGACATCATCCACATCTACTACATCAACTACTTCAACAACTTCCACAACATCTTCTACTTCCACAACCTCATCAACCACCTCATCAACGTCCACAACATCTTCCACTTCCACTTCGTCAACGACATCAACATCGACGACCACATCGACAACATCAACAAGATCAACTACATCTACATCTTCTACATCCTCAACCACCTCGACCACATCTACGTCTTCAACAACTTCTTCCACATCTTCTACTTCTACAACCACATCTACTACGTCTACAACTTCAACAACATCTTCTACTTCCACAACAACATCATCCACATCTACTACATCAACTACTTCAACAACTTCCACAACATCTTCTACTTCCACAACCTCATCAACCACCTCATCAACGTCCACAACATCTTCCACTTCCACTTCGTCAACGACATCAACATCGACGACCACTTCGACAACATCAACAAGATCAACTACATCTACTTCTTCTACATCCTCAACCACCTCGACCACATCTACGTCTTCAACAACTTCTTCCACATCTTCTACTTCTACAACCACATCTACTACGTCTATAACTTCAACAACTTCCACAGCATCTTCTACTTCCACAACGACATCATCCACATCTACTACATCAACTACTTCAACAACTTCCACAACATCTTCTACTTCCACAACCTCATCAACCACCTCATCAACGTCCACAACATCTTCCACTTCCACTTCGTCAACGACATCAACATCGACGACCACATCGACAACATCAACAAGATCAACTACATCTACATCTTCTACATCCTCAACCACCTCGACCACATCTACGTCTTCAACAACTTCTTCCACATCTTCTACTTCTACAACCACATCTACTACGTCTACAACTTCAACAACTTCCACAACATCTTCTACTTCCACAACGACATCATCCACATCTACTACATCAACTACTTCAACAACTTCCACAACATCTTCTACTTCCACAACCTCATCAACCACCTCATCAACGTCCACAACATCTTCCACTTCCACTTCGTCAACGACATCAACATCGACGACCACATCGGCAACATCAACAAGATCAACTACATCTACATCTTCTACATCCTCAACCACCTCGACCACATCTACGTCTTCAACAACTTCTTCCACATCTTCTACTTCTACAACCACATCTACTACGTCTACAACTTCAACAACTTCCACAACATCTTCTACTTCCACAACGACATCATCCACATCTACTACATCAACGACTTCAACAACTTCCTCAACATCTTCTACTTCCACAACTTCATCAACCACCTCATCAACGTCCACAACATCTTCCACTTCCACTTCGTCAACGACATCAACATCGACGACCACATCGACAACATCAACAAGATCAACTACATCTACATCTTCTACATCCTCAACCACCTCGACCACATCTACGTCTTCAACAACTTCTTCCACATCTTCTACTTCTACAACCACATCTACTACGTCTACAACTTCAACAACATCTTCTACTTCCACAACAACATCATCCACATCTACTACATCAACTACTTCAACAACTTCCACAACATCTTCTACTTCCACAACCTCATCAACCACCTCATCAACGTCCACAACATCTTCCACTTCCACTTCGTCAACGACATCAACATCGACGACCACTTCGACAACATCAACAAGATCAACTACATCTACTTCTTCTACATCCTCAACCACCTCGACCACATCTACGTCTTCAACAACTTCTTCCACATCTTCTACTTCTACAACCACATCTACTACGTCTATAACTTCAACAACTTCCACAACATCTTCTACTTCCACAACGACATCATCCACATCTACTACATCAACTACTTCAACAACTTCCACAACATCTTCTACTTCCACCACCTCATCAACCACCTCATCAACGTCCACAACATCTTCCACTTCCACTTCGTCAACGACATCAACATCGACGACCACATCGGCAACATCAACAAGATCAACTACATCTACATCTTCTACATCCTCAACCACCTCGACCACATCTACGTCTTCAACAACTTCTTCCACATCTTCTACTTCTACAACCACATCTACTACGTCTACAACTTCAACAACTTCCACAACATCTTCTACTTCCACAACGACATCATCCACATCTACTACATCAACTACTTCAACAACTTCCACTACATCTTCTACTTCCACAACCTCATCAACCACCTCATCAACGTCCACAACATCTTCCACTTCCACTTCGTCAACGACATCAACATCGACGACCACATCGGCAACATCAACAAGATCAACTACATCTACATCTTCTACATCCTCAACCACCTCGACCACATCTACGTCTTCAACAACTTCTTCCACATCTTCTACTTCTACAACCACATCTACTACGTCTACAACTTCAACAACTTCCACAACATCTTCTACTTCCACAACGACATCATCCACATCTACTACATCAACTACTTCAACAACTTCCACAACATCTTCTACTTCTACAACCACATCTACTACGTCTACAACTTCAACAACTTCCACTACATCTTCTACTTCCACAACCTCATCAACCACCTCATCAACGTCCACAACATCTTCCACTTCCACTTCGTCAACGACATCAACATCGACGACCACATCGGCAACATCAACAAGATCAACTACATCTACATCTTCTACATCCTCAACCACCTCGACCACATCTACGTCTCCAACAACTTCTTCCACATCTTCTACTTCTACAACCACATCTACTACGTCTACAACTTCAACAACTTCCACAACATCTTCTACTTCCACAACGACATCATCCACATCTACTACATCAACTACTTCAACAACTTCCACAACATCTTCTACTTCTACAACCACATCTACTACGTCTACAACTTCAACAACTTCCACTACATCTTCTACTTCCACAACCTCATCAACCACCTCATCAACGTCCACTACATCTTCCACTTCCACTTCGTCAACGACATCAACATCGACGACCACATCGACAACATCAACAGGATCAACTACATCTACATCTTCTACATCCTCAACCACCTCGACCACATCTACGTCTTCAACAACTTCTTCCACATCTTCTACTTCTACAACCACATCTACTACGTCTACAACTTCAACAACATCTTCTACTTCCACAACGACATCATCCACATCTACTACATCAACGACTTCAACTACTTCCACAACATCTTCTACTTCCACAACGACATCATCCACATCTACTACATCAACTACTTCAACAACTTCCACAACATCTTCTACTTCCACAACCTCATCAACCACCTCATCAACGTCCACAACATCTTCCACTTCCACTTCGTCAACGACATCAACATCGACGACCACATCGACAACATCAACAAGATCAACTACATCTACATCTTCTACATCCTCAACCACCTCGACCACATCTACGTCTTCAACAACTTCTTCCACATCTTCTACTTCTACAACCACATCTACTACGTCTACAACTTCAACAACTTCCACAACATCTTCTACTTCCACAACGACATCATCCACATCTACTACATCAACTACTTCAACAACTTCCACAACATCTTCTACTTCCACAACCTCATTAACCACCTCATCAACGTCCACAACATCTTCCACTTCCACTTCGTCAACGACATCAACATCGACGACCACATCGACAACATCAACAAGATCAACTACATCTACATCTTCTACATCCTCAACCACCTCGACCACATCTACGTCTTCAACAACTTCTTCCACATCTTCTACTTCTACAACCACATCTACTACGTCTATAACTTCAACAACTTCCACAGCATCTTCTACTTCCACAACGACATCATCCACATCTACTACATCAACTACTTCAACAACTTCCACAACATCTTCTACTTCCACAACCTCATCAACCACCTCATCAACGTCCACAACATCTTCCACTTCCACTTCGTCAACGACATCAACATCGACGACCACATCGACAACATCAACAAGATCAACTACATCTACATCTTCTACATCCTCAACCACCTCGACCACATCTACGTCTTCAACAACTTCTTCCGCATCTTCTAGTTCTACAACCACATCTACTACGTCTACAACTTCAACAACTTCCACAACATCTTCTACTTCCACAACGACATCATCCACATCTACTACATCAACTACTTCAACAACTTCCACAACATCTTCTACTTCCACAACCTCATTAACCACCTCATCAACGTCCACAACATCTTCCACTTCCACTTCGTCAACGACATCAACATCGACGACCACATCGACAACATCAACAAGATCAACTACATCTACATCTTCTACATCCTCAACCACCTCGACCACATCTACGTCTTCAACAACATCTTCCACATCTTCTACTTCTACAACCACATCTACTACGTCTACAACTTCGACAACTTCCACAACATCTTCTACTTCCACAACGACATCATCCACATCTACTACATCAACTACTTCAACAACTTCCACAACATCTTCTACTTCCACAACCTCATCAACCACCTCATCAACGTCCACAACATCTTCCATTTCCACTTCGTCAACGACATCAACATCGATGACCACATCGACATCATCAACAAGATCAACTACATCTACATCTTCTACATCCTCAACCACCTCGACCACATCTACGTCTTCAACAACTTCTTCCACATCTTCTACTTCTACAACCACATCTACTACGTCTACAACTTCAACAACTTCCACAACATCTTCTACTTCCACAACGACATCATCCACATCTACTACATCAACTACTTCAACAACTTCCACAACATCTTCTACTTCCACCACCTCATCAACCACCTCATCAACGTCCACAACATCTTCCACTTCCACTTCGTCAACGACATCAACATCGACGACCACATCGGCAACATCAACAAGATCAACTACATCTACATCTTCTACATCCTCAACCACCTCGACCACATCTACGTCTTCAACAACTTCTTCCACATCTTCTACTTCTACAACCACATCTACTACGTCTACAACTTCAACAACTTCCACAACATCTTCTACTTCCACAACGACATCATCCACATCTACTACATCAACTACTTCAACAACTTCCACAACATCTTCTACTTCCACAACCTCATCAACCACCTCATCAACGTCCACAACATCTTCCACTTCCACTTCGTCAACGACATCAACATCGACGACCACATCGGCAACATCAACAAGATCAACTACATCTACATCTTCTACATCCTCAACCACCTCGACCACATCTACGTCTTCAACAACTTCTTCCACATCTTCTACTTCTACAACCACATCTACTACGTCTACAACTTCAACAACTTCCACAACATCTTCTACTTCCACAACGACATCATCCACATCTACTACATCAACTACTTCAACAACTTCCACAACATCTTCTACTTCTACAACCACATCTACTACGTCTACAACTTCAACAACTTCCACTACATCTTCTACTTCCACAACCTCATCAACCACCTCATCAACGTCCACAACATCTTCCACTTCCACTTCGTCAACGACATCAACATCGACGACCACATCGGCAACATCAACAAGATCAACTACATCTACATCTTCTACATCCTCAACCACCTCGACCACATCTACGTCTCCAACAACTTCTTCCACATCTTCTACTTCTACAACCACATCTACTACGTCTACAACTTCAACAACTTCCACAACATCTTCTACTTCCACAACGACATCATCCACATCTACTACATCAACTACTTCAACAACTTCCACAACATCTTCTACTTCTACAACCACATCTACTACGTCTACAACTTCAACAACTTCCACTACATCTTCTACTTCCACAACCTCATCAACCACCTCATCAACGTCCACTACATCTTCCACTTCCACTTCGTCAACGACATCAACATCGACGACCACATCGACAACATCAACAGGATCAACTACATCTACATCTTCTACATCCTCAACCACCTCGACCACATCTACGTCTTCAACAACTTCTTCCACATCTTCTACTTCTACAACCACATCTACTACGTCTACAACTTCAACAACTTCCACAACATCTTCTACTTCCACAACGACATCATCCACATCTACTACATCAACTACTTCAACAACTTCCACAACATCTTCTACTTCTACAACCACATCTACTACGTCTACAACTTCAACAACTTCCACTACATCTTCTACTTCCACAACCTCATCAACCACCTCATCAACGTCCACTACATCTTCCACTTCCACTTCGTCAACGACATCAACATCGACGACCACATCGACAACATCAACAAGATCAACTACATCTACATCTTCTACATCCTCAACCACCTCGACCACATCTACGTCTTCAACAACTTCTTCCACATCTTCTACTTCTACAACCACATCTACTACGTCTACAACTTCAACAACTTCCACAACATCTTCTACTTCCACAACGACATCATCCACATCTACTACATCAACTACTTCAACAACTTCCACAACATCTTCTACTTCCACAACCTCATTAACCACCTCATCAACGTCCACAACATCTTCCACTTCCACTTCGTCAACGACATCAACATCGACGACCACATCGACAACATCAACAAGATCAACTACATCTACATCTTCTACATCCTCAACCACCTCGACCACATCTACGTCTTCAACAACTTCTTCCACATCTTCTACTTCTACAACCACATCTACTACGTCTATAACTTCAACAACTTCCACAGCATCTTCTACTTCCACAACGACATCATCCACATCTACTACATCAACTACTTCAACAACTTCCACAACATCTTCTACTTCCACAACCTCATCAACCACCTCATCAACGTCCACAACATCTTCCACTTCCACTTCGTCAACGACATCAACATCGACGACCACATCGACAACATCAACAAGATCAACTACATCTACATCTTCTACATCCTCAACCACCTCGACCACATCTACGTCTTCAACAACTTCTTCCGCATCTTCTAGTTCTACAACCACATCTACTACGTCTACAACTTCAACAACTTCCACAACATCTTCTACTTCCACAACGACATCATCCACATCTACTACATCAACTACTTCAACAACTTCCACAACATCTTCTACTTCCACAACCTCATCTACCACCTCATCAGCGTCCACAACATCTTCCACTTCCACTTCGTCAACGACATCAACATCGACGACCACATCGACAACATCAACAAGATCAACTACATCTACATCTTCTACATCCTCAACCACCTCGACCACATCTACGTCTTCAACAACATCTTCCACATCTTCTACTTCTACAACCACATCTACTACGTCTACAACTTCGACAACTTCCACAACATCTTCTACTTCCACAACGACATCATCCACATCTACTACATCAACTACTTCAACAACTTCCACAACATCTTCTACTTCCACAACCTCATCAACCACCTCATCAACGTCCACAACATCTTCCACTTCCACTTCGTCAACGACATCAACATCGATGACCACATCGACATCATCAACAAGATCAACTACATCTACATCTTCTACATCCTCAACCACCTCGACCACATCTACGTCTTCAACAACTTCTTCCACATCTTCTACTTCTACAACCACATCTACTACGTCTACAACTTCAACAACTTCCACAACATCTTCTACTTCCACAACGACATCATCCACATCTACTACATCAACTACTTCAACAACTTCCACAACATCTTCTACTTCCACAACCTCATCAACCACCTCATCAACGTCCACAACATCTTCCACTTCCACTTCGTCAACGACATCAACATCGACGACCACATCGACAACATCAACAAGATCAACTACATCTACATCTTCTACATCCTCAACCACCTCGACCACATCTACGTCTTCAACAACTTCTTCCACATCTTCTACTTCTACAACCACATCTACTACGTCTACAACTTCAACAACTTCCACAACATCTTCTACTTCCACAACGACATCATCCACATCTACTACATCAACTACTTCAACAACTTCCACAACATCTTCTACTTCCACAACCTCATCAACGTCCACAACATCTTCCACTTCCACTTCGTCAACGACATCAACATCGACGACCACATCGACAACATCAACAAGATCAACTACATCTACATCTTCTACATCCTCAACCACCTCGACCACATCTACGTCTTCAACAACTTCTTCCACATCTTCTACTTCTACAACCACATCTACTACGTCTACAACTTCAACAACATCTTCTACTTCCACAACGACATCATCCACATCTACTACATCAACTACTTCAACAACTTCCACAACATCTTCTACTTCTACAACCTCATCAACCACCTCATCAACGTCCACAACATCTTCCACTTCCACTTCGTCAACGACATCAACATCGACGACCACATCGGCAACATCAACAAGATCAACTACATCTACATCTTCTACATCCTCAACCACCTCGACCACATCTACGTCTTCAACAACTTCTTCCACATCTTCTACTTCTACAACCACATCTACTACGTCTACAACTTCAACAACTTCCACAACATCTTCTACTTCCACAACGACATCATCCACATCTACTACATCAACTACTTCAACAACTTCCACAACATCTTCTACTTCCACAACCTCATCAACCACCTCATCAACGTCCACAACATCTTCCACTTCCACTTCGTCAACGACATCAACATCGACGACCACATCGGCAACATCAACAAGATCAACTACATCTACATCTTCTACATCCTCAACCACCTCGACCACATCTACGTCTTCAACAACTTCTTCCACATCTTCTACTTCTACAACCACATCTACTACGTCTACAACTTCAACAACTTCCACAACATCTTCTACTTCCACAACGACATCATCCACATCTACTACATCAACTACTTCAACAACTTCCACAACATCTTCTACTTCTACAACCACATCTACTACGTCTACAACTTCAACAACTTCCACTACATCTTCTACTTCCACAACCTCATCAACCACCTCATCAACGTCCACTACATCTTCCACTTCCACTTCGTCAACGGCATCAACATCGACGACCACATCGACAACATCAACAGGATCAACTACATCTACATCTTCTACATCCTCAACCACCTCGACCACATCTACGTCTTCAACAACTTCTTCCACATCTTCTACTTCTACAACCACATCTACTACGTCTACAACTTCAACAACATCTTCTACTTCCACAACGACATCATCCACATCTACTACATCAACGACTTCAACTACTTCCACAACATCTTCTACTTCCACAACGACATCATCCACATCTACTACATCAACTACTTCAACAACTTCCACAACATCTTCTACTTCCACAACCTCATCAACCACCTCATCAACGTCCACAACATCTTCCACTTCCACTTCGTCAACGACATCAACATCGACGACCACATCGACAACATCAACAAGATCAACTACATCTACATCTTCTACATCCTCAACCACCTCGACAACATCTACGTCTTCAACAACTTCTTCCACATCTTCTACTTCTACAACCACATCTACTACGTCTATAACTTCAACAACTTCCACAGCATCTTCTACTTCCACAACGACATCATCCACATCTACTACATCAACTACTTCAACAACTTCCACAACATCTTCTACTTCCACAACCTCATCAACCACCTCATCAACGTCCACAACATCTTCCACTTCCACTTCGTCAACGACATCAACATCGACGACCACATCGACAACATCAACAAGATCAACTACATCTACATCTTCTACATCCTCAACCACCTCGACCACATCTACGTCTTCAACAACTTCTTCCGCATCTTCTAGTTCTACAACCACATCTACTACGTCTACAACTTCAACAACTTCCACAACATCTTCTACTTCCACAACGACATCATCCACATCTACTACATCAACTACTTCAACAACTTCCACAACATCTTCTACTTCCACAACCTCATCTACCACCTCATCAACGTCCACAACATCTTCCACTTCCACTTCGTCAACGACATCAACATCGACGACCACATCGACAACATCAACAAGATCAACTACATCTACATCTTCTACATCCTCAACCACCTCGACCACATCTACGTCTTCAACAACATCTTCCACATCTTCTACTTCTACAACCACATCTACTACGTCTACAACTTCGACAACTTCCACAACATCTTCTACTTCCACAACGACATCATCCACATCTACTACATCAACTACTTCAACAACTTCCACAACATCTTCTACTTCCACAACCTCATCAACCACCTCATCAACGTCCACAACATCTTCCACTTCCACTTCGTCAACGACATCAACATCGATGACCACATCGACATCATCAACAAGATCAACTACATCTACATCTTCTACATCCTCAACCACCTCGACCACATCTACGTCCTCAACAACTTCTTCCACATCTTCTACTTCTACAACCACATCTACTACGTCTACAACTTCAACAACTTCCACAACATCTTCTACTTCCACAACGACATCATCCACATCTACTACATCAACTACTTCAACAACTTCCACAACATCTTCTACTTCCACAACCTCATCAACGTCCACAACATCTTCCACTTCCACTTCGTCAACGACATCAACATCGACGACCACATCGACAACATCAACAAGATCAACTACATCTACATCTTCTACATCCTCAACCACCTCGACCACATCTACGTCTTCAACAACTTCTTCCACATCTTCTACTTCTACAACCACATCTACTACGTCTACAACTTCAACAACTTCCACAACATCTTCTACTTCCACAACGACATCATCCACATCTACTACATCAACTACTTCAACAACTTCCACAACATCTTCTACTTCCACAACGACATCATCCACATCTACTACATCAACTACTTCAACAACTTCCACAACATCTTCTACTTCCACAACCTCATTAACCACCTCATCAACGTCCACAACATCTTCCACTTCCACTTCGTCAACGACATCAACATCGACGACCACATCGACAACATCAACAAGATCAACTACATCTACATCTTCTACATCCTCAACCACCTCGACCACATCTACGTCTTCAACAACTTCTTCCACATCTTCTACTTCTACAACCACATCTACTACGTCTATAACTTCAACAACTTCCACAGCATCTTCTACTTCCACAACGACATCATCCACATCTACTACATCAACTACTTCAACAACTTCCACAACATCTTCTACTTCCACAACCTCATCAACCACCTCATCAACGTCCACAACATCTTCCACTTCCACTTCGTCAACGACATCAACATCGACGACCACATCGACAACATCAACAAGATCAACTACATCTACATCTTCTACATCCTCAACCACCTCGACCACATCTACGTCTTCAACAACTTCTTCCGCATCTTCTAGTTCTACAACCACATCTACTACGTCTACAACTTCAACAACTTCCACAACATCTTCTACTTCCACAACGACATCATCCACATCTACTACATCAACTACTTCAACAACTTCCACAACATCTTCTACTTCCACAACCTCATCTACCACCTCATCAACGTCCACAACATCTTCCACTTCCACTTCGTCAACGACATCAACATCGACGACCACATCGACAACATCAACAAGATCAACTACATCTACATCTTCTACATCCTCAACCACCTCGACCACATCTACGTCTTCAACAACATCTTCCACATCTTCTACTTCTACAACCACATCTACTACGTCTACAACTTCGACAACTTCCACAACATCTTCTACTTCCACAACGACATCATCCACATCTACTACATCAACTACTTCAACAACTTCCACAACATCTTCTACTTCCACAACCTCATCAACCACCTCATCAACGTCCACAACATCTTCCACTTCCACTTCGTCAACGACATCAACATCGACGACCACATCGACAACATCAACAAGATCAACTACATCTACATCTTCTACATCCTCAACCACCTCGACCACATCTACGTCTTCAACAACTTCTTCCACATCTTCTACTTCTACAACCACGTCTACTACGTCTACAACTTCAACAACATCTTCTACTTCCACAACGACATCATCCACATCTACTACATCAACTACTTCAACAACTTCCACAACATCTTCTACTTCCACAACCTCATCAACCACCTCATCAACGTCCACAACATCTTCCACTTCCACTTCGTCAACGACATCAACATCGACGACCACATCGACAACATCAACAAGATCAACTACATCTACATCTTCTACATCCTCAACCACCTCGACCACATCTACGTCTTCAACAACTTCTTCCACATCTTCTACTTCTACAACCACATCTACTACGTCTTCAACTTCAACAACATCTTCTACTTCCACAACAACATCATCCACATCTACTACATCAACTACTTCAACAACTTCCACAACATCTTCTACTTCCACAACCTCATCAACCACCTCATCAACGTCCACAACATCTTCCACTTCCACTTCGTCAACGACATCAACATCGACGACCACATCGACAACATCAACAAGATCAACTACATCTACATCTTCTACATCCTCAACCACCTCGACCACATCTACGTCTTCAACAACTTCTTCCGCATCTTCTAGTTCTACAACCACATCTACTACGTCTACAACTTCAACAACTTCCACAACATCTTCTACTTCCACAACGACATCATCCACATCTACTACATCAACTACTTCAACAACTTCCACAACATCTTCTACTTCCACAACCTCATCTACCACCTCATCAACGTCCACAACATCTTCCACTTCCACTTCGTCAACGACATCAACATCGACGACCACATCGACAACATCAACAAGATCAACTACATCTACATCTTCTACATCCTCAACCACCTCGACCACATCTACGTCTTCAACAACATCTTCCACATCTTCTACTTCTACAACCACATCTACTACGTCTACAACTTCGACAACTTCCACAACATCTTCTACTTCCACAACGACATCATCCACATCTACTACATCAACTACTTCAACAACTTCCACAACATCTTCTACTTCCACAACCTCATCAACCACCTCATCAACGTCCACAACATCTTCCACTTCCACTTCGTCAACGACATCAACATCGATGACCACATCGACATCATCAACAAGATCAACTACATCTACATCTTCTACATCCTCAACCACCTCGACCACATCTACGTCCTCAACAACTTCTTCCACATCTTCTACTTCTACAACCACATCTACTACGTCTACAACTTCAACAACTTCCACAACATCTTCTACTTCCACAACGACATCATCCACATCTACTACATCAACTACTTCAACAACTTCCACAACATCTTCTACTTCCACAACCTCATCAACGTCCACAACATCTTCCACTTCCACTTCGTCAACGACATCAACATCGACGACCACATCGACAACATCAACAAGATCAACTACATCTACATCTTCTACATCCTCAACCACCTCGACCACATCTACGTCTTCAACAACTTCTTCCACATCTTCTACTTCTACAACCACATCTACTACGTCTACAACTTCAACAACTTCCACAACATCTTCTACTTCCACAACGACATCATCCACATCTACTACATCAACTACTTCAACAACTTCCACAACATCTTCTACTTCCACAACGACATCATCCACATCTACTACATCAACTACTTCAACAACTTCCACAACATCTTCTACTTCCACAACCTCATTAACCACCTCATCAACGTCCACAACATCTTCCACTTCCACTTCGTCAACGACATCAACATCGACGACCACATCGACAACATCAACAAGATCAACTACATCTACATCTTCTACATCCTCAACCACCTCGACCACATCTACGTCTTCAACAACTTCTTCCACATCTTCTACTTCTACAACCACATCTACTACGTCTATAACTTCAACAACTTCCACAGCATCTTCTACTTCCACAACGACATCATCCACATCTACTACATCAACTACTTCAACAACTTCCACAACATCTTCTACTTCCACAACCTCATCAACCACCTCATCAACGTCCACAACATCTTCCACTTCCACTTCGTCAACGACATCAACATCGACGACCACATCGACAACATCAACAAGATCAACTACATCTACATCTTCTACATCCTCAACCACCTCGACCACATCTACGTCTTCAACAACTTCTTCCGCATCTTCTAGTTCTACAACCACATCTACTACGTCTACAACTTCAACAACTTCCACAACATCTTCTACTTCCACAACGACATCATCCACATCTACTACATCAACTACTTCAACAACTTCCACAACATCTTCTACTTCCACAACCTCATCTACCACCTCATCAACGTCCACAACATCTTCCACTTCCACTTCGTCAACGACATCAACATCGACGACCACATCGACAACATCAACAAGATCAACTACATCTACATCTTCTACATCCTCAACCACCTCGACCACATCTACGTCTTCAACAACATCTTCCACATCTTCTACTTCTACAACCACATCTACTACGTCTACAACTTCGACAACTTCCACAACATCTTCTACTTCCACAACGACATCATCCACATCTACTACATCAACTACTTCAACAACTTCCACAACATCTTCTACTTCCACAACCTCATCAACCACCTCATCAACGTCCACAACATCTTCCACTTCCACTTCGTCAACGACATCAACATCGACGACCACATCGACAACATCAACAAGATCAACTACATCTACATCTTCTACATCCTCAACCACCTCGACCACATCTACGTCTTCAACAACTTCTTCCACATCTTCTACTTCTACAACCACGTCTACTACGTCTACAACTTCAACAACATCTTCTACTTCCACAACGACATCATCCACATCTACTACATCAACTACTTCAACAACTTCCACAACATCTTCTACTTCCACAACCTCATCAACCACCTCATCAACGTCCACAACATCTTCCACTTCCACTTCGTCAACGACATCAACATCGACGACCACATCGACAACATCAACAAGATCAACTACATCTACATCTTCTACATCCTCAACCACCTCGACCACATCTACGTCTTCAACAACTTCTTCCACATCTTCTACTTCTACAACCACATCTACTACGTCTTCAACTTCAACAACATCTTCTACTTCCACAACAACATCATCCACATCTACTACATCAACTACTTCAACAACTTCCACAACATCTTCTACTTCCACAACCTCATCAACCACCTCATCAACGTCCACAACATCTTCCACTTCCACTTCGTCAACGACATCAACATCGACGACCACATCGACAACATCAACAAGATCAACTACATCTACATCTTCTACATCCTCAACCACCTCGACCACATCTACGTCTTCAACAACTTCTTCCACATCTTCTACTTCTACAACCACATCTACTACGTCTATAACTTCAACAACTTCCACAACATCTTCTACTTCCACAACGACATCATCCACATCTACTACATCAACTACTTCAACAACTTCCACAACATCTTCTACTTCCACAACCTCATCAACCACCTCATCAACGTACTCAACATCTTCCACTTCCACTTCGTCAACGACATCAACATCGACGACCACATCGACAACATCAACAAGATCAACTACATCTACATCTTCTACATCCTCAACCACCTCGACCCCATCTACGTCTTCAACAACTTCTCCCACATCTTCTACTTCTACAACCACATCTACTACGTCTACAACTTCAACAACTTCCACAACATCTTCTACTTCCACAACGACATCATCCACATCTACTACATCAACTACTTCAACAACTTCCACAACATCTTCTACTTCCACAACCTCATCAACCACCTCATCAACGTCCACAACATCTTCCACTTCCACTTCGTCAACGACATCAACATCGACGACCACATCGACAACATCAACAAGATCAACTACATCTACATCTTCTACATCCTCAACCACCTCGACCACATCTACGTCTTCAACAACTTCTTCCACATCTTCTACTTCTACAACCACATCTACTACGTCTACAACTTCAACAACATCTTCTACTTCCACAACAACATCATCCACATCTACTACATCAACTACTTCAACAACTTCCACAACATCTTCTACTTCCACAACCTCATCAACCACCTCATCAACGTCCACAACATCTTCCACTTCCACTTCGTCAACGACATCAACATCGACGACCATTTCGACAACATCAACAAGATCAACTACATCTACATCTTCTACATCCTCAACCACCTCGACCACATCTACGTCTTCAACAACTTCTTCCACATCTTCTACTTCTACAACCACATCTACTACGTCTACAACTTCAACAACTTCCACAACATCTTCTACTTCCACAACGACATCATCCACATCTACTACATCAACTACTTCAACAACTTCCACAACATCTTCTACTTCCACAACCTCATTAACCACCTCATCAACGTCCACAACATCTTCCACTTCCACTTCGTCAACGACATCAACATCGACGACCACATCGACAACATCAACAAGATCAACTACATCTACATCTTCTACATCCTCAACCACCTCGACCACATCTACGTCTTCAACAACTTCTTCCACATCTTCTACTTCTACAACCACATCTACTACGTCTATAACTTCAACAACTTCCACAGCATCTTCTACTTCCACAACGACATCATCCACATCTACTACATCAACTACTTCAACAACTTCCACAACATCTTCTACTTCCACAACCTCATCAACCACCTCATCAACGTCCACAACATCTTCCACTTCCACTTCGTCAACGACATCAACATCGACGACCACATCGACAACATCAACAAGATCAACTACATCTACATCTTCTACATCCTCAACCACCTCGACCACATCTACGTCTTCAACAACTTCTTCCGCATCTTCTAGTTCTACAACCACATCTACTACGTCTACAACTTCAACAACTTCCACAACATCTTCTACTTCCACAACGACATCATCCACATCTACTACATCAACTACTTCAACAACTTCCACAACATCTTCTACTTCCACAACCTCATCTACCACCTCATCAACGTCCACAACATCTTCCACTTCCACTTCGTCAACGACATCAACATCGACGACCACATCGACAACATCAACAAGATCAACTACATCTACATCTTCTACATCCTCAACCACCTCGACCACATCTACGTCTTCAACAACATCTTCCACATCTTCTACTTCTACAACCACATCTACTACGTCTACAACTTCGACAACTTCCACAACATCTTCTACTTCCACAACGACATCATCCACATCTACTACATCAACTACTTCAACAACTTCCACAACATCTTCTACTTCCACAACCTCATCAACCACCTCATCAACGTCCACAACATCTTCCACTTCCACTTCGTCAACGACATCAACATCGATGACCACATCGACATCATCAACAAGATCAACTACATCTACATCTTCTACATCCTCAACCACCTCGACCACATCTACGTCTTCAACAACTTCTTCCACATCTTCTACTTCTACAACCACATCTACTACGTCTACAACTTCAACAACTTCCACAACATCTTCTACTTCCACAACGACATCATCCACATCTACTACATCAACTACTTCAACAACTTCCACAACATCTTCTACTTCCACAACCTCATCAACCACCTCATCAACGTCCACAACATCTTCCACTTCCACTTCGTCAACGACATCAACATCGACGACCACATCGACAACATCAACAAGATCAACTACATCTACATCTTCTACATCCTCAACCACCTCGACCACATCTACGTCTTCAACAACTTCTTCCACATCTTCTACTTCTACAACCACATCTACTACGTCTACAACTTCAACAACTTCCACAACATCTTCTACTTCCACAACGACATCATCCACATCTACTACATCAACTACTTCAACAACTTCCACAACATCTTCTACTTCCACAACCTCATCAACCACCTCATCAACGTCCACAACATCTTCCACTTCCACTTCGTCAACGACATCAACATCGACGACCACATCGACAACATCAACAAGATCAACTACATCTACATCTTCTACATCCTCAACCACCTCGACCACATCTACGTCTTCAACAACTTCTTCCACATCTTCTACTTCTACAACCACATCTACTACGTCTACAACTTCAACAACATCTTCTACTTCCACAACGACATCATCCACATCTACTACATCAACTACTTCAACAACTTCCACAACATCTTCTACTTCCACAACCTCATCAACGTCCACAACATCGTCCACTTCCACTTCGTCAACGACATCAACATCGACGACCACATCGACAACATCAACAAGATCAACTACATCTACATCTTCTACATCCTCAACCACCTCGACCACATCTACGTCTTCAACAACTTCTTCCACATCTTCTACTTCTACAACCACATCTACTACGTCTACAACTTCAACAACTTCCACAACATCTTCTACTTCCACAACGACATCATCCACATCTACTACATCAACTACTTCAACAACTTCCACAACATCTTCTACTTCCACAACCTCATCAACGTCCACAACATCGTCCACTTCCACTTCGTCAACGACATCAACATCGACGACCACATCGACAACATCAACAAGATCAACTACATCTACATCTTCTACATCCTCAACCACCTCGACCACATCTACGTCTTCAACAACTTCTTCCACATCTTCTACTTCTACAACCACATCTACTACGTCTACAACTTCAACAACTTCCACAACATCTTCTACTTCCACAACGACATCATCCACATCTACTACATCAACTACTTCAACAACTTCCACTACATCTTCTACTTCCACAACCTCATCAACCACCTCATCAACGTCCACAACATCTTCCACTTCCACTTCCACTTCGTCAACGACATCAACATCGACGACCACATCGACAACATCAACAAGATCAACTACATCTACATCTTCTACATCCTCAACCACCTCGACCACATCTACGTCTTCAACAACTTCTTCCACATCTTCTACTTCTACAACCACATCTACTACGTCTACAACTTCAACTACATCTTCTACTTCCACAATGTCGTCATCCACATCTACTACATCAACGACTTCAACAACTTCCACAACATCTTCTACTTCCACAACCTCATCAACCACCTCATCAACGTCCACAACATCTTCCACTTCCACTTCGTCAACGACATCAACATCGACGACCACATCGACAACATCAACAAGATCAACTACATCTACATCTTCTACATCCTCAACCACCTCGACCACATCTACGTCTTCAACAACTTCTTCCACATCTTCTACTTCTACAACCACATCTACTACGTCTACAACTTTAACAACTTCCACAACATCTTCTACTTCCACAACGACATCATCCACATCTACTACATCAACTACTTCAACAACTTCCACAACATCTTCTACTTCCACAACCTCATCAACCACCTCATCAACGTCCACAACATCTTCCACTTCCACTTCGTCAACGACATCAACATCGACGACCACATCGACAACATCAACAAGATCAACTACATCTACATCTTCTACATCCTCAACCACCTCGACCACATCTACGTCTTCAACAACTTCTTCCACATCTTCTACTTCTACAACCACATCTACTACGCCTACAACTTCCACAACATCTTCTACTTCCACAACGACATCATCCACATCTACTACATCAACTACTTCAACAACTTCCACAACATCTTCTACTTCCACAACCTCATCAACCACCTCATCAACGTCCACAACATCTTCCACTTCCACTTCGTCAACGACATCAACATCGACGACCACATCGACAACATCAACAAGATCAACTACATCTACATCTTCTACATCCTCAACCACCTCGACCACATCTACGTCTTCAACAACTTCTTCCACATCTTCTACTTCTACAACCACATCTACTACGTCTACAACTTCAACAACTTCCACAACATCTTCTACTTCCACAACGACATCATCCACATCTACTTCATCAACTACTTCAACAACTTCCACAACATCTTCTACTTCCACAACCTCATCAACCACCTCATCAACGTCCACAACATCTTCCACTTCCACTTCGTCAACGACATCAACATCGACGACCACATCGACAACATCAACAAGATCAACTACATCTACATCTTCTACATCCTCAACCACCTCGACCACATCTACGTCTTCAACAACTTCTTCCACATCTTCTACTTCTACAACCACATCTACTACGTCTACAACTTCAACCACTTCCACAACATCTTCTACTTCCACAACGACATCATCCACATCTACTACATCAACTACTTCAACAACTTCCACAACATCTTCTACTTCCACAACCTCATCAACCACCTCATCAACGTCCACAACATCTTCCACTTCCACTTCGTCAACGACATCAACATCGACGACCACATCGACAACATCAACAAGATCAACTACATCTACATCTTCTACATCCTCAACCACCTCGACCACATCTACGTCTTCAACAACTTCTTCCACATCTTCTACTTCTACAACCACATCTACTACGTCTACAACTTCAACAACTTCCACAACATCTTCTACTTCCACAACGACATCATCCACATCTACTACATCAACTACTTCAACAACTTCCACAACATCTTCTACTTCCACAACCTCATCAACCACCTCATCAACGTCCACAACATCTTCCACTTCCACTTCGTCAACGACATCAACATCGACGACCACATCGACAACATCAACAAGATCAACTACATCTACATCTTCTACATCCTCAACCACCTCGACCACATCTACGTCTTCAACAACTTCTTCCACATCTTCTACTTCTACAACCACATCTACTACGTCTATAACTTCAACAACTTCCACAACATCTTCTACTTCCACAACGACATCATCCACATCTACTACATCAACTACTTCAACAACTTCCACAACATCTTCTACTTCTACAACCACATCTACTACGTCTACAACTTCAACAACTTCCACAACATCTTCTACTTCCACAACGACATCATCCACATCTACTACATCAACTACTTCAACAACTTCCACAACATCTTCTACTTCCACAACCTCATCAACCACCTCATCAACGTCCACAACATCTTCCACTTCCACTTCGTCAACGACATCAACATCGACGACCACATCGACAACATCAACAAGATCAACTACATCTACATCTTCTACATCCTCAACCACCTCGACCACATCTACGTCTTCAACAACTTCTTCCACATCTTCTACTTCTACAACCACATCTACTACGTCTTCAACTTCAACTACTTCCACAACATCTTCTACTTCCACAACGACATCATCCACATCTACTACATCAACTACTTCAACAACTTCCACAACATCTTCTACTTCTACAACCACATCTACTACGTCTACAACTTCAACAACTTCCACAACATCTTCTACTTCCACAACCTCATCAACCACCTCATCAACGTCCACAACATCTTCCACTTCCACTTCGTCAACGACATCAACATCGACGACCACATCGACAACATCAACAAGATCAACTACATCTACATCTTCTACATCCTCAACCACCTCGACCACATCTACGTCTTCAACAACTTCTTCCACATCTTCTACTTCTACAACCACATCTACTACGTCTACAACTTCAACAACTTCCACAACATCTTCTACTTCCACAACGACATCATCCACATCTACTACATCAACTACTTCAACAACTTCCACAACATCTTCTACTTCCACAACCTCATCAACGTCCACAACATCGTCCACTTCCACTTCGTCAACGACATCAACATCGACGACCACATCGACAACATCAACAAGATCAACTACATCTACATCTTCTACATCCTCAACCACCTCGACCACATCTACGTCTTCAACAACTTCTTCCACATCTTCTACTTCTACAACCACATCTACTACGTCTACAACTTCAACAACTTCCACAACATCTTCTACTTCCACAACGACATCATCCACATCTACTACATCAACTACTTCAACAACTTCCACTACATCTTCTACTTCCACAACCTCATCAACCACCTCATCAACGTCCACAACATCTTTCACTTCCACTTCCACTTCGTCAACGACATCAACATCGACGACCACATCGACAACATCAACAAGATCAACTACATCTACATCTTCTACATCCTCAACCACCTCGACCACATCTACGTCTTCAACAACTTCTTCCACATCTTCTACTTCTACAACCACATCTACTACGTCTACAACTTCAACAACATCTTCTACTTCCACAATGTCGTCATCCACATCTACTACATCAACGACTTCAACAACTTCCACAACATCTTCTACTTCCACAACCTCATCAACCACCTCATCAACGTCCACAACATCTTCCACTTCCACTTCGTCAACGACATCAACATCGACGACCACATCGACAACATCAACAAGATCAACTACATCTACATCTTCTACATCCTCAACCACCTCGACCACATCTACGTCTTCAACAACTTCTTCCACATCTTCTACTTCTACAACCACATCTACTACGTCTACAACTTCAACAACTTCCACAACATCTTCTACTTCCACAACGACATCATCCACATCTACTACATCAACTACTTCAACAACTTCCACAACATCTTCTACTTCCACAACCTCATCAACCACCTCATCAACGTCCACAACATCTTCCACTTCCACTTCGTCAACGACATCAACATCGACGACCACATCGACAACATCAACAAGATCAACTACATCTACATCTTCTACATCCTCAACCACCTCGACCACATCTACGTCTTCAACAACTTCTTCCACATCTTCTACTTCTACAACCACATCTACTACGTCTACAACTTCAACAACTTCCACAACATCTTCTACTTCCACAACGACATCATCCACATCTACTACATCAACTACTTCAACAACTTCCACAACATCTTCTACTTCCACAACCTCATCAACCACCTCATCAACGTCCACAACATCTTCCACTTCCACTTCGTCAACGACATCAACATCGACGACCACATCGACAACATCAACAAGATCAACTACATCTACATCTTCTACATCCTCAACCACCTCGACCACATCTACGTCTTCAACAACTTCTTCCACATCTTCTACTTCTACAACCACATCTACTACGTCTACAACTTCAACAACTTCCACAACATCTTCTACTTCCACAACGACATCATCCACATCTACTACATCAACTACTTCAACAACTTCCACAACATCTTCTACTTCCACAACCTCATCAACCACCTCATCAACGTCCACAACATCTTCCACTTCCACTTCGTCAACGACATCAACATCGACGACCACATCGACAACATCAACAAGATCAACTACATCTACATCTTCTACATCCTCAACCACCTCGACCACATCTACGTCTTCAACAACTTCTTCCACATCTTCTACTTCTACAACCACATCTACTACGTCTACAACTTCAACCACTTCCACAACATCTTCTACTTCCACAACGACATCATCCACATCTACTACATCAACTACTTCAACAACTTCCACAACATCTTCTACTTCCACAACCTCATCAACCACCTCATCAACGTCCACAACATCTTCCACTTCCACTTCGTCAACGACATCAACATCGACGACCACATCGACAACATCAACAAGATCAACTACATCTACATCTTCTACATCCTCAACCACCTCGACCACATCTACGTCTTCAACAACTTCTTCCACATCTTCTACTTCTACAACCACATCTACTACGTCTACAACTTCAACAACTTCCACAACATCTTCTACTTCCACAACGACATCATCCACATCTACTACATCAACTACTTCAACAACTTCCACAACATCTTCTACTTCCACAACCTCATCAACCACCTCATCAACGTCCACAACATCTTCCACTTCCACTTCGTCAACGACATCAACATCGACGACCACATCGACAACATCAACAAGATCAACTACATCTACATCTTCTACATCCTCAACCACCTCGACCACATCTACGTCTTCAACAACTTCTTCCACATCTTCTACTTCTACAACCACATCTACTACGTCTATAACTTCAACAACTTCCACAACATCTTCTACTTCCACAACGACATCATCCACATCTACTACATCAACTACTTCAACAACTTCCACAACATCTTCTACTTCTACAACCACATCTACTACGTCTACAACTTCAACAACTTCCACAACATCTTCTACTTCCACAACGACATCATCCACATCTACTACATCAACTACTTCAACAACTTCCACAACATCTTCTACTTCCACAACCTCATCAACCACCTCATCAACGTCCACAACATCTTCCACTTCCACTTCGTCAACGACATCAACATCGACGACCACATCGACAACATCAACAAGATCAACTACATCTACATCTTCTACATCCTCAACCACCTCGACCACATCTACGTCTTCAACAACTTCTTCCACATCTTCTACTTCTACAACCACATCTACTACGTCTTCAACTTCAACAACTTCCACAACATCTTCTACTTCCACAACGACATCATCCACATCTACTACATCAACTACTTCAACAACTTCCACAACATCTTCTACTTCTACAACCACATCTACTACGTCTACAACTTCAACAACTTCCACAACATCTTCTACTTCCACAACGACATCATCCACATCTACTACATCAACTACTTCAACAACTTCCACAACATCTTCTACTTCCACAACCTCATCAACCACCTCATCAACGTCCACAACATCTTCCACTTCCACTTCGTCAACGACATCAACATCGACGACCACATCGACAACATCAACAAGATCAACTACATCTACATCTTCTACATCCTCAACCACCTCGACCACATCTACGTCCTCAACAACTTCTTCCACATCTTCTACTACTACAACCACATCTACTACGTCTACAACTTCAACAACTTCCACAACATCTTCTACTTCCACAACGACATCATCCACATCTACTACATCAACTACTTCAACAACTTCCACAACATCTTCTACTTCCACAACCTCATCAACCACCTCATCAACGTCCACAACATCTTCCACTTCCACTTCGTCAACGACATCAACATCGACGACCACATCGACAACATCAACAAGATCAACTACATCTACATCTTCTACATCCTCAACCACCTCGACCACATCTACGTCTTCAACAACTTCTTCCACATCTTCTACTTCTACAACCACATCTACTACGTCTACAACTTCAACAACTTCCACAACATCTTCTACTTCCACAACGACATCATCCACATCTACTACATCAACTACTTCAACAACTTCCACAACATCTTCTACTTCCACAACCTCATCAACCACCTCATCAACGTCCACAACATCTTCCACTTCCACTTCGTCAACGACATCAACATCGACGACCACATCGACAACATCAACAAGATCAACTACATCTACATCTTCTACATCCTCAACCACCTCGACCACATCTACGTCTTCAACAACTTCTTCCACATCTTCTACTTCTACAACCACATCTACTACGTCTATAACTTCAACAACTTCCACAACATCTTCTACTTCCACAACGACATCATCCACATCTACTACATCAACTACTTCAACAACTTCCACAACATCTTCTACTTCTACAACCACATCTACTACGTCTACAACTTCAACAACTTCCACAACATCTTCTACTTCCACAACGACATCATCCACATCTACTACATCAACTACTTCAACAACTTCCACAACATCTTCTACTTCCACAACCTCATCAACCACCTCATCAACGTCCACAACATCTTCCACTTCCACTTCGTCAACGACATCAACATCGACGACCACATCGACAACATCAACAAGATCAACTACATCTACATCTTCTACATCCTCAACCACCTCGACCACATCTACGTCTTCAACAACTTCTTCCACATCTTCTACTTCTACAACCACATCTACTACGTCTTCAACTTCAACAACTTCCACAACATCTTCTACTTCCACAACGACATCATCCACATCTACTACATCAACTACTTCAACAACTTCCACAACATCTTCTACTTCTACAACCACATCTACTACGTCTACAACTTCAACAACTTCCACAACATCTTCTACTTCCACAACGACATCATCCACATCTACTACATCAACTACTTCAACAACTTCCACAACATCTTCTACTTCCACAACCTCATCAACCACCTCATCAACGTCCACAACATCTTCCACTTCCACTTCGTCAACGACATCAACATCGACGACCACATCGACAACATCAACAAGATCAACTACATCTACATCTTCTACATCCTCAACCACCTCGACCACATCTACGTCCTCAACAACTTCTTCCACATCTTCTACTTCTACAACCACATCTACTACGTCTACAACTTCAACAACTTTCACAACATCTTCTACTTCCACAACGACATCATCCACATCTACTACATCAACTACTTCAACAACTTCCACAACATCTTCTACTTCCACAACCTCATCAACCACCTCATCAACGTCCACAACATCTTCCACTTCCACTTCGTCAACGACATCAACATCGACGACCACATCGACAACATCAACAAGATCAACTACATCTACATCTTCTACATCCTCAACCACCTCGACCACATCTACGTCTTCAACAACTTCTTCCACATCTTCTACTTCTACAACCACATCTACTACGTCTACAACTTCAACAACTTCCACAACATCTTCTACTTCCACAACGACATCATCCACATCTACTACATCAACTACTTCAACAACTTCCACAACAACTTCTACTTCCACAACCTCATCAACCACCTCATCAACGTCCACAACATCTTCCACTTCCACTTCGTCAACGACATCAACATCGACGACCACATCGACAACATCAACAAGATCAACTACATCTACATCTTCTACATCCTCAACCACCTCGACCACATCTACGTCTTCAACAACTTCTTCCACATCTTCTACTTCTACAACCACATCTACTACGTCTACAACTTCAACAACTTCCACAACATCTTCTACTTCCACAACGACATCATCCACATCTACTACATCAACTACTTCAACAACTTCCACAACATCTTCTACTTCCACAACCTCATCAACCACCTCATCAACGTCCACAACATCTTCCACTTCCACTTCGTCAACGACATCAACATCGACGACCACATCGACAACATCAACAAGATCAACTACATCTACATCTTCTACATCCTCAACCACCTCGACCACATCTACGTCCTCAACAACTTCTTCCACATCTTCTACTTCTACAACCACATCTACTACGTCTACAACTTCAACAACTTCCACAACATCTTCTACTTCCACAACGACATCATCCACATCTACTACATCAACTACTTCAACAACTTCCACAACATCTTCTACTTCCACAACCTCATCAACCACCTCATCAACGTCCACAACATCTTCCACTTCCACTTCGTCAACGACATCAACATCGACGACCACATCGACAACATCAACAAGATCAACTACATCTACATCTTCTACATCCTCAACCACCTCGACCACATCTACGTCTTCAACAACTTCTTCCACATCTTCTACTTCTACAACCACATCTACTACGTCTACAACTTCCACAACATCTTCTACTTCCACAACGACATCATCCACATCTACTACATCAACTACTTCAACAACTTCCACAACATCTTCTACTTCCACAACCTCATCAACCACCTCATCAACGTCCACAACATCTTCCACTTCCACTTCGTCAACGACATCAACATCGACGACCACATCGACAACATCAACAAGATCAACTACATCTACATCTTCTACATCCTCAACCACCTCGACCACATCTACGTCTTCAACAACTTCTTCCACATCTTCTACTTCTACAACCACATCTACTACGTCTATAACTTCAACAACTTCCACAGCATCTTCTACTTCCACAACGACATCATCCACATCTACTACATCAACTACTTCAACAACTTCCACAACATCTTCTACTTCCACAACCTCATCAACCACCTCATCAACGTCCACAACATCTTCCACTTCCACTTCGTCAACGACATCAACATCGACGACCACATCGACAACATCAACAAGATCAACTACATCTACATCTTCTACATCCTCAACCACCTCGACCACATCTACGTCTTCAACAACTTCTTCCGCATCTTCTAGTTCTACAACCACATCTACTACGTCTACAACTTCAACAACTTCCACAACATCTTCTACTTCCACAACGACATCATCCACATCTACTACATCAACTACTTCAACAACTTCCACAACATCTTCTACTTCCACAACCTCATCAACCACCTCATCAACGTCCACAACATCTTCCACTTCCACTTCGTCAACGACATCAACATCGACGACCACATCGACAACATCAACAAGATCAACTACATCTACATCTTCTACATCCTCAACCACCTCGACCACATCTACGTCTTCAACAACTTCTTCCACATCTTCTACTTCTACAACCACATCTACTACGTCTACAACTTCAACAACTTCCACAACATCTTCTACTTCCACAACGACATCATCCACATCTACTACATCAACTACTTCAACAACTTCCACAACAACTTCTACTTCCACAACCTCATCAACCACCTCATCAACGTCCACAACATCTTCCACTTCCACTTCGTCAACGACATCAACATCGACGACCACATCGACAACATCAACAAGATCAACTACATCTACATCTTCTACATCCTCAACCACCTCGACCACATCTACGTCTTCAACAACTTCTTCCACATCTTCTACTTCTACAACCACATCTACTACGTCTACAACTTCAACAACTTCCACAACATCTTCTACTTCCACAACGACATCATCCACATCTACTACATCAACTACTTCAACAACTTCCACAACATCTTCTACTTCCACAACCTCATCAACCACCTCATCAACGTCCACAACATCTTCCACTTCCACTTCGTCAACGACATCAACATCGACGACCACATCGACAACATCAACAAGATCAACTACATCTACATCTTCTACATCCTCAACCACCTCGACCACATCTACGTCCTCAACAACTTCTTCCACATCTTCTACTTCTACAACCACATCTACTACGTCTACAACTTCAACAACTTCCACAACATCTTCTACTTCCACAACGACATCATCCACATCTACTACATCAACTACTTCAACAACTTCCACAACATCTTCTACTTCCACAACCTCATCAACCACCTCATCAACGTCCACAACATCTTCCACTTCCACTTCGTCAACGACATCAACATCGACGACCACATCGACAACATCAACAAGATCAACTACATCTACATCTTCTACATCCTCAACCACCTCGACCACATCTACGTCTTCAACAACTTCTTCCACATCTTCTACTTCTACAACCACATCTACTACGTCTACAACTTCAACAACTTCCACAACATCTTCTACTTCCACAACGACATCATCCACATCTACTACATCAACTACTTCAACAACTTCCACAACATCTTCTACTTCCACAACCTCATCAACCACCTCATCAACGTCCACAACATCTTCCACTTCCACTTCGTCAACGACATCAACATCGACGACCACATCGACAACATCAACAAGATCAACTACATCTACATCTTCTACATCCTCAACCACCTCGACCACATCTACGTCCTCAACAACTTCTTCCACATCTTCTACTTCTACAACCACATCTACTACGTCTACAACTTCAACAACTTCCACAACATCTTCTACTTCCACAACGACATCATCCACATCTACTACATCAACTACTTCAACAACTTCCACAACATCTTCTACTTCCACAACCTCATCAACCACCTCATCAACGTCCACAACATCTTCCACTTCCACTTCGTCAACGACATCAACATCGACGACCACATCGACAACATCAACAAGATCAACTACATCTACATCTTCTACATCCTCAACCACCTCGACCACATCTACGTCCTCAACAACTTCTTCCACATCTTCTACTTCTACAACCACATCTACTACGTCTACAACTTCAACAACTTCCACAACATCTTCTACTTCCACAACGACATCATCCACATCTACTACATCAACTACTTCAACAACTTCCACAACATCTTCTACTTCCACAACCTCATCAACCACCTCATCAACGTCCACAACATCTTCCACTTCCACTTCGTCAACGACATCAACATCGACGACCACATCGACAACATCAACAAGATCAACTACATCTACATCTTCTACATCCTCAACCACCTCGACCACATCTACGTCTTCAACAACTTCTTCCACATCTTCTACTTCTACAACCACATCTACTACGTCTACAACTTCCACAACATCTTCTACTTCCACAACGACATCATCCACATCTACTACATCAACTACTTCAACAACTTCCACAACATCTTCTACTTCCACAACCTCATCAACCACCTCATCAACGTCCACAACATCTTCCACTTCCACTTCGTCAACGACATCAACATCGACGACCACATCGACAACATCAACAAGATCAACTACATCTACATCTTCTACATCCTCAACCACCTCGACCACATCTACGTCCTCAACAACTTCTTCCACATCTTCTACTTCTACAACCACATCTACTACGTCTACAACTTCAACAACTTCCACAACATCTTCTACTTCCACAACGACATCATCCACATCTACTACATCAACTACTTCAACAACTTCCACAACATCTTCTACTTCCACCACCTCATCAACCACCTCATCAACGTCCACAACATCTTCCACTTCCACTTCGTCAACGACATCAACATCGACGACCACATCGACAACATCAACAAGATCAACTACATCTACATCTTCTACATCCTCAACCACCTCGACCACATCTACGTCTTCAACAACTTCTTCCACATCTTCTACTTCTACAACCACATCTACTACGTCTACAACTTCAACAACTTCCACAACATCTTCTACTTCCACAACGACATCATCCACATCTACTACATCAACTACTTCAACAACTTCCACAACATCTTCTACTTCCACAACCTCATCAACCACCTCATCAACGTCCACAACATCTTCCACTTCCACTTCGTCAACGACATCAACATCGACGACCACATCGACAACATCAACAAGATCAACTACATCTACATCTTCTACATCCTCAACCACCTCGACCACATCTACGTCTTCAACAACTTCTTCCACATCTTCTACTTCTACAACGACATCATCCACATCTACTACATCAACTACTTCAACAACTTCCACAACATCTTCTACTTCTACAACCACATCTACTACGTCTACAACTTCAACAACTTCCACAACATCTTCTACTTCCACAACGACATCATCCACATCTACTACATCAACTACTTCAACAACTTCCACAACATCTTCTACTTCCACAACCTCATCAACCACCTCATCAACGTCCACAACATCTTCCACTTCCACTTCGTCAACGACATCAACATCGACGACCACATCGACAACATCAACAAGATCAACTACATCTACATCTTCTACATCCTCAACCACCTCGACCACATCTACGTCCTCAACAACTTCTTCCACATCTTCTACTTCTACAACCACATCTACTACGTCTACAACTTCAACAACTTCCACAACATCTTCTACTTCCACAACGACATCATCCACATCTACTACATCAACTACTTCAACAACTTCCACAACATCTTCTACTTCCACAACCTCATCAACCACCTCATCAACGTCCACAACATCTTCCACTTCCACTTCGTCAACGACATCAACATCGACGACCACATCGACAACATCAACAAGATCAACTACATCTACATCTTCTACATCCTCAACCACCTCGACCACATCTACGTCTTCAACAACTTCTTCCACATCTTCTACTTCTACAACCACATCTACTACGTCTTCAACTTCAACAACTTCCACAACATCTTCTACTTCCACAACGACATCATCCACATCTACTACATCAACTACTTCAACAACTTCCACAACATCTTCTACTTCTACAACCACATCTACTACGTCTTCAACTTCAACAACTTCCACAACATCTTCTACTTCCACAACGACATCATCCACATCTACTACATCAACTACTTCAACAACTTCCACAACCTCATCAACCACCTCATCAACGTCCACAACATCTTCCACTTCCACTTCGTCAACGACATCAACATCGACGACCACATCGACAACATCAACAAGATCAACTACATCTACATCTTCTACATCCTCAACCACCTCGACCACATCTACGTCCTCAACAACTTCTTCCACATCTTCTACTTCTACAACCACATCTACTACGTCTTCAACTTCAACAACTTCCACAACATCTTCTACTTCCACAACGACATTATCCACATCTACTACATCAACTACTTCAACAACTTCCACAACATCTTCTACTTCTACAACCACATCTACTACGTCTACAACTTCAACAACTTCCACAACATCTTCTACTTCCACAACGACATCATCCACATCTACTACATCAACTACTTCAACAACTTCCACAACATCTTCTACTTCCACAACCTCATCAACCACCTCATCAACGTCCACAACATCTTCCACTTCCACTTCGTCAACGACATCAACATCGACGACCACATCGACAACATCAACAAGATCAACTACATCTACATCTTCTACATCCTCAACCACCTCGACCACATCTACGTCCTCAACAACTTCTTCCACATCTTCTACTTCTACAACCACATCTACTACGTCTACAACTTCAACAACTTCCACAACATCTTCTACTTCCACAACGACATCATCCACATCTACTACATCAACTACTTCAACAACTTCCACAACATCTTCTACTTCCACAACCTCATCAACCACCTCATCAACGTCCACAACATCTTCCACTTCCACTTCGTCAACGACATCAACATCGACGACCACATCGACAACATCAACAAGATCAACTACATCTACATCTTCTACATCCTCAACCACCTCGACCACATCTACGTCTTCAACAACTTTTTCCACATCTTCTACTTCTACAACCACATCTACTACGTCTACAACTTCAACAACATCTTCTACTTCCACAACAACATCATCCACATCTACTACATCAACTACTTCAACAACTTCCACAACATCTTCTACTTCCACAACCTCATCAACCACCTCATCAACGTCCACAACATCTTCCACTTCCACTTCGTCAACGACATCAACATCGACGACCACATCGACAACATCAACAAGATCAACTACATCTACATCTTCTACATCCTCAACCACCTCGACCACATCTACGTCTTCAACAACTTCTTCCACATCTTCTACTTCTACAACCACATCTACTACGTCTATAACTTCAACAACTTCCACAACATCTTCTACTTCCACAACGACATCATCCACATCTACTACATCAACTACTTCAACAACTTCCACAACATCTTCTACTTCCACAACCTCATCAACCACCTCATCAACGTCCACAACATCTTCCACTTCCACTTCGTCAACGACATCAACATCGACGACCACATCGACAACATCAACAAGATCAACTACATCTACATCTTCTACATCCTCAACCACCTCGACCACATCTACGTCTTCAACAACTTCTTCCGCATCTTCTAGTTCTACAACCACATCTACTACGTCTACAACTTCAACAACTTCCACAACATCTTCTACTTCCACAACGACATCATCCACATCTACTACATCAACTACTTCAACAACTTCCACAACATCTTCTACTTCCACAACCTCATCAACCACCTCATCAACGTCCACAACATCTTCCACTTCCACTTCGTCAACGACATCAACATCGACGACCACATCGACAACATCAACAGGATCAACTACATCTACATCTTCTACATCCTCAACCACCTCGACCACATCTACGTCTTCAACAACTTCTTCCGCATCTTCTAGTTCTACAACCACATCTACTACGTCTACAACTTCAACTACTTCCACAACATCTTCTACTTCCACAACGACATCATCCACATCTACTACATCAACTACTTCAACAACTTCCACAACATCTTCTACTTCCACAACCTCATCAACCACCTCATCAACGTCCACAACATCTTCCACTTCCACTTCGTCAACGACATCAACATCGACGACCACATCGACAACATCAACAGGATCAACTACATCTACATCTTCTACATCCTCAACCACCTCGACCACATCTACGTCTTCAACAACTTCTTCCACATCTTCTACTTCTACAACCACATCTACTACGCCTACAACTTCAACAACATCTTCTACTTCCACAACGTCATCATCCACATCTACTACATCAACGACTTCAACAACTTCCACAACATCTTCTACTTCCACAACCTCATCAACCACCTCATCAACGTCCACAACATCTTCCACTTCCACTTCGTCAACGACATCAACATCGACGACCACATCGACAACATCAACAAGATCAACTACATCTACATCTTCTACATCCTCAACCACCTCGACCACATCTACGTCTTCAACAACTTCTTCCACATCTTCTACTTCTACAACCACATCTACTACGTCTACAACTTCAACAACATCTTCTACTTCCACAACAACATCATCCACATCTACTACATCAACTACTTCAACAACTTCCACAACATCTTCTACTTCCACAACCTCATCAACCACCTCATCAACGTCCACAACATCTTCCACTTCCACTTCGTCAACGACATCAACATCGACGACCACATCGACAACATCAACAAGATCAACTACATCTACATCTTCTACATCCTCAACCACCTCGACCACATCAACGTCTTCAACAACTTCTTCCACATCTTCTACTTCTACAACCACATCTACTACGTCTACAACTTCAACAACATCTTCTACTTCCACAACAACATCATCCACATCTACTACATCAACTACTTCAACAACTTCCACAACATCTTCTACTTCCACAACCTCATCAACCACCTCATCAACGTCCACAACATCTTCCACTTCCACTTCGTCAACGACATCAACATCGACGACCACATCGACAACATCAACAGGATCAACTACATCTACATCTTCTACATCCTCAACCACCTCGACCACATCTACGTCTTCAACAACTTCCACAACATCTTCTACTTCCACAACCTCATCAACCACCTCATCAACGTCCACAACATCTTCCACTTCCACTTCGTCAACGACATCAACATCGACGACCACATCGACAACATCAACAAGATCAACTACATCTACATCTTCTACATCCTCAACCACCTCGACCACATCTACGTCTTCAACAACTTCTTCCACATCTTCTACTTCTACAACCACATCTACTACGTCTATAACTTCAACAACTTCCACAACATCTTCTACTTCCACAACGACATCATCCACATCTACTACATCAACTACTTCAACAACTTCCACAACATCTTCTACTTCCACAACCTCATCAACCACCTCATCAACGTCCACAACATCTTCCACTTCCACTTCGTCAACGACATCAACATCGACGACCACATCGACAACATCAACAAGATCAACTACATCTACATCTTCTACATCCTCAACCACCTCGACCACATCTACGTCTTCAACAACTTCTTCCACATCTTCTACTTCTACAACCACATCTACTACGTCTTCAACTTCAACAACTTCCACAACATCTTCTACTTCCACAACGACATCATCCACATCTACTACATCAACTACTTCAACAACTTCCACAACATCTTCTACTTCTACAACCACATCTACTACGTCTACAACTTCAACAACTTCCACAACATCTTCTACTTCCACAACGACATCATCCACATCTACTACATCAACTACTTCAACAACTTCCACAACATCTTCTACTTCCACAACCTCATCAACCACCTCATCAACGTCCACAACATCTTCCACTTCCACTTCGTCAACGACATCAACATCGACGACCACATCGACAACATCAACAAGATCAACTACATCTACATCTTCTACATCCTCAACCACCTCGACCACATCTACGTCCTCAACAACTTCTTCCACATCTTCTACTTCTACAACCACATCTACTACGTCTACAACTTCAACAACTTCCACAACATCTTCTACTTCCACAACGACATCATCCACATCTACTACATCAACTACTTCAACAACTTCCACAACATCTTCTACTTCCACAACCTCATCAACCACCTCATCAACGTCCACAACATCTTCCACTTCCACTTCGTCAACGACATCAACATCGACGACCACATCGACAACATCAACAAGATCAACTACATCTACATCTTCTACATCCTCAACCACCTCGACCACATCTACGTCTTCAACAACTTCTTCCACATCTTCTACTTCTACAACCACATCTACTACGTCTTCAACTTCAACAACTTCCACAACATCTTCTACTTCCACAACGACATCATCCACATCTACTACATCAACTACTTCAACAACTTCCACAACATCTTCTACTTCTACAACCACATCTACTACGTCTACAACTTCAACAACTTCCACAACATCTTCTACTTCCACAACGACATCATCCACATCTACTACATCAACTACTTCAACAACTTCCACAACATCTTCTACTTCCACAACCTCATCAACCACCTCATCAACGTCCACAACATCTTCCACTTCCACTTCGTCAACGACATCAACATCGACGACCACATCGACAACATCAACAAGATCAACTACATCTACATCTTCTACATCCTCAACCACCTCGACCACATCTACGTCCTCAACAACTTCTTCCACATCTTCTACTTCTACAACCACATCTACTACGTCTACAACTTCAACAACTTCCACAACATCTTCTACTTCCACAACGACATCATCCACATCTACTACATCAACTACTTCAACAACTTCCACAACATCTTCTACTTCCACAACCTCATCAACCACCTCATCAACGTCCACAACATCTTCCACTTCCACTTCGTCAACGACATCAACATCGACGACCACATCGACAACATCAACAAGATCAACTACATCTACATCTTCTACATCCTCAACCACCTCGACCACATCTACGTCCTCAACAACTTCTTCCACATCTTCTACTTCTACAACCACATCTACTACGTCTACAACTTCAACAACTTCCACAACATCTTCTACTTCCACAACGACATCATCCACATCTACTACATCAACTACTTCAACAACTTCCACAACATCTTCTACTTCCACAACCTCATCAACCACCTCATCAACGTCCACAACATCTTCCACTTCCACTTCGTCAACGACATCAACATCGACGACCACATCGACAACATCAACAAGATCAACTACATCTACATCTTCTACATCCTCAACCACCTCGACCACATCTACGTCCTCAACAACTTCTTCCACATCTTCTACTTCTACAACCACATCTACTACGTCTACAACTTCAACAACTTCCACAACATCTTCTACTTCCACAACGACATCATCCACATCTACTACATCAACTACTTCAACAACTTCCACAACATCTTCTACTTCCACAACCTCATCAACCACCTCATCAACGTCCACAACATCTTCCACTTCCACTTCGTCAACGACATCAACATCGACGACCACATCGACAACATCAACAAGATCAACTACATCTACATCTTCTACATCCTCAACCACCTCGACCACATCTACGTCTTCAACAACTTCTTCCACATCTTCTACTTCTACAACCACATCTACTACGTCTACAACTTCAACAACATCTTCTACTTCCACAACAACATCATCCACATCTACTACATCAACTACTTCAACAACTTCCACAACATCTTCTACTTCCACAACCTCATCAACCACCTCATCAACGTCCACAACATCTTCCACTTCCACTTCGTCAACGACATCAACATCGACGACCACATCGACAACATCAACAAGATCAACTACATCTACATCTTCTACATCCTCAACCACCTCGACCACATCAACGTCTTCAACAACTTCTTCCACATCTTCTACTTCTACAACCACATCTACTACGTCTACAACTTCAACAACATCTTCTACTTCCACAACAACATCATCCACATCTACTACATCAACTACTTCAACAACTTCCACAACATCTTCTACTTCCACAACCTCATCAACCACCTCATCAACGTCCACAACATCTTCCACTTCCACTTCGTCAACGACATCAACATCGACGACCACATCGACAACATCAACAAGATCAACTACATCTACATCTTCTACATCCTCAACCACCTCGACCACATCTACGTCTTCAACAACTTCTTCCACATCTTCTACTTCTACAACCACATCTACTACGTCTACAACTTCAACAACATCTTCTACTTCCACAACAACATCATCCACATCTACTACATCAACTACTTCAACAACTTCCACAACATCTTCTACTTCCACAACCTCATCAACCACCTCATCAACGTCCACAACATCTTCCACTTCCACTTCGTCAACGACATCAACATCGACGACCACATCGACAACATCAACAGGATCAACTACATCTACATCTTCTACATCCTCAACCACCTCGACCACATCTACGTCTTCAACAACTTCCACAACATCTTCTACTTCCACAACCTCATCAACCACCTCATCAACGTCCACAACATCTTCCACTTCCACTTCGTCAACGACATCAACATCGACGACCACATCGACAACATCAACAAGATCAACTACATCTACATCTTCTACATCCTCAACCACCTCGACCACATCTACGTCTTCAACAACTTCTTCCACATCTTCTACTTCTACAACCACATCTACTACGTCTATAACTTCAACAACTTCCACAACATCTTCTACTTCCACAACGACATCATCCACATCTACTACATCAACTACTTCAACAACTTCCACAACATCTTCTACTTCCACAACCTCATCAACCACCTCATCAACGTCCACAACATCTTCCACTTCCACTTCGTCAACGACATCAACATCGACGACCACATCGACAACATCAACAAGATCAACTACATCTACATCTTCTACATCCTCAACCACCTCGACCACATCAACGTCTTCAACAACTTCTTCCACATCTTCTACTTCTACAACCACATCTACTACGTCTACAACTTCAACAACATCTTCTACTTCCACAACAACATCATCCACATCTACTACATCAACTACTTCAACAACTTCCACAACATCTTCTACTTCCACAACCTCATCAACCACCTCATCAACGTCCACAACATCTTCCACTTCCACTTCGTCAACGACATCAACATCGACGACCACATCGACAACATCAACAAGATCAACTACATCTACATCTTCTACATCCTCAACCACCTCGACCACATCTACGTCTTCAACAACTTCTTCCACATCTTCTACTTCTACAACCACATCTACTACGTCTACAACTTCAACAACATCTTCTACTTCCACAACAACATCATCCACATCTACTACATCAACTACTTCAACAACTTCCACAACATCTTCTACTTCCACAACCTCATCAACCACCTCATCAACGTCCACAACATCTTCCACTTCCACTTCGTCAACGACATCAACATCGACGACCACATCGACAACATCAACAGGATCAACTACATCTACATCTTCTACATCCTCAACCACCTCGACCACATCTACGTCTTCAACAACTTCCACAACATCTTCTACTTCCACAACCTCATCAACCACCTCATCAACGTCCACAACATCTTCCACTTCCACTTCGTCAACGACATCAACATCGACGACCACATCGACAACATCAACAAGATCAACTACATCTACATCTTCTACATCCTCAACCACCTCGACCACATCTACGTCTTCAACAACTTCTTCCACATCTTCTACTTCTACAACCACATCTACTACGTCTATAACTTCAACAACTTCCACAACATCTTCTACTTCCACAACGACATCATCCACATCTACTACATCAACTACTTCAACAACTTCCACAACATCTTCTACTTCCACAACCTCATCAACCACCTCATCAACGTCCACAACATCTTCCACTTCCACTTCGTCAACGACATCAACATCGACGACCACATCGACAACATCAACAAGATCAACTACATCTACATCTTCTACATCCTCAACCACCTCGACCACATCTACGTCTTCAACAACTTCTTCCACATCTTCTACTTCTACAACCACATCTACTACGTCTTCAACTTCAACAACTTCCACAACATCTTCTACTTCCACAACGACATCATCCACATCTACTACATCAACTACTTCAACAACTTCCACAACATCTTCTACTTCTACAACCACATCTACTACGTCTACAACTTCAACAACTTCCACAACATCTTCTACTTCCACAACGACATCATCCACATCTACTACATCAACTACTTCAACAACTTCCACAACATCTTCTACTTCCACAACCTCATCAACCACCTCATCAACGTCCACAACATCTTCCACTTCCACTTCGTCAACGACATCAACATCGACGACCACATCGACAACATCAACAAGATCAACTACATCTACATCTTCTACATCCTCAACCACCTCGACCACATCTACGTCCTCAACAACTTCTTCCACATCTTCTACTTCTACAACCACATCTACTACGTCTACAACTTCAACAACTTCCACAACATCTTCTACTTCCACAACGACATCATCCACATCTACTACATCAACTACTTCAACAACTTCCACAACATCTTCTACTTCCACAACCTCATCAACCACCTCATCAACGTCCACAACATCTTCCACTTCCACTTCGTCAACGACATCAACATCGACGACCACATCGACAACATCAACAAGATCAACTACATCTACATCTTCTACATCCTCAACCACCTCGACCACATCTACGTCTTCAACAACTTCTTCCACATCTTCTACTTCTACAACCACATCTACTACGTCTTCAACTTCAACAACTTCCACAACATCTTCTACTTCCACAACGACATCATCCACATCTACTACATCAACTACTTCAACAACTTCCACAACATCTTCTACTTCTACAACCACATCTACTACGTCTACAACTTCAACAACTTCCACAACATCTTCTACTTCCACAACGACATCATCCACATCTACTACATCAACTACTTCAACAACTTCCACAACATCTTCTACTTCCACAACCTCATCAACCACCTCATCAACGTCCACAACATCTTCCACTTCCACTTCGTCAACGACATCAACATCGACGACCACATCGACAACATCAACAAGATCAACTACATCTACATCTTCTACATCCTCAACCACCTCGACCACATCTACGTCCTCAACAACTTCTTCCACATCTTCTACTTCTACAACCACATCTACTACGTCTACAACTTCAACAACTTCCACAACATCTTCTACTTCCACAACGACATCATCCACATCTACTACATCAACTACTTCAACAACTTCCACAACATCTTCTACTTCCACAACCTCATCAACCACCTCATCAACGTCCACAACATCTTCCACTTCCACTTCGTCAACGACATCAACATCGACGACCACATCGACAACATCAACAAGATCAACTACATCTACATCTTCTACATCCTCAACCACCTCGACCACATCTACGTCTTCAACAACTTCTTCCACATCTTCTACTTCTACAACCACATCTACTACGTCTTCAACTTCAACAACTTCCACAACATCTTCTACTTCCACAACGACATCATCCACATCTACTACATCAACTACTTCAACAACTTCCACAACATCTTCTACTTCTACAACCACATCTACTACGTCTACAACTTCAACAACTTCCACAACATCTTCTACTTCCACAACGACATCATCCACATCTACTACATCAACTACTTCAACAACTTCCACAACATCTTCTACTTCCACAACCTCATCAACCACCTCATCAACGTCCACAACATCTTCCACTTCCACTTCGTCAACGACATCAACATCGACGACCACATCGACAACATCAACAAGATCAACTACATCTACATCTTCTACATCCTCAACCACCTCGACCACATCTACGTCCTCAACAACTTCTTCCACATCTTCTACTTCTACAACCACATCTACTACGTCTACAACTTCAACAACTTCCACAACATCTTCTACTTCCACAACGACATCATCCACATCTACTACATCAACTACTTCAACAACTTCCACAACATCTTCTACTTCCACAACCTCATCAACCACCTCATCAACGTCCACAACATCTTCCACTTCCACTTCGTCAACGACATCAACATCGACGACCACATCGACAACATCAACAAGATCAACTACATCTACATCTTCTACATCCTCAACCACCTCGACCACATCTACGTCTTCAACAACTTCTTCCACATCTTCTACTTCTACAACCACATCTACTACGTCTTCAACTTCAACAACTTCCACAACATCTTCTACTTCCACAACGACATCATCCACATCTACTACATCAACTACTTCAACAACTTCCACAACATCTTCTACTTCTACAACCACATCTACTACGTCTACAACTTCAACAACTTCCACAACATCTTCTACTTCCACAACGACATCATCCACATCTACTACATCAACTACTTCAACAACTTCCACAACATCTTCTACTTCCACAACCTCATCAACCACCTCATCAACGTCCACAACATCTTCCACTTCCACTTCGTCAACGACATCAACATCGACGACCACATCGACAACATCAACAAGATCAACTACATCTACATCTTCTACATCCTCAACCACCTCGACCACATCTACGTCCTCAACAACTTCTTCCACATCTTCTACTTCTACAACCACATCTACTACGTCTACAACTTCAACAACTTCCACAACATCTTCTACTTCCACAACGACATCATCCACATCTACTACATCAACTACTTCAACAACTTCCACAACATCTTCTACTTCCACAACCTCATCAACCACCTCATCAACGTCCACAACATCTTCCACTTCCACTTCGTCAACGACATCAACATCGACGACCACATCGACAACATCAACAAGATCAACTACATCTACATCTTCTACATCCTCAACCACCTCGACCACATCTACGTCTTCAACAACTTCTTCCACATCTTCTACTTCTACAACCACATCTACTACGTCTACAACTTCAACAACATCTTCTACTTCCACAACAACATCATCCACATCTACTACATCAACTACTTCAACAACTTCCACAACATCTTCTACTTCCACAACCTCATCAACCACCTCATCAACGTCCACAACATCTTCCACTTCCACTTCGTCAACGACATCAACATCGACGACCACATCGACAACATCAACAAGATCAACTACATCTACATCTTCTACATCCTCAACCACCTCGACCACATCAACGTCTTCAACAACTTCTTCCACATCTTCTACTTCTACAACCACATCTACTACGTCTACAACTTCAACAACATCTTCTACTTCCACAACAACATCATCCACATCTACTACATCAACTACTTCAACAACTTCCACAACATCTTCTACTTCCACAACCTCATCAACCACCTCATCAACGTCCACAACATCTTCCACTTCCACTTCGTCAACGACATCAACATCGACGACCACATCGACAACATCAACAAGATCAACTACATCTACATCTTCTACATCCTCAACCACCTCGACCACATCTACGTCTTCAACAACTTCTTCCACATCTTCTACTTCTACAACCACATCTACTACGTCTACAACTTCAACAACATCTTCTACTTCCACAACAACATCATCCACATCTACTACATCAACTACTTCAACAACTTCCACAACATCTTCTACTTCCACAACCTCATCAACCACCTCATCAACGTCCACAACATCTTCCACTTCCACTTCGTCAACGACATCAACATCGACGACCACATCGACAACATCAACAGGATCAACTACATCTACATCTTCTACATCCTCAACCACCTCGACCACATCTACGTCTTCAACAACTTCCACAACATCTTCTACTTCCACAACCTCATCAACCACCTCATCAACGTCCACAACATCTTCCACTTCCACTTCGTCAACGACATCAACATCGACGACCACATCGACAACATCAACAAGATCAACTACATCTACATCTTCTACATCCTCAACCACCTCGACCACATCTACGTCTTCAACAACTTCTTCCACATCTTCTACTTCTACAACCACATCTACTACGTCTATAACTTCAACAACTTCCACAACATCTTCTACTTCCACAACGACATCATCCACATCTACTACATCAACTACTTCAACAACTTCCACAACATCTTCTACTTCCACAACCTCATCAACCACCTCATCAACGTCCACAACATCTTCCACTTCCACTTCGTCAACGACATCAACATCGACAACATCAACAAGATCAACTACATCTACATCTTCTACATCCTCAACCACCTCGACCACATCAACGTCTTCAACAACTTCTTCCACATCTTCTACTTCTACAACCACATCTACTACGTCTACAACTTCAACAACATCTTCTACTTCCACAACAACATCATCCACATCTACTACATCAACTACTTCAACAACTTCCACAACATCTTCTACTTCCACAACCTCATCAACCACCTCATCAACGTCCACAACATCTTCCACTTCCACTTCGTCAACGACATCAACATCGACGACCACATCGACAACATCAACAAGATCAACTACATCTACATCTTCTACATCCTCAACCACCTCGACCACATCTACGTCTTCAACAACTTCTTCCACATCTTCTACTTCTACAACCACATCTACTACGTCTACAACTTCAACAACATCTTCTACTTCCACAACAACATCATCCACATCTACTACATCAACTACTTCAACAACTTCCACAACATCTTCTACTTCCACAACCTCATCAACCACCTCATCAACGTCCACAACATCTTCCACTTCCACTTCGTCAACGACATCAACATCGACGACCACATCGACAACATCAACAGGATCAACTACATCTACATCTTCTACATCCTCAACCACCTCGACCACATCTACGTCTTCAACAACTTCCACAACATCTTCTACTTCCACAACCTCATCAACCACCTCATCAACGTCCACAACATCTTCCACTTCCACTTCGTCAACGACATCAACATCGACGACCACATCGACAACATCAACAAGATCAACTACATCTACATCTTCTACATCCTCAACCACCTCGACCACATCTACGTCTTCAACAACTTCTTCCACATCTTCTACTTCTACAACCACATCTACTACGTCTATAACTTCAACAACTTCCACAACATCTTCTACTTCCACAACGACATCATCCACATCTACTACATCAACTACTTCAACAACTTCCACAACATCTTCTACTTCCACAACCTCATCAACCACCTCATCAACGTCCACAACATCTTCCACTTCCACTTCGTCAACGACATCAACATCGACGACCACATCGACAACATCAACAAGATCAACTACATCTACATCTTCTACATCCTCAACCACCTCGACCACATCTACGTCTTCAACAACTTCTTCCACATCTTCTACTTCTACAACCACATCTACTACGTCTTCAACTTCAACAACTTCCACAACATCTTCTACTTCCACAACGACATCATCCACATCTACTACATCAACTACTTCAACAACTTCCACAACATCTTCTACTTCTACAACCACATCTACTACGTCTACAACTTCAACAACTTCCACAACATCTTCTACTTCCACAACGACATCATCCACATCTACTACATCAACTACTTCAACAACTTCCACAACATCTTCTACTTCCACAACCTCATCAACCACCTCATCAACGTCCACAACATCTTCCACTTCCACTTCGTCAACGACATCAACATCGACGACCACATCGACAACATCAACAAGATCAACTACATCTACATCTTCTACATCCTCAACCACCTCGACCACATCTACGTCCTCAACAACTTCTTCCACATCTTCTACTTCTACAACCACATCTACTACGTCTACAACTTCAACAACTTCCACAACATCTTCTACTTCCACAACGACATCATCCACATCTACTACATCAACTACTTCAACAACTTCCACAACATCTTCTACTTCCACAACCTCATCAACCACCTCATCAACGTCCACAACATCTTCCACTTCCACTTCGTCAACGACATCAACATCGACGACCACATCGACAACATCAACAAGATCAACTACATCTACATCTTCTACATCCTCAACCACCTCGACCACATCTACGTCTTCAACAACTTCTTCCACATCTTCTACTTCTACAACCACATCTACTACGTCTTCAACTTCAACAACTTCCACAACATCTTCTACTTCCACAACGACATCATCCACATCTACTACATCAACTACTTCAACAACTTCCACAACATCTTCTACTTCTACAACCACATCTACTACGTCTACAACTTCAACAACTTCCACAACATCTTCTACTTCCACAACGACATCATCCACATCTACTACATCAACTACTTCAACAACTTCCACAACATCTTCTACTTCCACAACCTCATCAACCACCTCATCAACGTCCACAACATCTTCCACTTCCACTTCGTCAACGACATCAACATCGACGACCACATCGACAACATCAACAAGATCAACTACATCTACATCTTCTACATCCTCAACCACCTCGACCACATCTACGTCCTCAACAACTTCTTCCACATCTTCTACTTCTACAACCACATCTACTACGTCTACAACTTCAACAACTTCCACAACATCTTCTACTTCCACAACGACATCATCCACATCTACTACATCAACTACTTCAACAACTTCCACAACATCTTCTACTTCCACAACCTCATCAACCACCTCATCAACGTCCACAACATCTTCCACTTCCACTTCGTCAACGACATCAACATCGACGACCACATCGACAACATCAACAAGATCAACTACATCTACATCTTCTACATCCTCAACCACCTCGACCACATCTACGTCTTCAACAACTTCTTCCACATCTTCTACTTCTACAACCACATCTACTACGTCTTCAACTTCAACAACTTCCACAACATCTTCTACTTCCACAACGACATCATCCACATCTACTACATCAACTACTTCAACAACTTCCACAACATCTTCTACTTCTACAACCACATCTACTACGTCTACAACTTCAACAACTTCCACAACATCTTCTACTTCCACAACGACATCATCCACATCTACTACATCAACTACTTCAACAACTTCCACAACATCTTCTACTTCCACAACCTCATCAACCACCTCATCAACGTCCACAACATCTTCCACTTCCACTTCGTCAACGACATCAACATCGACGACCACATCGACAACATCAACAAGATCAACTACATCTACATCTTCTACATCCTCAACCACCTCGACCACATCTACGTCCTCAACAACTTCTTCCACATCTTCTACTTCTACAACCACATCTACTACGTCTACAACTTCAACAACTTCCACAACATCTTCTACTTCCACAACGACATCATCCACATCTACTACATCAACTACTTCAACAACTTCCACAACATCTTCTACTTCCACAACCTCATCAACCACCTCATCAACGTCCACAACATCTTCCACTTCCACTTCGTCAACGACATCAACATCGACGACCACATCGACAACATCAACAAGATCAACTACATCTACATCTTCTACATCCTCAACCACCTCGACCACATCTACGTCTTCAACAACTTCTTCCACATCTTCTACTTCTACAACCACATCTACTACGTCTACAACTTCAACAACATCTTCTACTTCCACAACAACATCATCCACATCTACTACATCAACTACTTCAACAACTTCCACAACATCTTCTACTTCCACAACCTCATCAACCACCTCATCAACGTCCACAACATCTTCCACTTCCACTTCGTCAACGACATCAACATCGACGACCACATCGACAACATCAACAAGATCAACTACATCTACATCTTCTACATCCTCAACCACCTCGACCACATCAACGTCTTCAACAACTTCTTCCACATCTTCTACTTCTACAACCACATCTACTACGTCTACAACTTCAACAACATCTTCTACTTCCACAACAACATCATCCACATCTACTACATCAACTACTTCAACAACTTCCACAACATCTTCTACTTCCACAACCTCATCAACCACCTCATCAACGTCCACAACATCTTCCACTTCCACTTCGTCAACGACATCAACATCGACGACCACATCGACAACATCAACAAGATCAACTACATCTACATCTTCTACATCCTCAACCACCTCGACCACATCTACGTCTTCAACAACTTCTTCCACATCTTCTACTTCTACAACCACATCTACTACGTCTACAACTTCAACAACATCTTCTACTTCCACAACAACATCATCCACATCTACTACATCAACTACTTCAACAACTTCCACAACATCTTCTACTTCCACAACCTCATCAACCACCTCATCAACGTCCACAACATCTTCCACTTCCACTTCGTCAACGACATCAACATCGACGACCACATCGACAACATCAACAGGATCAACTACATCTACATCTTCTACATCCTCAACCACCTCGACCACATCTACGTCTTCAACAACTTCCACAACATCTTCTACTTCCACAACCTCATCAACCACCTCATCAACGTCCACAACATCTTCCACTTCCACTTCGTCAACGACATCAACATCGACGACCACATCGACAACATCAACAAGATCAACTACATCTACATCTTCTACATCCTCAACCACCTCGACCACATCTACGTCTTCAACAACTTCTTCCACATCTTCTACTTCTACAACCACATCTACTACGTCTATAACTTCAACAACTTCCACAACATCTTCTACTTCCACAACGACATCATCCACATCTACTACATCAACTACTTCAACAACTTCCACAACATCTTCTACTTCCACAACCTCATCAACCACCTCATCAACGTCCACAACATCTTCCACTTCCACTTCGTCAACGACATCAACATCGACGACCACATCGACAACATCAACAAGATCAACTACATCTACATCTTCTACATCCTCAACCACCTCGACCACATCTACGTCTTCAACAACTTCTTCCACATCTTCTACTTCTACAACCACATCTACTACGTCTTCAACTTCAACAACTTCCACAACATCTTCTACTTCCACAACGACATCATCCACATCTACTACATCAACTACTTCAACAACTTCCACAACATCTTCTACTTCTACAACCACATCTACTACGTCTACAACTTCAACAACTTCCACAACATCTTCTACTTCCACAACGACATCATCCACATCTACTACATCAACTACTTCAACAACTTCCACAACATCTTCTACTTCCACAACCTCATCAACCACCTCATCAACGTCCACAACATCTTCCACTTCCACTTCGTCAACGACATCAACATCGACGACCACATCGACAACATCAACAAGATCAACTACATCTACATCTTCTACATCCTCAACCACCTCGACCACATCTACGTCCTCAACAACTTCTTCCACATCTTCTACTTCTACAACCACATCTACTACGTCTACAACTTCAACAACTTCCACAACATCTTCTACTTCCACAACGACATCATCCACATCTACTACATCAACTACTTCAACAACTTCCACAACATCTTCTACTTCCACAACCTCATCAACCACCTCATCAACGTCCACAACATCTTCCACTTCCACTTCGTCAACGACATCAACATCGACGACCACATCGACAACATCAACAAGATCAACTACATCTACATCTTCTACATCCTCAACCACCTCGACCACATCTACGTCTTCAACAACTTCTTCCACATCTTCTACTTCTACAACCACATCTACTACGTCTTCAACTTCAACAACTTCCACAACATCTTCTACTTCCACAACGACATCATCCACATCTACTACATCAACTACTTCAACAACTTCCACAACATCTTCTACTTCTACAACCACATCTACTACGTCTACAACTTCAACAACTTCCACAACATCTTCTACTTCCACAACGACATCATCCACATCTACTACATCAACTACTTCAACAACTTCCACAACATCTTCTACTTCCACAACCTCATCAACCACCTCATCAACGTCCACAACATCTTCCACTTCCACTTCGTCAACGACATCAACATCGACGACCACATCGACAACATCAACAAGATCAACTACATCTACATCTTCTACATCCTCAACCACCTCGACCACATCTACGTCCTCAACAACTTCTTCCACATCTTCTACTTCTACAACCACATCTACTACGTCTACAACTTCAACAACTTCCACAACATCTTCTACTTCCACAACGACATCATCCACATCTACTACATCAACTACTTCAACAACTTCCACAACATCTTCTACTTCCACAACCTCATCAACCACCTCATCAACGTCCACAACATCTTCCACTTCCACTTCGTCAACGACATCAACATCGACGACCACATCGACAACATCAACAAGATCAACTACATCTACATCTTCTACATCCTCAACCACCTCGACCACATCTACGTCTTCAACAACTTCTTCCACATCTTCTACTTCTACAACCACATCTACTACGTCTACAACTTCAACAACTTCCACAACATCTTCTACTTCCACAACGACATCATCCACATCTACTACATCAACTACTTCAACAACTTCCACAACATCTTCTACTTCCACAACCTCATCAACCACCTCATCAACGTCCACAACATCTTCCACTTCCACTTCGTCAACGACATCAACATCGACGACCACATCGACAACATCAACAAGATCAACTACATCTACATCTTCTACATCCTCAACCACCTCGACCACATCTACGTCCTCAACAACTTCTTCCACATCTTCTACTTCTACAACCACATCTACTACGTCTACAACTTCAACAACTTCCACAACATCTTCTACTTCCACAACGACATCATCCACATCTACTACATCAACTACTTCAACAACTTCCACAACATCTTCTACTTCCACAACCTCATCAACCACCTCATCAACGTCCACAACATCTTCCACTTCCACTTCGTCAACGACATCAACATCGACGACCACATCGACAACATCAACAAGATCAACTACATCTACATCTTCTACATCCTCAACCACCTCGACCACATCTACGTCCTCAACAACTTCTTCCACATCTTCTACTTCTACAACCACATCTACTACGTCTACAACTTCAACAACTTCCACAACATCTTCTACTTCCACAACGACATCATCCACATCTACTACATCAACTACTTCAACAACTTCCACAACATCTTCTACTTCCACAACCTCATCAACCACCTCATCAACGTCCACAACATCTTCCACTTCCACTTCGTCAACGACATCAACATCGACGACCACATCGACAACATCAACAAGATCAACTACATCTACATCTTCTACATCCTCAACCACCTCGACCACATCTACGTCTTCAACAACTTCTTCCACATCTTCTACTTCTACAACCACATCTACTACGTCTACAACTTCAACAACTTCCACAACATCTTCTACTTCCACAACGACATCATCCACATCTACTACATCAACTACTTCAACAACTTCCACAACATCTTCTACTTCCACAACCTCATCAACCACCTCATCAACGTCCACAACATCTTCCACTTCCACTTCGTCAACGACATCAACATCGACGACCACATCGACAACATCAACTAGATCAACTACATCTACATCTTCTACATCCTCAACCACCTCGACCACATCTACGTCTTCAACAACTTCTTCCACATCTTCTACTTCTACAACCACATCTACTACGTCTACAACTTCAACAACTTCCACAACATCTTCTACTTCCACAACGACATCATCCACATCTACTACATCAACTACTTCAACAACTTCCACAACATCTTCTACTTCCACAACCTCATCAACCACCTCATCAACGTCCACAACATCTTCCACTTCCACTTCGTCAACGACATCAACATCGACGACCACATCGACAACATCAACAAGATCAACTACATCTACATCTTCTACATCCTCAACCACCTCGACCACATCTACGTCTTCAACAACTTCTTCCACATCTTCTACTTCTACATCCACATCTACTACGTCTACAACTTCAACAACTTCCACAACATCTTCTACTTCCACAACGACATCATCCACATCTACTACATCAACTACTTCAACAACTTCCACAACATCTTCTACTTCCACAACCTCATCAACCACCTCATCAACGTCCACAACATCTTCCACTTCCACTTCCACTTCGTCAACGACATCAACATCGACGACCACATCGACAACATCAACAAGATCAACTACATCTACATCTTCTACATCCTCAACCACCTCGACCACATCTACGTCTTCAACAACTTCTTCCACATCTTCTACTTCTACAACCACATCTACTACGTCTACAACTTCAACAACTTCCACAACATCTTCTACTTCCACAACGACATCATCCACATCTACTACATCAACTACTTCAACAACTTCCACAACATCTTCTACTTCCACAACCTCATCAACCACCTCATCAACGTCCACAACATCTTCCACTTCCACTTCGTCAACGACATCAACATCGACGACCACATCGACAACATCAACAAGATCAACTACATCTACATCTTCTACATCCTCAACCACCTCGACCACATCTACGTCTTCAACAACTTCTTCCACATCTTCTACTTCTACATCCACATCTACTACGTCTACAACTTCAACAACTTCCACAACATCTTCTACTTCCACAACGACATCATCCACATCTACTACATCAACTACTTCAACAACTTCCACAACATCTTCTACTTCCACAACCTCATCAACCACCTCATCAACGTCCACAACATCTTCCACTTCCACTTCGTCAACGACATCAACATCGACGACCACATCGACAACATCAACAAGATCAACTACATCTACATCTTCTACATCCTCAACCACCTCGACCACATCTACGTCTTCAACAACTTCTTCCACATCTTCTACTTCTACAACCACATCTACTACGTCTACAACTTCAACAACTTCCACAACATCTTCTACTTCCACAACGACATCATCCACATCTACTACATCAACTACTTCAACAACTTCCACAACATCTTCTACTTCCACAACCTCATCAACCACCTCATCAACGTCCACAACATCTTCCACTTCCACTTCGTCAACGACATCAACATCGACGACCACATCGACAACATCAACAAGATCAACTACATCTACATCTTCTACATCCTCAACCACCTCGACCACATCTACGTCTTCAACAACTTCTTCCACATCTTCTACTTCTACAACCACATCTACTACGTCTACAACTTCAACAACTTCCACAACATCTTCTACTTCCACAACGACATCATCCACATCTACTACATCAACTACTTCAACAACTTCCACAACATCTTCTACTTCCACAACCTCATCAACCACCTCATCAACGTCCACAACATCTTCCACTTCCACTTCGTCAACGACATCAACATCGACGACCACATCGACAACATCAACAAGATCAACTACATCTACATCTTCTACATCCTCAACCACCTCGACCACATCTACGTCTTCAACAACTTCTTCCACATCTTCTACTTCTACAACCACATCTACTACGTCTACAACTTCAACAACATCTTCTACTTCCACAACAACATCATCCACATCTACTACATCAACTACTTCAACAACTTCCACAACATCTTCTACTTCCACAACCTCATCAACCACCTCATCAACGTCCACAACATCTTCCACTTCCACTTCGTCAACGACATCAACATCGACGACCACATCGACAACATCAACAGGATCAACTACATCTACATCTTCTACATCCTCAACCACCTCGACCACATCTACGTCTTCAACAACTTCCACAACATCTTCTACTTCCACAACCTCATCAACCACCTCATCAACGTCCACAACATCTTCCACTTCCACTTCGTCAACGACATCAACATCGACGACCACATCGACAACATCAACAAGATCAACTACATCTACATCTTCTACATCCTCAACCACCTCGACCACATCTACGTCTTCAACAACTTCTTCCACATCTTCTACTTCTACAACCACATCTACTACGTCTATAACTTCAACAACTTCCACAACATCTTCTACTTCCACAACGACATCATCCACATCTACTACATCAACTACTTCAACAACTTCCACAACATCTTCTACTTCCACAACCTCATCAACCACCTCATCAACGTCCACAACATCTTCCACTTCCACTTCGTCAACGACATCAACATCGACGACCACATCGACAACATCAACAAGATCAACTACATCTACATCTTCTACATCCTCAACCACCTCGACCACATCTACGTCTTCAACAACTTCTTCCACATCTTCTACTTCTACAACCACATCTACTACGTCTTCAACTTCAACAACTTCCACAACATCTTCTACTTCCACAACGACATCATCCACATCTACTACATCAACGACTTCAACAACTTCCACAACATCTTCTACTTCTACAACCACATCTACTACGTCTACAACTTCAACAACTTCCACAACATCTTCTACTTCCACAACGACATCATCCACATCTACTACATCAACTACTTCAACAACTTCCACAACATCTTCTACTTCCACAACCTCATCAACCACCTCATCAACGTCCACAACATCTTCCACTTCCACTTCGTCAACGACATCAACATCGACGACCACATCGACAACATCAACAAGATCAACTACATCTACATCTTCTACATCCTCAACCACCTCGACCACATCTACGTCCTCAACAACTTCTTCCACATCTTCTACTTCTACAACCACATCTACTACGTCTACAACTTCAACAACTTCCACAACATCTTCTACTTCCACAACGACATCATCCACATCTACTACATCAACTACTTCAACAACTTCCACAACATCTTCTACTTCCACAACCTCATCAACCACCTCATCAACGTCCACAACATCTTCCACTTCCACTTCGTCAACGACATCAACATCGACGACCACATCGACAACATCAACAAGATCAACTACATCTACATCTTCTACATCCTCAACCACCTCGACCACATCTACGTCTTCAACAACTTCTTCCACATCTTCTACTTCTACAACCACATCTACTACGTCTTCAACTTCAACAACTTCCACAACATCTTCTACTTCCACAACGACATCATCCACATCTACTACATCAACTACTTCAACAACTTCCACAACATCTTCTACTTCTACAACCACATCTACTACGTCTACAACTTCAACAACTTCCACAACATCTTCTACTTCCACAACGACATCATCCACATCTACTACATCAACTACTTCAACAACTTCCACAACATCTTCTACTTCCACAACCTCATCAACCACCTCATCAACGTCCACAACATCTTCCACTTCCACTTCGTCAACGACATCAACATCGACGACCACATCGACAACATCAACAAGATCAACTACATCTACATCTTCTACATCCTCAACCACCTCGACCACATCTACGTCCTCAACAACTTCTTCCACATCTTCTACTTCTACAACCACATCTACTACGTCTACAACTTCAACAACTTCCACAACATCTTCTACTTCCACAACGACATCATCCACATCTACTACATCAACTACTTCAACAACTTCCACAACATCTTCTACTTCCACAACCTCATCAACCACCTCATCAACGTCCACAACATCTTCCACTTCCACTTCGTCAACGACATCAACATCGACGACCACATCGACAACATCAACAAGATCAACTACATCTACATCTTCTACATCCTCAACCACCTCGACCACATCTACGTCTTCAACAACTTCTTCCACATCTTCTACTTCTACAACCACATCTACTACGTCTTCAACTTCAACAACTTCCACAACATCTTCTACTTCCACAACGACATCATCCACATCTACTACATCAACTACTTCAACAACTTCCACAACATCTTCTACTTCTACAACCACATCTACTACGTCTACAACTTCAACAACTTCCACAACATCTTCTACTTCCACAACGACATCATCCACATCTACTACATCAACTACTTCAACAACTTCCACAACATCTTCTACTTCCACAACCTCATCAACCACCTCATCAACGTCCACAACATCTTCCACTTCCACTTCGTCAACGACATCAACATCGACGACCACATCGACAACATCAACAAGATCAACTACATCTACATCTTCTACATCCTCAACCACCTCGACCACATCTACGTCCTCAACAACTTCTTCCACATCTTCTACTTCTACAACCACATCTACTACGTCTACAACTTCAACAACTTCCACAACATCTTCTACTTCCACAACGACATCATCCACATCTACTACATCAACTACTTCAACAACTTCCACAACATCTTCTACTTCCACAACCTCATCAACCACCTCATCAACGTCCACAACATCTTCCACTTCCACTTCGTCAACGACATCAACATCGACGACCACATCGACAACATCAACAAGATCAACTACATCTACATCTTCTACATCCTCAACCACCTCGACCACATCTACGTCCTCAACAACTTCTTCCACATCTTCTACTTCTACAACCACATCTACTACGTCTACAACTTCAACAACTTCCACAACATCTTCTACTTCCACAACGACATCATCCACATCTACTACATCAACTACTTCAACAACTTCCACAACATCTTCTACTTCCACAACCTCATCAACCACCTCATCAACGTCCACAACATCTTCCACTTCCACTTCGTCAACGACATCAACATCGACGACCACATCGACAACATCAACAAGATCAACTACATCTACATCTTCAACATCCTCAACCACCTCGACCACATCTACGTCTTCAACAACTTCTTCCACATCTTCTACTTCTACATCCACATCTACTACGTCTACAACTTCAACAACTTCCACAACATCTTCTACTTCCACAACGACATCATCCACATCTACTACATCAACTACTTCAACAACTTCCACAACATCTTCTACTTCCACAACCTCATCAACCACCTCATCAACGTCCACAACATCTTCCACTTCCACTTCGTCAACGACATCAACATCGACGACCACATCGACAACATCAACTAGATCAACTACATCTACATCTTCTACATCCTCAACCACCTCGACCACATCTACGTCTTCAACAACTTCTTCCACATCTTCTACTTCTACAACCACATCTACTACGTCTACAACTTCAACAACTTCCACAACATCTTCTACTTCCACAACGACATCATCCACATCTACTACATCAACTACTTCAACAACTTCCACAACATCTTCTACTTCCACAACCTCATCAACCACCTCATCAACGTCCACAACATCTTCCACTTCCACTTCGTCAACGACATCAACATCGACGACCACATCGACAACATCAACAAGATCAACTACATCTACATCTTCTACATCCTCAACCACGTCGACCACATCTACGTCTTCAACAACTTCTTCCACATCTTCTACTTCTACATCCACATCTACTACGTCTACAACTTCAACAACTTCCACAACATCTTCTACTTCCACAACGACATCATCCACATCTACTACATCAACTACTTCAACAACTTCCACAACATCTTCTACTTCCACAACCTCATCAACCACCTCATCAACGTCCACAACATCTTCCACTTCCACTTCGTCAACGACATCAACATCGACGACCACATCGACAACATCAACAAGATCAACTACATCTACATCTTCTACATCCTCAACCACCTCGACCACATCTACGTCTTCAACAACTTCTTCCACATCTTCTACTTCTACAACCACATCTACTACGTCTACAACTTCAACAACTTCCACAACATCTTCTACTTCCACAACGACATCATCCACATCTACTACATCAACTACTTCAACAACTTCCACAACATCTTCTACTTCCACAACCTCATCAACCACCTCATCAACGTCCACAACATCTTCCACTTCCACTTCGTCAACGACATCAACATCGACGACCACATCGACAACATCAACAAGATCAACTACATCTACATCTTCTACATCCTCAACCACCTCGACCACATCTACGTCTTCAACAACTTCTTCCACATCTTCTACTTCTACAACCACATCTACTACGTCTACAACTTCAACAACTTCCACAACATCTTCTACTTCTACAACGACATCATCCACATCTACTACATCAACTACTTCAACAACTTCCACAACATCTTCTACTTCCACAACCTCATCAACCACCTCATCAACGTCCACAACATCTTCCACTTCCACTTCGTCAACGACATCAACATCGACGACCACATCGACAACATCAACAAGATCAACTACATCTACATCTTCTACATCCTCAACCACCTCGACCACATCTACGTCTTCAACAACTTCTTCCACATCTTCTACTTCTACAACCACATCTACTACGTCTACAACTTCAACAACTTCCACAACATCTTCTACTTCCACAACGACATCATCCACATCTACTACATCAACTACTTCAACAACTTCCACAACATCTTCTACTTCCACAACCTCATCAACCACCTCATCAACGTCCACAACATCTTCCACTTCCACTTCGTCAACGACATCAACATCGACGACCACATCGACAACATCAACAAGATCAACTACATCTACATCTTCTACATCCTCAACCACCTCGACCACATCTACGTCTTCAACAACTTCTTCCACATCTTCTACTTCTACAACCACATCTACTACGTCTACAACTTCAACAACTTCCACAACATCTTCTACTTCCACAACGACATCATCCACATCTACTACATCAACTACTTCAACAACTTCCACAACATCTTCTACTTCCACAACCTCATCAACCACCTCATCAACGTCCACAACATCTTCCACTTCCACTTCGTCAACGACATCAACATCGACGACCACATCGACAACATCAACAAGATCAACTACATCTACATCTTCTACATCCTCAACCACCTCGACCACATCTACGTCTTCAACAACTTCTTCCACATCTTCTACTTCTACAACCACATCTACTACGTCTACAACTTCAACAACTTCCACAACATCTTCTACTTCCACAACGACATCATCCACATCTACTACATCAACTACTTCAACAACTTCCACAACATCTTCTACTTCCACAACCTCATCAACCACCTCATCAACGTCCACAACATCTTCCACTTCCACTTCGTCAACGACATCAACATCGACGACCACATCGACAACATCAACAAGATCAACTACATCTACATCTTCTACATCCTCAACCACCTCGACCACATCTACGTCCTCAACAACTTCTTCCACATCTTCTACTTCTACAACCACATCTACTACGTCTACAACTTCAACAACTTCCACAACATCTTCTACTTCCACAACGACATCATCCACATCTACTACATCAACTACTTCAACAACTTCCACAACATCTTCTACTTCCACAACCTCATCAACCACCTCATCAACGTCCACAACATCTTCCACTTCCACTTCGTCAACGACATCAACATCGACGACCACATCGACAACATCAACAAGATCAACTACATCTACATCTTCTACATCCTCAACCACCTCGACCACATCTACGTCTTCAACAACTTCTTCCACATCTTCTACTTCTACAACCACATCTACTACGTCTACAACTTCAACAACTTCCACAACATCTTCTACTTCCACAACGACATCATCCACATCTACTACATCAACTACTTCAACAACTTCCACAACATCTTCTACTTCCACAACCTCATCAACCACCTCATCAACGTCCACAACATCTTCCACTTCCACTTCGTCAACGACATCAACATCGACGACCACATCGACAACATCAACAAGATCAACTACATCTACATCTTCTACATCCTCAACCACCTCGACCACATCTACGTCTTCAACAACTTCTTCCACATCTTCTACTTCTACAACCACATCTACTACGTCTACAACTTCAACAACTTCCACAACATCTTCTACTTCCACAACGACATCATCCACATCTACTACATCAACTACTTCAACAACTTCCACAACATCTTCTACTTCCACTTCCTCAACGACATCTACAACGTCAACCACATCGACCACTTCAACAAGATCAACTACATCCACAACATCTTCTACTTCCACTTCCTCAACGACATCTACAACGTCAACCACATCGACCACTTCAACAAGATCAACTACATCCACAACATCTTCTACTTCCACTTCCTCAACGACATCTACAACGTCAACCACATCGACCACTTCAACAAGATCAACTACATCCACAACATCTTCTACTTCCACTTCCTCAACGACATCTACAACGTCAACCACATCGACCACTTCAACAAGATCAACTACATCCACAACATCTTCTACTTCCACTTCCTCAACGACATCTACAACGTCAACCACATCGACCACTTCAACAAGATCAACTACATGCACAACATCTTCTACTTCCACTTCCTCAACGACATCTACAACGTCAACCACATCGACCACTTCAACAAGATCAACTACATCCACAACATCTTCTACTTCCACTTCCTCAACGACATCTACAACGTCAACCACATCGACCACTTCAACAAGATCAACTACATCCACAACATCTTCTACTTCCACTTCCTCAACGACATCTACAACGTCAACCACATCGACCACTTCAACAAGATCAACTACATCCACAACATCTTCTACTTCCACTTCCTCAACGACATCTACAACGTCAACCACATCGACCACTTCAACAAGATCAACTACATCCACAACATCTTCTACTTCCACTTCCTCAACGACATCTACAACGTCAACCACATCGACCACTTCAACAAGATCAACTACATCCACAACATCTTCTACTTCCACTTCCTCAACGACATCTACAACGTCAACCACATCGACCACTTCAACAAGATCATTTACATCCACAACATCTTCTACTTCCACTTCCTCAACGACATCTACAACGTCAACCACATCGACCACTTCAACAAGATCAACTACATCCACAACATCTTCTACTTCCACTTCCTCAACGACATCTACAACGTCAACCACATCGACCACTTCAACAAGATCAACTACATCCACAACATCTTCTACTTCCACTTCCTCAACGACATCTACAACGTCAACCACATCGACCACTTCAACAAGATCAACTACATCCACAACATCTTCTACTTCCACTTCCTCAACGACATCTACAACGTCAACCACATCGACCACTTCAACAAGATCAACTACATCCACAACATCTTCTACTTCCACTTCCTCAACGACATCTACAACGTCAACCACATCGACCACTTCAACAAGATCAACTACATGCACAACATCTTCTACTTCCACTTCCTCAACGACATCTACAACGTCAACCACATCGACCACTTCAACAAGATCAACTACATCCACAACATCTTCTACTTCCACTTCCTCAACGACATCTACAACGTCAACCACATCGACCACTTCAACAAGATCAACTACATCCACAACATCTTCTACTTCCACTTCCTCAACGACATCTACAACGTCAACCACATCGACCACTTCAACAAGATCAACTACATCCACAACATCTTCTACTTCCACTTCCTCAACGACATCTACAACGTCAACCACATCGACCACTTCAACAAGATCAACTACATCCACAACATCTTCTACTTCCACTTCCTCAACGACATCTACAACGTCAACCACATCGACCACTTCAACAAGATCAACTACATGCACAACATCTTCTACTTCCACTTCCTCAACGACATCTACAACGTCAACCACATCGACCACTTCAACAAGATCAACTACATCCACAACATCTTCTACTTCCACTTCCTCAACGACATCTACAACGTCAACCACATCGACCACTTCAACAAGATCAACTACATCCACAACATCTTCTACTTCCACTTCCTCAACGACATCTACAACGTCAACCACATCGACCACTTCAACAAGATCAACTACATCCACAACATCTTCTACTTCCACTTCCTCAACGACATCTACAACGTCAACCACATCGACCACTTCAACAAGATCAACTACATCCACAACATCTTCTACTTCCACTTCCTCAACGACATCTACAACGTCAACCACATCGACCACTTCAACAAGATCAACTACATGCACAACATCTTCTACTTCCACTTCCTCAACGACATCTACAACGTCAACCACATCGACCACTTCAACAAGATCAACTACATCCACAACATCTTCTACTTCCACTTCCTCAACGACATCTACAACGTCAACCACATCGACCACTTCAACAAGATCAACTACATCCACAACATCTTCTACTTCCACTTCCTCAACGACATCTACAACGTCAACCACATCGACCACTTCAACAAGATCAACTACATCCACAACATCTTCTACTTCCACTTCCTCAACGACATCTACAACGTCAACCACATCGACCACTTCAACAAGATCAACTACATCCACAACATCTTCTACTTCCACTTCCTCAACGACATCTACAACGTCAACCACATCGACCACTTCAACAAGATCAACTACATCCACAACATCTTCTACTTCCACTTCCTCAACGACATCTACAACGTCAACCACATCGACCACTTCAACAAGATCAACTACATCCACAACATCTTCTACTTCCACTTCCTCAACGACATCTACAACGTCAACCACATCGACCACTTCAACAAGATCAACTACATCCACAACATCTTCTACTTCCACTTCCTCAACGACATCTACAACGTCAACCACATCGACCACTTCAACAAGATCAACTACATCCACAACATCTTCTACTTCCACTTCCTCAACGACATCTACAACGTCAACCACATCGACCACTTCAACAAGATCAACTACATCCACAACATCTTCTACTTCCACTTCCTCAACGACATCTACAACGTCAACCACATCGACCACTTCAACAAGATCAACTACATCCACAACATCTTCTACTTCCACTTCCTCAACGACATCTACAACGTCAACCACATCGACCACTTCAACAAGATCAACTACATCCACAACATCTTCTACTTCCACTTCCTCAACGACATCTACAACGTCAACCACATCGACCACTTCAACAAGATCAACTACATCCACAACATCTTCTACTTCCACTTCCTCAACGACATCTACAACGTCAACCACATCGACCACTTCAACAAGATCAACTACATCCACAACATCTTCTACTTCCACTTCCTCAACGACATCTACAACGTCAACCACATCGACCACTTCAACAAGATCAACTACATCCACAACATCTTCTACTTCCACTTCCTCAACGACATCTACAACGTCAACCACATCGACCACTTCAACAAGATCAACTACATCCACAACATCTTCTACTTCCACTTCCTCAACGACATCTACAACGTCAACCACATCGACCACTTCAACAAGATCAACTACATCCACAACATCTTCTACTTCCACTTCCTCAACGACATCTACAACGTCAACCACATCGACCACTTCAACAAGATCAACTACATCCACAACATCTTCTACTTCCACTTCCTCAACGACATCTACAACGTCAACCACATCGACCACTTCAACAAGATCAACTACATCCACAACATCTTCTACTTCCACTTCCTCAACGACATCTACAACGTCAACCACATCGACCACTTCAACAAGATCAACTACATCCACAACATCTTCTACTTCCACTTCCTCAACGACATCTACAACGTCAACCACATCGACCACTTCAACAAGATCAACTACATCCACAACATCTTCTACTTCCACTTCCTCAACGACATCTACAACGTCAACCACATCGACCACTTCAACAAGATCAACTACATCCACAACATCTTCTACTTCCACTTCCTCAACGACATCTACAACGTCAACCACATCGACCACTTCAACAAGATCAACTACATCCACAACATCTTCTACTTCCACTTCCTCAACGACATCTACAACGTCAACCACATCGACCACTTCAACAAGATCAACTACATCCACAACATCTTCTACTTCCACTTCCTCAACGACATCTACAACGTCAACCACATCGACCACTTCAACAAGATCAACTACATCCACAACATCTTCTACTTCCACTTCCTCAACGACATCTACAACGTCAACCACATCGACCACTTCAACAAGATCAACTACATCCACAACATCTTCTACTTCCACTTCCTCAACGACATCTACAACGTCAACCACATCGACCACTTCAACAAGATCAACTACATCCACAACATCTTCTACTTCCACTTCCTCAACGACATCTACAACGTCAACCACATCGACCACTTCAACAAGATCAACTACATCCACAACATCTTCTACTTCCACTTCCTCAACGACATCTACAACGTCAACCACATCGACCACTTCAACAAGATCAACTACATCCACAACATCTTCTACTTCCACTTCCTCAACGACATCTACAACGTCAACCACATCGACCACTTCAACAAGATCAACTACATCCACAACATCTTCTACTTCCACTTCCTCAACGACATCTACAACGTCAACCACATCGACCACTTCAACAAGATCAACTACATCCACAACATCTTCTACTTCCACTTCCTCAACGACATCTACAACGTCAACCACATCGACCACTTCAACAAGATCAACTACATCCACAACATCTTCTACTTCCACTTCCTCAACGACATCTACAACGTCAACCACATCGACCACTTCAACAAGATCAACTACATCCACAACATCTTCTACTTCCACTTCCTCAACGACATCTACAACGTCAACCACATCGACCACTTCAACAAGATCAACTACATCCACAACATCTTCTACTTCCACTTCCTCAACGACATCTACAACGTCAACCACATCGACCACTTCAACAAGATCAACTACATCCACAACATCTTCTACTTCCACTTCCTCAACGACATCTACAACGTCAACCACATCGACCACTTCAACAAGATCAACTACATCCACAACATCTTCTACTTCCACTTCCTCAACGACATCTACAACGTCAACCACATCGACCACTTCAACAAGATCAACTACATCCACAACATCTTCTACTTCCACTTCCTCAACGACATCTACAACGTCAACCACATCGACCACTTCAACAAGATCAACTACATCCACAACATCTTCTACTTCCACTTCCTCAACGACATCTACAACGTCAACCACATCGACCACTTCAACAAGATCAACTACATCCACAACATCTTCTACTTCCACTTCCTCAACGACATCTACAACGTCAACCACATCGACCACTTCAACAACATCTACGAGTACTTTATCCTCCACAATACCTTGTACAACTACATCGTCAACAACTTTTTCTACGCGTACTTCATCAACATCTGTATCAACTTCAACAAGATTTCGTCGTCGACGTACTACTTCAACGTCTTCCTCAACTTCGACTACTTCAACTTCCACCAGTACAAGATATCCATCTTCAAGGTCTTTTCTACTGAGAAAACTCTTACCGTCTTTTCATCTACCAACAACACAACATCACAGTCACCATAGATTTTTTTTTTCGTAAATTTTCAACATAAATTTGATTATGTTCATTTTTAAATTAATTATTCTTTTGTTTGGTTTCAACTTTAATTTTTTTCATTCATATTTTTCAACTGTAAATGCTGCGAAGGGAAAAATCATAAATTATATAAATTTGCTCTTTTTTTTAGAGAGAAAGGATTTCTTTATAAAGGTGTGTCTTTTATATTCAAACTTTTAATTCTTTTTTTATTATTATATTTACGGATGTGTTTTTGTTGAAAAATTCCGAAAAATACAATATTTTTTGAAATTTTAAAATCTTTATTTTTCATTTTATCTCAGGTCAATACAATATCGCATCAAAATGAGTTCTTTCATGGTTATTCCTTAATTTTTTTAGTGAATTTAAAAAAATATGTTTGATAATGAATTTTATTAGTTTTTTAACTTTTTGCAAATATCCATTGCGTTAAATTGGAAATGTCTTGAATGCTGTTAAACAACAGTTTTCGCTGAAACGTGATGTATTAATAGGTTTAACTTCTAGTGGAAAATTCGAAATCATTGTTTCAACAATTTGTGAGATATATTTTATGGATTGATTTACCTCAGGATAGGGTTGGGTTCGAAATATTTAAGATTTGTTTGCTATCTTCATGAATTTGTGAGATCGCTATCGACACTGAAATCGTACGAGGCATCAAAAGAAACGTTGAAAATACAAAATATACTAATCCTGTTAGTATAGTATAGTTTTATGGTTTAAAAATTCATTATCAGTTGAAAAAATAAATAAATTCAGAAAGAAACTTCAGTTTTCGTACGAAATTGTTTGAAGGAACTGTATAAAGATGAAGTTTAAATTTAATCCCATCAATAAAGTTATTAAAATTAGGAAAAAGGGAAATACTGGTCTATATCAATATTGCGATATTTGTTTGATCACAAGACTTGGTAAAAACTGATTACCAAAACAGTATGCTATCCACAAAAATAGTTATTTTCGATACATATGCGTAAAGTGAGGTTTTCTAGTAGGATGAAATTGATGCACGAGCAAGGGTCTCAATTTCGTCCTACTAGGTACCTCACTTTAAGCATAAGTATCAAACAAAATTTTTTGTAACGACTGCTTCTCAAGTTCAACAGAAAGAGATTGAGAAATTAATTATTGCTATTTATATATGAAAAATTTCAACTCTATAGTAAGAATAATTTATAGAAAAATTATGAATAAAAACAACATTTTAGTTTAAACTACAGTCTAAATAATTACCTATATTAATTATTTCTTATCAAAGTTTATTTAGGTATCAATTTATTTTACTTTTTCGCACTGTTATTTACTTTTGCGCACGGTTTCTCTACTTTCGCGCACGCTTGCCACCACGATGACAAAACGGCTCTTTACCCCCGCCACACAACGCACGAAAGTTCAACTTTAGAAGCAGTCGTTACAAAAAAAATATTTTCGATTGGTTATTTAATCAGTTTTCGGAGCATACATCCTCCCTCCCCATTTTTTTTTTTTTGTATTGATCTAAATCTCTTATAACTCGTGCCACACAACACGAAATTTTTAGGAACCTTTGTAGCGTATTATAGGAGGAATCCTTGCTCTAAGCTGCAGCATTAGCGTCTGTAAATACTTCAAAGGTATCATTTACAATGTGAAAACGTGTAAATAAATTAGGTACCCCAGTGTCCAAGTGGTAATCATCGTAAAAAAATCGAAACATAACATAAAAATTACAGAAAATATCTCAAGCTGTACAATTTTTTGAAGATTATTTCTAAGAACTGGGCTAGTTTCAATCTTCTATAATATTTAGTATATACCTACTTCGGAATTGTTTAGAAGAGTGTCATGAATCAGATCAATCAGTGATATTTTACTATACTAATCATCTTTTCTTATGTTGGTCAGCAGAATTACAAAACAAGCTAACGCATTTTAGTAAATGCTGGTTGTCATCGACTTTAGGGGCAATAAAAGTTCGTAAAGAGTTCTGAGTTGCTTTGCGTTATGAATAAGACGGACCTGTATTATTGGTTATTCCATAACATTTATAATAAAAAAAAAACGCTTCACCACCGTTTTATGGTTATAATAACTCAAAACTATGGTCAAATTCATATTTAATTTTGTATTTTCGAAACATCAAAATGAACAAGTGTCTCTGGTTTCAATTATCTCTGTTTTATTTTCACAATTTTAGAAATTTTGGTGGAAAAAAACGAAAAAATTATTGCTGGTTTTCCCGTGAACCATCGCCATTTTCCTTTTTATGTAGTAATTCACGACATTTTAATAGTTTCCTCTTCTTAATTTTTTTAAGTTGTAGGTTTCTCTTCAATAGGTCGAAACGGAGGAACACTTTTGCGGAGGATCTTTGATTCACTTGAAATTTTCGCTAACTGTTGCCCATTGTTTATTCTCAGAAGGGGAAAACAAAACATTTCCCTTAGATGAAATCCAAATTGTAGCTGGAATTGAGAATCTACAAAAATTGACGACACATCAGACCTGATTTCCACGATCTTTTACCTTCATCCGTTGTAGGATTTTGAAGGAAACCATAATGATATCAATTGGTTGAGGTACTGAGCCTTTTGTTTTAAATTTTCACGTTAATGTTGAAGATTTATACGGAAAGGCTGTCGAGATCAATTCACATTGTAGAGTTATTAGTTTTGAATTTTCTAATCTGGTCAAGTTCAATTTGGAGTTCTTAAGGGGTTATATACAGTTAGAAGGCCGAAAAAAGGCGAATTTTCCAGAATTTTTTCAGAGAAAACTTTTCAATTTACTGATCTAAAAATGTGTACACATATGATGGTATCTTTTAACTGTATTTTAAGTCTTAGTAGTAGTAAAAATATTTATTTGGAAAGGAGCTACAGCTGATCTCCGGGAGCTCCTCTCAAAAAAGACGTTTTGCGGTGACCACTATATCTCTGAACTGGATCTTTTGAAATTAAAAAAACCAAACAGATTTCGTTAAAGTAATGTTAAATCTAGTTATTAATCGAAATAATAAACAAAATAAAATTTTTTGACAAAATGGCGGTTTCTCAACAAAAAAAAATCGATTTTTGACCAAAATTTCGGCCTTAAATTTATAAAAAAAAAAATATTTATCGGTGAGAAAAAATCTTCGATTAATTACTAATAAATATATTAAAGAAGCTCGTGTTAAAATTTGAGACTAATCGGTTTAACCGTTTTGGAATAATGTTCAGTGGCGTGCACAGAGATTTTAGGCAGGGTAGGCAGAAATTTTTAAAAGCTACTTTAATATAATCAAAAATGCTGCATGTTGGTTTTAGTTCGTCGTTATGATGAGTAAATAATGAACCCTATACCGATTAGCCAACAAAATTTTAAAGTGTGAATTTTCTGAATTTTTTTTGCCAATCGATGGGAAATCGTTCGTAGAGATATGTGAAAGAAACGATTTCGATTGTGACAAAATAGTTTAGCGATAATAAATTAATTAAGAAAAAATAATTAATTAGTCATTGAAAAAAAAGGCAACTCAGAAATTATTTTTTTCCCTCAAATTATATTTTCCCAAAATTTTACAAAATAACAAAAATCGAAACATAAATAAACAGGCTTTTCTCCAAAAATTTTTCATCGCTAATGAAAATCAACTTTTCACACAAAAAATTTTTGAAAAAATATATATACGAAGTAGAACATTAAGTGTTTTTTGAAATTCGGAAAATATTTTTCTTTGACTTTTTTTTAGTTTTAGTTTTAACCAACCGTTTCCTAAATTTTTCCGCATTTTTGTTATTGTATGTTGCTTTAAACCTTATTTTCTTAACATTTTACTATATCAATGACTAGTTAATTATTTTTTCTTAATTAATTAATTACCGCTAAACTTTCACAAACCTCTACGAACGATTTCCCATCGATTGGAAAAAAACAATTTCGGAAAATTCACACTTTAAAATTTTGTTGGCTAATCGGTAAAGGGTAAATAATGATGTTGATATTTTTAACCACAAATATCCATAGATAGACACATTTTGTAAACTTTATTAAAGAAATACAATATAATCGTCAGAATTAAATAATACAGATAATAGATAATACATTATTAAAATTTATTAGAATTAAATAATAACAATGTACGTAGATTACTGATCGTTAAATCCATTATTGAAATCAATAAAATTCATATTTGTAATTTCAGCGTTAATGAAGAAGAAACGATGCTACTTCGATAATTATCGTAATTTGTCGTGTTGTAAGAAGACAGTGTCTTTCTATGAGGTTGTATGTGTGAAATTGTATATTTGTATTATTGTTTTTATACGAATGCACATACTGACACACATATGGATATTAGTGCACACATATAAATATTTAGGCACGAATAGTTTATGTCTTTCCCGCTGCTGGACTCAGTAGCGCTAGTGCATTGCAATGCAAATATTACCAGTCGCTTACTTGAAATTGAACGAACGAATGAGCTGGCATAATCTGTATACTGCATAGATGATATCCGTTAAGATTTTTTGTTTATTGATATTTGATAGTACTCGTAAATAAAATAAAACTAGATATCAGAACAAAATTATAAATATTTATCTGAATTATGTAGGGTAGGCAGTGTCTTTTTGTCTATATGTAATGCTTTTGTCTATATGATAATGTTGGTCACCGACTTTGAAAACACTATTTTGAGAAAAACGCGTTTGAAGTTTGAAAAGCAGTGTACATAGGATAAAAACGCCTTTTCAAATTTTCGTGTAATTTCGAAAATATTTACCGGACCGATATGAAATTTTCTGTGTGTATTCTTAAATATATGTACATTAAGAAAATAAAATGAAAAAAAAATCAATTTTTTGAAAATTCTAACTGTATATAACCCCTTAAATGATTCAAAATGCCTTCTAAAACTATCGTAATTTTTAAGCAATCTTTAGATACTGTATAGTTACATATTCTGTAGGCTTTGATTTTACTACGGAACCCTGAAAGCAATATAGCATAGTACAATTTGGGTAGAACTAACCCCAATACTTACGTCACTTATATTTGATAGCAGTGACGAAAGTGACTTTAAAGATTTATTTCAGATTTCGATGATTTTTGGAACGAATCTTGAAGAGTTCCGTTTTAAAATATCCAATAATTAATTTTTTTCCTTATTATAAAGTTTTCTTTTAAAGCATAGTTCTGTGAAAACTAACGTAAATCTTTTATGGACTAACATAACAATTACCCAAAAAGAATTTTAACAAAAAAAAAAAGTATGCCAAAGTCAATATAAAAATTAACACCGAAATGATTAATTCAGAAAATTTCTCGAACTCTTGTGACGTAGGTTGTGAAACCATATAATATTTTATACTCTTTATGGTTATGATAAAAAGGTCTTCATTTTTTTTTTTGCTAGGGAGGTTCTGAAAGTCAACTGATATGTAATGGAAAACTATCCGGAATATCCTCTTTTGGTATTGGATTTAATAATCCTGAAACTCCTAGCGTTTATACTGAACTTTACCACTATGAACTGTGTATTACAAATATCATTTACGAATTTTAGCTCGAACGATACTCAAGTGTAAATTAAAGTTGAGTAAGTGATAATAAAATTGGTTTTTTTGGCATATTTTTCTTGCAATTTTTAGTTATCACTCTTAATTGTATGTACGTTATGTAAAGATAACAATGTCAAGTGCGATAAGAATATTTTGAATACAATATAGAAGTAAATTTTCAACAACTTTATTAAATCATTGCGGAAAAAATATTTTTTTTTTCTCATTCTACCAAAATGTGATGATCTTTAGTATAATTTATTCAACTGGTAATTGGCACAAAACATGGTAATGATATTTTTAAATTTTACCGTTGATTTTAGCTTCTGCAAATTTGGCTCATTTAAAAATCGTTGTTGGTGAAGCAGTTTTTCTCAATGAATTTCCTCAGTTGGTATGCCTGTGCATTTTTCATTTACCTAGATTCCTAGTGTATGTTAATCTTAAGGTTTTTTAATTTGGATTTATTCGGCTCTTCATTTTTGTGGAGGATCTATCATTTCACCTTAGCATATGCTAACAGTAGCCCACTGTCTTCTTCTGGATCATTTTTGATTGATACTGAACCCATACTGGATTTCAGTTGTTGGAAGATGGCATACTTTAAACGATATGCATAATCATGTGATAGAAATCAAAGAAAATGGTATCGCTATTGTAAATGTAAGTTAGTAGGCATCTAAATTACAGGTGATTTGCTGAAAGAATTGGTTATAACTAAGTAGATAGTGGTTCCATGTTTTGAGAAACACTAAACTCAATTCTAGAAAAATATGAACACTTTAACGATACCATTCCATTCGAACAGTTACAGTTATTTCTCAAAACTTTGAATTAATCTCACAATCTTTCCGGATAGTTGTAACTAATTTCTTCAGCAAATCTTTTGTGATTTAGGTACCTACTAACTTACTTTTACAATAGCGATATAATTTTCTTTGGTTTCTATCACATAGTTATGGTGCAAAATTATTTTGGAGACTGTTTTTTTAATTCCCATATCGTTTAAAATATGCCGTCCTCCAACAACTGAAATCCAATGTGGGTTCAGTATCAATCGAAAATGATCCACAAGAAGACAGTGGGCTGCTGTTAACACATGCTTAGGTGAAATGATAGATCCTCCACAAAAATGAAGAGCCGAATAAATCCAAATTAAAAAACCTTAAGATTAACATACACTAGGAATCTAGGTAAATGAAAAATGCACAGGCATACCAACTGAGGAAATTCATTGAGAAAAACTGCTCAACCACCAACGATTTTTAAATGAGCCAAATTTGCAGACGCTAAAATCAACGGTAAAATTTAAAAATATCATTACCATGTTTTGTGCCACTTACCAGTTGAATAAATTATACTTAAGATCATCACATTTTGGTAAAATGAGAATAAAAATATGATTTTTCCACAATGAATTAAAAAAGTTGTTGAAAATTTACCTCTATATTTTATCCAAAATATTCATATCGCAATTGAAATTGTTACCTTTTCATTCCATACATACAATTTAGAGGGATAACTAAAAATTGCAAATTTTCAAATATGCTGACTAAAAATTCTATAATGACCAATCATTCAAAATACTTACTATTAAAAATTACTTCTTCTGTGGTTATTATTTATTATGCCCTGACCGGCATGAATCATTGTTGAATAAAACTAAATCAAAATCAACATAAATTTAATCCGTTTTTATATGAAATAATTTAATTTTAATTGACCAAAATATTAAATCATTTGTGATTAACCGGGTTTATATTATTTATATTAAGTAACAAACGTCAATTTAACCGCAATGTTATTGGGTATTTCAATAATTTTGGAAGAATATCCTTCAAAATTCCTTTGATATCAATTTTAATGAAGAACTTTCAAATTTAATAGTTATAGTAATTTTTTATTTATTTATTTACTTTACTTCCAGTGTACATTCTATAGAGATGCAAAGCATCTGTACATAGAACTGGAATATTACAATTGTAATGGGATGCATAGTACGATTGCATATATTTAAATATTAAAATTATTGAATTAAATTAATTATAGATGATAAAATTCAGGTCTCAGTTTTTATTTTTTTTAAATAAGAAGACAATTCAGGTTATTTAAAATCTTTTTTTTTATTTAATATTTTATTCAATTAGCTACGTTTCGTTACTAATCGTAAGTTCACCAGGCTTCTTGATTCACAAAATTCAATTTAAAATTATTTTAAAAAATTCATTCATTTTATTTTTGTGAATCAAGAAGCCTGATGAAGTTACGATTAGTAACGAAACGTAGCTAATTGAATAAATTATTAAAAATATTAAATAAAAAAAAGACCTTAAATAACCTCAATTGTCTTCTTATTTAAATAAATTAATTATTTGAAATATTAAAATTATTGAAATATTTAAATTATTTTTTTGAATAAAATGTTAAAATGACGCCTAATGACTTATAAAACTCTCCCAAAATAATAATTTATTACACAAATTAAATTAATAAAAACGTTAAATTCAAACGGTTGCTTTGCGTTTTTCAAAACAAATCACAGTCATCAATGATTACGAATAATGTATAGCAATATCATGTGAGCAATAAATTGCGGAAGATGCCAAAGGACACTCTAATCTTCTAGAGATATGAAATATACCTTGCGTCCGATTCTCATACCTATTGAATATACATAAAAGAATTAAAATACATAACACTCTTTAGATAATTCTTTTCTCATTTTCAGAAATTCTATGTTTTCGATACGTAAAATGCAGTACTCTTTACATATCATATGTTTTGAGACTGAAAAATCGGTAACAATGATGTATTATAAAATTTGTCATTGAAAAATGTCATTAATCAAATTTTCGTTAAAAAATTATTTTATGATAATAATTTGTCCTCCATGAAGTTTCATATAAGTAATACGGAAATGGGCATAAGCTTGGATCAGGAACATCAGGAACGCCGAAATTTGAGAATTGTTTCGAATGGTTTCGTAGTTATTCCTGTAAGTATTGTTCACTGGAATGCAATTTGTACGTAACTATTGACATATGCCAGAAATAAAGCAGTGACGGTTATTTTCAAATATGTATTATCAAAATTATATAACAGAACATGAAAATTAAACAGTTCAATAATGCGACAATGAATATTACCTAAGTATATTTTTCATTTCGCAAATGTTTTAGAGTTTCCTTTCATTAATAATAATAAATCACAGTTTTTCACAAGTGTTTTTCCCATAAAAAAGTAAACTTTATTTAGAAAATTTGGTTCAAGTCCATTTTAGCACACCCACAAACTGCCAACGTTGAATTTTCGACTTTGTTTTTAATTTAATTCGTGATTAAATCGGTCCATAATAAAAATTTAGCCACAAAAGAGAAAATTATACCATGTATTAGAATTGAATTAACAAAAATATGGCGAATTAAATTAAAAACAAAGTCGAAAATGCAACGTTGCCAGATTGTGGGTGTGCTAAAATGGACTTGAGCCGAAAATTTAATTTTACATATTACAATATAAATACATATTTGAAAATAACCGTCGCTTCTTCATTTCGGGCATATGTCAAAGTTTACGTACAAATTGCATTCGAGTGAACAATACGTACAGGAATAATATCGAAACCATTCGAAATAGTTCTCTTCAGTTCTGAAAATTTCGACGTTCCTGATCCATGCTTATACCCGAAAATGTGCTGAATTTTAAACATTTTTCTGTTAGTTAATTTCGTTACCATCCCTCACGCCGAGCAAAATTTAAACAAAATTTATTATTTTTGATTAGGAGAAGGTTTATCGCTAGTTGTAAAATAATTCACAAGGATATCTGAAATTTAATTGTTTTTTTCATATTTTTATGTTAATAAGACCGTTGTCTTGGATCACTGATAAATTTTACAATGCAATTAACATCATAACTTTTATATAAGACTTTCATATTCCATCTCTACATGTGAGTGCTTGGATTTTAGTATGTACATTGTAAAATTTAAATTATAAAAAATATAACCGAGATATAAATTATATTTTTTTTTTTAATACTTCCTATCTATAAAATTTGTTAGTTTTTTTACTTAAATTGTATGCTCTATCCACCGCAATAAATAAATTACAAAAGATAAGCGAGATTATAAGCACTCATTCGTTGTATAGCGCAATATTGCGACGATTTTGCTTTCTTCATTAATAAGATGAAAGTGAAATTATAAATTAGTTATAAAAACATTATGCTATGCATAAATGTTCATTTATGCATCACTCATTCAAATATTTATTTCATATGGTCATTTTCGCAACTACTTTGTGCTAAATTGTTTAGTTTTGATTAATATAATAGGGGAAACAGAAACAAAATGAGGCTTTTTGTATAAAAGTTTTCCTTAATATTTTCTAAAATACTTAAGTTATCTCTGAGTAAGTTGTTACGTTCAATAACGCCACATAATATCCATTACTTGCCAATGTTTCCAATCAGTCTTCTTCATGTGCACTGTTTTCAGAAAGTAAGATGTATTTTAGGGGTTCATAATTTCCAAGGGTTAAAAATCCCTTATTTCATTTCCTCGGTTTACAAATATCAGGCTATCAATATGTCAAAATCTCCAAGAGTGTCGACACAAAATCTTGAAGCTGAGAAAAAATTCAAATTTCTAAGTTAAAGTTTTCGAAAATTTCGATCAGCAATGTGACATTTTCCGTAACGATTTCGAAATTGAGGCCTTTACTACCGAGACTATGAAGAAAACTTACCGTCCTCGAAAGCTCAATGAACAGGAAAATATTGAAACTTGAACAAACTATTCGGTAAATACTTAATATTGATTTACATTTTTGACCTGAAAAAATCGACGAAATTTTCAACACAAATAATAATTAATTAATTTATAATAATTGAAAATAGGCACCAATTTAGTTGAATCTATATAACTGTTTAATGTTTAATGTAATTGTTTAATGATTTAAATTATATGTATAAATACAATTTATGAAAATTGATATACCATAATTATATTTCTTCGTTTGTTCACTTAATTCTTGTCGAATATCAAAGTCCTCATTGTTGAAGTGTAATTGAATGAACACTGTTGCGCTTTGGGATTAATATAATTATGGCACGTCTTAATTAGCCATTTTGAATTTGCACGTTCATGTTTGATGTCCCTCATAAAAAAACAATTAACGAAATTAAAAAAATTTAGTGAAATAATACAACACTGACCATAATACACAATGTCCAGTGGTTTTCAAATGGTCAAGTATTAGCAGCTTTTGAAAATAAAAGAGTGTGAATATCTTAAAGCTTTTTAGGTTAAGTTTTGTGAGTATTGTAAAGCGTTATGATGATGTTCCTGGTCTCGTATTTAAACTCAAAGCACCTCTTTTGATCCAGAATTTCTTCACTTTTCATCTTAAAAACGACGACTTGCAAACTTTGATTTTTGAAGTCTTTTTTCAAATAACTTCCAAAATTGCTTGATAGAGAAGTAAATGACAGATAGACCAATAAAAATGTGCCGAAAAAGGTAACCATAGAGGATATTTTATAATTTTTTTATTAATCATTTCCAAAGATGAGCTTACCAAATTGGTCGTTGAAAGTGAGTTAAATTAATTTTAATTTCAAAAACTATATTCTGGAGTTAATTTCTTGATTAACTTCATATAATTGTTCTTTTTTGTCATATGTTTTTAATTTATTTAACCATTTCAATCATTTACCTCCAATTTATTACTATCAATCTAATCTAAAAAAATATGCTTATCCAAAATAAAAGCGGCTATAAAATTTTCAAACACCTTTTTTTCCAGGAAGTGGTTCCAGGGTTAGGAATCCTCAAGGCTTATTGTATTTCCTGGGCTCTACTTCAATTTATTTAGATCAAGTAACGAAGCGAACTTCAGCAACCGATGCGCTAGTTGCTTTCCGATTATTTCAATTGCAAGAATTGACATCTTTAATATTTCTATCTAAAAAAAATTGCATTTTGGATCATCCTCATGTAATTCGCATATATTCCGCAGTGGCTGGTTATTAGACCCGATATTTTTCTGCCCTACTTTCTTTTAGGACAAAATATTTCAGTAGTTAGTTTGAGGAATGATTCTACCTTCATCTTTTTACTTTGCGTTGGTCCGATGATGTTCCTTCTTATTATCCAGTGGTTTCTATAAGCCATTCTTTGATGATATTTTTCACTACCAATCTTGTAACACCAAGTACTTATTGTGAAATGATTAATGTTCTATGAATAATGTTTGGAATCCAATCTGAGTAAAGGCATTAGCCCTTTCGTTACCTTTAATACTCTTAAGTACGGACACCCATTCAAACTCCTTAGTTTTAAAGCCGTCTTCTTAATAGAATTCAGTCCTATTTATCGAATCACAGCCTTATTATTAACTGCACAGTAAAATATTCCGTCTCTTTTCCTTACTGATGATACTTTTGTCTAATCTTTAACTCTGATCTTAAAGTAACCATCTCTATAATGGAACACCACCGAAAGAAAATTTGAAGTTTTCGATTTTGTTCGTGAAATAAAAGATAAGTCTGGATCAGGACCGAGAGAAAAAGCAATTATTCAAAGTTACTCCAATCTTCTTTCCTTAATTTTTTTAAATGTTAGGTTATTTTGAACAAGAAAATCAGAGAAAAAAAAACTATTTAGGACGAAAATCGTGTAAAATTGTGAACAATGTGAAAAGTTCTACTTTTTCTGTATGCCATAAGAACTTCTTATCTACTGTTTTGAATTTATACCCCAATTTTTAGAGGCACTGGAATCAAATAAAATTTTACCGACTATGACAATAGCTGAACATATAAAAATTTATTGCCCAAAGATATATTATATAAGGAAGAAATGATTTTTCTTGCATTAAGGAGACTAGCCATCAATATTTGCGTAGCCAAAATGTGGAATTTTTCCAAGCCAATACTATTCTTTCTCCTGCTTTACTCATTTTGCGTAAGTAAAACAAATTTCAATTATTTGCATTTATTTAACCATTTATTCATACAAAACTAACCCCAAACGCACAATTTATTTATCGAGAAAATTGGAAATCATATTTTAATTCACTTAAAATTATTGAAAATAAAATTATTTCAGTTTATTGTTATTTAATCTCTGAAATTTCGATTCCAATTTCTAACGGTTTTTTACTTTTAAACTATGCTTTAAATTTTTATTAATAATGCCTTTTATTTACATATTTAAAAGTATAGTATATTTACAGCATTAAACTCAATTATATTAACCACTTTAAGATATTATTGTACTTTCCGCAACTTTATTTGTATTACATTTTGGTACATGATTTATTAAAGTATCAATTCCGGAAATAACAATTTTCATCTTTCTTTATCACGCATATAGAAAATGCCACGACATATTAAGAAAAATAAGATCTAAACAGAGAACTATTTTTCGCATAAATCACGTGACGTATTTAATAAAATTTAATGAACTAGGATTATTAACAGTTTCAGGAAAGTTTTGATATAAAAAGTGCCAAAATGATAATTTTTTTCACTCTTTCACCTCTTCTTCCTCCAGGAACTAAGGGTCTATTCTTACAAATTCTAGGTCAGAACTCAAAACGAGACATCATAAAACAAAAAAAGCAATCGAATTTGGTTCAGTGGTATAGGGAATAAAGATGACTTTTTCTCTTATATGTATAAATCTTATATCGCTACTTTGTAAATGATTAACATAAGGTATTATTGGAAAAAAAATTTAAAAAAAATCTGAAATAGAAATGGCGAAAAAATAAAATAATTGTTTTGTAACAGTATAATACATCTTAAAGTTAAAAGTTCAATTGAAAACTTTAACCAATTGAAATTTAAGAATATAGACTTTTTAAATTTATTTATTTTTAAAAATTTAATTATTAGGATTTAACAAAACATTATAATACGAAGTATAGCATGTAACAGCATAAATTTTATTACCCAAATTAAGTTTCTCCAATTTCATAGAATAGAAAAAAAATCTAGAATTTTTCCCAAAACTACAGCGAAAAGTTAGAATAATGTAAAAAAAAGAAAAAACAATTTGCCCATACCTTTTGAATGCAACTGACTTTTGAATTAGATATAACTTTTGTGGGTATTTCTAAAAAAACACTAAATTTGAGCTAAAATAAATAAGCTTGGAAAGAATTTCTCTGCCTCTTTCAACCTTGAATTAAATTCATTTCAATTCAATTTATTCCAAAATAACATACATTAGAATTACAAATGATGTAATACCATAGAGATATCTGTATTAGCTGTCCATGGTCTAGACTAACCAACACCAAAACCGAAACTTACAAACTAAATAAAATACGTAACAAATTTTTCATATTATATTTAAATATATATAGTTAATAGATGAGCTACCTTAAAGATAAATGGAGTACATTTTCTTTAGTCGTATAAAATTTGAAAGAAAGTAACTGTCGTTTTATTAAAAAAACATACCAAAAAAAAAAGGTCCAAAACAATGAATTGTTAATTTTATTTCGATTAAAAACTTAAAATACAAACATACAATTACTTATTTTATATACGTAGTACATTTTTTTTCTTTTTTAAAACATAATTTTATTACTTCATAGCTCTAATTTTTGTTATAAAATATTTCACATGTGCAAAATTTAATCTAACACGTTATCTTTTGATTTGAATTTCATTAATTTTTAACTTTTGGTATATCATGTAAATGATTCCAGTAACTTGATAAAATTATTTTTCTTATCGAAATTTTAAAAGCTGTCAGTAAAATGTTTTTATAAAATAATTTTTAAGACTCTAAGCGTCAAGGATGATGTGCCAGTTCTTAAGAATGCAAAAAATATACTAAAATAAAACTGACTTAAATAACTAAAAACCCATAGAATACATTATAAAGCCACCCAATTGACATCCATAACTACAGCAACGTAAAATGGAAATTACACCGACACAATTTCTTAAAAACTATCAATTATAATCTTTTGAAGAATTTCGCAAATAGAACAATGAATTACAGATAATTTTTTTTTACAGATTAAAATGATTTTTTAATAACCTCAATTTTTCTCCTTTAGCTAAATAATGAAGCTTGCCCTCCACCAATTTCACAGTCTCAACAAATACTTAGAGCTGCTGTGGAGTCGTCTGACCGATATATTCTTATGGGACAACAATCTATATCTAATGCAAAAATAAGTTCCCAAAATTTCATTGACAAGGCACAAATACTTCAAAACGAAATCACTTTCATGGCAATAACGAATTTAACAAATGTGTATCAAGGAATAAACGCCTGCGCTTTTTCACAAAGAAAAAATATCGATACCATTGCTCTTGTATCGCCAATCCAAAATTGCATTAATTCCAAAACTCAAAGTTTCAGTAATACAATAAATCAGATTGCACAAAATACACATAGACAAACTCAAACTGTTCAAGACTATTTGGTGAATACAAGAGCTCAGTGCTTAAGGTCAAATAATCTCATAGCAGCAGGAGAATGTTTGCTAACACTAGGATCCAACTATTTAAATGTGGCTAATATTGTCTCCAATGTAATACTTGATAATATCAAATCAACGGGAGATATGGTATTACACGAACAAAGTAATATGGCAAAATGTACTGGCGACAACTTACAATCCGTTGCTCACTTGACCAGTCAAGCAGGGGTTGACGTACAATCATGCCCCATTTTTAGTCAATTACCAACACGTGCTCCCGCTTCTACATCTACTTCTACAACCTCAACCACATCGACAACATCCACTACATCAACTACTTCCACTACTTCAACGACGTCGACAACTTCAACCACATCAACTACCTCTACAACCTCAACAACATCCACAACCTCAACCACATCAACAACATCCACAACATCAACTACATCAACAACATCGACAACTTCAACCACATCCACAACCTCAACCACATCAACAACATCCACAACATCTACTACATCAACGACATCGACAACTTCAACAACATCCTCAACCTCAACCACTTCTACAACGTCAACAACATCGACAACATCTACAACTTCTACTACTTCTACTACTTCAACTACTTCTACAACTTCAACGACGTCGACAACTTCAACCACATCAACTACTTCTACAACCTCAACAACATCCACAACCTCAACCACATCAACAACATCCACAACATCAACTACATCAACAACATCGACAACTTCAACCACATCCACAACCTCAACCACATCAACAACATCCACAACATCTACTACATCAACGACATCGACTACTTCAACAACATCCTCAACCTCAACCACTTCTACAACGTCAACAACATCGACAACATCTACAACTTCTACTACTTCTACTACTTCAACTACTTCTACAACTTCAACGACGTCGACAACTTCAACCACATCAACTACTTCTACAACCTCAACAACATCCACAACCTCAACCACATCAACAACATCCACAACATCAACTACATCAACAACATCGACAACTTCAACCACATCCACAACCTCAACAACATCCACAACATCTACTACATCAACGACATCGACAACTTCAACAACATCCTCAACCTCAACCACTTCTACAACGTCAACAATATCGACAACATCTACAACTTCTACTACCTCTACTACTTCAACTACTTCTTCAACTTCAACGACGTCGACAACTTCAACCACATCAACTACTTCTACAACCTCAACAACATCCACAACCTCAACCACATCAACAACATCCACAACATCAACTACATCAACAACATCGACTACTTCAACAACATCCTCAACCTCAACCACTTCTACAACGTCAACAACATCGACAACATCCACTACATCAACTACTTCTACTACTTCATCCACGTCGACAACTTCAACAACATCAACTACTTCTACAACCTCATCAACATCCACGACCTCAACCACATCAACAACATCGACAACATCTACAACATCAACAACATCAACGACATCGACTACTTCAACAACGTCTACTACATCAACTACTTCGAAAACTTCCACAACATTCTCAACCTCAACCACTTCTACAACGTCAACAACATCGACAACATCCACTACATCTACTACTTCTACTTCTTCTACTACTTCTACATCTTCACCGACATCTACCATATCCACAACTTCATCGACATTCTCAACTTCAAGCACATCTTCTTCTTCTACATCCTCCTCAATACCAACAACGACCACATCTATAACGTCGACCACATCACCATCATCTAGTACTTCTACATCTTCACCGACATCTACCATATCCACAACTTCATCGACATTCTCAACTTCAAGCACATCTTCTTCTTCTACATCCTCCTCAATACCAACAACGACCACATCTATAACGTCGACCACATCACCATCATCTAGTACTTCTACATCTTCACCGACATCTACCATATCCACAACTTCATCGACATTCTCAACTTCAAGCACATCTTCTTCTTCTACATCCTCCTCAATACCAACAACGACCACATCTATAACGTCGACCACATCACCATCATCTAGTACTTCTACATCTTCACCGACATCTACCATATCCACAACTTCATCGACATTCTCAACTTCAACCACATCTTCTTCTTCTACATCCTCCTCAATACCAACAACGACCACATCTATAACGTCGACCACATCACCATCATCTAGTACTTCTACATCTTCACCGACATCTACCATATCCACAACTTCATCGACATTCTCAACTTCAAGCACATCTTCTTCTTCTACATCCTCCTCAATACCAACAACGACCACATCTATAACGTCGACCACATCACCATCATCTAGTACTTCTACATCTTCACCGACATCTACCATATCCACAACTTCATCGACATTCTCAACTTCAAGCACATCTTCTTCTTCTACATCCTCCTCAATACCAACAACGACCACATCTATAACGTCGACCACATCACCATCATCTAGTACTTCTACATCTTCACCGACATCTACCATATCCACAACTTCATCGACATTCTCAACTTCAAGCACATCTTCTTCTTCTACATCCTCCTCAATACCAACAACGACCACATCTATAACGTCGACCACATCACCATCATCTAGTACTTCTACATCTTCACCGACATCTACCATATCCACAACTTCATCGACATTCTCAACTTCAAGCACATCTTCTTCTTCTACATCCTCCTCAATACCAACAACGACCACATCTATAACGTCGACCACATCACCATCATCTAGTACTTCTACATCTTCACCGACATCTACCATATCCACAACTTCATCGACATTCTCAACTTCAAGCACATCTTCTTCTTCTACATCCTCCTCAATACCAACAACGACCACATCTATAACGTCGACCACATCACCATCATCTAGTACTTCTACATCTTCACCGACATCTACCATATCCACAACTTCATCGACATTCTCAACTTCAAGCACATCTTCTTCTTCTACATCCTCCTCAATACCAACAACGACCACATCTATAACGTCGACCACATCACCATCATCTAGTACTTCTACATCTTCACCGACATCTACCATATCCACAACTTCATCGACATTCTCAACTTCAAGCACATCTTCTTCTTCTACATCCTCCTCAATACCAACAACGACCACATCTATAACGTCGACCACATCACCATCATCTAGTACTTCTACATCTTCACCGACATCTACCATATCCACAACTTCATCGACATTCTCAACTTCAAGCACATCTTCTTCTTCTACATCCTCCTCAATACCAACAACGACCACATCTATAACGTCGACCACATCACCATCATCTAGTACTTCTACATCTTCACCGACATCTACCATATCCACAACTTCATCGACATTCTCAACTTCAAGCACATCTTCTTCTTCTACATCCTCCTCAATACCAACAACGACCACATCTATAACGTCGACCACATCACCATCATCTAGTACTTCTACATCTTCACCGACATCTACCATATCCACAACTTCATCGACATTCTCAACTTCAAGCACATCTTCTTCTTCTACATCCTCCTCAATACCAACAACGACCACATCTATAACGTCGACCACATCACCATCATCTAGTACTTCTACATCTTCACCGACATCTACCATATCCACAACTTCATCGACATTCTCAACTTCAAGCACATCTTCTTCTTCTACATCCTCCTCAATACCAACAACGACCACATCTATAACGTCGACCACATCACCATCATCTAGTACTTCTACATCTTCACCGACATCTACCATATCCACAACTTCATCGACATTCTCAACTTCAAGCACATCTTCTTCTTCTACATCCTCCTCAATACCAACAACGACCACATCTATAACGTCGACCACATCACCATCATCTAGTACTTCTACATCTTCACCGACATCTACCATATCCACAACTTCATCGACATTCTCAACTTCAAGCACATCTTCTTCTTCTACATCCTCCTCAATACCAACAACGACCACATCTATAACGTCGACCACATCACCATCATCTAGTACTTCTACATCTTCACCGACATCTACCATATCCACAACTTCATCGACATTCTCAACTTCAAGCACATCTTCTTCTTCTACATCCTCCTCAATACCAACAACGACCACATCTATAACGTCGACCACATCACCATCATCTAGTACTTCTACATCTTCACCGACATCTACCATATCCACAACTTCATCGACATTCTCAACTTCAAGCACATCTTCTTCTTCTACATCCTCCTCAATACCAACAACGACCACATCTATAACGTCGACCACATCACCATCATCTAGTACTTCTACATCTTCACCGACATCTACCATATCCACAACTTCATCGACATTCTCAACTTCAAGCACATCTTCTTCTTCTACATCCTCCTCAATACCAACAACGACCACATCTATAACGTCGACCACATCACCATCATCTAGTACTTCTACATCTTCACCGACATCTACCATATCCACAACTTCATCGACATTCTCAACTTCAAGCACATCTTCTTCTTCTACATCCTCCTCAATACCAACAACGACCACATCTATAACGTCGACCACATCACCATCATCTAGTACTTCTACATCTTCACCGACATCTACCATATCCACAACTTCATCGACATTCTCAACTTCAAGCACATCTTCTTCTTCTACATCCTCCTCAATACCAACAACGACCACATCTATAACGTCGACCACATCACCATCATCTAGTACTTCTACATCTTCACCGACATCTACCATATCCACAACTTCATCGACATTCTCAACTTCAACCACATCTTCTTCTTCTACATCCTCCTCAATACCAACAACGACCACATCTATAACGTCGACCACATCACCATCATCTAGTACTTCTACATCTTCACCGACATCTACCATATCCACAACTTCATCGACATTCTCAACTTCAAGCACATCTTCTTCTTCTACATCCTCCTCAATACCAACAACGACCACATCTATAACGTCGACCACATCACCATCATCTAGTACTTCTACATCTTCACCGACATCTACCATATCCACAACTTCATCGACATTCTCAACTTCAAGCACATCTTCTTCTTCTACATCCTCCTCAATACCAACAACGACCACATCTATAACGTCGACCACATCACCATCATCTAGTACTTCTACATCTTCACCGACATCTACCATATCCACAACTTCATCGACATTCTCAACTTCAAGCACATCTTCTTCTTCTACATCCTCCTCAATACCAACAACGACCACATCTATAACGTCGACCACATCACCATCATCTAGTACTTCTACATCTTCACCGACATCTACCATATCCACAACTTCATCGACATTCTCAACTTCAAGCACATCTTCTTCTTCTACATCCTCCTCAATACCAACAACGACCACATCTATAACGTCGACCACATCACCATCATCTAGTACTTCTACATCTTCACCGACATCTACCATATCCACAACTTCATCGACATTCTCAACTTCAAGCACATCTTCTTCTTCTACATCCTCCTCAATACCAACAACGACCACATCTATAACGTCGACCACATCACCATCATCTAGTACTTCTACATCTTCACCGACATCTACCATATCCACAACTTCATCGACATTCTCAACTTCAAGCACATCTTCTTCTTCTACATCCTCCTCAATACCAACAACGACCACATCTATAACGTCGACCACATCACCATCAAACGACCACATCTATAACGTCGACCACATCACCATCATCTAGTACTTCTACATCTTCACCGACATCTACCATATCCACAACTTCATCGACATTCTCAACTTCAAGCACATCTTCTTCTTCTACATCCTCCTCAATACCAACAACGACCACATCTATAACGTCGACCACATCACCATCATCTAGTACTTCTACATCTTCACCGACATCTACCATATCCACAACTTCATCGACATTCTCAACTTCAAGCACATCTTCTTCTTCTACATCCTCCTCAATACCAACAACGACCACATCTATAACGTCGACCACATCACCATCATCTAGTACTTCTACATCTTCACCGACATCTACCATATCCACAACTTCATCGACATTCTCAACTTCAAGCACATCTTCTTCTTCTACATCCTCCTCAATACCAACAACGACCACATCTATAACGTCGACCACATCACCATCATCTAGTACTTCTACATCTTCACCGACATCTACCATATCCACAACTTCATCGACATTCTCAACTTCAAGCACATCTTCTTCTTCTACATCCTCCTCAATACCAACAACGACCACATCTATAACGTCGACCACATCACCATCATCTAGTACTTCTACATCTTCACCGACATCTACCATATCCACAACTTCATCGACATTCTCAACTTCAAGCACATCTTCTTCTTCTACATCCTCCTCAATACCAACAACGACCACATCTATAACGTCGACCACATCACCATCATCTAGTACTTCTACATCTTCACCGACATCTACCATATCCACAACTTCATCGACATTCTCAACTTCAAGCACATCTTCTTCTTCTACATCCTCCTCAATACCAACAACGACCACATCTATAACGTCGACCACATCACCATCATCTAGTACTTCTACATCTTCACCGACATCTACCATATCCACAACTTCATCGACATTCTCAACTTCAAGCACATCTTCTTCTTCTACATCCTCCTCAATACCAACAACGACCACATCTATAACGTCGACCACATCACCATCATCTAGTACTTCTACATCTTCACCGACATCTACCATATCCACAACTTCATCGACATTCTCAACTTCAAGCACATCTTCTTCTTCTACATCCTCCTCAATACCAACAACGACCACATCTATAACGTCGACCACATCACCATCATCTAGTACTTCTACATCTTCACCGACATCTACCATATCCACAACTTCATCGACATTCTCAACTTCAAGCACATCTTCTTCTTCTACATCCTCCTCAATACCAACAACGACCACATCTATAACGTCGACCACATCACCATCATCTAGTACTTCTACATCTTCACCGACATCTACCATATCCACAACTTCATCGACATTCTCAACTTCAAGCACATCTTCTTCTTCTACATCCTCCTCAATACCAACAACGACCACATCTATAACGTCGACCACATCACCATCATCTAGTACTTCTACATCTTCACCGACATCTACCATATCCACAACTTCATCGACATTCTCAACTTCAAGCACATCTTCTTCTTCTACATCCTCCTCAATACCAACAACGACCACATCTATAACGTCGACCACATCACCATCATCTAGTACTTCTACATCTTCACCGACATCTACCATATCCACAACTTCATCGACATTCTCAACTTCAAGCACATCTTCTTCTTCTACATCCTCCTCAATACCAACAACGACCACATCTATAACGTCGACCACATCACCATCATCTAGTACTTCTACATCTTCACCGACATCTACCATATCCACAACTTCATCGACATTCTCAACTTCAAGCACATCTTCTTCTTCTACATCCTCCTCAATACCAACAACGACCACATCTATAACGTCGACCACATCACCATCATCTAGTACTTCTACATCTTCACCGACATCTACCATATCCACAACTTCATCGACATTCTCAACTTCAAGCACATCTTCTTCTTCTACATCCTCCTCAATACCAACAACGACCACATCTATAACGTCGACCACATCACCATCATCTAGTACTTCTACATCTTCACCGACATCTACCATATCCACAACTTCATCGACATTCTCAACTTCAAGCACATCTTCTTCTTCTACATCCTCCTCAATACCAACAACGACCACATCTATAACGTCGACCACATCACCATCATCTAGTACTTCTACATCTTCACCGACATCTACCATATCCACAACTTCATCGACATTCTCAACTTCAAGCACATCTTCTTCTTCTACATCCTCCTCAATACCAACAACGACCACATCTATAACGTCGACCACATCACCATCATCTAGTACTTCTACATCTTCACCGACATCTACCATATCCACAACTTCATCGACATTCTCAACTTCAAGCACATCTTCTTCTTCTACATCCTCCTCAATACCAACAACGACCACATCACCATCATCTAGTACTTCTACATCTTCACCGACATCTACCATATCCACAACTTCATCGACATTCTCAACTTCAAGCACATCTTCTTCTTCTACATCCTCCTCAATACCAACAACGACCACATCTATAACGTCGACCACATCACCATCATCTAGTACTTCTACATCTTCACCGACATCTACCATATCCACAACTTCATCGACATTCTCAACTTCAAGCACATCTTCTTCTTCTACATCCTCCTCAATACCAACAACGACCACATCTATAACGTCGACCACATCACCATCATCTAGTACTTCTACATCTTCACCGACATCTACCATATCCACAACTTCATCGACATTCTCAACTTCAAGCACATCTTCTTCTTCTACATCCTCCTCAATACCAACAACGACCACATCTATAACGTCGACCACATCACCATCATCTAGTACTTCTACATCTTCACCGACATCTACCATATCCACAACTTCATCGACATTCTCAACTTCAAGCACATCTTCTTCTTCTACATCCTCCTCAATACCAACAACGACCACATCACCATCATCTAGTACTTCTACATCTTCACCGACATCTACCATATCCACAACTTCATCGACATTCTCAACTTCAAGCACATCTTCTTCTTCTACATCCTCCTCAATACCAACAACGACCACATCTATAACGTCGACCACATCACCATCATCTAGTACTTCTACATCTTCACCGACATCTACCATATCCACAACTTCATCGACATTCTCAACTTCAAGCACATCTTCTTCTTCTACATCCTCCTCAATACCAACAACGACCACATCTATAACGTCGACCACATCACCATCATCTAGTACTTCTACATCTTCACCGACATCTACCATATCCACAACTTCATCGACATTCTCAACTTCAAGCACATCTTCTTCTTCTACATCCTCCTCAATACCAACAACGACCACATCTATAACGTCGACCACATCACCATCATCTAGTACTTCTACATCTTCACCGACATCTACCATATCCACAACTTCATCGACATTCTCAACTTCAAGCACATCTTCTTCTTCTACATCCTCCTCAATACCAACAACGACCACATCTATAACGTCGACCACATCACCATCATCTAGTACTTCTACATCTTCACCGACATCTACCATATCCACAACTTCATCGACATTCTCAACTTCAAGCACATCTTCTTCTTCTACATCCTCCTCAATACCAACAACGACCACATCTATAACGTCGACCACATCACCATCATCTAGTACTTCTACATCTTCACCGACATCTACCATATCCACAACTTCATCGACATTCTCAACTTCAAGCACATCTTCTTCTTCTACATCCTCCTCAATACCAACAACGACCACATCTATAACGTCGACCACATCACCATCATCTAGTACTTCTACATCTTCACCGACATCTACCATATCCACAACTTCATCGACATTCTCAACTTCAAGCACATCTTCTTCTTCTACATCCTCCTCAATACCAACAACGACCACATCTATAACGTCGACCACATCACCATCATCTAGTACTTCTACATCTTCACCGACATCTACCATATCCACAACTTCATCGACATTCTCAACTTCAAGCACATCTTCTTCTTCTACATCCTCCTCAATACCAACAACGACCACATCTATAACGTCGACCACATCACCATCATCTAGTACTTCTACATCTTCACCGACATCTACCATATCCACAACTTCATCGACATTCTCAACTTCAAGCACATCTTCTTCTTCTACATCCTCCTCAATACCAACAACGACCACATCTATAACGTCGACCACATCACCATCATCTAGTACTTCTACATCTTCACCGACATCTACCATATCCACAACTTCATCGACATTCTCAACTTCAAGCACATCTTCTTCTTCTACATCCTCCTCAATACCAACAACGACCACATCTATAACGTCGACCACATCACCATCATCTAGTACTTCTACATCTTCACCGACATCTACCATATCCACAACTTCATCGACATTCTCAACTTCAAGCACATCTTCTTCTTCTACATCCTCCTCAATACCAACAACGACCACATCTATAACGTCGACCACATCACCATCATCTAGTACTTCTACATCTTCACCGACATCTACCATATCCACAACTTCATCGACATTCTCAACTTCAAGCACATCTTCTTCTTCTACATCCTCCTCAATACCAACAACGACCACATCTATAACGTCGACCACATCACCATCATCTAGTACTTCTACATCTTCACCGACATCTACCATATCCACAACTTCATCGACATTCTCAACTTCAAGCACATCTTCTTCTTCTACATCCTCCTCAATACCAACAACGACCACATCTATAACGTCGACCACATCACCATCATCTAGTACTTCTACATCTTCACCGACATCTACCATATCCACAACTTCATCGACATTCTCAACTTCAAGCACATCTTCTTCTTCTACATCCTCCTCAATACCAACAACGACCACATCTATAACGTCGACCACACCATTTTTTTACATAAACTAACACAACAACGAGGCCATAATGGGTTTTCTTATTTTTCTCGATGGAATCTTAAGATTTGGTCGAATTTTTCTGTTAGATTTTCATTATCTGTTTGTATTTAACCATGTTATGTTTTCTAGGTTTGTATTGTACATTATGAGAAAAAGAAAACTCTATGGGTTTCAAACCATAAAGATTGTGTTTTTCGAAGGTTTTTTATGTTTATTGAATTAATGTTTTTGATTTATATTTTTAATATATCGATTTCTTTTTGTTAATTAAGAATTACGTTGTTTTATAATTATGGAATCAATTAATAATTTGTTTATGATTTTGCTTGTTTATTTTTTTGCTGGTGTATAATTTGGGATAAAATGAATTAATTAAAATATTATTTGAAATAATTATTTGGTTATTTTTTTATTATTCTTAACCATCCCAAAACTGAATCGTGATAAGTTCTCATTGTATTACTCTGGTCGGCAATGATCTTAGCATTTTAACGAAACTAAAAAACTTGGTTTTCTTTCTATAAATTTCATTTGATTTTCCATTTGATCAGGGAACAATTTTCTTTCTTTTGTTATTCTTTGTTGTTTTTTCAAATTGAAATTCAATTGAAATATTTTTTTTTTATTAATATTCATTCACCTTAATACTATTTATAACTAGTCGGAAATTGAAAATTAGCGTGAGTAGAAAAAGGTTAACCCGTTTAATTAAATTTTTACTTCAACTTTTTACATATGATTTAAAAACCGGTAATGAATTCAATTAAACTTATGTAAAATCAATTTTCGAAAGTTTGATCTACATCTTTTGAAAGTTTGGGAAGCCTGGTATTATTTGTTTGCTAATAGAAATTTATTTATCCTGTTTGATCACCGAATCTCCATAAGGGTCCATGTAAAATTATCGTATTTTTAAATGAATATAACTTTTTAACGTCTTAGTGAATGGCTTTAAAAATTATTTTCTTTTAAAAACTTAAGAAAGCAAGTGACGAATATTATATATGCAAATAAAAATTTTTTTTTTTTTTTCAAAATTCTCGAGTAATAAAAAACACCAATTAATGGCGTGAAATTTTAATAGTTAAAGAAAAGCTCCAAACGTCAAGGTAGCACGGCTCAGGGTTTTCCTGGAAAATATACCAGCACCATTTTTTCCCAAATTCATGAACGATAAAAAAAACCAAAATATTCCGTAGTTATTTTTCGCGAAGTCCAAAAGTGTAGTGCTAACTTGATGGACGTCTGGAATGTTGTTAGTGCAATAATGTGTCATGAGTTCTGGTTCATATCAGAATTCAAGGGAGCAGTTTAGTCTTCTGGACGTGAATACTTTTGGAGGTACTGCTTTTAAGAGTAATAAAGTGCGTAATATCTCTTAGTGATATTATATAATATTTTATGTGGCAGGGATAGATGACGTTGTAGAAAAAAAAATCAACCACGCGGGAAATTAAATCTGCCATTAGGCAGACTTTAAATAAGTTTACGAGAGATCATCACTTGTACACCCAATTCCTAGAGTATAGTTTGTAGAAATCCCTTTACAATATTGACTTACTACCTTTTATGCTTCTCAATATCACTATTTTTCATAACTACCGTTTTTATTATCCGAAAAAAATAGAATGGAAATGTAAACAGAGTTTCATTTATGTATTCTCTTATTCATTCAATTACTAATTTATATTTACAGACAAAAATTGGATCTACATTCAAGATATATAATTGTTTTCCAATCAGTTCAGCGCCAGTTTACACCCCATAAAATGAAAATTTTGAAAAAAAAAATCTATGATATCACTGACGTAGCGAAGCTTAAAGAAATTTTCAGCTTTTAGAAATTAAAGAAAGTTGTAGAACTTTTGGGTTCAATAAAATTTGGATTCATTTGTAGAAATATATCGGATCAAACACCACTTTACAAATCGCAAACACCTTAGATTACACAGGCCTGCAAAAAAAATACTTTTTAAAAATTGTTTTTATTGTAATAGATCATTTTAATACATTTTTGCGCTTATTTCAAATATGAAATCTATTTCCTTCCATCACATAAAGTTTTTCCATACAATGAGAAAATGTATTAGGAAGAAGTTGCACATAACGCAATTTTTTATCAAAAATGTTTTCTAAATTCCATGGAATAAAATACATAACATAATAGACGATAAAATTCAGATCTCAGCTTTTATTTTTTTAAATATGAAGGCAATTCAGGTCGTTTAAGATCGGTTTTTTTTATTTAATATTATTATTATCCAATTAGCTACGTTTCGTTACTTATCGTAACTTCATCAGGCTTCTATAAAAAAATAAAATAATTACAAAATATGTCAAACATACATAAATTTCAAAACTATAATAATACACATATAATATAGATAATATAAAATATTTGTAATTAAATAATAATGACTAACTCAAAATTTCAAAATATGACAAACATTTTAAGAGATATTGTTATAAATAATTAAATATATTATAATAAAATTAATTAATAAAATACCTTGATTCACAAAAATAAAATATTTTCAATTTAAATTCAATAAATAAATAAAAATTAAAAAATTACACACTATAATTCAGTGCCGCCTAATGAGCCCAACTAACATCCAACCGCGCGTTATTCAGACATAGGTCCACCTATAAAAAAATAGGTTCAATAAAAAAAACCGATCTTAAACTACCTAAATTGTCTTCTGATTTAAAAAAATGCATAACATACTTAAACACAGATATTATATTATACATAGTTATCAATAAGGGTGAAATCTATAAGTTTTTCGGATGAAGCCAGGGGTCCAAAACGAGCCACTTATTCTGTATCGAAAATGGTAGTACTGCACCTCTCACTACTAGCGCTGGTGTCGTTTCATCTTGCGTTGGTAGAGGAAATGAACCAATACGAAATTTCTTAGTAAAAACGAGATAACAGAAATAATTTTTGTTATTTCACTCTCACTTTTAAACTTAGTATCGGTTTGTTTATCTTACCAACGAAAGATAAAACGACACCAGCACTAGTAGTGAAAGGTTCGGTACTACCATTTTTGATACAGAAAAAGTGGTTCGATTTGGGCCTCCGATTTTGGCCGAAAAAACTACTTTTCAATTGTAATTTGCATCAAAACCTTACTTGATGAAATTCTTTCATTAAATTTTCCATAATTAGGGCAAAAATTTTCTCAAAAATATGTTATTATATTTAAGACAATTTTACCATCGCAGGCCTATGTTATTTAATGGTTGGTGTTGAGGGTGGAACTTGTATAAATTTCGAAGGTTTTAGCCAGGGGGGTCTAACTCTTATGGCAGACTTGGTTCCCGAAATCTCATACTTAGCTCCCCCAAATATAGATGGCGTGGCAAGCATTTCTAGTTTTAAATAGCACAGACATGGGATAAAGAACAGAAGGTTGGTAAAAGTAAAGATGTTGATAGCAGTGAAATCATCAGAACGAATTTATTCATTTCAAAGTAAAACTGATGCTATTAACAGCTGCCGGTCTTAATTATTTGGAATCGCATTTTTTTGTGGATTTTCATTGACGCGGTCTTCCATTATAGGAAACCTATGTATCTTTGTAGGCACTGTTGTGTGTTTTATGTTAAAAAGTCTCCATCAAATACATTTTTTTACTTCTCAAGATTATTACAAAGGTATGCATTTATTTAGTAGCTAAGACCCACTGTTTTGTGGCAAGCCCAAATATGTTTGAAATTCAAACTCGGGATTTACTAATTACACTCATTGGAAATTTATTTTTTTAAGTGAAATAAATTTGTTTCAGCAACGATTCGACGATTTTTCTAAGCCGTCGCAATTCATGGCAATCGAGAAGAATAATTTCCAGGATTTAGCTGTTATTTCCAAATTGACGTATTTTTAAGTATACTTTAACATGTTGTCTGTAACTTACTTCAATTAAAGGAAATTGAACAATGTAAATTTTGTTATGATAAACTTAAAATTATTATTATAATTAAAATCACTGTCCAGTTTTCTGTATTGATCATATTTCGTTTTAGGCAATTTAAATTTTTCAATGCTTAGTAATGTTATGTTTTGTATTTCAATTTTTTTAAATAAAATATAATTTTCAATCAAGTTTTCAATTTTCTGTATAAAATATTTCAGGAATAAATTAAATTTGAAAATGGCGCTTAAATCCAAACTGATGAAAAGAAGATATCGTTATTATCGGCTGTGCTACTACACTAGCGCCATCGGGACTTGTCAGCAAGAAATAGGCCTTTTCGAGGAACAAAAAATTAACATTGAGTTAGCCTCCCCTGGTTTTAGCTTTAACTTCAGCTTACAGCTCTCTGATTTATGGATAAAATATTTTTTAAGCCCTCCTGTTCATTATCTTTTACCTATTTTCTATCTTGAATTCTAAATCGACAGCCGTGAGGCATAGCCCCACGTGGGCCGTAGTGCCCCGCCAATACAAAACGAGGCTTGCCGGAACACTACATCATTTTTCCCTATGTTTTAATCCTGTTTGGGTTAGACAAAAAGTAGGTTTTTTTTCTGTTGTAGTGACTGAATGTTTGGAAAGATTTCCGGTTAGATGGCGAACGCAGACTTACGATACCCAGATGACCAGAAACCTTGGAAAGTTAGCTTGGAATTGGGTTTCGCAATAATGAAAACAGGTTTAATGTAACTTAAAATTCAATTTATTGTGTCGCACTTATTCTTCGTTACATTGAACCATTTATAGCCTTTGCTCTTCAACTTCCATAAAGTGGGGAGCAATTTTGTAAATCAAAATAGCTATAACCTACTTGTTGACAAAAATGAATGGGATTTAGAAATATAAATCTAAAAGCCATCAGGAGGTTCTTCATACCCATCATAAACATTCGTATCGCACACACAACCAACTGATATCTTGAAACTGAGAAAAAATCCAAGTTCCTAAGTTAAAGTAATCGAAAATTACTATCAGTAATGTACATTTCCCGTAACGGTGTCGAAGTTGAGACTTTTACTATCGAGAGTATGAGGAAAACTTACCCTCCTAAAAAGCTCAATAAACAAGAAAATATTGAAAATTTAACAAAAAATACAGTAAATAATTAGTATTGACTTACATTTTTGACCTGAAAAAATCGACGAAATTTTCAACACAAACATTCCAAAAAATGTAAATTTTAATTCATAATAATTGAAAATAGACACCAATTTTGTTAAATCTATATCACTTTAATTGTCAAATAATTAAAATTTTTAGTATAAACACAATTTATGAATAATTTTAAATCTTCGTTTATTCACTCAATTTTTGTCGATTATCAAAGTTGAGTCCACATTATTGAAGAGTAGTTGAATGAACACTATTGCGCTTTGGGATAGATATAATTGTGGCACATCTTAATAACCCATTTTGAATTTGCACGTGCACGTTTGATGTTCCTCATAAAATAAAAATTAAAGAAAATAAAAATTTTTGGTGAAATAATACAACACTGACCATAATACAATGTCCAGAGGTTTTCAAATAGTCAAGTTTTAGTAGCTTTTGAAAATAAAAGAGTGTGGATATCTTAAAATTTTTATGAGTATAGTAAAGCGTTTTGATGATGTTTCTGGTCTCGTATTTAAACTTAAATCACCTTTTTTGATCCAGGATTTCTTTATTTTTCACCATAAAAAAGATGACGTTAAATTATAGTTTTTCAAGGCCTTGTTCAAATAATTTTCAAAATAGGTTGATAGAGAAGTGAATGATAGATATTTAGCAATTTAATGAATTTATTATTTTTATACTTTGTTAATGTGTTTTTGTTAATTGTTTTTCCCCTGGTTGCCAGGGTTGTGTCGACGACTACTAGAAATATTATTTGTTTTCCAGTTTCTCGTCGCCACAATATTCCCCCTCTTCCTTTTTTTTTATACAAATACACCGACACAGATACACCAATAAACAATAAATATGTGCCAAATATGTGCCATGGAAGACATTTTATTAAATTTTTATTAATCGTTCCCAAAAATGAGTTTACCAAAGTGGCAGTAAAAAGTGAGTTCAATTAATTTTAATTTCAAAAACTACATTCTGGAGTTAATTTCTTGATTTAACATCATATATTTGTCCTTTTCTGTTACATGTTTTACATTATTTAACCATTTCTGGTACTATCAATCTATTGTTATGCTTATCCAAAATAAAAACGGCATTAAAATTTTTCAAACATCTATTTTTCCTGAAAGTGGTTCCAGAGTTAGGAATCCTCAAGGCTTATTGTGTTTCCTGGACCCTACTTCAATTTATTTAGATCAAGTAACGAACTTCAATAACCGATGCGCTATGTGCTTTCCAAATATTTCAATTCCAGGAATTGACATCTTCAATTTTTCTACCTAGAAAAATCTGCATTTTGGATCATCCTCATGTAATTCGCATATATTCCGCAGTGGCTGGTTATTAGACCCGATACTTTTCTGCCCTACTTTCTTTTAGGACAAAGTATTTCAGTAGTTAGTTTGAGGAATGGTTCTACCATCATCTTTTTACTTTGCGTTGGTCCGATGATGTTCCTTCTTATTGTCCAGTGGTTTCTATAAGTCATTCTTGGATGATATTTTTCACTACCAATCTTGTAACACCAAGTACTTATTGTGAAATGATTAATGTTCTATGAATAATGTTTGGAATCCAATCTGAGTAAAGGCATTAGCCCTTTCGTTACCTTTAATACTCTTAAGTACGGACACCCATCCAAACAAACTCCTTAGTTTTAAAGCCGTCTTCTAAATAGAATTCAGTCCTATTTATCGAATCACAGCCTTATTATTAACTGCACAGTAAAATATTCCGTCTCTTTTCCTTACTGATGATACTTTTGTCTAATCTTTAACTCTGATCTTAAAGTAACCATCTCTATAATGGAACACCACCGAAAGAAAATTTGAAGTTTTCGTTTTTGTTCGTGAAATAAAAGATAAGTCTGGATCAGGACCGAGAGAAAAAACAATTATTCAAAGTTACTCCAATCTTCTTTCCTTAATTTTTTTAAATGTTAGATTATTTTGAACAAGAAAATCCGAGAAAAAAAAAACTATTAAGGATGAATCGTGTGAAATTGTGAACATTAAAATGCAAAAAGTTTTACTTTGTCTGTATGCCATAAGAACTTCTTATCTACTGCTTTGAATTTATGCCCCAATTTTTAGAGGCACTGGAATCAAATAAAATTTTACCCACGATGACAATAGCTGAACATATAAAAATTTATTGCCCAAAGATATATTATATAAGGAAGAAATTATTTTTCTTGCATTAAGGAGACTAACCATCAATATTTGCGTAGCCAAAATGTGGAATTTTTCAAAGCCAATACTATTCTTTCTCCTGCTTTACTCATTTTGCGTAAGTAAAACAAATTTCAATTATTTGCATTTATTTAACCATTTATTCATACAAAACTAACCCCAAACGCACAATTTATTTATCGAGAAAATTGGAAATCATATTTTAATTCACTTTAAATTATTGAAATTAAAATTATTTCAGTTAATTGTTCTTTAATCTCTGAATTTTCGATTCCAATTTCTAACGGTTTTTTACTTTTAAACTATGCTTTAAATTTTTATTAATAATGCCTTTTATTTACATATTTAAAAGTATAGTATATTTACAGCATTAAACTCAATTATATTAACCACTTTAAGATATTATTGTACTTTCCGCAACTTTATTTGTATTACATTTTGGTACATGATTTATTAAAGTATCAATTCCGGAAATAACAATTTTAATCTTTCTTTATCACGCATATAGAAAATGCCACGACATATTAAGAAAAATAAGATCTAAACAGAGAACTACTTTTCGCATAAATCACGTGACGTATTTAATAAAATTTAATGAACTAGGATTATTAACAGTTTCAGAAAAGTTTTGATATAAAAAGTGCCAAAATGATAATTTTTTTCACTCTTTCACCTCTTCTTCCTCCAGGAACTAAGGGTCTATTCTTACAAATTCTAGGTCAGAACTCAAAACGAGACATCATAAAACAAAAAAAGCAATCGAATTTGGTTCAGTGGTATAGTGAATAAAGATGACTTTTTCTCTTATATGTATAAATCTTATATCGCTACTTTGTAAATGATTAACATAAGGTATTATTGGAAAAAAAAATTTAAAAAAAATCTGAAATAGAAATGGCGAAAAAATAAAATAATTGTTTTGTAACAGTATAATACATCTTAAAGTTAAAAGTTCAATTGAAAACTTTAATCAATTGAAATTTAAGAATATAGACTTTTTAAATTTATTTATTTTTAAAAATTTAATTATTAGGACTTAACAAAACATTATAATACGAAGTATAGCATGTACCAACATAAATTTTATTACCCAAATTAAGTTTCTCCCATTTCATAGAATAGAAAAAAAATCTGGAATTTTTCCCAAAACTACAGCGAAAAGTTAGAATAATGTAAAAAAAAGAAAAAACAATTTCTCCATACCATTTAAATGCAACTGACTTTTGAATTAGATATAACTTTTGTGAGTATTTCTAAAAAAAACACTAAATTTGAGCTGAAATGAATAAGCTTGGAAAGAATTTCTCTGCCTCTTTCATCCTTGAATTAAATTCATTTCAATTCAATTTATTCCAAAATAACATACAATTGAATTACAAATGATGTAATACCATAGAGATACCTGTGTTAGCTGTCCATGGTCTGGACCAACCATCACCAAAACCCACAAACTTACAACATACAAACTAAATAAAATACAAAACTAATTTTTATATTGTGTTTAAATATACACAGTTAAATAGATGAGTTACCTTAAAGATAAATTGAATACATTTTCTTTAGTCATACGAACTTTGAAAAAAAAACTGTCGTTTTTACTAAAAAAAAATTACCAAAAAATAACCCAAAACAATGAAGTTGTTATTTTATTTCGAAGAAAAAATTAAAATTTAAACATAAGACAATTACTTATTTTATAAACGCAGTTCATTTTTTTTTCTTTTTAAAAACATAATTTTATTACTTCATAGCTCTAATTTTTGTAATAAAATATTTCACATGTGCAAAATTTAATCTAACACGTTATCTTTTGATTTGAATTTCTTTAATTTTTAACTTTTGGTATATCATGTAAATGATTCCAGTAACTTAATAAAAATATTTTTCTTATCAAAATTTTAAAAGCTGTCAGTAAAATGTTCTTATAAAATAATTTTTAAGACTCTAAGCGTCAAGGATGATGTTCCAGTTCTTAAGAATGCAAAAAATATACTAAAATAAAACTGACTTAAATAATTAAAAACCCACAGAATACATTATAAAGCCACCCAGTTGATATACATAACTACATCAACATAAAATGGAAATTACACTGACACAATTTCTTAAAGACTATCAATTATAATCTTTTGAAGAATTTCGCAAATAGAACGACAAATTACTGATTAATTTTTTTTCCAGATTTACAGATTTTTTAATTACCTAAATTTTTCTTCTTTAGCTAAATAATGAAGCTTGTCCTCCACCAATTTCACAGTCCCAAGAAATACTTAGAGCTGCTGTGGAGTCGTCTGACAGATATATACTTATGGGACAACAAGCAATATCTAATGCACAAATAAGTTCCCAAAATTTCATTGACAAGGCACAAATACTTCAAAACGAAATCACTTTCATGGCAATAACGAATTTAACACAAGTGTATCAAGGAATAAACACTTGCGCTTTTTCGCAAGGAAAACATGTCGATACCATTGCTCTTGTATCGCCTATTCAAAATTGCATTAATTCCAAAACTCAACTTTTCAGTAATACAATAAATCAGATTGCACAAAATACACATAGACAAACTCAAACTGTTCAAGACTATTTGGTGAATACAAGGGCTCAGTGTTTGATGTCAAACAATCTTTTATCAACCGCAGAATGTTTGCTGCAACTTGGATCCAACTATTTAAATGTTGCAAATATTGTCTCCAATGGAATATTAGATAATGTGAGAACAACGGGAACAATTATATTAAACGAACAAAGCAGCATGGCAAAATGTACTTGTGACAACTTAGATTCGGTCGCTCAGTTGACAAGTCAAGCTGGGGTTGACATACAATCATGCCACATTTTTAGTCAAATAACTACCAGCACTTCTACCTCTACATCCACTTCTACAACCTCGACAACATCCACTACATCTACTACTTCTACCACTTCAACAACATCAACCACATCGACTACATCTACTACTTCTACCACTTCAACAACATCAACCACATCGACTACATCTACTACTTCTACAACCTCCACAACATCCACAACGACCACATCTACAACATCAACTACATCCACGACGTCAACCACATCGACTACATCTACTACTTCTACCACTTCAACAACATCAACCACATCGACTACATCTACTACTTCTACAACCTCCACAACATCCACAACGACCACATCTACAACATCAACTACATCCACGACGTCAACCACATCGACTACATCTACTACTTCTACAACGTCAACAACATCCACAACTTCAACCACATCAACTACATCTACAACGTCAACCACATCGACAACATCCACTACATCTACTACTTCTACCACTTCAACAACATCAACCACATCGACTACATCTACTACTTCTACAACCTCCACAACATCCACAACGACCACATCTACAACATCAACTACATCCACGACGTCAACCACATCGACTACATCTACTACTTCTACAACGTCAACAACATCCACAACTTCAACCACATCAACTACATCTACAACGTCAACCACATCGACAACATCCACTACATCTACTACTTCTACCACTTCAACAACATCAACCACATCGACTACATCTACTACTTCTACAACCTCCACAACATCCACAACGACCACATCTACAACATCAACTACATCCACGACGTCAACCACATCGACTACATCTACTACTTCTACAACGTCAACAACATCCACAACTTCTACCACATCAACTACATCTACAACGTCAACCACATCGACAACATCCACTACATCTACTACTTCTACCACTTCAACAACATCAACCACATCGACTACATCTACTACTTCTACAACCTCCACAACATCCACAACGACCACATCTACAACATCAACTACATCCACGACGTCAACCACATCGACTACATCTACTACTTCTACAACGTCAACAACATCCACAACTTCAACCACATCAACTACATCTACAACGTCAACCACATCGACAACATCCACTACATCTACTACTTCTACCACTTCAACAACATCAACCACATCGACTACATCTACTACTTCTACAACCTCCACAACATCCACAACGACCACATCTACAACATCAACTACATCCACGACGTCAACCACATCGACTACATCTACTACTTCTACAACGTCAACAACATCCACAACTTCAACCACATCAACTACATCTACAACGTCAACCACATCGACAACATCCACTACATCTACTACTTCTACCACTTCAACAACATCAACCACATCGACTACATCTACTACTTCTACAACCTCCACAACATCCACAACGACCACATCTACAACATCAACTACATCCACGACGTCAACCACATCGACTACATCTACTACTTCTACAACGTCAACAACATCCACAACTTCTACCACATCAACTACATCTACAACGTCAACCACATCGACAACATCCACTACATCTACTACTTCTACCACTTCAACAACATCAACCACATCGACTACATCTACTACTTCTACAACCTCCACAACATCCACAACGACCACATCTACAACATCAACTACATCCACGACGTCAACCACATCGACTACATCTACTACTTCTACAACGTCAACAACATCCACAACTTCAACCACATCAACTACATCTACAACGTCAACCACATCGACAACATCCACTACATCTACTACTTCTACCACTTCAACAACATCAACCACATCGACTACATCTACTACTTCTACAACCTCCACAACATCCACAACGACCACATCTACAACATCAACTACATCCACGACGTCAACCACATCGACTACATCTACTACTTCTACAACGTCAACAACATCCACAACTTCAACCACATCAACTACATCTACAACGTCAACCACATCGACAACATCCACTACATCTACTACTTCTACCACTTCAACAACATCAACCACATCGACTACATCTACTACTTCTACAACCTCCACAACATCCACAACGACCACATCTACAACATCAACTACATCCACGACGTCAACCACATCGACTACATCTACTACTTCTACAACGTCAACAACATCCACAACTTCAACCACATCAACTACATCTACAACGTCAACCACATCGACAACATCCACTACATCTACTACTTCTACCACTTCAACAACATCAACCACATCGACTACATCTACTACTTCTACAACCTCCACAACATCCACAACGACCACATCTACAACATCAACTACATCCACGACGTCAACCACATCGACTACATCTACTACTTCTACAACGTCAACAACATCCACAACTTCAACCACATCAACTACATCTACAACGTCAACCACATCGACAACATCCACTACATCTACTACTTCTACCACTTCAACAACATCAACCACATCGACTACATCTACTACTTCTACAACCTCCACAACATCCACAACGACCACATCTACAACATCAACTACATCCACGACGTCAACCACATCGACTACATCTACTACTTCTACAACGTCAACAACATCCACAACTTCAACCACATCAACTACATCTACAACGTCAACCACATCGACAACATCCACTACATCTACTACTTCTACCACTTCAACAACATCAACCACATCGACTACATCTACTACTTCTACAACCTCCACAACATCCACAACGACCACATCTACAACATCAACTACATCCACGACGTCAACCACATCGACTACATCTACTACTTCTACAACGTCAACAACATCCACAACTTCAACCACATCAACTACATCTACAACGTCAACCACATCGACAACATCCACTACATCTACTACTTCTACCACTTCAACAACATCAACCACATCGACTACATCTACTACTTCTACAACCTCCACAACATCCACAACGACCACATCTACAACATCAACTACATCCACGACGTCAACCACATCGACTACATCTACTACTTCTACAACGTCAACAACATCCACAACTTCAACCACATCAACTACATCTACAACGTCAACCACATCGACAACATCCACTACATCTACTACTTCTACCACTTCAACAACATCAACCACATCGACTACATCTACTACTTCTACAACCTCCACAACATCCACCACGACCACATCTACAACATCAACTACATCCACGACGTCAACCACATCGACTACATCTACTACTTCTACAACGTCAACAACATCCACAACTTCTACCACATCAACTACATCTACAACGTCAACCACATCGACAACATCCACTACATCTACTACTTCTACCACTTCAACAACATCAACCACATCGACTACATCTACTACTTCTACAACCTCCACAACATCCACAACGACCACATCTACAACATCAACTACATCCACGACGTCAACCACATCGACTACATCTACTACTTCTACTACGTCAACAACATCCACAACTTCAACCACATCAACTACATCTACAACGTCAACCACATCGACAACATCCACTACATCTACTACTTCTACCACTTCAACAACATCAACCACATCGACTACATCTACTACTTCTACAACCTCCACAACATCCACAACGACCACATCTACAACATCAACTACATCCACGACGTCAACCACATCGACTACATCTACTACTTCTACAACGTCAACAACATCCACAACTTCAACCACATCAACTACATCTACAACGTCAACCACATCGACAACATCCACTACATCTACTACTTCTACCACTTCAACAACATCAACCACATCGACTACATCTACTACTTCTACAACCTCCACAACATCCACAACGACCACATCTACAACATCAACTACATCCACGACGTCAACCACATCGACTACATCTACTACTTCTACTACGTCAACAACATCCACAACTTCAACCACATCAACTACATCTACAACGTCAACCACATCGACAACATCCACTACATCTACTACTTCTACCACTTCAACAACATCAACCACATCGACTACATCTACTACTTCTACAACCTCCACAACATCCACCACGACCACATCTACAACATCAACTACATCCACGACGTCAACCACATCGACTACATCTACTACTTCTACAACCTCCACAACATCCACCACGACCACATCTACAACATCAACTACATCCACGACGTCAACCACATCGACTACATCTACTACTTCTACAACGTCAACAACATCCACAACTTCTACCACATCAACTACATCTACAACGTCAACCACATCGACAACATCCACTACATCTACTACTTCTACCACTTCAACAACATCAACCACATCGACTACATCTACTACTTCTACAACCTCCACAACATCCACAACGACCACATCTACAACATCAACTACATCCACGACGTCAACCACATCGACTACATCTACTACTTCTACTACGTCAACAACATCCACAACTTCAACCACATCAACTACATCTACAACGTCAACCACATCGACAACATCCACTACATCTACTACTTCTACCACTTCAACAACATCAACCACATCGACTACATCTACTACTTCTACAACCTCCACAACATCCACAACGACCACATCTACAACATCAACTACATCCACGACGTCAACCACATCGACTACATCTACTACTTCTACAACGTCAACAACATCCACAACTTCAACCACATCAACTACATCTACAACGTCAACCACATCGACAACATCCACTACATCTACTACTTCTACCACTTCAACAACATCAACCACATCGACTACATCTACTACTTCTACAACCTCCACAACATCCACAACGACCACATCTACAACATCAACTACATCCACGACGTCAACCACATCGACTACATCTACTACTTCTACTACGTCAACAACATCCACAACTTCAACCACATCAACTACATCTACAACGTCAACCACATCGACAACATCCACTACATCTACTACTTCTACCACTTCAACAACATCAACCACATCGACTACATCTACTACTTCTACAACCTCCACAACATCCACCACGACCACATCTACAACATCAACTACATCCACGACGTCAACCACATCGACTACATCTACTACTTCTACAACCTCCACAACATCCACCACGACCACATCTACAACATCAACTACATCCACGACGTCAACCACATCGACTACATCTACTACTTCTACAACGTCAACAACATCCACAACTTCTACCACATCAACTACATCTACAACGTCAACCACATCGACAACATCCACTACATCTACTACTTCTACCACTTCAACAACATCAACCACATCGACTACATCTACTACTTCTACAACCTCCACAACATCCACAACGACCACATCTACAACATCAACTACATCCACGACGTCAACCACATCGACTACATCTACTACTTCTACTACGTCAACAACATCCACAACTTCAACCACATCAACTACATCTACAACGTCAACCACATCGACAACATCCACTACATCTACTACTTCTACCACTTCAACAACATCAACCACATCGACTACATCTACTACTTCTACAACCTCCACAACATCCACAACGACCACATCTACAACATCAACTACATCCACGACGTCAACCACATCGACTACATCTACTACTTCTACAACGTCAACAACATCCACAACTTCTACCACATCAACTACATCTACAACGTCAACCACATCGACAACATCCACTACATCTACTACTTCTACCACTTCAACAACATCAACCACATCGACTACATCTACTACTTCTACAACCTCCACAACATCCACAACGACCACATCTACAACATCAACTACATCCACGACGTCAACCACATCGACTACATCTACTACTTCTACTACGTCAACAACATCCACAACTTCAACCACATCAACTACATCTACAACGTCAACCACATCGACAACATCCACTACATCTACTACTTCTACCACTTCAACAACATCAACCACATCGACTACATCTACTACTTCTACAACCTCCACAACATCCACCACGACCACATCTACAACATCAACTACATCCACGACGTCAACCACATCGACTACATCTACTACTTCTACAACCTCCACAACATCCACCACGACCACATCTACAACATCAACTACATCCACGACGTCAACCACATCGACTACATCTACTACTTCTACAACGTCAACAACATCCACAACTTCTACCACATCAACTACATCTACAACGTCAACCACATCGACAACATCCACTACATCTACTACTTCTACCACTTCAACAACATCAACCACATCGACTACATCTACTACTTCTACAACCTCCACAACATCCACAACGACCACATCTACAACATCAACTACATCCACGACGTCAACCACATCGACTACATCTACTACTTCTACTACGTCAACAACATCCACAACTTCAACCACATCAACTACATCTACAACGTCAACCACATCGACAACATCCACTACATCTACTACTTCTACCACTTCAACAACATCAACCACATCGACTACATCTACTACTTCTACAACCTCCACAACATCCACAACGACCACATCTACAACATCAACTACATCCACGACGTCAACCACATCGACTACATCTACTACTTCTACAACGTCAACAACATCCACAACTTCAACCACATCAACTACATCTACAACGTCAACCACATCGACAACATCCACTACATCTACTACTTCTACCACTTCAACAACATCAACCACATCGACTACATCTACTACTTCTACAACCTCCACAACATCCACCACGACCACATCTACAACATCAACTACATCCACGACGTCAACCACATCGACTACATCTACTACTTCTACAACGTCAACAACATCCACAACTTCAACCACATCAACTACATCTACAACGTCAACCACATCGACAACATCCACTACATCTACTACTTCTACCACTTCAACAACATCAACCACATCGACTACATCTACTACTTCTACAACCTCCACAACATCCACAACGACCACATCGACAACATCAACTACATCCACGACGTCAACCACATCGACTACATCTACTACTTCTACAACGTCAACAACATCCACAACTTCAACCACATCAACTACATCTACAACGTCAACCACATCGACAACATCCACTACATCTACTACTTCTACCACTTCAACAACATCAACCACATCGACTACATCTACTACTTCTACAACCTCCACAACATCCACAACGACCACATCAACAACATCAACTACATCCACGACGTCAACCACATCGACTACATCTACTACTTCTACAACGTCAACAACATCCACAACTTCAACCACATCAACTACATCTACAACGTCAACCACATCGACAACATCCACTACATCTACTACTTCTACCACTTCAACAACATCAACCACATCGACTACATCTACTACTTCTACAACCTCCACAACATCCACAACGACCACATCTACAACATCAACTACATCCACGACGTCAACCACATCGACTACATCTACTACTTCTACAACGTCAACAACATCCACAACTTCAACCACATCAACTACATCTACAACGTCAACCACATCGACAACATCCACTACATCTACTACTTCTACCACTTCAACAACATCAACCACATCGACTACATCTACTACTTCTACAACCTCCACAACATCCACAACGACCACATCTACAACATCAACTACATCCACGACGTCAACCACATCGACTACATCTACTACTTCTACTACGTCAACAACATCCACAACTTCAACCACATCAACTACATCTACAACGTCAACCACATCGACAACATCCACTACATCTACTACTTCTACCACTTCAACAACATCAACCACATCGACTACATCTACTACTTCTACAACCTCCACAACATCCACAACGACCACATCTACAACATCAACTACATCCACGACGTCAACCACATCGACTACATCTACTACTTCTACAACGTCAACAACATCCACAACTTCAACCACATCAACTACATCTACAACGTCAACCACATCGACAACATCCACTACATCTACTACTTCTACCACTTCAACAACATCAACCACATCGACTACATCTACTACTTCTACAACCTCCACAACATCCACAACGACCACATCTACAACATCAACTACATCCACGACGTCAACCACATCGACTACATCTACTACTTCTACAACGTCAACAACATCCACAACTTCAACCACATCAACTACATCTACAACGTCAACCACATCGACAACATCCACTACATCTACTACTTCTACCACTTCAACAACATCAACCACATCGACTACATCTACTACTTCTACAACCTCCACAACATCCACAACGACCACATCTACAACATCAACTACATCCACGACGTCAACCACATCGACTACATCTACTACTTCTACAACGTCAACAACATCCACAACTTCAACCACATCAACTACATCTACAACGTCAACCACATCGACAACATCCACTACATCTACTACTTCTACCACTTCAACAACATCAACCACATCGACTACATCTACTACTTCTACAACCTCCACAACATCCACCACGACCACATCTACAACATCAACTACATCCACGACGTCAACCACATCGACTACATCTACTACTTCTACAACGTCAACAACATCCACAACTTCAACCACATCAACTACATCTACAACGTCAACCACATCGACAACATCCACTACATCTACTACTTCTACCACTTCAACAACATCAACCACATCGACTACATCTACTACTTCTACAACCTCCACAACATCCACAACGACCACATCTACAACATCAACTACATCCACGACGTCAACCACATCGACTACATCTACTACTTCTACAACGTCAACAACATCCACAACTTCAACCACATCAACTACATCTACAACGTCAACCACATCGACAACATCCACTACATCTACTACTTCTACCACTTCAACAACATCAACCACATCGACTACATCTACTACTTCTACAACCTCCACAACATCCACAACGACCACATCTACAACATCAACTACATCCACGACGTCAACCACATCGACTACATCTACTACTTCTACTACGTCAACAACATCCACAACTTCAACCACATCAACTACATCTACAACGTCAACCACATCGACAACATCCACTACATCTACTACTTCTACCACTTCAACAACATCAACCACATCGACTACATCTACTACTTCTACAACCTCCACAACATCCACAACGACCACATCTACAACATCAACTACATCCACGACGTCAACCACATCGACTACATCTACTACTTCTACAACGTCAACAACATCCACAACTTCAACCACATCAACTACATCTACAACGTCAACCACATCGACAACATCCACTACATCTACTACTTCTACCACTTCAACAACATCAACCACATCGACTACATCTACTACTTCTACAACCTCCACAACATCCACCACGACCACATCTACAACATCAACTACATCCACGACGTCAACCACATCGACTACATCTACTACTTCTACAACGTCAACAACATCCACAACTTCAACCACATCAACTACATCTACAACGTCAACCACATCGACAACATCCACTACATCTACTACTTCTACCACTTCAACAACATCAACCACATCGACTACATCTACTACTTCTACAACCTCCACAACATCCACAACGACCACATCGACAACATCAACTACATCCACGACGTCAACCACATCGACTACATCTACTACTTCTACAACGTCAACAACATCCACAACTTCAACCACATCAACTACATCTACAACGTCAACCACATCGACAACATCCACTACATCTACTACTTCTACCACTTCAACAACATCAACCACATCGACTACATCTACTACTTCTACAACCTCCACAACATCCACAACGACCACATCAACAACATCAACTACATCCACGACGTCAACCACATCGACTACATCTACTACTTCTACAACGTCAACAACATCCACAACTTCAACCACATCAACTACATCTACAACGTCAACCACATCGACAACATCCACTACATCTACTACTTCTACCACTTCAACAACATCAACCACATCGACTACATCTACTACTTCTACAACCTCCACAACATCCACCACGACCACATCTACAACATCAACTACATCCACGACGTCAACCACATCGACTACATCTACTACTTCTACAACGTCAACAACATCCACAACTTCAACCACATCAACTACATCTACAACGTCAACCACATCGACAACATCCACTACATCTACTACTTCTACCACTTCAACAACATCAACCACATCGACTACATCTACTACTTCTACAACCTCCACAACATCCACAACGACCACATCTACAACATCAACTACATCCACGACGTCAACCACATCGACTACATCTACTACTTCTACTACGTCAACAACATCCACAACTTCAACCACATCAACTACATCTACAACGTCAACCACATCGACAACATCCACTACATCTACTACTTCTACCACTTCAACAACATCAACCACATCGACTACATCTACTACTTCTACAACCTCCACAACATCCACAACGACCACATCTACAACATCAACTACATCCACGACGTCAACCACATCGACTACATCTACTACTTCTACTACGTCAACAACATCCACAACTTCAACCACATCAACTACATCTACAACGTCAACCACATCGACAACATCCACTACATCTACTACTTCTACCACTTCAACAACATCAACCACATCGACTACATCTACTACTTCTACAACCTCCACAACATCCACAACGACCACATCTACAACATCAACTACATCCACGACGTCAACCACATCGACTACATCTACTACTTCTACCACTTCAACAACATCAACCACATCGACTACATCTACTACTTCTACAACCTCCACAACATCCACAACGACCACATCTACAACATCAACTACATCCACGACGTCAACCACATCGACTACATCTACTACTTCTACAACGTCAACAACATCCACAACTTCTACCACATCAACTACATCTACAACGTCAACCACATCGACAACATCCACTACATCTACTACTTCTACCACTTCAACAACATCAACCACATCGACTACATCTACTACTTCTACAACCTCCACAACATCCACAACGACCACATCGACAACATCAACTACATCCACGACGTCAACCACATCGACTACATCTACTACTTCTACAACGTCAACAACATCCACAACTTCAACCACATCAACTACATCTACAACGTCAACCACATCGACAACATCCACTACATCTACTACTTCTACCACTTCAACAACATCAACCACATCGACTACATCTACTACTTCTACAACCTCCACAACATCCACAACGACCACATCTACAACATCAACTACATCCACGACGTCAACCACATCGACTACATCTACTACTTCTACAACGTCAACAACATCCACAACTTCAACCACATCAACTACATCTACAACGTCAACCACATCGACAACATCCACTACATCTACTACTTCTACCACTTCAACAACATCAACCACATCGACTACATCTACTACTTCTACAACCTCCACAACATCCACAACGACCACATCTACAACATCAACTACATCCACGACGTCAACCACATCGACTACATCTACTACTTCTACAACGTCAACAACATCCACAACTTCAACCACATCAACTACATCTACAACGTCAACCACATCGACAACATCCACTACATCTACTACTTCTACCACTTCAACAACATCAACCACATCGACTACATCTACTACTTCTACAACCTCCACAACATCCACAACGACCACATCTACAACATCAACTACATCCACGACGTCAACCACATCGACTACATCTACTACTTCTACAACGTCAACAACATCCACAACTTCAACCACATCAACTACATCTACAACGTCAACCACATCGACAACATCCACTACATCTACTACTTCTACCACTTCAACAACATCAACCACATCGACTACATCTACTACTTCTACAACCTCCACAACATCCACAACGACCACATCTACAACATCAACTACATCCACGACGTCAACCACATCGACTACATCTACTACTTCTACAACGTCAACAACATCCACAACTTCAACCACATCAACTACATCTACAACGTCAACCACATCGACAACATCCACTACATCTACTACTTCTACCACTTCAACAACATCAACCACATCGACTACATCTACTACTTCTACAACCTCCACAACATCCACAACGACCACATCTACAACATCAACTACATCCACGACGTCAACCACATCGACTACATCTACTACTTCTACAACGTCAACAACATCCACAACTTCAACCACATCAACTACATCTACAACGTCAACCACATCGACAACATCCACTACATCTACTACTTCTACCACTTCAACAACATCAACCACATCGACTACATCTACTACTTCTACAACCTCCACAACATCCACAACGACCACATCTACAACATCAACTACATCCACGACGTCAACCACATCGACTACATCTACTACTTCTACAACGTCAACAACATCCACAACTTCAACCACATCAACTACATCTACAACGTCAACCACATCGACAACATCCACTACATCTACTACTTCTACCACTTCAACAACATCAACCACATCGACTACATCTACTACTTCTACAACCTCCACAACATCCACAACGACCACATCTACAACATCAACTACATCCACGACGTCAACCACATCGACTACATCTACTACTTCTACAACGTCAACAACATCCACAACTTCAACCACATCAACTACATCTACAACGTCAACCACATCGACAACATCCACTACATCTACTACTTCTACCACTTCAACAACATCAACCACATCGACTACATCTACTACTTCTACAACCTCCACAACATCCACCACGACCACATCTACAACATCAACTACATCCACGACGTCAACCACATCGACTACATCTACTACTTCTACAACGTCAACAACATCCACAACTTCAACCACATCAACTACATCTACAACGTCAACCACATCGACAACATCCACTACATCTACTACTTCTACCACTTCAACAACATCAACCACATCGACTACATCTACTACTTCTACAACCTCCACAACATCCACCACGACCACATCTACAACATCAACTACATCCACGACGTCAACCACATCGACTACATCTACTACTTCTACAACGTCAACAACATCCACAACTTCAACCACATCAACTACATCTACAACGTCAACCACATCGACAACATCCACTACATCTACTACTTCTACCACTTCAACAACATCAACCACATCGACTACATCTACTACTTCTACAACCTCCACAACATCCACAACGACCACATCTACAACATCAACTACATCCACGACGTCAACCACATCGACTACATCTACTACTTCTACAACGTCAACAACATCCACAACTTCAACCACATCAACTACATCTACAACGTCAACCACATCGACAACATCCACTACATCTACTACTTCTACCACTTCAACAACATCAACCACATCGACTACATCTACTACTTCTACAACCTCCACAACATCCACCACGACCACATCTACAACATCAACTACATCCACGACGTCAACCACATCGACTACATCTACTACTTCTACAACGTCAACAACATCCACAACTTCAACCACATCAACTACATCTACAACGTCAACCACATCGACAACATCCACTACATCTACTACTTCTACCACTTCAACAACATCAACCACATCGACTACATCTACTACTTCTACAACCTCCACAACATCCACCACGACCACATCTACAACATCAACTACATCCACGACGTCAACCACATCGACTACATCTACTACTTCTACAACGTCAACAACATCCACAACTTCAACCACATCAACTACATCTACAACGTCAACCACATCGACAACATCCACTACATCTACTACTTCTACCACTTCAACAACATCAACCACATCGACTACATCTACTACTTCTACAACCTCCACAACATCCACAACGACCACATCTACAACATCAACTACATCCACGACGTCAACCACATCGACTACATCTACTACTTCTACAACGTCAACAACATCCACAACTTCAACCACATCAACTACATCTACAACGTCAACCACATCGACAACATCCACTACATCTACTACTTCTACCACTTCAACAACATCAACCACATCGACTACATCTACTACTTCTACAACCTCCACAACATCCACCACGACCACATCTACAACATCAACTACATCCACGACGTCAACCACATCGACTACATCTACTACTTCTACAACGTCAACAACATCCACAACTTCAACCACATCAACTACATCTACAACGTCAACCACATCGACAACATCCACTACATCTACTACTTCTACCACTTCAACAACATCAACCACATCGACTACATCTACATCTTCAACTTCAACGACATCAACAACTTCAACAACCTCTACAACCTCTTCAACTTCAACGTCCACTACAACGACTCCAACTACCACTTCTACGTCAACTTCGACTACAAGTACAACGTCTACAACAACAACGCCAACCACTACTTCAACTACAACTACCACAACATTGAGGCCATAATAGTTTTTTTTAATTTTCTCGAAGGCTTCCTTAGATTTGTTCAAATTTTTTTTGTTGTCATTTGTTTCTGTTCATGTACGACCTTTCAATCTTTTTGGTTTTATTTTTCGATCAAAGAGAAGAAGAGAAAACACCTATTGTTCCCAATGATAAAGATTGTTTATTTTGAAGGTTTTTCCATTTATTGAATTAAAAGTGTTGAATAATTTTATCAATTTATCGATTACTTTATATTGATAAAGACAAATGTTGTTTTAATATTGCGGATTAAATTTAATTGGGTGTATATGAATTTGCTTTGTTTATTTTATTTGCTGGTGTATTATTTGGGATTAAATGAATTTTTGAAAATATAATTTTAAATAATTAGTTTGGTTTTTTTCCATTTTCCCTAACCACCCTTAATCTGAACCGTGATAAGTTCTAATTGTGTTACTCTGGTCCCCAATAGTCTTAGCATTTTAACGACACCAATTACTTTTTTATTCAATAAATTTCATTTGATTTACAATAATTTTTCTATAGCGTTGATCATGAAGCAATTTCATTGTTTAAATTTCATTTAGAAACAAATTCAAATTTAAGGAGAGAATGATTAGAAGTTAGAAACACAAGCACTATGGTATCATCGGTAATAGCCGTTGTGTAAAGTCCGAAAATTTATTATTGGATATTTATCTGGCAATTTTTTAAAAAATGCCGCGACACAGTTAGAAAAACACATCCACAACAGAGAACCATTTTTCGCGGAAATCATTTTATGCACATATTATAATTTCATGAACTAGGATTAATGATTTTTTTTTAAAGGTTTTTTTACGGCACGGGCTTATAAAAGAAGTGCTAAAATGATTTCTTTTTATGTCATTTCTTTGCCTATTTTCCTCCAGGAAATAATGGCCTATTCCGAAAGATCCTAATTCAAAGCTCAAAACGTGTCTTAATGAATAAAATGCGGCAAATGTTACCAAAATCAGTACAGTGGTATACCATAGTGAACAAAAGTTTTTTTTTTATCTTACATAAACTTGTGAATGATCAACAAATGTTATTCTTAAAAAAAACAGTTTTTTTTTTAAATTATATAGAATAGAAGAAGCGAAAAAATAATACCATTTTTATAACAATAATATAGTACCATTATTTAAAATTCGATTTATAATTTTAATCAATTGAAATTTACGTTTTTTTTTAATTTATTCCAGAATTTAAATAGTTTTAATATATACAATTTTCCTATTCAATTCCAATTCATATTAATTTTGTTAAATAAATATAAGTTCCCTCCATTTTGCAGAATTGAAAAAATCTTGTGTTTTCCTTACACAGGTAGTACACAGAAAGATTATAGTAAGTAAACCAAGGAAATATTTGTTACCATTTTGGCGTTTGAGATTCGCCTGGGTCTAAAAAGAGCAAGTATTTCTCCATTACATAGATTAAGGAATAGTTTGCCCATTCCTCTTGAATTTAACTGATTCATGAATTAAATGTAACTTTTGTGGGAATTTGAAAAAATTCTTTATTCTTAAACTGGATTGTGTAAGATGAGATAAAATCCCTATGCTAGTTTCAACCTTAAAGTTAAAAAAAATATTTTTTTTTTTTGGATTAAATGAAATTTTAACAATAAAAGGGTCGTTCTATTGTAAAAAACATACAAAACTATGATCCTTAACAATGAAATTATTAATTTTATTTCGATGAATAAAATTAAACCATAAAACAATTACTTTTAATATAAACGCTACACATTTTTTTCATTTTTTGAAAAACATTTTTTATGGTTCTCAGCCTTGCGTTTTATTATCAAATATTTTATACGTGCAAAATTTAGTCGGAAAAATTATCTTTTGATTAGAATTTTTTACAATTTTCGCTTTAGTAATGTCATAAAAATAATTCTATTGAACTTGTATTATATATATATTTTTTCAAGATTTTTTAAAATTTTCGTTAAATTTTTTTTTAACAATAATTTATAACAATCAGAAAATAAGGCTGGTGTGCTACCTCTAAATAAAAACGTAGACAAATCTGGTAAAAATTATTGAAAAATTAAATAGTACTTTACTAAGCGACCCACCTGATATCCGTAGCTAAATAAACGTAAAGTAATTACTTTGCCAATAATATTTCAGAAAAAATGTCCAATGTAATATTTTGAAGTGATTTGTATAATAAGTAGAACTATTTTTACTCAAAACGTATAATAGTACAGTTGTTCAAGTATATGCACTCACCAAAAAGTAATTAGAAGCCATTTTTTTATTAATTGATAGAGTAACTCCTAAAAATAATTTCCACCAAAAAAATCCATTACCGTGAGGTTCTGCGTCCCTTCTCCAATCGACTTTCCCAAAGAAAATATTATTTCTTCATTATAACTTTTAAACCGTGCTAGAAACAAATAAAGTAGTTATTATCACAATGAAAGTTTAGGATATTTCCTACAAACAAGTTTCTTTACCAATTTTCCTTAAATGCCATAGTTTGACTGAAAATTGATATCGAAAACGCTAGTACAGAGGTGGACAAGCCTAATACTGGTATGATCGACAATAATTTTTCTTATTTACACAAGGTTAAATTAAAAACAAGTACTTAGTTTAGAGGTTAATCGGAGGAAAAAAGGTCCATTTTCAACAATTTTTTTTCCAATATAAAAAATTAAATATTTTATTTAAACTTTTTATTATCTTAAACATACACTTTTGAGAAAGAATTTTGGAAGTTTTCACCGAAAAATATTCAAAACTTTGCCATAGCGACGTCATTTCCGATGACTCTACGGAAAAAAGGTGCCCGCAGAACTCATAACAGGATCATCCGTGAAAATAAGTGATAATAATTGCGTGATTTAGTTATGACCATTAAAACCATAAACTTGAACTTAGACGATGGAGAGTGAAAAAGTGAAAAGTCAATTTTTGGTAAAAATTTTAAAAAAAAAAAAAAACTTTTTTAAACTTTGTCCAAGTCCTAATGAATGTCTTGCAAAGCGGTACAAAATTTCATCAAAATCGGTTGAGTGGTTCTCGAGAAATTTTGACAAACGACGTTGAAAAACGTCTATCAAGTTAGCACTACTCTTTTGGAATTTCGAAAAAATAACTACGGAATATTTTGGTGTTTTTTTGTCGTTCGAGATTTTCGAAAGAAAACTTTTCATAGCTTGTATATTTTCCCGGATATAGCCATTTGAAGAAAAAGCTCTATTAATTATAAGCTTTTTATTGGTGTTTTTTGGTGGCTCTATGAAAATGGTTCTATAAATGGAAGCTTTATTCCGAGGAAAAATTCAATATTGTAGATATCTTTGTTGCTCGATTCAGACTCCAACACGAAGACAATTTTCAAGTAATTCTTCTTTTATGTTCTCTGTTGGAGTTGAATATCTTGTTAAAATAAAACATTTAAATATTCAGTATTCTTTTTAAATTCCCCCCCCCCAAATCCGACTATTCTTCAACTGAACTGTTTGGGAAAAATTCCTTTGCCTGCTTCTGACTTAATGTTAAAAATAATACATTTTTGTTGATTACATGAAATTTGAAAAAAAATAATTGTCGTTATTATGTAAAAATTCATACAAAAATATGTCCCGAAACAATGAAGTTGTTAAATTTATTTTGATAAAAATATTGAAATTAAATCATAAAACAATTACTTATATCATAAATAAAGTAATTATTTCTTTTTTATATGAAAAATAATTTAATTACTTCATCGCTATCTTTTTCGGTTATTAAATATTTGGCCAATGCAAAACTTAATTTAATAAGTTAAAACCCGGTTTAAATAATTTGAACAATCAAAAGGAATAATATTGAACTATCCAGTTGATATCCAAAACTATATCTATCTAAAAATGATTATTATCTCGACAATATTTCTAAAAGACTATCCATTATGATCTTTTGAAATATTTTATTAATGAAACAATTCAATACAAAGAAAATTGATTTTTTAATAAATTTATTCTATTTCCATTAGCTAAATAATGAAGCTTGTCCTCCACCAATTTCACAGTCCCAACAAATACTTGGGGCTTCTGTGGGGTCGTCTGAATGATATTTACTCGAGGGTTTTAAAAGAAATATTTTTTTCATTTTCATATAAAATATTTGTTGCTTGCTTTCTTAAGGGGAGAAGCTGGTCTAGAGCGTGAAAAAATGGGCATAATTTATGAATTTTTTGTGACTCAACAAAAAGAACAATCGAAAATCTGTGAAAAAGGTTTTATAATTTAGGTTTTAATATACAAATACAAATTTTTTCGTGTCAATTAAATTCAAAATGGCGGCTGTCCAGCATTTCTTCGGAGGCGCCTCATTTTTTAGACGGGTCCGTGGCCGAAGATGTAACCTCCTTAATTTTGGTCCTGGAACAAAATCCTGAAATTTTTTAGTTTCTGTATAACAACAACAAGAGACGTACGTAGGATTTTTTCGATATTTTGTTTTTTCGTGAAATGGTGCACGTTTGAACAAAATATTAAAATTTTCACTTTAAAAAAACGACAAAATTGTTGATTAAAAAAAAACTATGCAATATAAAAAAAAATCCTACGTACGTCTCCGGAGAAAGGTATTTCGAATGTACTGTCAAAATTTCGTATAGATCGAAGATTTGCTCGAGTTATGTCTTCGGCCAGTTCAAAAAAAGTGATTTCAAGAAAAACGCGTTTAAAGTTTTAAGTACTATAAAATCATATTAAATGCGTATATACCTTTAATCTGCGATGCCTTTAATCTGCGAAAGTTTGGGAATTTAGACATTTTTGCCGGCATCCATTCTTTGGTATGTTATTTTTAAGACCCTAAAGTTTCTTTTAAGACAAAAAAAATTTCGGTTTCTACAAAATTCTAGACCAGCTTCCCCCCTTATGTTTTAAAACTACAATATTAGATAAATGTCCAATAAGAGCTATTTCTATAAACAGTGTTTTTCGAGATAATTTTCGAGCCAAGAAGAATTTTCTTCCGAAACTCTCAAGCGACAAATAATACCAATTAATTGCGCAAAAAAAAGCTTCGAAATTTCAATATTTGGAAAATGATCCAAATCGAGCTTTAAAGCTTTTCCGGGAAAATATACAAGCGACAATTTTTTTTCTACCACAAATCTTAAGCGACAAATAATCACCAGCTATTGGAGAAATAAAAAAATGTTAAAATAGAGCTTTTTCTTCTTTAAATGGCTTATTCCAGGAAAATATAAAAGTTGTGAAGATTTTTCCTTTTGGAACTCTCAAATGACAAAAAATGCCAATTAAGGGTGCAATTTTTTTTTTAGAAATTTCAATATTTGAAAAATAACGAAAAGCGAGTTTCTTCTTTAAATAGCTTTATTCGGGAAAATATGGAAGCGGAAAATTAAAGTAAGCACTACGTGATGAGTAATAGAGAACAACGTGTTATTATCAATAATAGTATTAGTAAAACTAACAATGTTAAAGTAGGTGTTCCTCAAGGAATAATTCTCGACCCATTACTCTTCATTTTATATATCGATGATATTTTTAATTGTCTACCTGAAGGGGCTCTAGTTTTTTAACTCGATGGTTGATCAAAATTGACAATTGGTTAAGAGAAAATCAATTGTCTCTCAACAATGATAAGTCTACGTATATTACGTTTGGTAGTTACATTGATAGCATTCCTGATAATTTCCACCTTAAAATAAATAATTTTGATCTTAAAAGGGTTGATGGTAAGTATCTAGGACTAATTTTTGATGCGCACATGAAATGGAACTCACATGTCTATGAATTAACAAAAAAATAAGGTACTTTTCATTCATATTCTTTAAACTGAGCAAATGCTTAGGTCCCTCAGTATTAAAAACTATTTATCATGGGTTATTTGAAAATATAATCAATTATGGCATAATTGCATGGGGTGGGGCATATGAAAATAGTCTCAAGCCATTGACTACTATCCAAAAACGCTTTATTAATTATTTCATTTTACTTAGTATTGTTGATATACCCCTTGGTATCAAGGAATCATTTATCATAAATGCTTTAACATACTACTATCATGAGTGTAAAGCCCAATATAATAATAAGAATAAACAAACTAGATTTAATTTGTTAACGCTACCTAAAACTAAGAAAACTATCAGCACTAAAAATCCATATCTTATTGCGATAAAAAGTTTTAATAAATTGCCCAACCATCTTAAAACACTTAGTTTTCGGCGAAAGAAACTGAGGAAAATATTAATAAGCACAATGGGTACTTTTAGTGACTAGACACTGACATTATTTAATTTTAAATTAAAATTGTATTTATTTATTCTATTGGTAATTCTGTTTTAACTTTGTATCTTTTAACTTTGTAACTTTTAACTTTGTTACTTTTAATTTTGTTAAACTGATTTAAATACATGCAATAGTACATTGCATTACATTACAATTGTAATATTCCAGTTCTATGTACAGATGCTTTGCATCTTTTTAGAATGCCTAGTGGAAGTAAAATAAAATAAAAAATATAATTTTCTGAAAAATTTGCGAACGACAAATTTTCGGTAATATTCCGTAGTAATTTTTCCAAATTCCGAAAATGTAGTGCTAACCAATAGCCCATGAGCCCATGATGGCCAGACCTTGGAACGGTGGTTATTTTGGCAGCAGGTAACAGGTACTAAAGGTGTATAACAAAAAGCTCACTTTCATCAAAGTATAGTTTTAACCCCCTGCCAAACATTCCCTAAACTTTAACAAAATATAATTTTATTGAATTAATTGTACAAAAGCTCATTTTAATGTTTTGTTATCTGAGCAACTATCAAAATATGCTATCTTAGTAGCCGGATATTTCTGATGGGTTTTACATCTTTCGAGATGCATTAAAATCGAATAAAAAACTAGTTTTATTATGTAAATAACCATCTTAGATAAGTAAGAAAATATAATAATATAAGATAGACTGAGCTTTCTATTTCAGCCATATTAGTTTGAAAATAAATTGCCTAACTTTTAATATTTAGAGAGCTTACACCGTTCATTAAATAAACGTTTAGTCGTGAGTTAAAACTAATTTGGAAAATGTTGCCTTATAGATAGTTATTGATACATTAATGGAAAGGTATAAAGAATAGATAAATTTTGTCCTATAAAATCATGCTTTGTACTAGTCATGTTTTTCAAATCATTTTTAGAATATTATAATCTCCCACTTGGACAAATAAATTGGTCACATCAGGGGAGGCTAACTCAATGTTAATTTTTTGTTCCTCGAAAAGGCCTATTTCTTGCTGACAAGTTCCGATGGCGCTAGTGTAGTAGCACAGCCAATAATAACGATATCTTCTTTTAATCAGTTTGGATTTAAGCGCCATTTTCAAATTTAATTTATTCCTGAAATATTTTAAAACTTGATTGAAAATTACATTTTATTTACAAAAATTGAAATATAAAACATAACATTATTAAGTATTAAAAAATTTAAATTGTATGAGATTTCGGGAACCAATCTGCCATAAGAGTTAGACCCCCCTGGGTCACATTCTCTTCTTTTCTGAAAATTAAACCAATGGTGTTTTTCTTTCTCGCTTTATTACAGAAGCGAACCAGAACGACTTCCTTTAATGCCTAATACAGGGGGATCTAACTCTTATGGCAGACTTGGTTCCCGAAAGCTCATACTTAGATCTCCCAAATATAGATGGCGTGGCAAGCATTTGTAGTTTTAAATAGCACAGACATGGGATAAAGAACAGAAGGTTGGTAAAAGTAAAGATGTTGGTAGTAGTGAAATCATCAGAACGAATTTATTCATTTCAAAGTAAAACTGATGCTATTAACAGCTGCCGGTCTTAATTATTTGGAATCGCATTTTTTGGTGGATTTTCATTGACGCGGTCTTCCATTATAGGAAACCTGTGTATCTTTGTAGGCACTGTTGTGTGTTTTATGTTAAAAAGTCTCCATCAAATACATTTTTTTACTTCTCAAGATTATTACAAAGGTATGTATTTATTTAGTAGCTAAGACCCACTGTTTTGTGGCAAGCCCAAATATGTTTGAAATTCAAACTCGGGATTTACTAATTAGACTCATTGGAATTTTATTTTTTTAAGTGAAATAAATTTGTTTCAGCAACGATTCGACGATTTTTCTAAGCCGTCGCAATTCATGGCAATCGAGAAGAATAATTTCCAGGATTTAGCTGTTATTTCCAAATTGACGTATTTTTAAGTATACTTTAACATGTTGTCTGTAATATACTTCAATAAAAGGAAACTGAACAATGTAAAATTTGCTATGATAAACTTAAACTTATTATTATTTCTAAAATCACTGTCCAGTTTTCTGTATTGATCATATTTCGTTTTAGGGAATTTAAATTTTTCAATGCTTAGTAATGTTATGTTTTGTATTTCAATTTTTGTAAATAAAATGTAATTTTCAATCAAGTTTTCAATTTTCTGTATAAAATATTTCAGGAATAAATTAAATTTGAAAATGGCGCTTAAATCCAAACTGATTAAAAGAAGATATCGTTATTATCGGCTGTGCTACTACACTAGCGCCATCGGGACTTGTCAGCAAGAAATAGGCCTTTTCGAGGAACAAAAAATTAACATTGAGTTAGCCTCCCCTGGCCTAATACGCCTAGTAAATGAATTCGGCGTTACTTGAACATTTTTAAAGATGGTTAAATGGTAAGTATTGACGATTCAAATCTTAAAGATATGAAAAAAGTAATTTGCTTAACATTAAAAACACATCTTTGATTACAGGTTATAAAAGCATAATAACTAAATAAATTCTTGTGAATTTTATTTTTATATGTTTTGTTTTTGTTTTTATATATTTTTTATGTTATATAATCTAAAAATCGTTTAGTATATTTTAATTATTCTCGACCAACACGAAACTCCATCAAAATTAATTCGTATGTAACGATTGCTCCAGCCATCTTAAAAAAAAATAGAAATTTATTAAAATAATAATTTTAGAAAATAAAAATAAAAATACAGCAAATAATCCATTGCGTTGAACTGGAAAAAATTTCATTGCTGTTAAGGCGACAGTTGTCGCTGAAACTTGATGTATAAATCGGTTTAACTAAAAGTAGAAAAATTTATATCATTGATTGACCATTTTGTGAGAATTATTTTCATGAATGGACATACCTCAGGACAGGGTTGGGCTCGTAAAAGATACTTTAGAATTCGTTTGCTTTCTTCATGAATTTGCGAGATTGCGATCCATACTGAAATCGTACGAGCCATCAAGAAAAACGTTGAATACACAAAATATGCTAATCCAATAGAAGTATAGCTTTTTGGTCTGAAAATTTATTAGCATTTAAAGAAAAGTCAAATTTACAAAGAAACTTGAATTTTCGTACGAAATTGTTTGTAGCAACTGTATACAGATGAAGTACAAATTATTTCCCATCGATAAAATTATTAAATTAGACAAAAAATTGTCAATTTTCGCACAAAAATTACTAAGACGGGTGTAGTCGACTCGAACTTCACGCCAGAAATTTTCTTGGTATTCCTAAAATGAAAACATTTCAATTGAAAATTGCGTAGACAGTAAGGAGTCATGTATAAGGCTTATTGCCGTTGAAGTTCAAACTGAATTCTGATTGGTTTGGAACTAGTTGGTCATACGTATTGCAAAACAGTTGCTTCTATATTAGGTGCGTTAATATGAAACCGGAATTTTCCAATAAGTGGTGAAGGTAGCCAATAAAGAGTCTGCCAAACTATGTCATTGAGGCAATTTTTTTATTTTGATGTTCGACAAAGAGATGTTCTCTATGGCACTTCAAACATTTATATTAAAACTATTAAATTTTATATGATTTTCTAAATTATTGAATCATACTTTACATTAAAGGAGTTGGTCATCATTGGTAAAATATTTTCAACACGCTTTGTAATTGTTTTAAAATGTTCTGATATAACCAAACTGATAATCATGAGAAATGCGTCCATAAAATTCCAAGCAAAAGAACAGATCAAGTTTCCAAACTGAAAAATAAATAATATTTATTTGGACGAAGTAAATGTTGAATTTGTAGTCTTTTACTTGAGCTAAAATTCCTAGCCACATATAGTATGGAAAAATTTTAAAAAGTTCTTGAAATTGACCGAGAAAATAGTATTTGGTACGGTCACACGATGCATCATAACAATTTATGTAGGATACTGTGTTCCCTAAGGATAACCCGTGTTCCACTGAAAATTTTTCTTAGATATGAAAAGAGTAGTTTCATCAGAGATTTCCTTACCCATTGCTAATGTTATAACAACAAAAAATAAGCACCATATCTTCCATTGCAACTTTGGTAACTGTGAATACTTTAACGTTGCTTTTTCGACTCGACCCCACTGATGCATAACTTTAGGCCACCGACGCGAAAAAACGATAAAGAACACCAGTGATATAGTTGTAATAGAAAAAAAGACTACCCCGCCTAAAAAAATGGGTTTAAATTTTCGAAAATTTACGAAAAAAAAAAAAAAAACAAAACATGTTATTAACTTAGTTGTAAAAAAGACAGTTTCTTCAAATCTATGATTGAAATAATCGCCAAAAAGCCACCAAGACCTACTCCCATCAAACTGTATAACATTCGAAACGAAAAATATTGAAACTTTGGCGAATTTTCCGAATGTTTTCCGAGAACATTTGTCACAGGCATTAACGTAAACAGTTGAGCAACAACAATCACCACTCCAATCGCTTCATGAAAAGTGTTTCGAGAATTTTCCATCGTTTCTTTTCGATTCGACCATTTGGTACTTTGTTGTGTCAACGATTTCTTTTTCACAAGTTTCATTTCGTTTGAGGAAAAACATACTGAATCGAATGGAAAATGTTTACCTATTGCTTGGTACTATCATGATTTCCGATCGAATTTTCGCATGTCGAATTTTATTCATCGAATGAATCAGCAAAAACATTATGGAAAATCTGTTTACATTTTCTTATATTTTTACTCGGTTAATAATAATGGTAATTATATCGGAAAATATCGATCATTATTTTGTTTACTTTTCTTGTATGTGAACGATATTAGAATAATGATAAGGGACAACCAATCAATATCTTGATAGGGATTTCAACAAGTTAAACTTACCCTACAAAATAACTGGGTGAAATATGTGAAGGTCTTGAACAAATATTATTAAACCACGAAACGGTAAATTCTAGTTCTCGAATCTTTAATTAATAAATATTTTTTTACTTTTTGCAGAAATTCAAGATTCGATAGCAAACAACGATCGTTTTGAATAGTTTGACGATTGTTTCAAGCGATTAATCGTCAAGTTCAACAACAAATTTTGAGGAATTTTAATTTTTAAATTCAACTCATTGATCCACCAATTAAACGGTCATATATTCGCTCCGTGCACGATTGAAACGACATCTGGCGGCTGCACTAAATTATGCTAAATTACGTGGAATTGTTAACTAAATTTTGACTGTCGTAATTATTTTAAAGAAAAGAAATTATCAATAAACAAAAAAAAAACAAGAGTATTGTTAAAAATTGTACTATACTTTTAACAAACCTGTACCGACAAATGCCTATCTATAGGCGTAATATACGTAACCTATCAAACTTAAACTAGTTTCCATAATTTCGACCAGGTTTAGAACGAAACACAACGACATCTATCCCAATTTGTACAAAAACACAATAGAATTGATCAAAGGAACACTATCCGCTTATTCAACAATTCTATTGGACAAAATTTGGCCCAAATTTTGTATAAATAGAGATGGATTTTGCCTCATTAGCATCGACTCCAACTCGATCAATCTACCAACACTGCTACCACTACAACCGAAAACGACTTAGAAAAAAATCTATTTTATTTATTGTTGTTTGCAATTTCTCTTCTATTAATGTTTCATATTGGAATTTATTTTATTTCATATTTCATATGTTGTATAATTGTTTAATTTATTAAAACTACTTTACCCCGAATGGGAGAAGTATAATTTTAATTAATCATTTCTTTTCATCAATCCTTTACGGCTTAATCCTGACCATTTAACTTTTACTACCTTTGCTACCATCCATCAATAGCAAACTTTTAACTTTAAACAAGTGTTGATGTTTCAGTTTATTCCGACATATATAAATAAATTATATATATGAACTTTCGCAATTTACAACCCAACAACTCTTATGAACCATCTAAATATATTTAATTTTGACCTGTTTATTTACAACAAGAGCATTACGAGCATAACCTAACGAAATTTCGACCACTATTAGCGCTTCGATCGATTAAGTTCCCATCGATTGTCCCCACTATGACTTCGCTCCCGACGAACAAAGAATATTACAGAAGAGTACGGGATAAATTCTTTACATATAACAGAAAAATGAAAAAAATGCTATTTTTTTATTAAAAGTAGTGATTTGAATAATATACGCTTATTAAATGATAAAAATCGTGTTTTTACGACAAGAGTATTTTTTTAACAGAGAAAATAGCGACAGTTGTGGTTCAACGCAAACATCAAATTCAAATAGTCAGTACTTTTCATGTATTAAATTCGGGAAGTTTCGGGTTTTCGCTGGTCAATAATAAATTAGTGGTAGTTTTCTCACGATAATGTATATCAAAAGTAATACTATAATTTTAACAGCTATGTACCAAGAAATGCCTATCTATAAGCGTAATATACGTAATCTCTTAAGCTAGTTTCCATGATTTCGACAACGACATCTATCACAATTTGTACAAAACAAAAACACAATAGGATTGGTCGAAGGAACATAATCCGTTAATTCGACAATGCTATTAAACCAAATTTGTTTCTTTATTTATTCTTTATAACTTTCATCAGTTAAACCTATTAGCAACTACCCTACCATGGATTATAGCCATAGTTTTAAACGTAGCATTGTCCAATTTTTGCCCATTAATAATGAATTCCCTACTTTGATCAGACACTTATGAAGAACTTAAATTTATTGTTTCCTTATTTAGGGAGACTCAGACCCAGACCTGTCGTATTGTTAGTCTCATAACTGCTACTTCAAATTGCGCAAGCACAAAAGAAAAAAACAAACTACTTTTTCAAATTTCAGATTCCTTTATTTTTCACCACACTTACGTAATCCTCCTGATCGTACAATTTGTTTTTCTCAACTGCTCTCCCGTATTCCCACATCCAAATATATACCTTTTCCCCCCCAAACCTACTAGAAATTTCCAAACAAAAACGTCATTAAAAAAACACACAATAGCATGTATAAAAAAAAATGCCTCACCACCGTTTTATGATTTTAATAACTCAAAATTAAGGTCAACTTCATAATTATTTTTGTGTTTTTGAAATATCAAAATGAAAAATTATCACTGGTTCGTTTCGATCATTACCGTATTTGCAAGTATAACATACAATTAATGTAGAATTCCCGAAATTGCATAGTTTTTCTTTCAGTTTTAGAAGTTTCAGCGGAAATAAAAGAAAAAATTATTGCTGGTTTTCCATTGAACGGTCGTCATTTTCCTTTTCATGTAGTAATTCACGACATTTTAATAGTTTCTTTTTTTAATTTTTTTTAGTTGTAGGTTTCTCTTCAATGGGTCGAAACGGAAGAACACTTCTGCGGAGGATCTTTGATTCACGTGAAATTTTCGCTAACTGCCGCCCATTGTCTGTTCTCAGACGCGGAAAACAACACATTTCCCTTAGATGAAATCCAAATTGTAGCTGGAATGGAGAATCTAAAAAATTTGACGACATGTCAGACCCGATTTCCACGAAAATTTTATCTTCATCCGTTGTACGATTTTGAAGAAGTCCATAATGATATCGCATTGATTGAAGTAACTGAGCCTTTCGTTTTAAATTTTTACGTAAATATTGAAGCTATTGAAGATTTTTACGGAAAAGCCATCGAGGTTAATTCACAATGTATAATTATTGGTTTTGGATATACTGATTGGGTAAAATTCAATTTGGAGTTCTTCAATGTTTCAATATATCTTCCCAATCATCGAATTTTTCAAGCAATCTTTAGAAACTGTATAATTACATATTCTGTAGGCATACATTTTATAACGGAATTTTGAAAACCCTATAGCATAGTACAATTTGAATAGAACTTACCCCAATTTTTATGCTGCTTACATTTAATAACGATGACGAAATTAACTATAAAGGTTTATTTCAAATTTTGAAGATTTTTGGAACTAAATTTGAAGAACGCCGTTTGAAAATATTCAATAATTTATTTTTTCTCGTTATAATAAAGATTTGTTTTAAAGCATAGTTCTGTGAAAACCAGCGAAAATCTTTTATGGACCAACGTAACAGTCACCCAAAAAGAATATTGCCAAAAAAAATATGCAAAATTCAATACAACAATTTACGCGGAGATGATTTGTGCAGAAAATGATTTCTCAGACTCATGTGAAGTAACTTGCATAATCATATAATATGTTATATTCTTTATGGTTATGATAAAAAAGTCTCCCTTTTTTACCAGGGAGATTCTGGAGGTCCACTGATATGCAATGGAAAAATAGCCGGAATCACCTCCTTCGGTATTGGATGTGATAATTCTGAAACTCCTAGCGTGTATGCTGAGCTTTACCACTATGAACTGTGGATTACAAATATCATTTACAGAACTAAGCTCGAAAGAAACTCAAGTGTTAGTTGGAATAGAGTTAATGTAAATAAATTCTGTTTTTTATGCATATTTGTCCTGCTTGCTTTTAGTTATCACTCTTAATTGTATGTACGTAATGTAATGATAACAATTTCAATTGCGATAAGAATATGTCTAATAAATTATAACGACAATTTTCCGAGCATAACTTATCGAAATTTTGACCACTTCTACGCTTCGATTGATTAAGCCCCTATCGATTGTCCCCACCATGACTTCGCTCCCGGCGAAGAGAGAATATTACAGAAGAGTAAAGAATAAATTATTTACATATAACAGGAACATGAAAAAAAACTGCTATTTTTCTGCTAAAAGTAGTAATTTGAAAAATATACGCTTATTAAATGATAAAAATCGTGTTTTTAAGACAAGAGTATTTTTTAACAGAGAAAATAGCAACAGTTATGGTTCAACGCACACATCAAATTCAAATAGTCAATATTTTCCATGTATTAAATTCAGGAAGTTTCGGGTTTTCACTGGTCAATAATAAATTAGTGGTAGTCTTCCCACGATAATGTATATCAAAAGTTATACTATACTTTTAACAGCTATGTACCAAGAAATGCCTAGTTGTAGGCGTAATATACGTAATCTCTTAAACTTAAGCTAGTTTCCATGATTTCGACTAGGTTTAGAACAAATCACGGCTCATGTGTACTTTAGCACACCCACAATCTGGCAATGTTTCATTTTTGACTTTGTTTTTAATTTAATTCGCGATTAATCGGTCCATTTGTACAAAACAAAAACACAATAGGATTGGTCGAAGGTACATAATTCGTTAATTTGACAATGCTTTTAAACCTAATTTGTTTCTTTATTTGTTTATTGTTTATTTGTTTATATGTTTATTTATTCTTTATAATTTTCTTCAGTTATACATTAAAACCTATTAGTACTACCATGGATTTTAGCCATCGTTTTAAACGTAACATTTTCCATATTTGCCCATTAATAATGAATTCCCTACTTTGATAAGACACTTATGAAGAACTTAAATTTATTGTTTCCTTATTTAGGGAGACTCAGGTGGTCCAATGGTCTACAAAAATGAATTGATTGGAGTTATATCCTCCGGAATTGGATGCGCAAGTTTACATAGTCCAGGAGTATATAGTGATGTAAATTATCATCGAAAATGGATTGATGACGTCATACAAAATGAATAAAGAAACTGTTATAAAATTTAATTATTTTCAATCGTTACTCCACATTTTTTTGATACAAATAAAATTTATATTTACTAAAGATTGCTTAAAGAGAAACTAAACGATTTAGTATTTTTGTTTACTTCCAAAACTTAATTTAAAACCTATTAATTACAAATTACCAACTTATCAAATAGAAATTTTTGTTATATGTCCCAGTAATCAACATAAATTCCCTCATAAAACATGAAAATGGGTATTTTCTAATACAAACAGTATTGATAATGATTTCATTGTTGTATTATTAACCGTGACACTGCCACATATATTATAGACATGAATGTATAGTTGGTTGCATACACATAACATATATTATAGATTTCTTATCTTTATTATCCTAGGAAAATGTTTATCATAATTTTCCAATCCAGAATCATTGCTCAATTTAAAATCAATGGTTATCGTTCAGTTTTATTTCAACTGAATCAGTCAGAACATTACATTTTTCACTTTACTTTTAATTATATTTTTACATTAAGATTAATTGTTTTCTGTTTACGTAATATTAAGGTCTACCTTAAATGACCTTAAGTTTTACAATAATAATATAAAAGGAACAAATTAAACGTGGATTAATTTCAAATGTTAAATAAAAAAATTTATACATATCTATGTCCTATTTACTAATAATATTTTCTTACGCTGTTAACAGAATTACATAAACATGCTGTCACATCTTTTTTAAATGTTAGTTACCATCGACTGCAGGATCAACAAAAGTTTGTAAGCCGAGAAATATTTGAAAACTTTCTCATCACGAGATTCCAAGTAGTGTTCAAGACTATTCGTCCACTTTCCTGAAAGTGAACGAAAAGTGGATATTTTAAATCATTTAAAGAATTATATTTGATTCCTGAGGACTTATTGAACCAGGGGGGTGTCACTCTTATGGCAGACTTGGTTCCCAAAAAAAAAAAAAACTTTTTCTCGACGTGCACAGATGGCGCATGTGGGGCAATAGTTTTTACTTTCTGACGGTACGAGGTGCTATAGTAAAGTGAAATTTGCTTGATGTACGTCAATTAGTTAATTTCAAATTTGAGCTCACACCTCTCCTTGTCAGTAGAAATTGCCGAAATCGGTTTACGAAGGGTTATCTATAGGAGACTTAACGAAAAAAAATATCGGACCTTAACTGGCCTAACGATTAAGGTCATTACCAGTTCGCAAATCTTTCGATGGGGTGCTAACTTTGCATTGGTGTTACTTTAAACATTAAAAACTAGTTAGACGGTCTTGCCGTATTGTTAGTTTCATAACTACTACCAAAAAAAAAAACTAATTTTTCAAATGTCAAATTCCTTTATTTTTCACCACACGTACTTAGCCCTCCTGATCGTACAATTTGTTTTTCTCAACTGCCCTCCCGTATTCCCACATCCCAATATAATATACCTTTTCCCGTTCCAAGCCTACTAGAAATTTTTTCCAAACAATTCAAAAACGTCGTTAAAATAAATAAACAATAACATTTATAATAAAAAAAAAATGCCTAACCACCGTTTTATGATTTTAACTCAAAATTAAGGTCAAATTTATAATTATTTTTGTGTTTTTGAAACATCAAAATGAAAAAGTATCACTGGTTCGTTTTGATCATTACCGTTTTTGCAAGTATAACATACAAGTAATGTAGAATTCCCAAATTTGCATAGTTTTTCTTTCAGTTTTAGAAGTTTCAGCGGAAATAAAAGAAAAAATTGTAGGTGGTTCTCCATTGAACGGTCGTCATTTTCCTTTTCATGTAGTAATTCACGACATTTTAATAGTTTCTTTTTTTAATTTTTGTTAGTTGTAGGTTTCTATTCAATGGGTCGAAACGAAGAAACACCACTGCGGAGGATCTTTGATTCACGTGAAAGTTTTGCTAACTGCCGCCCATTGTTTTTTCCCAAAAAATAAGAAAAACGAAACATATTTCTTACCCTTAGATAAAATCCAAATTGTAGCTGGAGTTGAGAATCTAAAAAATTTGACGACATGTCAGACCCGATTTCCACGAAAATTTTATCTTCATCCGTTGTACGATGGAAAAGAATTCCGTAATGATATCGCATTGATTGAAGTAACTAAGCCTTTCGTTTTAAATGTTTACGTAAAGGTTCAAGCTGTTGAAGATTTTTATGGAAAACCCGTCGAGGTCAATTCACAATGTATAGTTATTGGTTTTGGATATACTGATGTGGTAAAATTCAATTTAGAGTTCTTCAATGTTTCAAAATATCTTCCAAATCATCGAATTTTTCAAGCAATCTTTAGATACTGTATAGTTACATATTTTGTAGGCATAGATTTTATAACGGAATCTTGAAAACCCTATAGCATAGTACAATTTGAATAGAACTTACCCCAATTCTTACTCTGCTTACATTTAATAACGATGACGAAATTTACTATAAAGATTTATTTCAAATTTTGAAGATTTTTGGAACTAAGTTTGAAGAACATCGTTTGAAAATATTCAATAATTTATTTTTTGTCTTTATTATCAAGGGTTTTTTTTTTTAAAGCATAGGTCTTTGAAACCCAGCGAAAATCTTTTATGGACCAACGTAACAGTCACCCAAAAAGAAATTTGCCAGAAAAAATATAAAGAAGCCAAAAATGCAACAATTTACCCGGAGATGATTTGTGCAGAAAATGATTTCTCAGACTCATGTCAAGTAACTTGCATAACCATATAATATGTTATATTCTTTATGATTATGATAAAAAAGTCTCCCTTTTTTACTAGGGAGATTCTGGAGGTCCACTGATATGCAATGGAAAAATAACCGGCATCACCTCCTTCGGTATTGGATGTAATAATTCTGAAGCTCCTGGCGTTTATACTGAGGTTTACCACTATGAACAGTGGGTTTCAAATATCATTAACGGAATAAAATTGTTTATCAAGAACGAAAGAAACTCAAGTGTTAATCGGAATATAGTTAATGTAAATACATTTTGTTTTTTATGCATATTTTTCCTGCTTTCTTTTAGTTATCACTCTTAATTGTATGTACGTAATGTAAAGATAACAATTTCAATTGTGATAAGAATATGCCTAATAAATTATAAAGACAAATTTTTGACTACCTTATTAATTCATTGTGGAAAAATGATAATTTTTTTCTCATTTCATCAAAATGTGATGATCCTAAGTATAATTTATTCTACTGGTAAGTGGCACAAAACTTGTTTATGAAATTTTTATATTTGACCTTTAATTTTAGTTTCCGCAAATTGGGTTCAAAAGAAAATTGTTGGTGGTCGACCAGCTTTTCACAATGAATTTCCTCAGTTGGTATGCCTGTACATGTTTCATTTACCTTAACATATTTATATTGTATGTTAATCTTAAGGTTTCTTTAATCTGGAATGAGTCGGCTCTTCATTTTTGTGGAGGATCTATCATTTCACCTTGGCATGTGTTAACAGCAGCCCACTGTCTTCTTCTGGATCATTTTCGGTTGAAACTAAACCCACATTGGATTTCAGTTGTTGGAGGACGGCATATTTTAAATGATATGGGAATTGAGAGAAGGGTCTCCAAAATAATTTTGCACCATAACTATGTGATAGAAACCAAAGAAAATGATATCGCTATTGTAAAAGTAAGTTAGTAGGCACCTACATTACTTAAGATTTCTTGAACAAATTGGTTGCAACTATCCGGAAAAATTGTGATATAACTAATTGTTCGAATGGTTTCATTAAAATGTTGATATTTTTCTAGAATTAAGTTTAGAATATCTTGAAGTGAAAAGCAAGTTAACGTATTTTTATACCTTAAAAAGAAGTTATTTGTAACCAACGAAACTTTGGCTCCATCTCTGAAACCAACTATGTACAAACTGTAGCTTTATGTCCAGCTTCGGAGTTAAAGTTTTATTCAAGCATCAATACTGGTTCCATTTTTCGTCTATGGCGTTATAACTTGCAAGTATATTTTATGGCGAATAGTTGCTACCATCTGGCACCAATTTTAATGCAATTATATCGTTGAGACTCAAGACTAAATACAAGAGATGCCAAACAACATGCTGGATTCTATATATGATTGTTAGGAGAAGAAATTGAAATAAATTTTAATTGTCTTGACTCTGGATTTAGCTATTTTAAAATCATTCGGCTCTATGATTAAAACTCCAACTCCCTACCCCTATTTTGAAGTGTATATCTGTATTTTAGGGTAGTTAAAAATGTTACTGTAAGGTCCTATGGAACTTGGGGTTCACCTAAATAGATTTTAACGTTTATGGATGAATCGGAAAATTCTAAACTTAATTCTCTTTTCACATTTATGTTTTTAGTGGAATTTGATTTTTTACTAGTACTACATGCAATCGAAATGGGTACCGGGTACGATTGCGATCCTTACAATTAATTACAGTTTGAGACCACTGCGTTGTGGTTCAGAATACTGAAAAACCAATAATGTATAAAATTATACTACAAAATTTAATGATTTTTTCTAGTTAAGTTCGGCTTTTGAATGGAGTGCAAATCTTCAACCCTTGCCACTAGCAGAAAAACCAGTCTCTCCAAATATTTATGTATTGGTCGCTGGTTTTGGATTAAGACAAATGGTAAGTAATGGTTTATAAAATAAATTGTTTAGGTATTTTTAGAATTAAATTATCAAGAAATTATTAAAAACACACAAAATAGAACTTTATAAGAGGATTGAGATCCACTTTAACTTTAAAATTACCTAGAATTACTTTTTTATTTATTTTTTCAAGTTTCACCCAATTAGAGAATAAAGACCACTTGATACCGCATGGTAATAATTGGTTTCATGTTATGAAAATTGTCAATTTATTATATTTTTTTAGAACGGAACACTAAGTCATCGACTAAGGGTAGCTGAAGTTCAAATATATGAGAATAAATTTTGTCAAAGTCTCTTTGAAAATCGAGTAAAGCTCAAACCAGGAATGATCTGCGCTGGAACCTCTAGAAAAGGAATTAATGATGCATGCTATGTAAATATATATTTTTCAGACTTTGATTTAGTTAATAATATTGGGTAAAACTAGTTTCACCCTTATGAAAGTTTTATCAAAGTAAAAAAAAACTCGAATAGCTTAACGCATATACTATGAGTAGTATACCATATAAAGAAGAAGTAACACCAGATACGCGTGGAAGGTTACTAAAAATCAATACAACTTCTCATAGTATAATTTTTGTCCGAAGTTGATAAACTTCCGAATAGCAAAAACAATTTTTCCCAGAATCAGTCAATAAGAGTGTAAGGGGTTACTTACTCTACTCGATTTATATTGTTTTATCGATTATTGACGAAAAATTTCAACAATTTCATTCTATATTTTCCATAAATCTGGCATATATGTCTCTCCTTGAAATAACAGTTTTATGTTATTACTATGTTTTATTTTTTAATTGTTATTAATATTTTCATATTCTTCATAACTTTCTTCAGTTATACATTAAAACCTATTAGTACTACCATGGATTATAGCCATAGTTTTAAACGTAACATTTTCCATATTTGCCCATTAATAATGAATTCCCTACTTTGATAAGACACTTATGAAGAACTTAAATTTATTGTTTCCATATTTAGGGAGACTCAGGTGGTCCAATGGTCTACAAAAATGAATTGATTGGAGTTATATCCTCCGGAATTGGATGCGCAAGTTTACATAGTCCAGGAGTATATAGTGATGTAAATTATCATCGAAAATGGATTGATGACGTCATACAAAATGAATAAAGAAACTGTTATAAAATTTAATTATTTTCAATCGTTACCCCACATTTTTTTGATACAAATAAAATTTATATTAATTAAAGATTGCTTGAAGAGAAACTAAATGATTTAGTATTTTTGTTTACTGCCAAAGCTTAATTTAAAAACTGGCCTATATGAAACTAATCCACGGTTAATTTCTTTCTTGTACCTTATAAGTATAATGAAAAGTATAGTAAAAAATACAATGCACTGTTTGAATCAGTTGAAACAAAATTCAACGATAAACGTTGGGTTTCAATTGAGCAATATTTCTGGATTGGAAAATTATGATTAACGTTTTCCTTGGATAATCTATACTAATATATAAAATTCTTACGTCTGTCTGTACATTTCGATTTTGAACCCAATTTTAGGGTAAATATTTGTTTCAAGAGGCCCTTATTCCAAATTTAACATTTTTAAAATCTTTGTCTGTCTGTCTGTCTGTCTGTCTGTGTGTCCCGATTTAACTCAAGAACGGAACAACCGAATTTAATGAAATTCGGTATTAAGATACAACACAATTTCTGACAGACTATAGGCTACTTATCATTCCAAAAAAATAATGAGGGAAGGTATTCCCTAGGGATGAAAACAGAAATTTTTACACTATACAGGTGAGTTACATATCGTTGGAAAGGTAATTTAAAGTTAGAAAATAATCTGTAAAAATATTTTTAATTGAACTGATAAAAAGCACAGTAAATTCAATTTAAAGTTTAAAAAATTGCCCCTTAGAAATATAAACCTTTATATATAATATACACATAGTTGATGTTAATAGCGTAATCGCTTACGTATCTAACATTTTGATGCTCCTAATTATAAAGACGAGGGTTCGAATCTTACAGTCGACTTTATTTTTTATTTTTTTTTTAACAAAATTGTTGTAAATAGACCCTTAGAGTTGCTCAATAAGGAAATATTAACGAAAAAAGGTAATAGTAGTAGTAGTAATAATAATAATTGTAATAAGACATAAAGTAAATACGTTTTTAAAACCATGCAAACATAAAATCCTGTATTTATATATCCCCTCTGACTGATGAAATTTTAATATTCGATGTATTCCTTTTAAGAAGTAGACATCTGATAAGATTTTTTTTTTGAAAATTCCTACCTTAAAAGAGTAGAAGGGCTGACTAAGTTTGTATGAGAAAATGTACAGTTACTCAACAATCGAAATTTTGAATTTAATATGTGTAATTAATAAATTAATAATTAATTAATAATAAGTTTCTGTTTTTGTTATATCATTTTAACTACAGCATTTTAAATAACGTCATTTCACTTAATTAGTATGAAATTTTAGGTAGTAGGTACTTATACCAAATACCAAAGAGGCAGTTTTTAATTATTGTTTGTTTTTCAACAATCAAACTTTTTTAAAATCTATTTTTTTATGAACCAATGATTGTGATCTGGAGCAATTATTTAACATTAAGGGAGCAGTTTTTTGTCATATATTTCATTATCAATCAAAGAATAAAATCTTCCAAACCAACTTTTCTTCGGTATTTAGAAAAATTTGAAAATCAATTTTTGTTATTGAAAATATATAAAATATTCGAACTTCATAATTTTCACATGCCACTACAAATAGCAAATTTAAAAAGAAAATATAATTTACACCTACGTTACGCAGACAAAGTCGCGGGGATCAGCTAATAAGGTTAATAAATCTAGAATAATGGTTTGTGTATGCAACCCACTATACCATCGTGCGTATATTATATATGCCAGTGTTACAGTTAATAATACAACAATGAAATCATTGTCAATACTGTTTGTATTAGAATATAATCCATTTTCATGTTTTATGAGGGAATTTATGTTGCAACGTTGCCAAATTGTGGGTGTGCTGAAGTGTACTTGCCCAAAGTAGACTTTATTTAGAAAATTAAATTTTACATAATACAATATAAATACATAATTGAAAATAACAATCATTACTTTATTTCTGACATGTCAAAATTTACGTACAAAAAGCATTCGAGTGAACAATACCTACAGGAATAATATCGAAGTCATTCAAAAACAATTCTCAAATTTCGACGTTCCTGATCCAAGCTTATACCGAGTATTTTTAAATAAAATGAATCAAATTTATTGCTCCCTCCATGTTCCTATTAATAGTTAATTTGTTTACAGTATTATAAAAGTGTGTGGTACAGTACCTTGATTTCACTACTCAAGCAACGTTTAAAAATCCTAACCCAGGATTGTATGGATTTTGACATACTACAGTTTTTAATACAATATATAAAATAAATTGTGGTCTTATTTATGTAATTTAATTTACAAAAGTAAACTATAACCCATAAATTTGAACAAAAGTTCAAACAAATGAATTACTTACGTATTGCCCAAATACGTAATTCGACTGCCAAGCAACGTTCATATCATCAAAATGATTTTCTTTTTTGATTGGAGCAATCTAAAAAATAAATTTAAAAAAAGTTATTTTTTAACTTTGTATTAGAATTCTGAGATTATCTATCTATTATTATAAAGAAGAAATATTTGATTGTTTGTTTGCTTTGAATAGGCTCCGAAACTACTTGATCGATTTGAAAAATTCTTTCACTGTTGGGGAACTACACTATTTCCGGTGAACATAGGCTATATTAAATTTTCAAAAAAGTTAGGGATTCATATTAAAACTCCAATAATGTAACCCAAGGTCTGAAAAAATTACCAAAAAACATTCTTTTATCGCGTGCGTTGCGAAAACTATTGGTTATAGAACAAAATAATGTAGTACGACTTTGCAGAACATATCATTATCTACAAAAAATAGAGCGACAGCGTATGTCTAACTATTATAGTTATGTCACAATAAGTGTTTTTTCATTTTAAAAAATATATATAAATGCCACCGTTATAAAAGCTCTTTTATTTATACTTTGGGATTAATCCTCATCAAAATAAATGACTTCATATTTAAGTTTACTTCAATACCATTATATAACTTTTTGAGTTATTCAATTTGAACATTTCATTCGAAAGATATCACAAGTTTAAAAATGTAAGTTATTTGAAAAATGTCGCATGGTCACCCCATTTTACTTATAATTAAGACCAACTTTATTGAACTTGGCGATATTTTTTATTTATGTATAGATGCTGATTGATTTACAAATTATTTGGTCTACGGTAGGTATACCTACCGTAGCTATACGCAATAGACATACTCTTCTTAGATATTTATAAATATTTTTTGAAAATTAATTGATTATTACATAGAACAATTTTATTCTTTGCAACAGTTTATTAAATATGTCTTTTTAAAGTTGACAAAATAGTGTTTTTAAGTATGATTATGTTTTTCGTAAAAGAAATAAAAAAAATAAAAATTTTCATATACCACTACAAATGGCAAATTTGAAAAGAAAACATAATCTACACCTACGTTACGCAAACGAAGTTGCGGGGATCAGCTAGTTGCTAATATATTGTTCATTGGAGGATTTATATATATATAGGATGTTATTGAAGGACTCTAGTGATCCAATGAATTACAAAAGTGAATTGATTTGTGTTATATCCGTCAAAATTTTTTTCGAAAATAGATAACAATGTATTGCAAAATTTTTGATAAAATACAATTATTAATGTAAATAAAAATTAAAAAAAAAAACTCTCCGGCGGGGAATCGAACCCCGGTCTCCCGCGTGACAGGCGGGGATACTTACCACTATACTACCGAAGACATAGTAGTCGTGACGAAAATCAAATATTTAAAATACTTCAAATTAAAACATAAATAATGTAATTTTTATGTTTTAAAAACTAATTTATTTCAGTGCCAAATATGTGCAAAGCTTAATTAAAATCTTATTATTGTATCTTTAATAAGAACATATCTCGTATTCATAGTATTGTTCGAGTAGCCATAACCTAATATTTCATGGCAAACATATATCTATATGTACTTTTTAATCCATTTTATGAGGAGAGTTACCATATATAATTAAATTAATTCTCTTACATAAGTACAATCTATAGGTTTTAGTTTCATTAAAAATTTGATTCTTTACCATTCAACATCGTTATTACACTACGTATATCGATGACGTCTTCTAGCCCAAATTTTCTCAAAGCTCTAATCCTAGCTTCCGAAAAAGCTGCGAATGTGGCAAGAGTGTGTCGCTCGGAAAAACATCTGTTTTCGTTATTAATTGAGGAAAAAAAACCGATAGAGGCTAATCCTCGTTTTGTGCAGGATTTTAAGACACTAGCAGATGTTTTGATACAAGAAACGGTTCGACATGATTTGGCTACAGAGGTACGCAACTTTTGGCATTAGTATTTCTATTTTGAATATTTCTTACCTGTATTATTCAATTATAGTTTCCCCATATGGTCAATCGAATATTTGGGGAAGAAAGCAACACTTTTGTTAACACTATGAACAAAACGATCAATGTGAACGTTCAGGAAAGTTTAGCAAAGACTGCAGATTTGTTGGAATTGGTGTTGGATGGTGATTCGAGGGCTGCTCACCTTCTAGCTGAAGAAGTCCACTGTCAAGTCGATTTTGAGAAACTAAACACTGACAATAAACAAGCCGTTGAAGATGCGATTATCGATACGTCGAATATCGGAGTTTGGATTGATCCGATTGATTCCACAGCTGAATATATTCATGGAAATGAATCAAAAGAATCGTATGATTCTCTTCACAAAAACGGTTTGCAATGTGTCACCGTTTTGATTGGTGCTTTTGATTTAGATTCTGGACGTCCTATTGCTGGTGTTATCAATCAACCCTTCTATCTCCAAGAAAATGACAAGTAAAATCCTATCGCTACGCCTCTATTAAAAAGTCAGTTTTTGAGATTTGAAATTTCTTATTATAGCTTTAGTATGGATTTAAACTTATGATAATAGATTTAAATTCAAGCAACAATTAACGGCTATTTAGAAGAACGTAATGTTAATTGTTTAAATTCGGTTACGACAAATAATTATGATTTTTCACGCACGTCTATAAGTACACATACCGTTTTTTTTTCTACGTATGAATTTTGTGCAACCGTAAGAGCAAATATTTCTTCAAAATTTGGATAAATTGAATTACAATCTGTTGATTTTAATCAAATAACTGCCAGAAAATCAGTTGCACTCTTAGGTAGTCAGTTTAAATCCAGATTTAAACTTAAAAACTGACTTTTTAACAGAATTTCACCCGCTTTTTGATCTCATTGCAATGAATTGTATTTTAGGTGGATCGGAAAATGTTACTGGGGCGTGTGCACTTCCAATCTACAAATATCCTCATTCCCATTAGAATCTGCATCGGAAAATGAATCTCATTTTATCACGATTAGCGGATTTGAAAATCAGGAAGTTCGCCAAAAATTGCGCGAAATTGATTTCGAATTGGTGGAAATAACTGGTGCTGGTTACAAGGCACTAAGTGTGTGCCAAAGATTGACCGACGCCTACATTTTATCCCGAGGATCTTTGTACAATTGGGACTCGTGTGCGCCGCATGCTATCCTTCGGGCTATGGGTGGTGGAATTATCGAGTTCCAACCTGTGCAAAACGAGGGGAAAATTGTCGAGGTGGTCTACAACAATTGGAACACAGAACAAAGCTGCGATAAAGAAACGGGAGCCAAAAATATTGATGTATGGCGGCATAAAAATGGAGTTATTGCGTATAAGGACGAGGGAGTTTTGAAAAAACTTATTGAAAAATTAAGTGAGAAGAAATGAAGCCATTGATTTTACTCGAAATATTTTATTGATTTTAAAGTTCTTTTAATTATTTGTTCATATAACAAATTTTATGTCGTTATTTTTATATATATTTTATGTCTAACATTCCTATCTCCTAGTATATTAATCTACTCTTAAGTTATTACAAATTTATTTGGTAGGAAGTTTCTTAATATTGTGGATATATTGATTAATGTAAAAATATAAAGTTTATTTAGAACTTGGTTTAGTCAATTCATATACCTACGTCATTAAACAATTTGAATGATTCCATGCAATTTTTCAATACCTTTAACCACTTAAACGTTATTGTATCCATTGAAAGTTTACAAGTAAAAAGGGAACGAATTACTGACTCACAGTATTAGAATTTCACATTAACAGGTACAGCGAAAGATTCAACGGGTTGTCAAGGGAAGCTTTTATCGTTATTTTAGCGATGCAATTGATATGTTTATAGACCCAGATTTTTCTTAAACTTAGCTAAAAATGTATATTCTGAGGGTCGATAACAATAGGTACAATTTAAATAAACGTTAAACATGGCAAATATATTTGCAGGGCCGGATTTAAACTTCAACCGAAAAAAATGCCGCCCCAATACTAAAATTTCACTCAAACTTATAGTCTATATATCTTATTTTTCAAAAATAAGATAACTTATTTATTATATATTATATATTTCAAAAACAAAAAATATTAGTTTTTTTTTCTAAGTTTTATAAATTTTGCTCTAAGGTTAACTCATAATTGTATTAATGTTTTTAACTCATTAATTTTTTTACAGGCAAACACGCCTGACTTTTTGAATTGCAAATTGGTCGATTAAATATTCGCAATCTAAACGTTGAAGTACGTCTGATTCGATGCATAGAATAGCTAAGCTATTGAGTCTATTTGCACTCATATTTGCCACCCTAAAAAATTTGCCGCCCTGTGCACTAGCCCCGACTGCCCCTAGTGTAAATCCACCGCTGTATATTTGTTATATAGTTTTAAGAAAATCTACTGAGAAGAATATCTTCCTGAAATTTTTTTAAAAAAAAAATCGTCAAACTTTCATAAAAAAGAATTTATCAAGCTAAAATAAAGAAACTTAGAGAATTTGGAGAAGTAGTTGATTGCCAAATCCAGATTTAGGCAAGACTACGATTCTTCCGGCGCCACGATATTTGGACGGATTCTTATAGATCTCGACGAAAAAAACGAAAATTAAGTATAAAATTTTTCGATATCTTGCTTAGTTTACGAAATATCGACCCCTGAAAATAGAGAAATTAATTGATTTTTTTCGCTTTTTTAAACGGATTTCTCAAGATTTTCATGAAAAAAAGGTAAATTTTTACAACCGTAGCTCCACTAATTATTTTTGTGCTAAAAAAACTTTAAGCGAAGATTCCAGGGACGAAGTCCCGGTGAGGATTGGGGAGCGTCGCCCATATCTGGCAATATTGCATTTTCGATTTTGTTTTTAATTTAATTCGCAAGTCAGTCAGGCGAAAATTAAATAAACATCTCAATTTTTTTGGGGGGACTTCATCCCTGAACCCCCACCGGGGCTTCGCCCCTGGACCCTTTGTTTATGTTTTTTTGCATAAACAATCCATGGAGCTACAGTTGCAAACGTTTACCTTTTTTTCATGAAAATCTTGAGAAATTCGTTTAAAAAAGCGAAAAAAATCAATTAATTTCTCCATTTTTAAGGGTCGATATTTCGTAAACTAAGCAAGATATCGAAAAATTGTAATCGTTATTTTCGTTTTTTTTTTTGTTGAGATCTAAAAGAATCCGTCTAAATATCGTGGCGCCGGAAGAATCGTAGTATCCCCCAGATTTAAATAAGTACCAAATCTTTACTATACTATTTAAACCCAAAAAAAAAGAATAGGGATTCATGAAAATAATGGCAATTCTTTCAATTGTTAAAGAATTGAGGGGATTATTCAATTTTTGGAAAATGGATCTTTTTATTTTAAGCGGTAATCTGGTCAAAGAATATAGCTAACTGTAACTAACATAGCTATGGAATTTTACTTATGAACAACACCAACAGATGGCAATACAAAGTTTATTACAAAGTTCGTTCATTTCCGTCAACTTTTCCGTAAGGCTTCGCCGAACGAACCTGGAACTATCATCCAACGTTATTACTGATTAAACTCATTAAGTGCATTTATTATATAGTAACAAAACACGTCCGCCTTCAGTTTCTCGTTCGTAAATATTAATTTCATCATTTGGACAAATAAATTATTTTTTCTTTCTAAAAAAAATTGCATTTTTTTAAATATATTCAATTGCACACCTAGTGATCTCTCGAAAATAACCTATAACCCAACAAATACGGTTTCAGTTGACACGTAAAAATGTATGGTAGACAGTACGATATAAGTTGTGAAAGTATGAAAATCAATTCCAATTCTGTGATCATTGACAACCGTTTCTCAATTTTTAATTGATTATGCTAATTGCAAAGTGATTCATTTGTTTTACGCTTGGCGAAAATGTCTCCGTCGATGTTTCCCGAAAACCAGGTAACAAACAGACGTCAGAAGGCTCAATCCTTGCAAATTGTTTTCCTAATGAAAATCGAGAAAAGTGTTGGATTTATTTAAATAATTTTCTGTGTTTCAATGACGTCAGTGTAGTGCTTTTTTATATAAATTAAACAAAAGACAAACAAAGTGTTTGTGTTTTTTTTTATGATTGTGTTTTGTCAATTAGGCAATATGTTGGTTAATCTAATCAAGTCCAATTTAAAGCGATTAAATATTGAAATAATGAGGAATTGTTGGATTGCCAATGAAGCTGGTTCGTAAATTATGAGTAACGACTACTACAGGAATCCAACGACTCCATTTTTATTTACGGTGAGTGCACTTTATTGTCAAATTAATACAATTTTAATTATAAAAACCAGCCATCAAAAGTTCCCAACTTGTAGGTGTACTACGTTTATAAAAGACGCCTTAACATTTCTCCAGGCCCCCACACATTGCATAAGTGTGTGGTATTTTTTTATGAATTTTATTAATATTTTTAGCCTTAAACTATGAAAGATTCACCGAAAAAAAATAAAATTAGCTAATTGTTTTAACGGAGGAGGTTAGGAGGAATTTTATATCTGACGCCTCTTTGCAGCCTCCACATGCCAAACTTAAGCCTTCTTGCCTTATTTCCGAGCCTGTCCCAAGTGGGTTTTTGGGCGGAAAAATTTGGAACATATTGGACCACTCTATTCAATTCTTTCAAATCCATCTCAAATCTCAAAAAATTCTCTAGAAGGCTATTGACACTAAAATCTGCACAAACTAGGAAAACATATATTTTTTATGTCGGCTTCTTGGTCTTTGAAATGGCTACAATAATGTAATTTTAATTTGGTGCTAATTTGAGTTTTGAATAAGAAAATCCACATTCTCTATACTACATCTATTCAAACGAGGCTATTATAGCGTCATTTATGATGTTCACATTTATTTTTTGTGGATGGGCGGTAACCGGTGTTAGATGCTATGATAGTTACATCGGTTAGGGAATCTGGAAAGTAAGGGAATTCCATGAGATCAAGGTACTTGACAAAAAACATTGATTTTTCAATTTATTCATAACTCAATAAGTGGTTAGATTGGAAAAGCTATATGAATCATACTAAATAAACTTATCACATAAAGAATTTGTTCATCAAATAATAAATTTAATAGAACATAGAACCCACAAAATTGATCTAAAGAAGAAAATTTAGATCTAGAAAATTTGTATTGAAGAATCTGGACTAATCTATACACCGGACAATTGGTTACCCGTAATGGTTTCCAAGACGAGTTTTACGTTTTTGTTTAGTATAAGACGGTATTGTAGTATTGTAATTTCGTTTTACATATATTTGTGGATAAAAAAATAAATAGTGTAGTAATACTTGTAGAATTTTTCGATCCTACTACTGGTTAGCTCTACTCCCTATAAAAAAAATTCCGGTAAAGTAAGCAATATCGTTAGGGATGGAAACGATACATCGATTTTTTCAAGCATCGATAATAAACATCGATCGTTCATAAACATCGATGATCGTTCTTCACGAGAAATGTTTTATGAACGATTTTTTGTTATATCGCTACTTTTCGTCCCGTTCATCTACAGGAAGGGTGGGCAAACAGTCGATTGAAAGCATTTTAAATAAAATTTTAGGTAAATTTCAAATCTTTTAAATGAAAATGTGAACTAAAAATTTGAATGAAACTTGAATTTAAAATTAAATTCACATCTATTCTACAACGGATATTACTGATTCCCAAATAGTAGTTCTTATACTTCCTTCTACTCATTTTCTTTTTAAATCTGTATTTGTTTTTAATCTAATCCTTTTTTCGTAATCAATCACGTATAAGTAATAAAAATTAGATCATACTAGTTAATTTAAACATAAATAGATACCTTTATCAGTCACAAGCGTAGTTTTGTGAACTCCGTTAGTTTATAATATAACGCGTTAGATTATAAACTAACGGTAGGTTCGGTTAGATTGTAATCTAACGATATCAGATTATAACTCGACAGAGTGTACAATTTTACGATATATATAAATTCTAAATATAAATATATTTAAAACGTGGTAAAAAATCGATTTATCGTTCATAAACTTCGATGTTTTTAACATAGATGTTTCCCTTTTAAAAATATCGATGTTTTTTTAAGGAATATTGCATCCTTAGATACCGTTAGTTGCCTCGTTTGAACAGGTATATAGAGTGGAAAGTATAGAGTCTTGGAAAATTTGGAAAATATACCTTACCATATATTAAAGTTCGACTGAACAATTGGCAATCTTAAAGCATTTACCTTCAGATTTATAATCTAAACCAATGTTTTTGTCGTTTTGATTAAATACCTTCTATCATAGTGAAATTTTTTTAGTTGATTTTGAATTAGCGACTTGCTAGGATAATAGTTCAATATCCAATCGAAATATATACAAAAATCGTAGAAAGGGTCTATACATTAATAATATAGAAGGCAGAATGATTATTCCCCTTACAATTTATATTATTACTGGGTTAAATAACCACTATAATGGACAAACTTTGGCGAAAAAATGATTTCTCTGCCTCCTATAGCGTTATTGATAAAAAACTGTTGATATTTAACATATTGTTCGAGAAACTCCATTGAAATATTATAGCAGGACAATAGGTTTATGAAAATCCAATTATTATTTCAAATATTTTTATTTTTATAGGTAAAACAAATCAAAAGAAAAATGATTAATGAAATTGTCAACTAGCGTATTAGTTTTGATTGAAAATGCAGCTGGAAAATATTCGAGCTATATTTTAATGGCGACAATGTGGCTTATGAATAAAGGCAGCGTACAGGAAATGAAGATATTTTTTTTTTCATTTTGGACAAAAGATTTTCAATGATAAAGTCAGTCGTTTGGAACGAAATTGTTATTTTTAGTTTCAGCGTTTATAATAATATTTATGTGAAATGGAGAGATTTTATTATTTTTTACGATTTTCCATGAAACACATCCACTTGGCGTTGTTGTGGGATGTTTTGATTTCGACGTTGAATTTTTGAGTTTTATTGCTGTCAAGCATGTTTAATTGGCGGCTGGCAACATGAACGAATTGGATTATAAATTTTCTATTATTTCGAGAGTTGCCTCGTTGATGCTAAGTGAAATTCATTTCAAAATCATTTTTATGAAATACAATATTGTTACTAAACGTGTTTTCCAGTGCAATTCAAAGACAATAAAGACGTTTATGATTGTTAAAATATGAAAGAGTCAAACATGATGAGACCTAAAGGTTACTGAAATTAAGTCGTTAGGTATTAATGGATTTTCCAAAAGGGCAAATTTAAATTGGAAAATTAATAATAGCTGAAGAAATCTTCATTAGAACTTTCCTCCGTTTAGATAAGCCATTCGATTGAATAAGTCATTTAACTTAAAAAAAACAGCTTAAGCAATTACTCACCAGAAAATTTGTACATATTGGCCTTACTACCAGGGTTGGACAGGATTAATTTAATAAAAGAGTAGGCTGCAACGTGGGTTAGTTAGACTTTAATTAGCAATTGTCAATACCTTCAATTCAATTTATTAGTTTAACTTTTATTTTGGAGGTCTTCCTTTTAAATAATTATTTGTACTATATCCTGATCTTTTGAAAGTCTATCGGTTATACCTATTTTTCCAATAAATCAGTAGGTATCCGATTTTAAACCAAAAAAAATACCAGTTGAAGATCTATGAGGAGTAGTTTCCTTCTTCATTCCATTTCCTGATCAGGACCGAATTATCAAGATGGTGTTTAGATGGTTCTTAGGGTGGTCCTATTTATTTTAATAAACCCATAAATATTCTAGTTTCCTGATATTTTCTTATTGTGTGATTTTTTCACAGCAATTCACCCGGTATAATTGGTTTAATTGCCTTAGGTGATAGGACTATGTTAAATTTCACCTAACTTTAGTATACTATGGATTTAATTGTTTGAAGAATAAATTTTCCGCTTAGACAAATTAGAAAAAGAGGAAAATTAATTCTGATTTTTTACTTCATTCACTGTTTATGGAATCCTGGAGTTGCAGAGGATTCCCATTTAAAGTGACTACTCAAACTCGCATTGGAACACCGCAATTTTTCAATGATTCTGTATCATTACTCCAGAGAATCGTTCTCCTAGTTATTCTACGATTTGCTAGGAATTTAGTTTATCCAGTTATTCCTGATAGATTTCATTTTGGTATACCTATAACGATTTTGCTTATGTTGTGCTTCTTTTATGGCCAGATTGTCCTAGAATCTCAGTACGTATTACTTTATTGTATACTCCAAATGAATTTTGAGTTGTATATATTCCCAGGTTAATTCGGAACCGTTTTTCTGTTGAACCGAATTTCAGTGAAATTCAAGAGTTTTTATTGTTGCATAACTGCCAAAAGAAATTTTCGTAACCGTTTCATTACCATTATATCTTCAATTATTCTTTTTAAATATAAACCAAGTGTATCATTTTCAAATTTGAAAGTCTTAAAGCTTATTTTAGTGATTTTCTGTTTTGTCATGTTCTGTTTTATCCATACTTAAAATCTAGTCGAAATTTTTTCCTGTCGAATATTCGTTTTTTGGGGTTTTTTCATAAACTTGAACCCGTAACTCCTGATCCGCCTTGAATTTATTGGTGAACTTTGATATACGATATTATAATTTGAGAAATTGGAACCTAAAGGCATATCAAAATCAATATTTAGCGTATCCCAAAGTTTGGAAGATTGATTTCGTGTTTTGTTCTGGTATATTAAATTATGGTATTAACTGTTTATACAATGTATAAAATATATTATATCCTTTTTTTACAGTTGAAAATTGTCCTTTTTGAAACTTTGAAATGTAATTGTGATTGTCCTGTAACCCACAGGATTAAATTTTTTTCACATTATACATCTCATATAGGCCCTTATTCATAATCCGATGAGAAAAATAGACCTCAAAATGAAAAGTCACCTCTTAACACCTTAACACCTTAACTATTTTTAACACCTTAACTTCCCGTTTGGTTTTATTATATGTATTATTTATCTAATATAGTTTTAAAAAAGTAAACTGTAAACATACATTTGAACAAAAGTTCAAACAAATGTATTACTGACGTATTGCTGAGATACGTATTTTGATTGCCAAGCAACCTTCCTCAGTGGTCATCAAGTAGTAAAACTCCAGGAGGAGTTGAAAATCGAGGGTTTACATTAGTGACGGTTGAGGAGGCTAGCTTAGCAATCGAAGTACGTATCTAAGCAATACGTTTGAGAAATACAATTGGGAATTTGAAAAAAAAAAAAATATTGATTTTTTTCATGTATTTTAAAACTTTATTATTAATAATATTGATATTTAATACAAAAAACTTAAAAATTTTTTTTTTCAATTAATTATAAACGATTAAAAATTGATAAAATTTAAAAAAAAATCACGTGACTATAAACGCGCCATGAATGGTCACCATAGTTGTGACGTAATAATGTTATAGCTATTTAATAACAATACAGCGTTTACAGCTATTACACGTGACTAGACAATAATATTGAAAATTTATTGCTAAAAAACGAGTCGTTAGTTGATTCCAATTAGCTATGTGTGATAAATGATTTATAAAGGCAAAGTCTGATAATATTCCTGCACTGCTTGAAACCATTTATTTCGACGTTTGCCATCTTGGGGAACATTTAAAAACATTTTGTTAGGAGTTATTTTTGTAGTATTCGTTCGTAATGGTACAAAACAAGAACGATAACTTTTAAGGTTCGACATGCTCAATATAAATTTCAATATTTATCTATCACAACAGAATTAAATCAATCAAAACAGTGTACTTATTATTTCTGTATCAACTGCAATCATTGACAACTAACATTAGGACGTCACACGCGCTCGTGTTTGTTCGGGAGCTGTCGGCGTGTTTTCGGTACTAGATTCAAAAAATTCAAAAATTAATTTTTATTTTGAAATAACTTTTAAATTATTGCGAAAATAAAAAAATAAAAAATAGTTTTGCTATAAAACTTATATATGATCTTTCCATTTATCACAAAAAAAAAAAAATTCACAAACCCAATTGCTTGAACTTTTGTGCAAATATATGTTTATATTTTACTTATACAAATCATATTACATAAATAAGACCACGATAAGAAAAATCTAATTTCATTTTTTATGGTATTTACATTTGGCTGTTTCTCTTATGAAGATTTTGGAAGTCATTGTAACATTTTGATAAGAGGCAATTAGGGATAAGAGGATTAGACTTTGTTGTTCTTCAAAATTAATTTTAAATAGATTTCAAACCATTTCTCCTTTAATGATCTATGTGATCATTGAAACGTGAAAATCTTAGTTTGACTTTCTATCATTAATATTTTAAGTCCATTGCATTCTGAAAGTTTCAGGTCAAAGTCCATTGATGATAATATTTTTCGGCGTAATTTGTTTTAGTGCTTTGGTGGTGGTGTTTGAAGAGGCCAGTAGAAAAATCTTCGAATATTACTCGTACGTGACTGAATTAAAAAAAAAAATTAGTGTCTACGTGTCACTGACACGTGGTACGATTTTCTAATGGCATCGTTACCCCAATAGGAGCGCGGTTTTTTTTTTCATTTCATTGGCGGTAAATTAATTGTGGTTTAAGTGATTTTAATGAGGGGCTCTAATTTAATTGCTGTTTTGGTCTGCGATTTTGGCAATTGAATTGGTGGGGCTTGGACTGTGTGATTGGAATGGTTTTTTTTGCATGAAGTAATTGATGAATATTAAAAATAATTGACGAAAAATTGGGTGAACTATTGGTTTTAAGAGAAGAGTACAAAATTCTGCCGAAAAGTTTTGCTTCGGTGTCATTAAGGCGTCTCCTGGTGGAAAATTGATGAATATATTCAAAAATATTGTTGTAATGCTAATATCTCAGATTCCATTTTTATTTTAATCAACAATGATAATTTTTATAGTTATCTTATATATACAAATCTCGTATCATGGTGTTTGTAATCAAACTCCTTCAAAACGGCTGAACCGATTTTCATGAAACTTTTTGTGTATATTCGGTAGGCATGAGAATCGGATGTAAAGTATATTTCATATCTCTAGGAGATTAAGGTGTCCCTCAGCATCTTTAGCAATTTTTTACACATACTTGCCTATATATTATTTGTATATGCAACTGTAAATGCATCTTAACTCCGCAGGCCACCATTCAAGTTATATATCTCAAATTACCCATACTAAATTTAAACTCACTGTTGACATTTTTATCTGTTAATGTTTTTATATGACAATATGGCAAATGACAAAATTTGTCACGTGAATGACAGTTGAAACAAGTGACAACAACTAATTAATTCAAATTTGAGGCTAAGATTATGATTTTTGGTTTCCCTAACACGTATATGTTAATAAGCATGCTTTGTTATCGGTCTTCGCCGGCATTTATACCTTTGCTTATTATTATACTCTCGTTTATTAGTTAATTCAAAAAAAGGTGCGAAATTTGGGGTGACGAATGTGGTACCCAGATAAAAATAATTCAAACTTTTCAAAGTTGGGTATTTAGATGAAAATGGATTGCCTTTGATATGTAAGGGGACTTATTAATTGTACCAAGGTCTGCTATTGGTAAATGTAAAGAAGGATATGACAAAAAATACTGCCAACTGGATGACAAATCAGGGAAAATCTTAGGAATGTGTCATCATCTAGGGGTTAAAAATGGCTTAAACACAAAAAACATATAGGCCAATTGAATAACGTAAATGAAAATATACATAGTAATATATTTCCCACTATATGCATCACATTTATATAGCATGTTTTGGTTAAACTTTAGAAAATATTAGTGATCCTAATTCCTCAATTTGAAATATGAAATGTACAAATATAGCTTATAAGTAAACCATAAATGTATTGATAAAATAAACTATACAAATGACATTACTGTAATAATTTAATACATGGAATGCATGCAAGTTTGAACTTAATTTAAATAACGAAAAATAAAACCTCAGAAAACAATATTCATTTTATACCTTCTTATTTTGCTGAAATTTGAAATATTTCATGCAATATTAGATAGCAAAGATGCTTACGTGATGACCACAAATATCATTCTGGAAAGTTCCCTCCTATTAAAAAAAACTTGCTTTTTTGGTATAAGTATAGGCTGCCAATGAGGATTCTCTATATTCCAGGGTATGAACTAGACCAGGGTATAGAATAGGTATAGATAATAGACTATGATACTTGTCATTGTGAACTACTTGTTCTATAGTCTAACGTTATACAATAGGCCCATTTATATTTTTTTCTTTCAGAAGAAGGTTTTATTGTTGTCTTTCTCTAGAGATCTAAAGATAACTAAATATGCCTTATGTAATCTACACGAACGACTGATATAAATTTTAAATTCTATGAAATTTCAAAATACTTGGTTCGATTTCATTCAAATTTTCACACCCACATGTAACCACGATTTCCATTTTGACTATGGAATATCATGTATAATGTTTCTTAACTAGTAACAACCTGAGAAATGATCATAATACTGACAAAAGTCAAACTTGTCAAGTAAATGAAACCAAAATGACAATAATCAATTAATTGAAATTGCACCCCTCTCTTTGATATACAATTAGATAGCTTATGATTCTCATTAATTGGCTATTATCGTCTTAATATCAATGGTGCAATCTCTCATATATAATGTTTCTTATCTTGTAACAACCTGAGAAAGTATCCCAACTAATATTGACAAGTCAAAAATTGTCAATTAAATGAAACCGAAATGACAATTGAAACAAATGACAACAACCAATTGATTGAAATTGCAGTGTATTTTACTAGATAGCTTATGATTCTTATGAATTGGCTAATGTTACCTTAATACCGATGGTGCAATCGGTACGAAGATTCAGTTCATAAATTAATTTTTTACCTGTTTACTACATTTTATCAATAGAAGCGAGGTTTTCAAAAACTTTTTTTAAATATTTTTATTTTCTCCGTTTCAGTCTTTCATTATACTTTTAATATCAATTTTGCCAATCATTGTTACAAATTTGGATTAATTGACTTGTCATTTATTTCAACTGTCATTAAATTAACTCACTTTTACAGTTCTTTTTAAAGTTAAATATTTAGTTTAAGTAGAAATACTTAGTAGTTATTAAATTTTACGACGGATTCATATGTTGTCATCGAGAGTAAGCAGGTGTACCAAAATTCAGCACGATAAAGTGCCGAGAAGTAGGTGAAAATGAGATTGTATGTTCCGTACCTTACAAACTAGCATTAAAATGACCTTATAGAAACGAAGTAAAAAAGGAATTTCCGTATGGAAATCCAGGGAAATTTAAATTGAAGAAAATAGTGCACACCTTGCGTGGGTAGTATAACATTTTGTATCGTCTACAATTGGATTTTGGATGCACTTATTGCTTTAGTTGTTAATTTTTTTACTTTCCATTATCATATCCCTTTCCAATTTGGTACCAATGACCAATTCAAAAGCTTTGTGTTTCTATGGTACACCCTGTATATTGGTGGAAAGTGATGATTAGTCGAGGGAATCTTATTCTTGTTTGCTTTTAGCTTGATTCTTCTCGCGAAATTTTATATTTATGCGGTTTTTGTGGTTAGAAACGAAAGAAATATAACACTTATTTATTTTTTTTATTGGCACGTATAAGGTCAATAAGAAAAGAGAAGCGTCAACGATTTTCCAGTTATTTGTTGTGAAAAAAAAAAAACAAAGGAAAACAGAACTGTTCGGAATTTTTTTATGTTTGAGAAATATGAAAGCCTTTCGATGCATTTTTATGGAAAAATACGTTATTTACGTTGTTTTCGATAACAGAAATATTTTATCAGTAACACAACAAATTCTTTGGAGTCATCTTTAATGGGTGACGTAATTATGTCTGGTTTTTATTTGAAATGTAAATTAAAATAGAAAAGTTCTCAATTCCCATTCTCACATTGTATTATCTTCTCGTATACAAACAATTGAAGATTTTTTCGCTTGCATTCCAATTTTTTTCATTTTTTTTTTCAATTAAAAATCGCTGAGAAAACGATTGCGCTTCCCCGATCGAATGAGGCAAGCGCATTTTTACAATCAATTGATTTTCTATTGATTTTTTTTTTACTTTTGTTTCGTAATTCCCTGGTAATTACGTGCGACGTTGAGGTCAAAAATCGCAATTAAAACCGAAGGCTCCGGTGTTCTGTTCCAATATTTAAAAGTGCATTGATTCGATGTTTTCGAAATGAAATTTTGTGATTTTCTTCAAAGATGACTCACAAGTTTAAGGCTGAAGCGAATCATTACAATTCCATGTAATGGAAAAATCTTCTCGATATATACATATACAACTATGTACGGCCTGGTAATAAGATTAGAGAAGTTCTTTATTGCCTTAAACATGATATAAGTGGAAGATTTTTCATATTTCTTGGAAATTATTTGAAATATTGATTTTGGTTTTATTATATAAGTTATTTATTGTCCCATTAGTTTTGATTTATATACTTTGGATTTGTTGATTCCGGTGGAGTAGAAAGAGTAGAGGCTATTTGGATTGAATTTTATTTCCTCGATAAGGTTTAATGATTGCGTTCGATTGTTATTATCTTGTTAGACTAAATTGGTTTTTTGTCAAGTTTTAATTTAATTTATTCGAGTCGTAGTCGTCAAAAGTCAACTTACAAGGGCAATGAAATATAATCGAGCGATTTCATATACATAGGCTTCAATAATTATTTATGGTTGGTTTTGATTTCTGACAAAAGCGAGAATTGGCTTCTAAAATTAGGTACTTTATTACCTGTAGATTACTTTTAAAATTATGTACGCAAATGAAAAGTTATACTTCTTTAGTATAATTAAAAATATGTTTTCCGGTAGTGCCTGAATTGGCACATCAGTTATTAATAGTTTGTGATAACTATAATATGATACTACTATAAAATACATAATAAACAAAGGTATGTTTTGCGGCAAAGTCAAGGACAAAGAATATAAAGTTGTAAACACATCCATGGGAGTGGAATTCAAATATATTAATTATTGTCTCAAATTTGAACTATCATGTCATTAGTTTCAACTAGCATTTGTCAGTTGTGTCAGTATTGGGCTGTGAATATTTCACGGAAAGCTACTGGTTATTAAATAAAAGATTAAATTGGCTATTTATACAAAATTTATATTAAATATTATATGAATTAACCGTTTATCATTACAGCATGGGTTACATGTTCGAAAAATTCTAATCGAAAACATTTACCATATAGAAGTATTGTTGCTATAAACATCAGGTATAGATATGTATAAACAATCCTAAACAGTAACATCCTAAAAATTATGTTAATATAATAATAATTGTATATTTTATTTACCCATTTACATCTAAGCATTGAAAATGATTTTTAATTCTAATATAGAAAAATATACTGTAATATATTGTATCAATTGACTTTCCTTATAATTTTTTTAAATATTGCATTGAATAATTTCAAAAAAATATCATTCTTTTGAAATGATTTAAATGTATTTTAATTCTCATAATAATAGGAAAACGTATGTAATAATTATGTATATATGTCGGCAAAGAAAGAGAACAAAAGTTGTTAACACATACGTGTGAGAGAAATACAATCATTGTCTCACATTTGAACCGAATGATTATTACTATAGTTTCGACAACCATTTTGATTTCATTCAATCAATTGCCAATTTTTACCATTTCTCAGTTGTATTAGTATTTGACGGGAAGTTACTAGTTGTTTATAAATATGGATATTGTTTTGAAAATATTTAGTTCGACGATGTCTATGTTTAACTGTAATTTTTAAACTTCGTATCTGGTTCGGGATTGTTCGGAACGATCGAATCGTGTTTGTTTGTTTTAATGGTTTTTTGCTATGCGAGTTGCTCCCGAAAATCGACTAGCTGTCACCCATTTGAATTTTTTCGCTACTGAACTTCCTACTGTAGCTACGATGTCAAAAATTCAGTCTGATTATTTTTTCATAACGCCGCTAAAGAAGTATGACTTCAAAAATACCAAAGCATTGTCTGCGTAAATTTGGTTAGTTTATTCGAAAAAAAAATCTTATTTGTTAAAACTAATAACTGATATTTTTTATATCAAGTATAAGTTTAGCTTTTTGAGGACTTAGCCATATTATCTTGGAAACATTATATTGTACCTAGAGTTATGAATTGAGAGAGAATTGATTAATAAAAGATTTGTTGCTATCTAAGATTCGTTAGAAATTTTTGGTATAACTATATGAGATATCCAAAAATTGGATATCTCACATCCAAAATTCATCTCAAGGTTCCCCCCTTTCTTATTATCAAATGTTGAATGTCTTCCAAAATGACAGATAAACGGGTATAACTATAAAGTATGACGTCATATTGCGGAACTAATCCTTAAAATGTATATACTGGTTTATTTTATCGTCACAATATGACGTCAACTTATGACGTCATTCATTACTGTATAGTAGTTTCAGGGTTTTTTTTTTGCTGGGATTCCGATTTATATTTCTTCATTTATTGTTTTGTAAGATATAATTATTTCTCAAGTTAGACTCTGACTCAGACTACGATTGGTATTGTATAATCTAGAATTATTTTTTGTTTTTATTTCGTTGTTAACTTCGTTTTACAAACTAATTGATATTCAATGGTTTAAATATTAATTGGAATTTTTCGTTCTTAAAAAAATGTTTTACGGAAATAATATATTTTCGAGTTATTAATAAAAAATAATAATTACAATTTCCTCAAATTTAAATCCATTATGATTCACATCCAAGGGCGAGAATGATCTGAGCTATGAAGAAATTTTTTTTCTATTATATTTCAATTTTTTGTGGACATCTCAATGCCAAATTCATTTAAATTTTTACAGGTATTAGTTATAATTTCTTGAAAATCACGAAATTTCAAAATACAAAAAACCCAAAAATTATCAAAATTATCGTTATTATTAACGGATTGTGTTTGGTTTGGAAATCTAATGCCAAAATATGGACAATAATGGCCTTGGCTCTTTAAGGGATCCTTTTTGCTTGTTGATGGAAATGAACCGTTCTTGTTAGCATAGCAAAAAGAATAACGCGATTTTAATGATTTAATTTTTCGCCATTAGATTGCACTTCTCCGACGACAATTTTGTCGACGTAGTCGACTGAGTCTCACAAATTATTTTAATGTCTGCAATTATCAAAAAAAAATTCTGCCACTTTTACAATGTGTAGATAATACGGGCAATAAATGTATATATATGTACGCCATCCGGGTCTAGACCGTTACACTTTTTCTCTTCTATCAAGTGAGGGTTTTTTTAAAAAATTTCCGTTACTTGTTCACTGTTTGCAATTAATTTTCGCTTCATTGACATTTGCTTTTTCCTGATACTTTTTTAGAAAGTTTAGGTTACCTTTTTATCTGAAGTCAAAGTTCGCTTCAGGGTCGAGGAATATAACATTACTAGACATTAAAAAAAAAAAAAAAACTATATTTTTATTAGTATTTCGAATGGGACAATGGTGTGGTTGTTTCACTTGAAAGAGTAATTAATGCAGAAGAATAATTAGTGTGAGTTAAATCTCTGGTATTATGAACTCTGGTGTTATGAATCGCTTGCACAAGCTATGGTTTCAATTTGAAAATTGGCCTTGCAGATTCTAACAAAACCTCAAGTAAATGCGGTTAAAGAGGCTTCCATAGTGACGATTTCAAGGCATTGAAGCAATTAAAACATTGCTAAATGGGTTCAAGGAGATTAATAAACTATGTTGGTTTGGGCTAAAAAATCTTTGTTTTGAATCAAAGCACCTTTAACTTAAAATTTCATATAAAAAATATTTTTTAGTCCTTAAAATATACAGTAAAATTAGGTTCTCAGTATAGGCTAGTATAGCTTGAAGTCTTTAGCATCTTTAAGATTAATCTATTATTACAAAGAGGAAAGATTTGTTTGTTTGCTTTGAATAGGCTCCGAAACTACTTGACCAATTTGAAAAAATCTTTCACTGTTAGGGAGCTATACTATTTCCGGTGAACATAGGCTATATTAAATTATCAAAAAAGTTAGGGATGCATACTAAAACTCCAATCATGTAACCCAAGGTCTGAAAAAATTACCAAAAAAAACATTCTTTTATCGCGTGCGCTGCGAAAACTATTGGTTCTAGAACAAAATAATGTAGTACGATTTTGCAGAACATATTATTATCTACAAAAAATAGAGCGACAGCATAGAAAAAATTAGAAAATTAGGTACTCAGAATAGGCTAGTATAGCTTGAAGTCTTTAGCATCTTTAAGATTAATTACTTATATATCTAAAGCGTTTTCCCCAGTTTTCCCTACTTTTTTCTACCTATCGGCAAGTTAGTTTCCTACGTGGCTGTATTCATTCCTCTAACATTCTTTATCATCGTCTAAAGTCCTTAATTTAGTTCAAAATTTCAATTCCTTTTCTTCCTTTTTTCTTAGGATCTTCCAATTTCCGTTCTACAACCTCAAATATGAATCTTTTTTTCATCTCAGAATGTGATCCAAGAAATTAGTTTTTCTTCTTATTCCTAATTTGTCCACGTTTTTAACTCGACCGTCCATTTAATTTTCTCTCATTCTTCTCCTGCATTTTAAAACTATCCAGATATCTCCTTTTTCGATTTCTTAGAGTCCTGATTTCCGATCTATTTAATGATACATTTATTCTATTTTTTCATAACTTTACAAATCTGATAGTAAATTCTTCTTATTTATTGATGTATCCATAGAGATGGGGTATAGAGGACTCATGTTTAACATTATTTGAAACAATAGTTTGGAAATCCAATCTCTGTTCAATTGTCATTTCACTGAAAAATGTGTTAATTGCATTTTCATACTATTTTGGAATGTAACCGGTCTTATGAATTATATTATTCAAGGTTTTATTACCTGATTTTAACCCTCGAAAGATGTGTTAATTGCATTTTGACACTATTTTGGAATATGATCGGTTTTATACTCATTGATATTCAAGGTTTTATTACCTGTTTTCATCCCTCGAAAGACGTGATAATTGCAATTTCACACTATTTTGGAATGTGATCGGTTTTATGCTCATTGGTATTCAAGGTTTTATTACCTGTTTTCATCCCTCGAAAAATATGTTAATTGCATTTTCACACTAAGTTGGAATGTGATCGGTTTTATCGTCTTTGGTATTCAAGGTTTTATTACCTGTTTTCATCCCTCGAAAGATGTACTAATTGTTTTTCACAGTATATTGGAATGTGATCGGTTTTATGCATTATATTATTCAAGGTTCTATTACCTGATTTTAAGCCTCGAAGGATGTGTTAATTGCATTTTCTAACTATTTAGGTATGTGATCGGTTTTATGCACTATGTTATTCAAGGGTTATTCTAAGGGCTTACTACCGAAAGAGGCTACGACAGTGGATTAAAAACCTATTTTTAACTATACCAAAGAAGTATAACTTCTCACGCTAACATAACTATACATTGTAATTTTTAAATTATTAAATCTTATAATTTGATATGTATTACCAAATTTCAAAATTTAACTGTGAATGATTGGCTTTTATGTCAAAAAAACAATTGAGTCAAATTTAGTTTATAAAAAAACAAAGGAACAATTTGAATCGCCGATTTATTACGATGAAGAAATCAAAATGTGAAATAATTTACATGGAATTTCTCATTAAATTTCAATTTGGGCAAGGTTTTTTGGTATTGGTTGTTTCTATTTCGGTTACTAATTGATTTAAATTGTTTCATTTTAAATAAAATGTGTAAAAGACAAAAAAATTTTTTAAAAGAAATGAAATGTGAAACGTTCAAGGATTCAGTAAAACGAACGTAATTAAACTCCGACCGGAAAGTGTTGAATAGTTGGGGAACAAGTGAACTGTGGAAAATGCTTATGACTCCATGGCCTTCGTGGATATAGTGGAAAACTCAGCTAAGCCATCTTGATATAAACTCATTTTTAAATAATTTCCTTATTAAAAATTGGGAAAAAAAAAATGGTGACCTGACCGTTTAACTAAATTGCTAGTACAGTGTAAAGTGTCTCAATAGTAATTTGGATGGAAAAGTATCATTCTTAAAAAAAATATAATGGAAATATTCATTATTTTTTTACTCAATAGATGAGTTTTTTTAATATTCAATTTTTAAGTTAATAGAATGTAGTCTTTGAATTGTTGTAAGTTCATAACAAAAGGTGAGAAATTTAAATTTTAAAAATCGAAAAAAGACAAAGTAGTTCGTTAAGGTATTGGAAACTTGGAAAGTATCTAATTTTAAATTTTAATTTGAAAGATTTTCATTGACGTCTGTAGGAGACTTTTTCTTTTATGTACTCTTTTGACTTTCAGAAATTGAGTTGTTTTACTTTTACGTGAAAATTATTGATTTGAAAAAAAATTAGTATATTGAGGTTCTACCTGGTATTCGGAAAATTTAATTATACCTGTAAGAAATTGTAAATGGTTATCAATATTACTTAATAATTTCAAAATCTTTAAAATATTGGTTTACTGGCTTACTTACCTTAATTTGGGTTCTTCCAATCTCAAATTTATCCAGATTTTTTTTCAAGTAGTAAAGACTATTTCCATAATTTTCATAGTGGATATCTTAGTTGAAAAACCAATCGACACCGACGCAGTTCTAATGTATTATTAATTACTAGTTGATACATCTTTGCAGGATATAATATTGTGTAGGAAATATTTTTATAACTAAAATTGTTTTTATACTGAAACATTGACTTTCAGCTAGGTTTTGGTGCTTCTAAAGTGAAAAATAACAAAATATTGTTCGGTTATTTAAAAAAAAAAAAAAATCATAAAATTACAGTAACTAGAAGTATAATGTTTCAATAAAAGTGCAAGATTTCAGCGTTCAATAAAACATGGTTTTCTGTAGCAAAGTATTGAAATATTTATTGATTTAGAAAATATACCTTTGGGAATTATGTATGAAACAATTTTTTTTTAATGACCGCCACTTTTCTGGGATTTGCATACCCTTTTGACGAAATTTTCAATAACGTTATTGAATACATGTGGTGGTATTTTATTGATACAGCGTCTAATTTTGGTTTTCATTGCTTCGATGGTTGCAGGCTAATTGGCATAAACCTGCAACTTCGGATAATCCCACAGCCAGAAATCTAAAGGTGTTAAATTACAAGAACGTGGAGGCCTATTCTGGTCACCAAATCGATAAATGATACGACCAAAAACAAACTCTTGCAAAATCGTCAATGTTTCACGGGCGATATGGTATGTGGCACCGTCCTACTGAAACCACATGTCGTTAAGATCAATAGCTTCCAAATGAGGTACAAGAAACTGTTATCATATCACGATAACGTTCGTCATTCACCGTTACTTCATTACCTTCTTCGTTTTCGAAGAAAAACGGTCCAACTCCTCCAGACCATAATGCACACCATACAGTGACCCGTTGTGAATGCATTGCTTTAATGACTCGTTCGTGGATTTTCTAAGCCCCAAATAAGACAGTTTTGCCTATTTACGAAGCCATCGAGATGAAAATGGCCTCATTACTGAAAATGTTTTTTTTTTGCAAAATCAGCAGGTTGCTCAAAGATCTAATTGGTGAATTCTCTTCACTGTTAATGGTCTACGGTTGCATGTTTATGAACTCCCCTCTTAACTTTTGATTTATCATGTCATAATCATGTGACATTATGACTATTCAAATCTTGCGCTTTTATTGAAGCAGCCTTTATAATATAATATTCTTTATACAAATATGTTAATGGATAGTTCGACCCCTTTGATATTGTAAGACGCAATCAATCTAAACCAAAGTTAGCTATATCTACCTATACAACAGGCGGACAATACATTACATTACAATATATCCAATTGTTAGAACATAAGGAATCTATTCTTTAATCTAATTCTAATTCATTAAAATTGGGGTTATTATATTGAAGGGGCAAAAAAAAAAAGATAAAAAAATATATATACTTTCCCAAATTGTTACCAAATTTAAAATAACTACCCAATGTTTTGGATTTTTTTTTATTTGTAATCTCATTACTTAATATTTTATTACCCAATTTGTGTTTTAAATGGAATTTCGGAATGCAATAATTACGTTTAATTTTCTAGTTTTCTTTTTCAATAGTATATGAAACACTTTCCAGTTTCATTCAATCGTTAATCATTCTCCAAAAAAAAAAAAATATTTCCCTTCCCCAGATCTCTGGGCAAGTTAATTCACCACTAACCTGCCTATGTTTTATTCAATAGAATTTTCATTTTCTTTTATCGATTTATGATATGTTTTCTATCAATATTGCATCAGGTGGAGGCCAATATATAAGAATACGAGAATGACTTGAAAATTTGAATAGATTTCACTTTTCGAAAAAAAAAAAAAAAAAACAGAATAAGCGAAGCAATGTACAACACTAATTGTAAATAGTGAATAGATTACGATTTTTTGGAATTGTTTGCTTTGTAATTAATTTTATTTATTAGGTATTAACTATATATTAAATATAAGAGATTTCAATTTGAGTTGTTGTGAATTATTAGAGCGTGAAGGAGAAAAAGAAAATAACTAATTTGAAGAGAAAGAAAATGTTTCTATCGTTAATTGATTTTCGTTTGATGTTTTCTAGTCGTTGCAGAGGATGGTTGGGGTGGAATTAAAATGGAAAGGGTATCGATTGGAGTTTTCACAATGATTTTTTCTGCATCTGATGTGTTTTGTTTTTATTGCTTGATAATATTTTTGAAATTGTCAGTTTGGGAAATTGGGAAATGGGTACTGAATGGTACGAACGAGCAAGTTTTGCGGCTGGTGGGGTGGTGAGGTTTCGTGTGGAAATTTTTGACATAGTTATCGGCAACAGGAGGCATTTGTGGACTTGGGACATCGTCGTACCAACCGGCACCTTGGAAATATTTATTATAGTTGGGAAAATTATTGGAGAAATACACGCGATTTTCATATACGTTTGTGATAAATTGAACGAGAAAAAAAATCGGTCGATTAATTTAAAAAATTTAAATAACTGCCCCCCGTTGGGAAAAGATAAGAAATTGCGCTTTTCGTTTTTCAACGGCAAGAAATCATAGGTTTAAAACTCATTGGTTTTGATAATAGTCTAAGTCAATTTATGGAATTAAATTTTTCTTCTCATCATTTAATTTTTATAATCTAGAATCAAAAGTTTTAGATTACTAATATGAGTGAATGGGGCAACATTTTGAGAGAAAATAACGGCTTATATTGGATATAAATAGAAGGAAAATGGGAATGATCGAAGAAAAAAGGAAGAAAACGAATTGTCATCTGGTCCTGCTAAAAAGGAGGAATGGACACCTCTAACCAAAAGAACCTCACCAGGATAGCACAGAAAAGTTATTCATCTGCGAAATACATTTTTGATAAGGTGCCAATTAAAAGTTGCCCACCAGTACTATTAATTAAAATATTTTTAATTCACTTTTACAGAAACATTTCGTTTACATCTTATGGAAATAAAACCTACACCACTTTACAACAATGAACTTAAAAGATTTAAAAAGTGACAGTTGCGGCTGATTGCTTAGCCGCAACCTTTACGCACCCAGGTGTAAACAGTTATGATTTTATGTTAACTTTTTATTCATAATGCATATTTATTTCATTTGTACCACATTAATATTATTTTTTTTGTCTTTAATGTTATAAAACTGTCTGTAAAAAAAACGAAAATCGAAGTTTCCTGCCTTTAAAGTTGCTAGGTATTGAAAATAAAGTGACAGAATGATCGTGCGATGCTACTAGTTAGACAAGGATCCTAAATGCCAGTAGTAGTAGGAACGACGCTAAGTATTTAAATAAGCTCGTTTTTACTACTACTTAGGTCGTTGGTTAAAAAACAATAGTTAAAAATGCAAATGGCTACAAAGTAATGGCTTAAAAAACGCGTACAGCTGACATTTAGCATCCTTCTCTAATTAGTAGCGTCGCATGATCACTTTGTCGCTTTATTTTCAATACCTAGCATCTTTAAAGGTAGGAAACTTCGATTTGCGGTTTTTTACAAGCAGCTTTGTTAATTCAGAAAAAAAATAGCTTTAATGTGGTTCAAATGAAATAAATATACGTCAAGAATGAAAATTTTACACGAAATCATACCTGTTTATACCTGGGTGCGTAGAGGTTGCGGCTAAGCAATTAGCCGCAACTGTAACTTTTTAAATCTTTTAAATACACTGTTGTAAAGTGGTGTAGGTTTTATTTCCATAAGATGTAAACGAAATGTTTATCTAAAAGTCAATTGATACATTTAAATTAATAATACTGGCGGGCAATTTTTAATTGGCACGTAATGAAAAATGAATTACCCCACTTGTAAAAATAGTTAAAAATTAGTTTTTTATTATCTACATTATTCTTATTCTAATTTCGCAGCCGAATCTTTCGCAGATGGATAACTTTTCTCTGCTATCCTGGTGAGGTTCTTTTGGTTAGAGGGTCCATTCCTCTTTTTTAGTAGGGTCAGATGTCAATTCGTTTTCTTTCTTTTTTCTTGGGCCGTTTCCGTTTTCCTCCTTCGATATCCAAGCCATTATTTTCTATCAGAATGCTGCCCCAATCATTCATACTGGAGGGAAATTTTTAATTGGCACCTTACGAAAAATGAATTCCCCTACTTGTAAAAATTAGATTTTGATTATCTACATTATTACCTTAACGTTATAGAAAAAAGGTCTCATAACAAACCTGGTAAAGTGTTTTGAGTCCGAGTTAGAAGTTGACCATCAAGGTACCTATAGTTTTTTTTTTAATTGGGAATTTCCTAGTGGATCAAGTTATTCACCAAAATTATTCACCATTCCTGTAAATTAATTTACTCTAATGAAATGATTGACTGATAAAATTGGTGTCCATTGAATTCCATCTCCTTGGAGGCGTTCCACTAAGTTCACAACACTCATTTTATCATCTATTTTGGTGACGAAGATATGATTTATGACGTCATTGTTTTCGCTCATACAATGTTCACAACGATCCTTTGAATAGCTAGATCGAAATGGGTGATGAAAAATTTGGCCATAGCTCTCATAAATAAGTGGAACTTAAAAAAAATATTGGTCATCAGCGTTGTGGTTTCTTAGTGGAGTACGCACCCCGTGTAGGTCGACCATTTGTAAGATTAAAAAATTAGTATTTGGAGAGGAAAAAGAAACACTTTATTTTGTTTTTTAGATTAAGAAGCTAAAAATTGTTCGCACAAATTATTGACGACTTGACAAGTGAGTCTTGTGGCATTTTCTTCGATATTATCCTCACTTAGATTCCATTTGTCATCTTCTTTGTCTATCCGGCTTTCGCACAAATTTTTTACAAAAGATCGAGATGATACTTGGATATCTTTTTCGTCCGAATCATATATTTTGGTATCCTTGTACGATGTTACAATTTTGTCGTAGCATTTCGAAAAGAATGAGTGGACCAATCCACCGATGCCAGTGATACTAACAGTGGGTTCCAGAGAAGTTGTTGAGGTTATAGTTTCGGTTTTTGGAGGAGATGGAAGGATGGGAAGAACAGGAGTTCTGGTAGATTCGAGAACTGGAGATGTGGTTTTATTAGTCATTGGATTGTACTCAACTTTTTTTGGTTGGGGTCTGTAATTTATGGTTGGAATTAGTTCATATTTGGGATGCGGATTTCGGTGTCGATGAGATTTGTGCTTTTTTCGGTGAGACCGGTGAGTTGGGAAGTCTTCTGGATTGGTTTGACTTGAGTCCGATTCCAAAATTTTGTTGGTTTGGGTCGCTTGATTACATAGTGAATACCGGAATCTGTCAGAAGGATGGTTTGAGTAGTTCGAATTTGACGAAATCGATTTTTTATCGAGCGATTTATCTTTCGCTGAATTTAGTGTTTCGCTTGAATATTTCAAGTTTTCACTGTATGTAGTGGTCAATATGTGGGAGCCATCAGTATAGCTGCTGCTTTTGGATTCTTGTAGATTGGTTCCGTAAAGATTGATTGGAGCCGAATTTAAGTATGATAGAGTTTCATCTGGATCTTCTTTGACGAAATCAAAGTTAATTTTGTAATCTTTTGAATGGAAATCGGTGTATGATGGTGGCGAAGTGAGAATTTTATAAACGGAAACATTGAAATTTTTTCGGTTAGTTTTACTCATTTTTAACGGAAATTTTTAAATGAAAATATCTGTGACATTTATTTGACAAGGAAATTTAAAATGTTGCCTAGATTTTTAGATATGGTTTACAATTTGTTATTAATAAAAAATGATTTTCATATTTTTGGGTTTGACTTAGTTTTGGTCAAATTTTGAACAAAAAAGCACATTAAATTATAATTTTATGACCGTTTTTCATAGGCAATCATATAAGGACTATGTACATCAGAGGTTCCCAACTGTTTTGAGTCTAAGAGCCTATATTTTTTTCATTATAAATTTTGTTATTTTCCCGATTTTCCTTCACGTTTTGGTTCATAACATCGATATTTTCAGCAGTACGTTTACATTTTTAACGAGTTAGGTTCACATCATAATCACTTTCATGGATTTCAAAATTTTTTAATTACATTATGAATAGTAAGTTTTAGCCTACTGATGGCCGAGTGGTCTAGGTGACCGCTTCATAATTTTTATTAACTCTAGAGTCGCTAAAAACCTTAGTAATTACAAAGTGGTGAATAATTCTTCTTTTTTTGGAATAATTTTATAATTTCCAAACTCCATATAAATTTTCATGAAATTTCCATCCATATATCAATAATGAAAACAAATGCATTTTGGGGATAATCGAAAACCAAATATGAACTCTATAATGTAGGGAAAATATATAAAACTAATTTGATCATTCTAGGGAATAGAATGCATTTTTAATGTTGAAATATTGAGTAATTTAATATCCTGTTATATTATTAAAATTACTATTTCCATTTTTCTTAAATTTGACATTTGATAATTGCCGACAGAAAAATATCGGAAATCCTATTAAAGGTATTTCATCAATACAACATATATGCTTCAGGCAATGTAAGATTCAATCTCGTTTTGGTATTTTAAATTAAACGCAGCCATAATTAAGTAAATTGCTAATATTAGTTATAGGAAATGTAAGATGCTTTACTAATAAAGTATTGGACAAAGTTGGAAATATAGTACAAATTGTAATTCCATCATAAATTAGCGTAAAAAAAGAATATTTTACGTTAGATTTTGTAATTTTTATAAATTTACGAAAAAAATATGATGTTGACGGAAACGAGAATGGCTTATGATTGGTTGCAACTAGGGTGACGTCATATGCAAGTAAACATGTTTTCCATCATTACCATCATTAATAATTCGCACCCTTTGTTTTCTCTCTCATCTTTAAGCTGTTAATATTTTAGTTTTCTGATCATTTTCTATAAAAGATAATTTTCTCTGATCTGATCATTTTGAACCTGAAAATAAAGTCAAATTTTGTGAGCTGATTATAGTATAGAAAAACTCCCTTTATTCCCATAATTCCCCATCGCACTTCTAAGAAACATTAATGGGATTGTGAAATACAAATTCTCAGAAGACTAGGATCAAATTAAGCAGTTAAAGCTTGATTTTTATTCGCGAAGTTTCGGCCCCTTTATTGAGCTTTTCTAAAAGGGCCGAAACGTCGCAAATAAAAATTGATTTTTAACTGCT